>SMDT01000589.1:0-651815 GCA_005392925.1 Aquilaria sinensis | reverse complement strand
GGGAGTGTGCCTGAAATCTCAGAAGCAAAGGGTTAGGAGGCCCCCGGAATGTGTTTCCGGGGGGGGGGGGGGGGGGGGGGGGGGGGGGGGGAGCCTCCGACGCCCAAGTCAGTGGTTGGCCAAGAAAAGGCAGAGGAAATAGCACACAAGAGCTGAAGAGTCTCGCCTGGTGATTTTCTCAGAGTCTGGGAGTGAGATCTCTGCCAACCAACCTCCTGCCAAGTATTTATTTCCTGGTATTTATAGGAGTGCCTAGCCCGTTCAGATCGCGACACGTGTTCGGTCGGATGTTTCCTGAATTTCTGGGCGTAGGGGACAGATAGCTGGTAGCAGGTTGCCTTGAGCCATGTGCTGAGATGGGCCATGATGTGATTCTGATGGCGTCCGTGTGTCAGAGCGCCTTTTGAGGCGGCTTGTGACGTCTGTGAAAGGACGTGTCAGAGGCTTCCTTAAATGCTTCCTTAAATGCTCCTGCCGTACTCCCGAGGTCCCTGGGCGAGGTCGTCCTTTGGTACGGACAGAGCCTCTTCGGGAAACAAGCCCCCAGTTCGGGGGTTCCCAGTTTCAGGGAGTTCCGCCTTCGGGGATATCATGTTCGGCTCGCTATGTCTGGTGCCTCTTTTCCGAAGGCGATCTGTTCACAACCTCAGGGGGCAAGTAGTGTCCTCAAGTTTTCCTGGCGTGACGGGCTCGGAGCTCTTCGGCTATCTCCCGAGGTGTATGATCTCACCTTTTCTCGGGTAGCGCCAGTTTCTTCTGGCCATTCTTGTGGCAGGGAGTTCGGCCAGATAGAGGCGATAGTCTTTGGCTATCACATGCCCCCCTTTGGAAAGCCGAAGTGAAGACTTCGGTTTTGCATCTCTTTCCGAGGTTGTTCTTGGGAGTCTCTTAGGAAGCTCAGCCTGTTCCGAGGATGTACCTTTTGCCCGAAGATCATGGGCTCTTCGGCCTTGGCCTGTTCTTTGGTGTCTTCGAGGTGGAGCCTGTGCCGAAGATACACCTCTTGCCCGAAAGGTCATGGGCTGTTCGGCCATAGCCTGTCTCTTGGCGTCCTCGAGTTGGCCTGCTCTTTGTTTCTGCAGGTCTGTTTGGCCAAGCGTGTCAGTCTGAGCGGCGCGTCCCAGTTTTCCAGGGATGTCAGAAGACGTGTCCCAGTTTTCAAGGGACGTTTGGAGGACGTGTCCCCCATTTTTGCGCAGCGGTTGACACATGGCGCTTTGCCATTGGAGGAGAGTCACGTCGGTTACAGAGGGCACGCCTTTTCAGGTGCAGAGAGCAGTTACGGCGACGGTTCGCCTCCAAAGGGTACTTATGACGATGTTTCGGTTACCCACCTCTGGCTTATAAATAGCCCATTCCATCATAAGTTCCTTTTGCTTTTTCTTCTGCTCTTTTCTCTGCTTTGCCCCTGTTCTTGCACTTTCTTGCTTTCTGTGGCGGAGCTACCTTAATCAGAGCTTTTTTCCAGCCAACTTTCACGACGGCGTCCTCAGATTTTGGCAAATCTTTCGGTGGGTTTTTGTTTTCCAGAGTGTTTTGATCCCTCTGTTCTTTTGAGTTTTTCTCTGGAAACTGTTTTCTTCCGTTTTCAAACTCGTTTTCATGTCGAAAATGCCCATTCCTGAGAGCTGGCAGCCTCTTTTAGCCCATCCTTGTTGCACCACCCCTGCAAAGTTAGAGAGGTGGAAGAAAAAATTCTTTCTTCCCTCTTACGCCATTACTAGGCTGCCTCGTTCTAGCCATTATGCTTTTTCAAACCATAGTAAGGAGGTTACCGTTTTCCGAGCCCAGCTGAAGGCCGGTCTTCGGTATCCTCCCCCGAAGATGGTGTGCGAGTTCTGCAAATTTCATGGCATTGCTGTGAACCAGCTTCCCCCGAACTCGTTCTGCTATTTTAACGCCTACCTCTGCATGTGTGGCATCTTCGGGATAGAACCCCATTTCATAATCTTTATGCAGTACTACAAGGTCTCTGTGGTCCCGAAGGGTGGCTTCTATTTCATGCTACCTCGGGGGTCCGGGAGCAAGAAATTCATGTTCACCTTCGCCACTAAGGATAGCTGGCGGGGGTGGCAACTGGCGGGGGTGGCAACAGAAGTTCTTCTTCCTGAAGATGGACGAGGCCTGGTCGTACGTTCTGACCAAATGGGCTCAGGGAACACTGGATGTGGACGTTGTTGACCCGAGGATGCTGCTGACCCCAGAGTTGGCTCCCGTGTTCGCGGATTTCGACGCCCGCATTCGGGCTGTCTCTGACTGGGATCCCGAGGTCGCTCCGCGCGCCCTTTACCCTTTTCCAATCAACTGGAAGTTGATGACCGAAGAGGTCCTTCTGGAATTAAAGGTGGTAAAGGAGCACAAGACTGACCTCAAGATGCCAGCTCCTGCCATCGCCGGGAAGGATTCCTGGTTGGTCAAGCTTCTTAAGGAGGAAATTTCTTTCGAAAAGCTTGTCGAAAGTGAGACATCTTCTACTCCTTTGCTGTTTTTTCCTCGGACTTACGCTGATGTTTCTCTCCTTTTTCAGAGATGGGCGACGGGACTGCCGCCTATTACAAGTCCCTTTTCTCCGGCCAAGTGGAGAAGGGGGAGCAGACAAAGAAGGCAGCTTCCCGAAGGCGGAAGTCCGTTGGTGCTGGTCCCTCGGCTAAACGGGCGAAGAAGACTGTTCTTTCCTCCCCTTTGGAAAGTATTGGGGAGGGAAACGAGGACGCCGAGGTTGCTGTCACTTTGCCGCCTGATGATTCGGCCGAGGTCCCTGCTTCCGCCGACGTCCCTCCAACCGACGTCCCTCCCCAAAGTCCTACTGCGTCGCAGGCCCTCCTTGATGTAGTGGTAGAAGTACCTTCTGCCGAGGAGCGGCGCAGGCGGAAGGGCAAGGGCATTTCGACCGAGGAGGCCGAGGACTCCGAGGACGTCGTTGTCGAGGTTCCACCAGGTTTGTTTCCAGACAAAGTGTACTTCCTTTGTTTTTTCTGGATTGCCTTCTTTGTCTTTAATCTCCTTCTCATTCTTACCATGCAGGGGAGTTGACTACCCCTGACTGGGCGGCCGAACATGCTCGGAAGCGAGCTCTTCGGGACGCCAAAATCCCGCAAGGGAAGATACCAAAGGAGCCTTTCTGGACGTTCACGGAGGACATGAATTTGTACTCCGAGGACTGTCCTCAAATGGCGAAGGAAATTTCGAAGGGGGTGCTTACTGAGGCCTCCTTCAAGGCTATTGGGGCGACCTATCCGGAGGACAACGATCTCGCCGTGAAAGTTACCGAGCATGCTGCTCAGGTATACTCTTCAGACCTATTTCCTTCAATTTTTTCCTAAGTGTTTGGCTCTTACTGACCTTGCGTTTATCTTCTTCGCAGCTGCTGGGGTATGCTGGCTACCTCCGAGTTCGGGTGGCCAGGGAGGCTGTGTTCCGAACTACGGCCTTAGATACTTTAGAAAAGGCGAAGGCCACACGCCTGGAGTTGATCGCCAAAAACCAGCAGCTAGCGGATGCTGCGAAGGAGAAAGTTGCTGCCCTTCGGGAGGAGTTCCGGAAGGAGAAAGAAGAACTTGAGAAGGACTCCTCCCAGAAGATTGCTGACCTCGGCGAGCAGATAAATGGAATGCTGGCCGCCAACGAGGAGCTTCTAAAGGATAAGTCAGAATCTGACAAGATCATACTGGCGCTGACAGCTGAGAAAAACATCCTTGCAGCCGAGGTCGTGTCCTTGAAGAAGGATCCGAAGGGAAAGGAGCAGATAAAGGCGCTGGAAGAGGAGATCGCGGATCTGAAGGACGAGCTTGACGACCTCGAGCTTGAGAAGAACAAGTCTGATCAAATGGCCAAGGTCGCCTTTCAGGACGGCTTCTGCCTTGCTCGGCACCAAGTCCTCCAGAGGTTCCCAGATCTGGACCTCTCTTTTCTAGAGGCTCTAAACATTCCTGGGGGACCTCGGTGGGAATGGTCCAAGGTCGAACATTTGAACCTTCCTCCTTCAATTCCAGCGCCAAAGGTGGTGGAAAAGGGCGGGCAAGCGAGTGGCTCTCGGGACGCCGCGAACCCTTAGGCTATTTTAGGGCCCCTTTTCCTTCCCTTCTATTTTGTATTCCTTCTTCGGGCACTTCTTTATTGTAAAGCAGCTTACTCCTTAATGAAGACTTTTTTGGCTAAGTGTTTCTTCAAGTTTCTTTATTTTCATTGCCCCGAACGCATTTGCTCAAGAGACTTCGGAAAACCTGCAATCAAAGAAACTCTTTTACCTTCCCTTGGCCGAGCCTGTTCGCTCCAGAGGCTTTTTGGAAAGTCTGAAAAATTTGACTAAGTCTTTTTGCAGGCTTTTGCATTTCCATTTTGTCCCGAACACGTTCGCTCGAGGGACTTCGGAAATTCCTTAGTCAAAAAATTTTCCTTCTTTTCCTTTTGTCCCGAGCATGTTTGCTCAAGAGACTTAGGAAATCTTTCGAGAGTTGTTTTCCGTTTTTCCCGAGCGTGATGGCTCAAGGGACTTCGGAAAACTGTCTCTGCGCTTATTTCGGCGAGTACTTCTGCGACGTTCTTGTTTCCCATCTTTCCCGAGCATGATGGCTCAAGGGACTTCGGAAAACTGCCTCTGCGAGATTTCTCCATCTTTTCCCGAGCGTGATGGCTCAAGGGACTCTGGAAGGTCAATCTGCGCTTTATTACGGCGAGCATCTTCACGGAATTCTACTTTGCACAATTTTGGATACTTAAGAACTTTCCTTAAGAGCATTCTGTACTTACAATTCCTCCGCTTCATCTTAGGCGTAGAATTTTTTCAAGGCGTCTGAGTGCCAAGTATTTTTCAATTCTACGCCTTCGGCGTCGCCAAGTTTGTACACGCCTTTTCGTACTTCGGCGAGAACCAGATAAGGTCCTTCCCAGTTTGCGCGAAGTACTCCGTGGGACGGCCTTCGGGGTGCAAAGTCAGCCTTTCGGAGAACGAGGTCTCCCTTCTTGATTTCTTTTGGCCTGGCCCGTAAGTTTACAGCCGCGGCCACTCTTTGCTGAAAAGCTTTTCTTCTCAGCTCGGCTATTTCTCTGTGTTCGCCGACGAGGTCGAGCTTGGTTCTGAGGCCGAGGTCGTTTCCACCTTCATCAAATATTTGCACCCGTACTGATGGTCTGACTATCTCGACTGGGATAATGGCCTCTGTCCCGAAGACTAGTGAAAAGGGAGTTTCCCCTGTGGCCCTTCGGGGCGTCGTTCGGTAGCTCCACAATACGCTTTGGAGTTCTCCTGGCCATTTCCCTTTTGCTTCTCCCAGTCTCTTTTTCAGGCCATCTTTTATGGTCCTGTTCGATACTTCCACCTGCCTGTTACTTTGGGGGTGAGCTACTGGGGCGAAGTGCATCTTTATTCCGAGGTCGCTGATAAATTCCTGGAATCCTTTGTCTATGAATTGGGATCCATTATCAGCTACTAGTACCCTCGGTATGCCAAGTCTGCATACAATGTTCTTCCATACGAACTTCTGCACTTCTTTTGCCGAGATAGTTGCCAGCGGTTCTGCCTCGACCCATTTAGAGAAATAGTCCACTGCTACAACGCAGAATTTCACGCCTCCGGGTGCTGTGGGGAGCGGCCCAATAAGGTCTATACCCCAGACTGCGAACGGCCAAGGATAGTCAGTCGAACTTACCATCTCCGAGGGTGCCCTCTGGATGTTCGCGTGTCTCTGGCAGCTACCACATTTTCGGACGAACTGTCTTGCGTCCTTTCTCAGGGTAGGCCAGAAGTATCCTTGGCGAAGTATCACCGCTGCAAGGGCATCAGTTCCGATATGTGAGCCACACATGCCTTCGTGGACCTCTTCAAGGATCATTTCAGTATCCTCTTCAGCCACGCATCTCTGCAGCGGGTTTGCATATCCCTGCCGGTATAACTCTTCACCAATCAGGAAGAATCGGCCGGAGCGTCTTCGCAGTCTCGCAGCGTCGCCGGGGTCTTCGGGGAGCATATTTTCTGTGAGGTATCTCTTTATGGGATCTTTCCATCCTTTTCCCGAGGTCGCTATGCTCAGCACTGAGATGCTCGGATGATCTAGCACCTCGGTGTATGTTTTAGACTTCGCCAAGCAATCTGCCTCAGTGTTATTCCGCCGAGGTACATTTTCGATCCGTACGGCGTCAAACTCTTGGATGAGCTTTGCTACCAGCTCGTGGTATTTTGCCAAGATTGGGTCCTTCGCCCCATAATCTCCTGCCGTCTGCCGAACTACCAGCTGGGAATCGCTGTGAGCTTTTAAGTTTCTCACGCCAATCCTTCTGGCCAAGCGTAATCCCGCTATGAGGGCTTCATACTCAGCCACATTGTTTGTGACGCTGAAGCTGAACTTGATAGCCTTCATTACCTCCAGGCCTTCGGGTCCTCTGATAACTATTCCAGCTCCCTGGTGTTCGGATCCACCCGAGGCGATGGGTCCTCTGATAATTACTCCAGCTCCCTGGTGTTCGGATCCCGAGGCTCCATCAACATGCAAGGTCCATTCTGGCTCACCCTCGTTCGGATCTTGGTGGCTGTCCTCAGTGGTGGGTATTTCGGCGATAAAATCTGCCAGTGCTTGGGCCTTTATGGCCTTCCGAGGCTCATATATGATTTCGTGTTCGCCAAGCTCTATGCACCACTTGGAGAGCCTTCCCGAATGATCAACTTTTTTCATAACATCCCGTAGTGGTAGACTACTTCGGACGATGATGGGGTGAGCCTGAAAGTATGGTCGCAGCCTTCTCCCTGCAAGCACCAAGGCGTATATAGCTTTTTGAAGCAAAGGGTACCTGATTTCGGCGCCATGCAGGGACTTGCTGACGTAATAGACTGGCCATTGCTTTGGCCCTTCTTCTTTCACGAGGACCGAGCTTACAGCTTTCTCCGTGACGGCGAGGTACAATACGAGTGGCTCTCCCTCCCGAGGTTGTCGCAGAGTCGGCAGGCTGGCCAGGTAGACTTTGAGTTCTTCCCAGGCCTTTTGGCAATCTTCGTCCCAAGGATGATCATTCCTTCCGAGGTCGCCTTCCATTTTTGCTGCCTTTGTGAGGACTTTGAAGAAAGGTCGACACCTATCTCCGTACCTGGAAATAAACCTGCTCAGAGAGGTTATTCTTCCGGTGAGCCTCTGCACGTCTTTGACTGTGGCAGGAGTTCGGAACTCAAGCAGACGCCTTAATCTTCTCGGGGTTAGCGTCGATGCCTCTTTCGGATACCATGTACCCAAGGAATTTTCCCGAGGTTACCCCGAAGATGCACTTTTCAGGATTGAGCCGAATCCCGAAGGCTCTGAGCTTTTGGAAGGTTTCCTCTAGATCTGCAACGTGGTAGCCAGGCAGCTTGCTCTTGACTATCATATCATCAACATATACCTCCATGTTTCTCCCCATTTGGTCCTTAAAGACCTTGTTCATCAACCTTTGGTAGGTGGCTCCTGCATTTTTTAGCCCGAAGGGCATCCTGACATAGCAGTATGTTCCTCCCTCGGTGATGAAGGCGGTTTTTTCTTCATCTTCGGGGTCCATCCTTATTTGATGGTAGCCACTGAAGGCGTCTAGGAAACTAAGGAGCCCATATTCAGCAGTTGAATCTACCAGTTGATCTATTGGCGGCAGAGGGTATGAGTCTTTCGGGCAAGCATCGTTCAAATTTCTGAAATCGATGCACATCCGGAGTTTGCTGCTACCTTCTTTTGTGGCGATGACCATGTTGCTTAACCATTCGGGGTACTTCACTTCCCTGATAACTTTGGCTTCCAACAGTCGCTGGACTTCGGTTTTGACAAAGTTGCCCTTATGGGCTGAGATGCTTCGTTTCTTTTGCCGGACAGGCCTTGCTTCCGGGCTTACTTTGAGGCTGTGCTGTATCCTGGCATATCTTTCGGCGAGTAGGCAAACAGATCTTTATTTTTCAGCAGAAAGGATACAAGGTTTTCCTTGTCACCTTTGGCCAAGCTCTTCCCTATTCGGGTAGATTGTCCTGGGACAAGTTCTACTGTTTCCATTTCCGCTTTTGCGAGATCTTCTTCTTTGCCCTTCTCTAGCGTTTTTGCCTCCATTGCTTGTGCGAAGTTGCTTGCCGGAGCCTTTCGTGCTTTCACAAACACCTTTCTTACCTCGGCCTGGTCTATGAAGATCTCTGCATCTCCATCCTTGGTGGCGAATGTGACAGTCAAGTACTTCACATCAGGGCGAATGTGCAGGTTTCCCTGTGTCTGCCTTCCAAGGATGGCGTTGTACGAGGACGGGACGTCCATGACGATGAACCTCGCCATTGTGGAGGCGTACAACTCAGCTGCTCCGTCTACCGAAGTCCCTCTCATCATCAGTGGGAGGTCGATCCATCCGAGAACAGGCAGTTCGGATGGTCCGACCCCGAAGGTGGGCGAGGTGACTAGCTTACGCTCGCTGCTGGAGATGCCCAAGCTCAGCAGTAATTGCGAGAATAGGACGTCCGCATTTGATCCGTCATCAAGTAGCACCCTTTTGACGTCCCAGTTCCCTATCCTCGCCATGATCAGCAGCGGATCGTCGTAGGGGAAGACGATGGTGGATCCATTTTTGCGGGCCAGCTTCTTTGCTGGATTTTGATATTCCATGACTGCAATTTCTCTGGCCTTCCGCTTTCTTTCCGAGGATGGGAGCCCAGTGGTGATTGTTTGGATAACCCCTGCCGGAGGTGGAGGGCGCCTTTTTGGACTTCGGTTTCTCCGCCTGTCGGAGTCATAGTCCTCATCTTCGGCCCTTTCTTCCTCCACTTTTCTGCCTTTCGGGGATGGCATCCGCAGGTATTTCCGAAGTTGGCCCTGCTTTATCAGCGACTCTATGTACTTCTTCAGCTGGAAGCAATCTTCGGTGTCATGACCGTGGTCGCGATGAAACTGGCAGAACTTTTTTGCATTCTTCTTATTATCGGCGGTCATGGCCCTTGGCCGCCGAATCTGCGTCCCTTGCCTTTCCAGCGCCATGAGAATGTTGGTCCGTGTAGTGCTCAATGGTGTGAAACTTTGGGGTTTCCTTCCCCGCATCCTCCGAGGTCGTCCTGCTTGTTCGGTCGGATTACGGGCTTGCTGATTGGACCCATCGGCGCGGTGGTTGTCTGGCTTTGGCCCAGCCATTCTCAGTTCCTCGGCTGTCATGTGCTGTTCTGCCCTTCGGTAAAATTCTCTGAGGGTCTCCGGGGGGTCCTTTGAGAACTCGTAGAATAGCTGTGAGTCTCGCCGAAGGCCCCGTGTCATGGCAAGAATGCGGATTTCGGGCCGGAAGTCTGGGATGCTCAGAGCTTCCCTATTGAATCTTTCGACATAGTCTCGGATGGTTTCTCCCTTCCTCTGCTCTATGTCGAACATCTGGACAGGCATCTTCGCAGTAGGTCGACTCCCAATGAATTGCTGTGTGAAGGCCTTGGACAACTCATGGAACTCAGTAATGGTCCCTGAGGGCAGTGAATTGTACGAAGCAGTTGCTGGCCCTGTGAGGGTGACTTCGAAGCACTTGCACATAGTAGCGTCGTCAGCACCGTGCATTATCATGCTGCGTCTGTACTTCGTCAGATGGGCCACTGGATCAGTACGACCATCATAAATCTCCAACCAAGGTACTCTGAAGTCACCTGGCATAGCTGCCTCAACAACGGCCTGAATGAATGGGGAGACATCTTCGCAGAATGTTCCCGAGAGTCTGCCCAAACGGGTTTTCTGGCCATTTGTTTCTCCACCCTATCTAGCCGTGCTAATATCCTCTCCATAAGCACTGTGGCACTAGGCCCTACTTCAGGGAAGAGAGATTTCCGATGCCTCTTCGGGGAGCGAGTTCGGCACTGAGGGGACAGGGACCTCGCCTCAGGCAGCGAACTTCTTTGCTGCAAGACCCTCGGTCGCTCAGACCTCTTCTGCCCCACAGGCTGTTTCCCGAGGGGAGTATTTTCTGTGGACGATTCTTCGCGCGGATCTCCGCTTCCCAAACTGCAATGAGTAGACTTTGGGCTTTTCTCCCGAGGGCGTCCTGGTGAGGGAGGTCTCTGGGCCTGTGCTTGCTGTGGCCACCTTCGGTCGATCTGCTGTGTCATTTCAGACACGACCGAATGCTGAAAGTCTTTCAGGAAGCTCATAGTGATTACTAGAGGGCGATCTTCCTCGGGCACAGAAATCTCTGGGAGTGTTTGCTCAGCAGCCGGTTGTGTCTCAGGCGCGGACGGGGACTTTGGGAGCCCCTTGTCCTTAGAACGCCGAGTTTCAACGACGGCGATCTCAGAGCGGGTTCCCACAGACGGCGCCAAATGATGGCCGGGGGCCTCAACGTTTAGAGTCATGATGACTGGTGGAGAGACTTCTAGGAGGAAGAACGCCTGGAGGATGGTTCGCCCAAGGGAGTGTGCCTGAAAGTCCAGAAACAAAGGGTTAGGAGGCCCCCGGAATGTGTTTCCGGGGGGGGAGCCTCCGACGCCCAAGTCAGTGGTTAGCTGAGAAAAAGGCAAAGGTAATAGCACACAAGGCTGAAGAGTCTTGCCTGGTAATTTTCTCAGAGTGTGGGAGCAGTGTTTTGCCAACCAACCTCCTGCCAAGTATTAATTCCTGGTATTTATAGGAGTGCCTAGCCCGTTCAGATCGCGACACGTGTTCGGTCGGATGTTCCTGAATTTCTGGGCGTAGGAGACAGATAGCTGGTAGCAGGTTGCCTTGAGCCATGTGCTGAGATGGGCCATGATGTGATTCTGATGGCGTCCGTGTGTCAGAGCGCCTTTTGAGGTGGCTTGTGACGTCTGTGAAAGGACGTGTCAGAGGCTTCCTTAAATGCTTCCATAAATGCTCCTGCCGTACTCCCGAGGTCCCTGGGTGAGGTCATCCTTTGGTACGGACAGAGCCTCTTCGGGAAACAAGCCCTCAGTTCGGGGGTTCCCAGTTTCAGGGAGTTCCGCCTTCGGGTATATCATGTTCGGCTCGCTATGTCTGGTGCCGCTTTTCCGAAGGTGATCTGTTCACAACCTTGGGGGGGCAAGTAGTGTCCTCGGGTTTTCCTGGTGTGCCGGGCTCGGAGCTCTTCGGCTATCTCCCGAGGTGCATGATCACACCTTTTCTCGGGTAGCGCCAGCTTCTTCTGGCCATTCTCGTGGCAGGGAGTTCGGCCAGATAGAGGCGATAGCGTTTGGCTATCAGGTTCCATCCTTAAAACCTCGGCGATAGGAACTCTCCTATCGTGGAAGGAAAATTGATTGATTGGTTTCGAGGCAAAGGTTCCATCCTTAAAACCTCAGTGATAGGAACTCTCCTATCGTTGAAGGAAAATTGATTGATTGGTTTCGAGGCAAAGGTTCCATCCTTAAAACCTCGGTGATAGGAACTCTCCTATCATTGAAGGAAAATTGATTGATTGGTTTCGAGGCAAAGGTTCCATCCTTAAAACCTCGGCGATAGGAACTCTCCTATCGTTGGAGAAAATTGATTGATTGATTTTGAGGTTAAGGACCTTACCTTAGAACCTCTGCGATAGGAGCTTTCCTATTGTTGGAGAAAAATGATTGATTTTGATTTTGAGGATAAGGGTCCTACCTTAGAACCTCTGCGATAGGAGCCTTCCTATTGTTGAGAAATAATGATTGAAGGTTTTGAGGTTAAAGGCCTTACCTTAGAACCTCTGCGATAGGAGTCTTCCTATCGTTGAAGATTGATTTTGAGGTTAAGGGCCCATACCTTAGAACCTTGATTGGTTTTGAGGTTAAGGAAATTACCTTAGAACCTCTGCGATAGGAACCTTCCTATAATGATTGATTGGTTTTGAGGTTAAGGGCGTTGAAGAGAAATAATGATTGATTGGTTTTGAGGTTATGGGTCTTACCTTAGAACCTCTGCAATAGGAGCCTTCCTGTCGTTGAAAAGAAATAATGATTGATTGGTTTTGAGGTTAAGGGCCCTACCTTAGAACCTCTACGATAGGAGCCTTCCTATCGTTGAAGAGAAATAATGATTGATAATGATTGATTGGTTTTGAGGTTAAGGGTCTTACCTTAGAACTTCTGCGATAGGAGCCTTCCTATCGTTGAAGAGAAATAATGATTGATTGGTTTTGAGGTTAAGGGCCCTACCTTAGGATCTCTGTGATAGGAGCCTTCCTATCGTTGAAGAGAAATAATGATTGATTGGTTTTGAGGTTAAGGTTCTTACCTTAGAACCTCTGGGATAGGAGCCTCCCTATCGTTGAAGAGAAATAATGATTGATTATGGAGAAAAACCCTTTTCTCTTTTTTTGAGTACCTCAAGCAAGATTTGTATGAAGGCCATTGAAGTTGGAATGATTTCTTCAGAAGTGTGAATTTTCACAATAGGTGAGCACAAAAATTTAAACTTTCATGAAACGAGTGAATCTTGATGATGAGAAATAAAACAGACAAATTATGTAAGGTTACGGATGTTTGGAATCAATATCCATGGTTTCATCTAATATTTTCTTTAGAAAATATAGGTTCCCTTGTGAGATATATTATCCAAATAAGGTTGAAGCTTAGCTACCCGAAAATGTCATGACTAGTAGACCTAATAGGATGCGTCTCAGGAGTAAACAAAATTACTCCTTACTCAGTCATTCCAAACTAAAGGCTTTGCCCTATGGTTTTAATATCAGCATGAACAAAACTATCTAACATGGTGAAGAAGAAAGAAGAAATTCCCTGAAAATAAAAAAAAAACTGAAACATGAAGGAAAATGCTGATAACAAAACTAAAGGACAAGAAGAACAGATCGGATCGCTTCTTCTTCCACAATGCTTCAACAGGCCAGGTAGAGGACAATTATGGGATTGAACTGGTCAGGAAAGACTGGCGTGTCCAGTCTATCTGAATCATTGCTGGATCTAGTTCAGGAACAAAAGCTTGCATTTTATCTAGCAATTCTTCAGCAGTTGTTGCGGATATCATGATTCGTCGTGCCACTCTTGATATGAAATTCTTCTGCATAGCGTAATCTACAAAAGTTATCAGACCTGTAAAGAAATTGTTAACATTCAAAAGTCCAATGGGTTTCTTGTGTAAATTAAGTTAGGTCATGGAAGCAATTTGGAAGATTTCTCCTAATGCGCCAAAACCACCTAGCAGAGCGATAAAAGCATCAGCATTAAGAAGCATTTGTAACACACGCTCTTGCAGATTTTTAACCACTAATTCTTCTCCAATCGTGCCCCCAGAAACAAATTTCAAAGGTGCAGGGATAATGCCCAGAACTTGGCTTCCTCCTAGAGATGCTGCTAATGCTACACATCCCATTAATCCGACACTACCTCCTCAATAAACTAAATGTATTTTTCGCTCAGCTAATACTCTACCCAAATGGTTGGCTGCCTTTAAATACTCTTCATCTTTTCCAGGAAAAGCCCCAGAAAATACACAAATACTTCGGGATTTATGAGTTGAGGTTTTCTCCATTCCTATCCTTAACCTTGTGAGAAATGAAGAAAAGATGATGTATTTATAGAGGTGAAAAGATAATGCAATAATTACATTTAAAGAGTAGGTGCATTATTGTCGGAAGAGGAGGAAAATTTTCAAAAGTGGTAGCTAGCATATACAGTAGTCATGACTATGGCTCACGTCAGGAGTGGGTACATTATCGTCGGAAGAGAAGGAAAATTTCAAAAGTGGCAGCTATATACAGTAGTCATGACTATGGCTCATGTCAGGAGTGGGTACATTATTGCCAAAAGGGGAGGAAAATTTCAAAAGCGACAGCTAGCTTGTACAGTAATCGTGACTTTGGTCCACGTCTTCCACTGGCCTTGTGTCCAGTAACGGCTTTAATGCCTTCTATGAATCGGCGATTTGGATCCCATCTAATTTTCTCACAAACTGGCAAACAGGGTTGTTTAAAGTCAGATTCCCAAGACTGTAATGATCTCGTTCTTTTTGGAAAGTCATCCATAAACCGACAATCTCAAATTGCACCATTCCGCAAGAGTGCGCTTTAAGAGTCTCTCGGATATCCTCCAGAGATTCCTTACGTAGGCCATTCTTGATGAATTTTCTTCTATCTTCACGATTTCTGGTGATCATCCCTGAAGAACGACATTTATTGCCGCAAATCCACCATCCATAATTATGACAGACGCCTAGCCTCCTTGCTCTTCTCTTTTTGGCATAAGCGCTTTTACCAAAGCCGGGCATACGGGGGAAGAATGCATCTGGAACTTCACCAGCCGAACGAACCTTAGCTTTGATTAGCTACCGCACATTATCAGGAATGCCTTTGTGCATAAATACTCTGAATCGTTCACATCTAGCTTGATAAATCTTTTTAAGAACATTTATTGGGAGGGAAGGAAAATACTTTCGTAGGGCGGAAAGAGAAGACTCCATTGAATAAGGAGGAATTTAAGAGAAGAAAGAAAGAAATTAGTTATTGTAGGAAACGGAAATAACTAACTATGTGAGTCACGGAGTACCGTATCCAGAAAGAAGAACATGCATTTATAGCGATAAAAGGATAACGTGTTTATTACGCTTACAGAAGCAAGTACATTATTGTCAAAAGAAAAGACAAATTTCAAAATGACAGCTCATATGTACAGTAATTGTGACTGTGGCTCACATCTTCCACTGGTTTTACATCCAGTAACGGCTTCAACGCCTTCTATGAGTCGGGGATTTGCTTCCCATCCAGTTTTCTTACAAGCTGGCAAACAGGGTCGTTTAAAGTCAGATTCCCGGGACTGTAATGGTCTCGTTCTTTATGGTAAGTCCTCCATAAATCGACTATTTCGCATTGTACTATTCCACAAGAATTCGTTTCAAGAGTCCCTCGGATATCTTCCAGAGATTCCTTACGCAGGCCATTCTTAATGAATTTTCTTTTATCTTCGCGATTTTTGGAGATGTATCCTAAAGAGCGGCATTTAGTATTGCGATTCCATCTTCCACATTTATGACAGACGCCTAGCCTCTTTGCTCTTCACTTTTTGGCATAAGCGCTTTTACCTAAGCCGGGCATACGAGACATAAATGCATCTGCAACTTCACCAGCCGAACGGACCTTAGCTTCAATTATCCATTGCACATTGTCAGGAACGCCTTTGCGTATAAAAACTCTGATTCTTTCACATCTAGCATGGTAGATCTTTTTAAGAACATTTATTGAGAGGGAAGGAAAGTACTTTCGCAGGGCAGAAAGAGTAGAATCCATTGATGAGAGAAGAATTTGAGAGATGAGGGAAATGAATCAGTTATTGTAGGAAACTGAAATAACCGATTTTGAGAGTCACGAAGTACCGTATCCACTGCTTAACCGGAAAGAAAACGCGCATTTATAGTGATGAAAGGATAACGTGTTTATTACGCTTATAGAAGGGAGTACTTTATCGTCAATAGAAAAGGCAAATTTTCCAAATATGACAAACCGTATATACCGTGATTGTGACTGTGGCTCACATCTTCTACTGGTTTTACGTCTAGTAATGACTTGAACGCCTTCTATGAGTCGGGGATTTGCTTCCCATCCAGTTTTCTTACAAACTGGCAAACAGGGTCTTTTAAAGTTAGATTCCCAGGACTATAACGCTCTTGTTCTTCGTGAAAAATACTCCATAAACCAAGAAATTCGCGTTACACTGATCCACAAGAATGCATCTCAAGAGTCAATCGGATATCATCCAATGAGTCCTTACTCAAGCCATTCTTGATTAATCGTATTTTATCTTCTCGATTTTCGGAGATCATTCTTAAAGAATGACATTTAGTATTGCAAGTCCATCGTCCGCATTTATGACAAACACCTAGCCTCTTTGCTCTTCGCTTTTTGGCATAAGAGCTTTTGCCTATGCCAGGCATGTGAGACACAAATACCTCTAGGATTTCACATGCCAGCCGAACCTTAGCTTCGATAAACCACCGTACATCTTCAGGGATTCCTTTGAGCATCAAAACTCTTATTTGTTCACAGCGACCTCGGTAGATCTTTTTAAGACTGTTTGTTGGGAGAGAAGGAAAATATTTTCACAAGGGAGAAAGAGTAAGATCCATTTTCAAAGAGGAATCAGTTATTATGGGCAACTGAGAGAACCAACTTGAGAGTCATGGAGTACCGTATCCGCCACTTAACCGGGAAAATGGAGCCAACTTTTTGACAATATTTCTTATCTTTGATATTCCATGAGTTGATGTCGATCCAGTCTTTGTGACTGGAGTCTCGATTATCGAATCCATTGCCAGCTTTTGACAAATTGTCAACGACAATATTTCATGACGTATACCTTATCCTTGACCACGGCTATCTCTTATCTTTGATATTCGAGGTGACGTCGATTCTGTCCTTACGGGTGTAGCCTCGATTATCGAATCCATTGCCAGCTTTTTTGACAAATTATCAACGACAACATTTTTAACATCTATCTTATCCTTAACCATAATGTTGAACTTCTTGACGCGGCTTGGTCGAGCGTACTAACTGTGGCTTCAGTGATAGACTGGAATGAGCTGATGAAGTTGAAGTCTCAGATTATACTGTTGTAATCATGCCGCAGATATGCTCTCCATTTGGTCCCTGTTATGCAAAAGCCATGTATGCATGATGTGAAATGCATGAATGCAGTGCATGTGTAACTAATGACTTTTTTTTTAGATTTTTTTTGAATGGATCTAGTTCTTCATGTCTTTGCTTTACTGGATCCTCTTTGTGATTGCCTTCTCGAACTATCGTTGAATTTCTTTATGCTTCCCAGCTCTTGTCCATTGCCTCAAAAGCCCAAGTCTTTTCAAAAGCTCCTTCAAAGAAGTTTTCCTTGACTTGTTCTTGAATTTTGGCCTCGATTTCCTTAATGTTCGCTCGCTTCGTACTTTATGCCTCTCTGGATAGTTGTCCCTTTTGAAATATTCTTGAGTATGATTCTTTCATGCTGACGTGAACATACTAAGACTTCTGAAGCGATCATCCAGGCAACTACCAAAGCTATCTCCTGAAGATTTGTCACTCCTTCTTCTTTGTTAGCCTATGTTCTGTGCCGTTCGCAAAGCAGGACCTCAATCTTACCTGTTTTAATTCATAAAGCTTATCAAAGTAATCTACGGTCTTTGCTTTTTCTGAGTTTTAATTATTACTATCCTTTCTACAAAAGTCACAATTTATTGCACACTTGAGGCTAGTAGGAATGTGAGATTTGAAGGAAAAGAACTGAATAAAAATGACTTTTCATTTTTTTGGATAAAGGAATATAAAAGATAAATGTGAGATTTGACGAAGAAGAGCTAGAGAGAATTGGTTTTTCATTTATGAGCACGAGAATAAGAAAGTCTTGGGTACAGATCAAGAACAATGAAATCTAAGAAAAACACTCTCTTTGACAATTTTGATTAAACAAGCTCTGGCAATCCTGGACACACTTCTTCCTTTTTGTCCGAAAACTTCATCATTACGCAAAGTATTTCTTTACTGAATCTGAGTTTACTGGTTTTGGCAGCTCTCGTCCATCCATTTCTGTCAGAATTAGAGCTCCTCCTGAAAAGGCTTTCTTCACCACGTATGGTCCATCATAGTTTGGTGTCCATTTTCCTCTAGAATCATGTTGAACGAGTAAAATTTTCTTGAGCACTATGTCACCTTCATGAAATTGCCGTGGGCGAACCTTTTTATTGTAAGCACAAATCATCCTTCTTTGATAAAGTTGCCTATAGCAGAGAGCGGTCATTCTTCTTTCATCAATTAGGTTTAATTGCTCATATCTGGTTCTGACCCATTTTGCTTCTTTCAATTAGGTATCCATTAGCACTCTTAACGAAGGAATCTGAACTTCAATGGGCAGTATAGCCTCCATACCATATACCAGAGAGAATGGAGTTGCTCCAGTAGAAGTACGGATAGAAGTTCTGTAAGCATGTAATGCGAAAAGGTAGCATCTCGTGCCAGTCCTTATAAGTGATGATCATTTTTTCGATAATTCTCTTGATATTTTTATTGGCTGCTTCTACTGCACCGTTCATCATTGGTCGATAAGGTGTCGAGTTGAGGTGCTTAATCTTGAATTGTTGGCACAAAGTCTGCATCATTGCATTATTCAAGTTCATGGCGTTGTCTGAGATGATACACTCTGGCGACCCATAGCGACAAATGATTTCTCTCTTAATGAATCGGCATACCACTTTTTGTGTTACACTTGCGTATGACACAGCTTCTACCCATTTGGTGAAGTAGTCTATTGCCACTAGAATGAATTTGTGACCATTAGAAGCTTTGGGGGTAATTGCTCCAATGACATCAATTCCCCACATAGCGAAAGGCCAAGGTATTGCTATCACATTCAGAGGGGCAGGTGGAGCCTGGATCTTGTTGGTATATACTTAGCACTTATGACATTTTCTCACGTGATTGATGCAATCTCTTTCTAATGTGAGCCAATAGTAGCCAGCCCTCATTACTTGTCTTGCCATGGTATGACCACTAGTGTGTGCTCCACATATTCCAGCATGAACTTCTTCCATGATCTTTCGTGCTTCATGAGCATCTAGACAGCGAAGTAGCATCGAATCCGGGGTTTTCTTATAAAGTATGTCTAGGTTTAAAAGGAAACCCATTGACAATCTTCGTAAAAATTTCTTGTCATTTTCTGATGCTTCTGGAGGATATACTCGTTCTTGGAGGTATTTCTTGATATCGTAATACCAAGGTTTCCCATCCAATTCTTTCTCGATGCTCATGCAATAAACCGGGGTATCTAGTATTTTCATTTCGAAAACGGGAGTATGCTCGGGGTCGCTTAACTTGTACATGGCAGCTAGAGTAGCTAAAGCGTCCGGAATTTGATTATCTTCCCTTGGAAGATGATGGAAGCTTATACTGTTAAATTTTCCTGCCAACTCTAGTATGAGCTTTTGGTAAGGGATCAATTTTAAATCCCTTGTCTCCCATTCTCCATTTATTTGATATATGACTAATGCGGAATCCCCACAAACTCGAAGATCTCGTACTTTCAGTTCCAGTGCCATTTGGAGTCCCATAGCACATGCCTCATATTCTACAATATTGTTGGTACAAGGAAATGTGATTTTCGCTGTGAGAGGGAACTGTTCTCCATTTGGAGATATGAGTATAGGCCCGATCCCTTGTCCCAAGGCATTAGACGCTCCATCGAACTCCATTTTCCATGTTTCACCTTCAGAGACTTCCTGTTCTATTGTCATTATATCTCCATCAGGAAAGTCCATTCTCATTGGTTCATAATCATCCAATGCTCTATTAGCTAGATATTCAACGATCGCACTTCCTTTTACAGCCTTTTGGGTGACGTACTGTATGTCATATTCAGAGAGCAGCATTTGCCATTTTACAATCCTGCCTGATAAAGCGGGTTTCCCAAAGATGTATTTGTTGGGATCAGTCTTTGAGATTAGTAATGTGGTATTGTTGAGCATGTAGCGTCGTAGTCGGTTTGCTACCCATGCAAGGGCATAACAAGACTTTTCTACTACTGAGTATTTTGTTTCATATGTGATAAGCTTCTTGCTCAAGTAGTAAATTGCATGCTCTTTCTTGCCTGTCTCATCGCGTTGACCCAATACGGATCCTAATGAAGAATCCTGTATTGACCAGTATAGAATCAACGGTTCTCCTGATTGGGGTGGTACCAAGATTGGTGGATTTGATAAGTATTGCTTGATTTTCTCAAATGCCTTTTGGCATTCGTTATTCCACTTAATCGTGTTGTTCTTCTTTAGTGATTTGAAAAGAGGTTCACACTTGGATATCAGTTGTGATATGAACCTTGCTATGAAGTTGATTCTGCCTAGAAAACTTCTTACTTGTTTTGGAGTCTTCGGGGGTTGCATTTCTTGTATCGCTTTGACTTTACTTGGGTCTCGAATCCCATCCTTGCTCACCATGAAACCCAATAACTTTCCTGAGGAAGCTCCAAAAATACACTTAGCAAGATTCAATTTTAGTTGATACCTGCGAAGTCTATTGAATAGTTTTCTTAGTACAATTAGATGCCCCCTAGTAGTGAAAGTTTTGGTGATCATATCATCCACATATACTTCAATTTCTTTATGCATCATATCATGAAATAAGGCGACCATGGCTCTTTGATGTGTAGCACCAGCATTCTTTAACCCAAAAGGCATCACCTTATAGTAAAAGGTACCCCAAAGAGTAATAAAAGCAGTTTTGATCATATCATCTGGGTCCAATTTGATTTGATTCTACCCAGAAAAGCCATCCATGAAGGAAAAGTAGGAGTTTCCCGCGGTATTATCCACCAGCGTATCAATGTGAGGAAGTGGGAAGTTATCTTTAGGGCTAGCTCATTCAAGGGCTGGTAGTCTTGACAAACTCCTAACTTCCCACTTTCTTTCTTTTCGACCGGAACTATGTTGACAACCCATTCTATATATTCAGCAACTCCAAGGAATCCGGCGTCCCATAGCTTTCAAATCTCATCTTTTACTCTCAAGATCAGTTCCGGCTTTAATCTTCATAGTTTCTGTCTGACAGGCTTCGCCCCAGGCTTCAATGGTATCTTGTGTATTACTATGTCAGAGCTTAAGCCGGGCATATCTTGGTATGACCAAGCAAATACGTCCACGTATTCCTTCAATAAGCAGATTAGTTCTTCTTTCTTTTCAAGAGGAAATAGAATGCCAATCTTAACTTCTTTTGTATTCTGACTGTCTCCCAAGTTGAATGTCTCAGTTGGTTTTGACTTGTTGCTTTTTCTTTTTCATCTTGCTCAATCATTTTTAATAACTCAGGAGATATTTGAAGATCTTCGTCATCCGAGTCAGCAGTGTTTACAGGATTATCAAAGTTCATTCTTTCATCGTCATCAAAGAGAGTTTTAGGTCTGCATTAGCTAGAGAGAAAAGAAAGAAGGGAAAATGGCTAGAATGAGATGGATGCAAACTGATGCTTTATTTATAATGTGCATAAACCACAACTTTATTAGAATGAAAAGCAATAACTAAAAGGTTCACTTAAGCAAAGACTGCACCCTATTGATTGAACCTTTCTTTAGGAGGTTCATACTATTAAATTACTTTGAAAAGCTTTCGATTACAATGGGCAGTTCTATCGCCTCCCAATTGTTCAGCACGTCCCGTGGGCTACAAGGTTGAACGAGCTCCTCATTTTCAGGTGAGTCGCTGATTATTGCCTGAATTGAAAGACTATCAAAAGGCTTATTGATGCTAATGGTCAGCACGCCTTCATTGTCATTTTTTGGAATCAAGCCACCACTCGCGAATGTTTCATTGATGTCAGGGATGCCCAGATTTCCTGCTTCTAGAGGATGCCCCCTTAGTCATGCAATCCTCTTTTCCTTCTTTTCAGTTATCGTTTTCATTTTGTCTTGCCTTGTCGGTGTAAGACCTAGGCCGTATTTTCCTTCATTTGTAGAGACTTTCAATGGCTCTGGGATTCCTTGTAAATCTTGTCCCAGACCTAACCCCAGTGAGTATCCTTCTTTTATCATGAGTTTTGCGACCATGTGACTTGTTTTGGAGATGTTAGGCACAGGTTCTTTTCCGTATTCACCGACATAGGTGGCATTAACAATTTCAAAAGACCTGAAGGAGCAATCAGGTACATCTTCATTGACCTCAACATATTGAGCATCCGCAGGTCTAGACAGCAGAATGTCTTCTTCAGCAAAGACTGTTATTAGCTTTCCCTCAATGATGAATTTCAATTTTTTATGTAATGAAGAGGGAATAGCCCCGGCCATATGGATCCATGGTCTTCCCAACAGACAAGTATAAGAAGGATTAATATCCATAACTTGAAATGTGATGTGGAAGACACAAGGGCCAATCCCTATTGGCAGCTCTATTTCTCCAACAACATCTCTCTTCGTCCCATCAAACGCTCGAACAATGATATGACTATTGTTGAGGTATGATGGTCTATACCAAGCTTGTGTAAAGTTTCAAGTGGCATTACATTCAGAGCTGACCCATTGTCAATAAGGACTCTAGCCATAATTCGATCTTTGTACTTAGTCGAAATATGTAGAGCCTTAGAGTGACCTCTTCCTTCTGTTGGTATCTCATCGTCGGTGAATGTGATGAGATTTTGTGCCGTGATGTTGTTGACTAGGTGATCAAAATTATTCACGGAAATATCTTGCTCAACGTAGGCCTTGTTCAAGACTTTAAGGAGGGTTTCTCGATGAGCATCAGAACTTAAGAGTAGTGAGAGCATGGAAATCTTTGCTGGCAGGCGGTTTAACTGCTCCACGACACTATATTCGCTTTGCTTTATGAGTTTGAGAAATTCACCAGCTTGTTCATCTGTTACTGCTCGAAGCGCACCTTGTTCTTCTGATTTACTTGTGTTAATAGGCCCATTCGTTGGGTCTGTGATGTTCTTATCTTGTTGGAGTTTATCCATCTGTTCCGGCGAGTAACATCGACCGCTTCTTGTCATACCCCTAAGTTCCAATGGAGTTGATGTAATGTTGGAGGTGTAATCATACTTCCATGGAACAGCCTTATCTGATTTGTAGGGGAATGGAGTCGGAATTTGAATCCTTAAAGGCTTGATAGTAGGTTTTGAAATTGGTATGACTAGCGGCCTTGGCATCGCATTGACTTCTCGCTCTTTAATGATTACATTTACATCAACACTTTTATCTGGTATAAAAATGCTGAGTTGGGATGAATCTATGAGTCTTTGGAGATCGTCACAGAATTTCGAGTATTCTTGAATGGAATGACCCCTACTATCATGAAAATCACACCATTCTTCATCTTTGATCTCTTCATGACCAAGAGAAATCTTTCTGATGATGACCCCTTCTTTCACAAGCCATGAATATACATGCTTAAAAGGGGTTGTGATGTCGTTGACTGACTTCTTTATCAGTTGGTATTCCTTTATCATATTAACTGGTTTAGCTTCATGAGGCGGCAGTGGGTTGTGAGTGACGTTTGGTTCATCGGAGAAGTCCAACCACTTTGACTCGATTAATTGTTGGACTATGCGTTTCAAAGCTAGACAATTCTCTAGACCATGGCCCACGACGCCATCATGATATGGGCAATTTATGCTGGGGTCATACCACCTTGGATATGGAGGTTCATATGGCCTTGTAGGAATTGGACGGATAAGTTGACTTTCAATGAGCTTTGGATATAACTCAGTGTAAGTCATAGGAATTGGCACAAAAACTTCTCTTGGTCTTTGTGTAGGTACTGGAGGGGTTGAAACAGGTGGCTGTAATTGATTAGGCCTGTTGGGAGGATAATTATTGGGCCTATTGGTAGGATAGGATAGGCGAGGCCCAGTAGCCACGGTACCCACGAGGGGGATCCCTCTTCCGCGTCCAATTTGTTGTACCTCCTCATCCTTTCTTCTGGATGGTCCTCCTCTTTTCATAGGATCATTAAAGGACTCAGTAATCTTTCCGGTCCTAATCCCGTGCTCAATTCTTTCTCCAGACATGACAACGTCTGAGAAATTAGTTGCCGAATTGCCAATGAGTTTGTCATAATATGGGTACTTCAATGTTTGGACAAATAAAGTAACCATTTCTCTCTCCGTCATGGGTGGTTGAACTTGTGCGGCTAAGTCCCTCCACTTTTGAGCATACTCCTTGAAGGTTTCTTGCTTTTTCTTCTCCATATTTTGGAGAGTTTGGCGATCCGGGGCCAGGTCTATGACATGTTTGTAATTGCTGATGAAGGCCTGAGCAAGATCATTCCATGTTTTGATGTTTCTTGGACCTTGACTTAGATACCACTGTAGTGCTGACTTTGTAAGACTTTCTTGAAAAAGTGCTATCCATACCTTCTCGTCTTTTGTGAGTGGTTGTAATCTTCTTAGAAACAACGTGATGTGAGTGATGGGATCACTCGTTCCATCGTATTTCACAAAGTCTGGTACCTTAAAATCTGAAGGAATCACAACATCTGGCACTAAACAGAGATCATCCACTGATAGAGATCCGAACATAGTGCCTCCTTCAATGGCCCGGAGTTTCTTCTCTATTGTTTCGAGCTTTTGAGATTCTCCTTCTTCTTTTGATAATGTCTTCTTCTCCTCGTATATAGTATCTTGTTTCAGGTGAACGCTAGCGGATGGACCTGATTCCTGAAACAGATTTTCCTGAACTGAGATTCGTTGTGGAGTGAATCCCGGAGGATAAGTGGGATCTTGTGCCTCTTTGACGGGGACTTGGGTTGCTTTTCCCTTAATCAGCTCCATTAGTTGTTTCATTTGTTCTGCCATGCTTTCCATCTTGGACTCAATATCTGTGAGACGTCCTTCGGTTTGCTCTGCCATAAGTCTTGTTTGAAGCCGAGTTGGATATCGGTGTTAAGGTCCAATTTTACCTTTTTAAAGTGAGATTCATTTTGTTAGACTTTACATGTATGTCATTGATGTAATGCATGTATGTAATGAATGCTAATGTGATTGAGTTGAATGGCTACTATCGTAACACATTCAAACTCTAATAAGTGTCGATACCTAAACATTTAGTGCAACATTAAATCACCAAAAGAATCCTAAAACCAAATAAGGAAAGCCATGGTGGTCCGGCCCACTTTATTACATCAAAGACTAAAAGAATTTTCCGAGATGGTTATATTGCTTGCGGGCCTTCTTGATGTAGCTGATCATCTTCTGCTGCCCCGAGGATGAGTTAGGCCAAGTACTAGCAATTATGTCATTGGCTTCTTCACCCATCTCTTTTGCAACCTAAGTGACCTTCGTACTTCTTCTACAAAGTCTTCTACTTGACATGAAGATCGGATATACTCTTGTTTCTAGTTTTCTTTCTCCTATTCATTCTTATCACAATCCTTAACTAACTGGTTAATGATGGCCTGTTTGTCTTCCAACTTCCCTCGCAAGAGTAAGTTTTCATTCCTCAGTGCCTCCAGTTCAGAGTTTTTCTCATCTATCTCGACTCGGATCTTCTTCATTTTGTCTCTTTTCTCGTTAAGTTCTTGCTCGATATCTCTTTTAGTAGAGCAGCTAGGTCTGTCTGATGGGAGAATAGCTTCCCTTCGATTTTGCCTCCATTCTGGATACCTTTTTGAAAACACTAAGGCTCCAGGCTTCACTAGGTAGACTTTCTTCTATAGTAGATATCCAAGTCTCATTGCAATCAGTCGGAAGTAGGTCAAGAATGTCCATGGTGATGGAGGTTGCGCTAAATGCTTCCTATAGTGCAATGCATGCAAAGAGAACGACAACTTAAAGAGAGTTAGTAACATAGTAGGATAATATATGAGCTACTGTGAACATTATAAAGAGAAAATGTATACTTTACAAGGCACAAAGTGATTAGATTGATAAGAGAGTTAGCAATAAACAAGCTGTGTTTTGTTATGGAAGTCTTAATGGATAGATCTATGGCCGCTATATGCGTGGGTGGTTTTTGAAATGAAAGGATATGGGTTGGATCTCGAATCCCTTTTACTAAGTCCTATCGGACTAGAAAAGGCCCAATTCCTCACCCACGAGGGTTATGTGAGGAAGGATTAATTCGAGTCGTAGTTTTCATGGTCCCATAGGGTGACTACTGTCACACTCGGGCAACACTACTAACTACTACGGATTAGAGAAAGCACGGAAACTATTGTCTCACACGACTAGCCTAATCCGGGTATTTTTGCAGAACTTGGTTGGCGTGAGCCTGGGTATTGAGCTCATTATGCATGCTGAGGTGTGTGAGTGCAACAATCTAAAAATACAAAACACATCAAATCAGCATGTCAAGAAACAAACAAGAAATAAAAAGAACAAAAACTAAACCCTTTTTATGGCTAGACTCGTCCCCAGTGGAGTCGCCAAACTGTAGCAACATGAAAATTTCATGGAGTCGCCACCAATCCGTTTACCTAAGTCAATTGGAAACCTGTAACGGTCTGTGAGAGATTCTAAGATCATGAGTCGGTTACACTAAAATAACTCTATTAAAGCGCCCGGAACTTGGTACCATGGGTTCAGTTTTTATCTTTTTCTAACTATTTGTTTCTTGAACTAATCTTTGGTTGAGTATAATAATTTTAATGAATTTTATATAATTTAATTCCAAACCATGAATCTTATCAGATCAGCCGGATATGAAATTTTTGAATCTTGATATTTAATTTTTATAATGATTTTGATAATTCCAAACCATGGATTCTATCGAACCACTCGGATATGGAATTTAATAAAAATTTAATTTTTGTTTATTATTAAATATTTTTTTTCAAAATCACGGATCCTATCGGATCACTTGGATATGAAATTTAATGAAATTTAATAAATTTTATGTTTTTAATTAATCCATATCAAAAATTCTACCGAATTATTCGAATATGGGTTTTTAGTGGACTTAATCTCTGTTCATTTTTATTAAAAAAATACTTTCCAAATCACGGATCCTAACGGACCACTTCGATATGGAAATTTAATGAAAAATTTAATTAATTTTTATGTTTTTAATTAATCCATATAAAAAATTCTACCGAATTATTTGGATATGGATTTTTAATGAACTTAATTTTTGTTTATTTTTTTAAAAAAAAATTCCAAATCACAGATCTTAATGGACCACTTCAATGTGGATCTTAAAATTATTTCTAATTATTGTCCTAAATTCATCCTAGGATTTTATTAGACTCATGCAGAATTAATGCTCTAATCGTGATTTTTGGGGTGTATTATGTGAGTTAAATTAAACTATTATTAGATTAAAGAACTATATAAATAAATAAACTAAGTTATACCCTGATACAAATTTAATGGTTAAATTTAATGCATGGACAAACAAAACAAAAAAAAAAAAGAAAACAATAAAAGGCTTGTTGTTACTGACCAATAATTTATGCACATTGGATGCATTACGAAAATTAAAATTAAACTATTCTTTAAAAAAAAAGCCCATGTTGTTCTCCTATTTCAATTTAATGACTATACTCAATGCAAGGCCAATCAACAATAATCAAGAAGACAAAGAAAACAACAAACAACAGAAATTTGTTATCAGTGACTAATCGGTAAAAACAAAAGAAACAAAGGTTAGTGACCAAAATGAATAAATGTGGAGAGATGGGGGTGTAAAGTGGCGTTATACCACTAAAAATTAATTTTGTTATTATTGCGAAACAGTTTTTTTTTTTTTTTTGCTTCTTTTCGTCTGTTCGCCGGCGATGCTGACGGAGGAAAGACTCCTGGGCTTGGACGCTGGGGTCGAGGCGACGAGTACACGCGACGGCGGCAGGCGTGGGGCTGGAACCGGTGAGGCGCGAACGACAGGGGGCAGCTGGAGTAGGGGTGGCTGGAGCAGAGCAGCGTGGAGGGGCGCGGCCAGAGAAGGGCGAGGGGAAAAGGCTGGCGGCAGAGGGGAGGTGGCGCGCGACGTGGCCCGGGCGAGGCGTGAACGGCGGCGGAGTAGGCGGCGTGCGACAGTAGAGCTTGGCGATCGGCGACGGGGTGGGCTCGGTCGCAACGGCAGGAGGCTGGCGGAGAGGGGGAGCAGCGACCAGAGGAGATGGCGGCACGGCCAGCAGGGGAGAAGCGAGGTACGAGGAAGAGAGGAGAGAGAGAGAGTGAGCGGTTGTGTGTGAGGGAGAGGTGAGAGATGGAGAGAAGGGAGAAATACAGAGAGAGATATGTGAGCTGTTCTGAAAGAGAGATGAGAGTTTTAGCTGAGAGGGGAGCTAGGAGAGTTCCCCCCTGAAGAGAGCCCGATGATAGAATTTGTATAAGGGAGAGAAGCCTTTTTTTCAACGCACGAGGGAGGAAATTTTGAGGGAGAGCAGGTGAGCAGAGTTGAAATTTTTGGCTGGGGGAGAAAAATGAGGCCAGGGGAGAAGATCGCAGGTGATTAGGAGAAGAGAATTCAAAAGGTGCCAGAGAAGTCCAAGAGAGTAGGTGAGAGAGATTGAAAAATTTGTCCCCGGGGAAGAAATTTCGTACCCCTCCTTTAAATTATTTCTTTTTATTTTTAATTAATTAATTAATTAATAATAATTTTTAATTAATAATTTTTTTAATACACAGATAAAGATATATATGTATTGACTAACACTATAAAACAAAAATGCCCCCTTAAACTAACAATATTTTTTAATTAATTTTTTTAATTAATTTTTTTTAATGTTTAATGGCCGGACGAAGTTGGGTATCAACACCTGCTCTCAGACAACATTTGTTGATTTTGTAGACATTTTCATATTTAAGTTGAATCCATGAATATAAGCCATCAATTACACATGAAGGAACCAAACAATAAAGGCTCTATAATGTTAATATGAACTATAATCCTCAAGCAATTCTAATAATAAGGAGCCAAATATCTATATTTATCTCTTTAACCATCATTGGCCTCTAACCAATATACATAGCAGTTGAATATGTTAAGAAAGTTTGAGGCAAAAAGTGAATTTGTACCTAAACCGAAGTAGACTCAAGCTCTTGTTTCTCATAAGAGAGAAACAAATTTAAAGATGAATTATAATTAAAGCACCGTCCATATTCTATGATGCTTTAAATCAAATTTTCAACAAAATATATTGACTTGATAAGTGTATAAGAAACTTATGTAAACCCACCAACCCCAGAATTGTTACATTATTTCTAAGATGCCACTTTTGAACAAGGCATTGTTGAAGGAAGGCTGGGGAGAACTTCCTATGATCATGAACCTTTTCCAAATTTACAATTTTGCAAATACAATGCATTTTGTTTGATAAAATCTAGACCAAAAGGAATCACCAACTTCATAAACTATTGATAACTCTCTAGCCAAGTAGCCATGATGGGAAGAATAAGCTTGCAGCAGATAAAAATTTAACGATACATGATTCCTTCAATGTCAGCAATAAAATAACACACATAATTATAGCCTAAAGATGTAAAGGCTAGAAAATGATTAGAGCAAGAATCAAGTGTCAAATATGGAACTAGTGATTGGTAGAAAGACTAGTAGACTGCAATCAAACCCCTGATTACAAAAATTAATCAGTCAAACAAAACTAAAGCAAGCAAATTAAGAAGTAGAACTAAAAACTAACGGAGATTGTATAACCACAACTATGATCGCGCTTGTGTGACCTTGTAGGAAAATCTCAAAAACTAATATTTGGAACTAGAGTTAGATAGGTTCCAGCTGAAAGTGGAGTCTACTAACCATAAATTTGTTGATTTGAAATAGAAACTTTGGCTTTTCAAATAGCTTAACAAATCCCTATTATCACTTTGTTAATATTGACGACTCCAATGAAGAATAGGAAGCCTAGATGGGAAAGTACAACAATCGAAGAGCTAGGTTGCCAACATTAGGAACTTTGATTGAATAGAATTTGGAAACAACAAATGGGGCACGTGAGTATCACACGGGGATCGCCTCACAGGAGAGTCTTTATATTGAAATGTTATTGTAAGATGAAAAACATCCTATACAACCTTACTTGTACAAAATGTTTCTCATCTTAAAATAACATTTTAATACATTTTTTTTACAATAATGGTAATATTATATGGCACATTAGGCCATGTGGTACACCTAAAATTTATTTCAACGTATGTTATACCAAGCAAGTAACGATGTTAAAAACCTGCAATAGTGAGAATGTGATTTATAGCTTTTCATAATCGTTGCTTAGGTTTTGTAGAAGGCGAAAATCACATGAAAACCACAACTGTTTGTTCTTTTGCCTAAATTGGCCACTAAAATTTTTTAAACTCAAATAACCACTCATATTTATCAGAGCCAAACTTGCCACTCTTTGTTAAACAATAGGATTATTTCTGTCTAAAATAAGTATACCTTATCAAAAAGTTTTGTATACTAACCTTTTGAGTGATATGAGTATATTTTGTTACAAACTGGGGAAAAGTTAAGGATTTGCAACCCAATGAATATTTTCAAACTTGGGTAAAATATAGGTAATGATATAGAAATTATCGTGTAGGAATCAAAGAAATTCATTTTGAAAGTCATTCATTACTATTACACGTTGTAAGAATAGTTTACTATTGAATAACAAATAGTACCCAATTTGGTCAAACTAAAAATATGAGTAGTATATTTGCTCAAAAGAAAACAATAATGGCTAATTTAGCCTGAAATACATATAACAGTTTTTTTGTGATCTTTGCAAAGTTATTTATGACCCTTATTATTATACACAACTGATCCTTATATTTTGCTCATTTTAATTTTAGTCTTATTCATTTCATGTCTATAATATATCGTCACTCAATACTCATAGACAAATTGGAATGTATGAAGACTGTAGCCTTTTGAAGCCTAATTTAGTTTTAAAAACCATAATCACAACTTTAAATGGTTTATTTATTACTTTCAAATGCTTTGAAATTTTTATAAAAATGGCTCATATATGCCCTCCTTAGTCCTTACATTTTCCAATCTTACTAAACGCAATTGCATTTTTTTCAATTTTCTCCCCATGTATCACAGTGGATGGAACAACTATGCACTTATTCTAAAATTGTCAAGACTTTACTCTGGTAAGGCATAATTTTTGCAGAATTTTGAGTGATACAAAATCTATATTTGAGATATGACTTCTTAATTTATTGGCAAGAAATCCAAAATGAAAAATTTTAGTTTTACTATCTAGTATTGAGCTTTCGATCTATTTGGTTGGAAGAAAATGAGCATGTCTTTCATTTTACTCCATTTCATGTTTGATCCATTATAGCTAGAAGAAATATTTTAGTTCAAGATCATTTTTTTTTGCTTCGGACCACTAGATCATTCAATTCTTTTTTTTTTTCCTCCACAACCCACCCAACCCCCTGTACCATTCATGGGGAAATGACCTTGCATCTTAGCCTCAAGAATCTTTAGCTATCTTTATTATGGATGGAGCATGGTGTAGTTCCTCAAACATGGATGTTGTGACATGACTCTAAATGGAGCTCATTACTACACATATTTTTTAGGATGGATGTTTTCTTCTTTATTGCTCTTCTGCATTTGACATGGCTTTAAAGGATACCCTTTTAGTTGCCTCACAATTCCACCAATGAGTTGTCATTATACTAACTGACTACATTTTTCTTATTGTTGATCTACAAGATTATTTGGTTCTTCATCCATTTCTTGTAAGTTTGACCCAAGAGATTAGCACAATTATGGAACAATTCAGTTGACACATGGTAATTACAGTCTCTCAGGATTGGGTGTCCATGGCAAACTCCATTTTTTATCTTTCTTACTTAACTCTTTTGCCCTTTCTAGCATTGATTATGAGTGTCAAAATAAAAAGCCAAGGATTCATCATTCATGGGTCTTAGATAATGTTCAAGAACTTAAATGATCAACTCTAAAAATTTTTACGGGCAAGCTTGAGATTTTTCCTTTATTTTTTTGGGTCATCGTATACATTTTACAAATTATAAGTAAAGGTATGTATGAGAGTTTGTAAAGGATAGAAGGCCACTTACATGTTTCTTAAGACCTAGAGAACACCAAGCCATATGTGATATTTTCGCTTCTTTTGTTTTTTTATTAAGTGAGTATTTTACAAGGATTCAAAACAATCTCAACATCCACTTTTACCAACTGTGCTAGATAGTAGGGATTGGATTTTGAATATGTAAACAAACATATATTAAAGTCTTTGTCTAGGAGTAATGTTAGTTTTAAGCATTAAAAATTAGAATAACTAATTATGTTAGCTTTTAAAGATAAAGATTTGAAGAAAATATTTCAAATATTAATAATTATTTCAATCTCTATCACTAATTTTGTATGCTATCGATTATAGCACCTATACCCCATTTTTATGACTCATATGAGGATGATGAAGTTCCTAGCCATTAAGACCCTTCATCATATAATGTACAGCAAAACTTGAATAGTTGTTGTTGGAATTAACAAGCATCAAGGATATACTTCTTGCTGAATTAAACGTTTGAGACTCTTAATTGGTCGTAGTAGTTTGGTGCCTAACTTCTCAAAATCTTACAAGTTGCTATTTATAAACACTTCCGAATTAGCTCCCAAGCTTTCACGAATCATGAGCTACCTTCTCAGATAGCCATGTTGGCTGACGAAATCTCTTCTCTAAAACTAGAGAAGTACTAGATGAATTTCGATTCCAAATTGGTAGAAGCTAAAGCTCTAATTCAACAACATAAATGCCACAATTCAAGAATTACAAGTGTTAAAGAGCAACATAAGGAACTTAAAGCCTCTAGGCAAGTTTCCTAAGTACTTATGAATGAGTTGGAAAGTAAGAATAAATTTCTCCAACAAGAAATGGATTTACTAGGGTTTTAGGTTTACCAAGACTTGTCTATTTCTACTAGTAACATCAAAGATGTAGCTTCCTTGGTATCTTTTAATTCTTTTCAATTTTTATCTACTATAGATTTGGTTGTGATAGTTTCTATTTCTAATAAAAAATGACAATAGATTTGTCTTAAAAGGGAACAAAAAATGCACATATGTTTATAGTGTAGTTTGGTTACTCATTAAGGGTCTTATTGTTCTAAACCTTTAGCTCATGGTTCAATCCCTCAATGGGTTACCTAGTATATTAAGGATAATCTCCATAAGTCTGTTTTGAAACAACTTAGGCAGCCCTCCACTAGGTTCTCAACTCAAAGTTTATTCTCAACAAGTTATGACCACTACTAGGCTTCTTATTTTCTAGAAGGATAATCATGTTGTTCTTATTCATCATCCTCAATTTTAGTTTCATGCTTGATTGCCACCCAAACAAGAAAAAGAGAAAGAAGATTAAATTGGGGATGCAGAGTAATTGTCACCATAAAATGAAAAAGCTTGATGGACCACATTCATTTACTTCACAATTTGAAGAGGATAAAAATCTAGGTATTAAGGACTGGCCAATGGTATTCTCTACAAAATCACAGGTTCCCCCACTAGGTTGCAGACCAACCAAACAAGCCAATGGCAGCACAAGATTTTCAAGTTTTAAAGGATTGTGGTTGATCTAGCCTCCTCCTTTGAAGATTATGATATGTAGTCTATTTACTTCCTTTCCTTTACTCTTTATTTAATTCTGAATATAATAAAAAAAAAAGGTGACGATGTGGTTTCCTTCCTTGGAGAGATGCAGCAAAATATGTGAAGTCTTGGTGGGAAGTTTCTTATTTCCTAGCATGGTGTATTTAAAATTTCAGTGTGTAGCCTATTTATAGGCAATGTATTGTAGTGAAAAAACTAGGATGGTAGAAAACTTATACTACTTTGTATTTGTGTAATCTCTCATCCTCCCTAGTGGAATGAACTGCTCAGGTATTGGCTTATTTGCAGAAAAATTGAACCACATAAAATATCATAGTTCTAGCTTATAAATTTTACTAAAAATTAAGAACAACTTAATTAGGAAAACTTGAAAAAAAAAAAAAAAAGCATGATCCTCGATAATAGATTTCAAAATCGGTGAGAAATGTATCAAGTCACTAGAACCAAAGAGATACAGTGTAGGTACCTAGAACTAAATATTTTAACGGTGGGTAAGTATGATTTCAAGATATAAAATCAAAGATATAATCATTTACCTTGTAAGTATGTACTGATGTTACGAAACCAAGTTGGGTCCTCGTGGAGCTCATTTATTTCGATATATTTGGGCATCTGGACGTTTCTAGGGCTGTCAGTTTGGTGGGCCTATATGGGCCGCTAAACCTTGTTGTGTCTAATGGGCGTATAGGCATGATGTATGTAGGGGATCCAATTTGTTGGGTATGATCAGTTCCCCTTTTTGTTTTTTGGTAAAAAGGGTATGAGTTTCACCACCACACACAATATACGTTTTCCATTTTTAAAATGCATTTTATTTTCTTTTTAAATTATATTGGTTTATATTAAACATCATATGATGGCTATTGCGACTATATATCTATAAAAATATAATTTATATAAAAATGATTAATTTCTGATAATCTTGTTCCCCTAGGAATAAAAAATCATAGAAAGTTATTACTTTTCTTAAAAATATTTTAAAAATATGTCAATTAATGTGGGATTTTTCACAAGAACACACACAAATAAACACCTTAATTATTCTGGAAAAATTTTGTTAGGTGAATCATTAGATTTTGTTAGTTTAAAGCATAAAAAAAGGATTGTTTGGGTTTTCCTTAGAATCAGTGTCATTTGAAACCTAATTCTATATTTATCTAATAATCCCCTAAATAATATTTTTTTTAAAAAAAATTATTAAATTTTTATGATTTTTCCTCTACCAAAGCTAAGAAAGGAAAAAAAAAACCTTCAAAATTAAAACTTGTAGGATAAATAAAAAAAAAATATGGGACGACTTGCATAATAAGTCTATTGTGGAATATATATATATATAAAGGTCTCATTTGGTATTAATGTTAGCGATTAGTGTTAAAGTTTTGAAAAAACTATTCAATGGTAGCTTTTAGCTATTAACTTCAACATTTTCATCTTAGCATTTGAAAGAGTTATCCAAAACTCTAATACTAATCATAAAAATTATTTTCAAACAGGACCAAAGTTTATTATGTTGACTGTATTGTCCAAAAAAATTGGACTGCAATTGACTTCAAAAAGTAAGTTTCCGTTTTTGCCCTTTTATTAGCTGTGTCAATACTTGTTGGATCAATGAAATGTGTGTACCTCTAAACACGCTTTTGTAAAAGAAATTACTATGAATTATGTGCGCGTCAATTTGGTAAAAAAAGAAAAAAAGTAGGAAATGTGCGTGCTTAATCACATGAACTTTAGTTTTTGTATATGAGAGAGGTTAACCGAAAGGTACGAAATTAAATCTTAAACTCTGTAGTAACAAACATAAACCTAAGCACTAGGCTAAGAATTTGGTTGTTGCCTAAGGCAAGGCACTTTGGTAAAAGTGAATATGTTCATTAGTTGGAATATTCTCATGTACAACAGGGATCGAGTTAAGCATTACAAGCACTAGGATTTCTTACAAAATTCTTGAAGGTTTATAATTGAAGTACTAGTAGTATTTGGATATCGACATGCCAGAACTTCCTGTGGCATAATTCAATGGAGACTTAAAAATATATATATAAGTACTCTTAGGCCAGCGACAATTATAAAGGGGGACTAATTTAACCCATTAGATAACACAAGCCTAGATAAGGTAAATTACAAAAGCCCTCTACAGTTTAATCTAACTTACACTTTACCCCTACTTTTTTTATAGTGTCCCAATAACTTTTGAAACCCTAAAGTAAACTGTTTGATAACCATATTTCAGTAATTTGAAAATTTATGCTATTTTTTTCATAGCTAACAGACCTTTAAAAGATATTCATATGTATTTATAGAAAGAAAAATACATTTGTAGAAAGAAAAAACTGGTACTTTAAAATACTTATTGACTATAAAAAAATATTAGAGAAACTGACATTACTAAATGATAACTATTGTATAATTTAAATTACAGTTTTAAAAATTTTTATCGTACAATATAAAAAATTAAGGGGCAAAGTGTATGTTTTAAAAAATAAATGGGGTAAACTGTAGGTTAGGATAAACCTTGTGTAATTGTAACTTTCTCAACTTAGATATTTGCTCAATTTATTGGACGCACCTCCACCAGTAGCCCATAGGCTTTCTTCAGTCTCCACTCATTTGCAGCTGAAAACTTGCAAATGGTGTCTTTACCTAAACCTGCAGCTTCATTAATCCCATCCCTAACCTACTTAAGAAGTAGTCTAGGAGTGAGTATTCGGTTATTCCAGTTTGGACCAAGCCGAATTAATTGGTTAGGTTGGTTTTTGGTTTTTGACTATAAGAAGCTTAATTAACTGAATTAACTATCAAAACTGAACCGAAATATTTTAGCTTTTAGTTTCAAACCAAAATAGCCGAATTTTTTGTTCTAGTTATATACATGCTAAAATTTTCAAATTTTTATGTGATTCCAATAAATACAAGCAGCCTAACTCTGTAGACCGAAACCTCTCTAACAAACCACAAACACAACATCTCAAATTCACAGCTTAACTAGATACAGATGGTAAGAGATTGAGTAGAATGAGAGGATGAAAATTAGTAGGAAAGTCTACAATCTTCTCTTGGCGTTGTGAAGATCATGGGGGACCAAAACGTGGAAGGAATTAGCAAGACGACAAGTGGACGACGGGCAAGCAAGCGGTGGACGGGTGGTGAGTGGGTGCGATGGGAGTCGAGTGACTGGTGTGTGCGTGCGCGAGAAAGATGGTTCGCAATTCGAACTCGGTTCGCCAGTAGAGGCTATTTTGCACAGGAGCGACTAGTGTAGTGTGATGTCAAATGTGTGAGGGTTCGTGAAGGAGGAGGGGTTGGGCATTTTGGGCCTGAAACAATAATTCAATAAGTGATGGTGAAAAAATAAATTTTAGTCCTACCTCTCCAATTAAAACAGAACAAAAAAAAAATTAAACAAGTCAAACAAAATCACCGAATTAATTTGATTTTATAGTTTTTCCGGTTTTGGTCAAATAGTGCACCTCTAGGAGTATCATATTTTTCTATACAAAATAAAAAATAGACATTTTTCAAAACACATGGAAAACATAACAATGAAAAAGATAAACTTAATATTGGTTGATATTCCATAAATTTTTAAGCTGCAAATAAAATTTCATGATTATCAAAGCTTAAGTGAATGGTAAATTGGAGCAAAATTATGTATATAACCCAGTCAACTTTAAATTTCGATATAAAAATTTATGTATTTTAACGTTTTATGGAATATTTTGTAAGTGCAATATTACTCACGTTAGACTCAAAATGCTATTGAGAGGGAGAGAAATAATGATTGGCCTGCGTATGGAGAGAAATCAAATAGATCGGGCCAATTCGGATAGATTTTTTAAGGGATTAACCCAACTGCATTAATCAATCCATCGTAGGTTAACTCACGGGTCAAACACAAAAAGTGAATTGTAATACATCCTTCAGATTCGCAAGAATCACATCCATACTACCACTCCCTAATTCAACTAACCCTACCGCTAAAATTAGTCATTTCAAGTGTTTTTATTCAAAAGGTATGATTAGACCTTCGAACAACCAAATTAACCCTACCCGTAGATCAGCTGTTTAAAAACAAGTAGTATAGTACCCCATAAACATCCTTAAAAACCGCACTTGTTAATTAAGATAATCTTAAACTACTAATCATCGCTTAATTGTAAAGCTCTTTTCCTTGTTCGCCATCATTCCATCACGCCACCTCCACTGCATTTTTACGTTTCACCTAATTATGCTGCCCACTTTGGGTTTTATCCCATCAAATTAACACATACTGACATGTATGAGATATTCACTTTGGTTTGCATCTTGTGAACTTTGTCAATAATATTATTTCATCTTTTTTTTTTCTTCAACTCCAAAAGAAAAAAAAAATTATCCTGTTTTTACGGTAAAAAATTAATTATTTGAATTATCTATTAATTAAAAAAAATTATTAAAAAAAATTCTAAATTTTACTAAAAAAATAATGATTGCACTATCAGTAAAAATTATTTAGTTTAAAAATATTTACTTTTTAAAAATATTAAATAATTAGTTTGTACATAGCTTTGGCAAGAACAATACCATGTTCCTTTTCTTACTTGAATCATTTTTCTTTTTCAAACAAATTAATGTCTGGATTTTTTCTCATCAAATCTGAAAAAAAAACTCGCTCTTTATGAAGAATCTTCTAAAACTGGTTTAAAGACTTCTTAAATATGGAGCTTTGATTGGTATAAATAATCACTACATAGAAAAATCATAATTAATATTTCCTCCATCTTATTGGATGAAGCATATTCCTTTTTTAGTAATTCCAAAAAATATAAAGTGATTCTCCTTTTAAAATTTTTTTAATATTCAATTAACCCAAAACTCTTGTTTAAACTATGAATACACAAATCCTAAAAAGGAATATTTTTAAATCTTCATTAAAACTCTCACCAAACAAAATTTAATAAGAAATATTTTTTAATTATTATTTAAATTCTCACCATATGTAATTTAATTTTTTTAATTTTAATTAAAAAATAGAATAGAAAAAAACACACTTTAATTTTCATATCCAAATAAATATATCATATTTTATATGACAGGTGGAGTATCTTATTTTTACAAGATTTCTCTCAATGGCAAAAATCCCCCTTCGCCCCCGGGGTATGACTAGGGGCCACTCGTGCTTCTTTTCTTTTTATTGCAAGCAAATCACTTTTGACTTTTGAGATGACTCTTGGATTTCTATCACCCACAAAAGATACACAATTACACTCCCTTTTCAATGTAATAATTCGCTTTGTCACTTATATATAGTTCGATTTCATGCACTTATTCCCAATTACAACACTCAATTAAGTCGACCCCCCAAATCCTATCATATCGGTGCTCATCAATTTTTCTAATTTAACCTTTTTTCTCCTGCCAAAGTACGCAAGATTATCTAGTCCGATCAGCTTTACTCTAATCAGTTCCTACCGTGGTTATGGTTGTAATATATCATCTGTTCACAAATCTTTTTTTACAAAGTTTTTATTTTCTATGATCTTAATTTTAATTAGGTTTTATTAATTATATCTTTAAATCCTTCCACAACTGAAGGCACTACAAAAATTAGGGAGTCTTCTGACGATTGTTATCAAAGGCTTTACAATGAAAAATGTAAAATTGTCAATGCAAAGTTGTTGGTATTCACTTTATTGGTAATTGGTTCACCAATGGTTTAACTTTGAAATGTTGATATTTTATAACTTTAAACCATTGGTAACCGAGACATTGGTAATTTCCAATAGCTGGTGTGTGGATTGGATGATGCAACAGACAAAACCAAACCAACGAGTTGGACCACTAGTTATTACCAATGGTTTGAATTGTTGGTAATATACCATATGTTTAGGCTATTGTTAGCTAACCAACTACTTAAACCATTGATGTATTACCAAGGGTTAAACTGTTTGTATTTTACCAATGTGTTGGTAGTTGGTAATTTACCAATGATCTAAATTGTCGTTAAACTACCAATGTCATCCCCTACCCAACTATACATTCTTCTCCGTCCATTCCTGAAATTATTTTGAACATGTTACTTATATATAGTTTTCATATGTAACTTATACATCCATTCAATACGTCCACACTAATATTAATATAATTAATGCGCATTTAAGTCACACATCATAGTGAAGTATAATAGTAATAAGTCATCAACAATTCATACAAGCCGAATAATGCAACATTATTCAAATTCAACTCATTTGTATATTGTGGAACTGGTTGAGGCGGTAGGTAGCGCAAGTTCATTGATCGATAGATAAACTCTAACTGAACTCAATTAGCCCTCAAGGTGGCCCTATTCGCATCTAACTCTACCCACTGTCTTCTTTTAAGAAGCTCTAGCTTCCTCTTGCGCTTAGAGTGCCTTTGCACAATCTCCTCTACTATCACTTTATGTACTTGTTTGTTGAACTGTTGGCCTTTGAGTAAGGTTATGTAATAAAGGTTACGGAAAATATAAATATTAAGGAAGAAATTAATAATTTATTAGTAATGAATATTATTAAAAATTAAACACACAAAAAATAACAGTTGATTATCACTATCCATTTTTGCATGACACATGATTCATCTAAAATTGGGTAAAAAAAATAAAAATATTCATATTTTTAGCCCTTCATAGTTTTACTAACCTCTTAAGCATCAAACCACGGCCATACTTATTCTTTTTCATGCACAACACATTCACATTGTTGGATTTTTATATGGGCTAATATGTGAATAAATTCTGTATTATATACACTATCAAAATGTTTGGCCCAATTGAAAGTGATCTAATAAGATTTAGGTTTGACCTTTATAAGTTTTGTAAAGGGTGGATAATTTTGCATTCAGTTTGTTTTAACATAAGTCAATTAACTTTAAAATAGCTTATTTTTATTCTTACATCTTTTTTTCCCAAAATTAATTTTAATTAAAAGTCAATATTATGTAGGTATAATAATCTATTGATAATAAAATTTTTATAATTTTCTTAAATTTTTATGAATTTTTCTAGTTTAAAGAATTAAAAACTAAAAATTCATAAAAATTTAACAATATCATAAAAATTTACTTTCAAACAGATTATTACATCTACAAAGTATTGGCTTCTAAATAAAATCAGTTTCAGACAAAAAAAATATAAAAGTAAAAATAAGTCAGTAGACTTAAGTTAAAATGAATTGGCTCTAATGTGTAGAGGTCAAAGTGTAACTTTTATTTTCATAATTGGCTGAAATAAAATATACACAAAGCTAACATGATCAGTTTATATAAGAATGTTGTGGTCCTCAAATCATGCGTACTAGAGTTCTTCTTACTTTAATTTTCTGCCTCATTTGAGTTCCCATCGTTAGAGAGAGTAAAGAGGAACTTGTACGTATCGGTTTAAAAGACAACAAGCCATAAGATCCTCATTTTAAAACCCTCCAATAGATCTAGGTATGTTTCTGGTTTTAATTTTGATTTGATCATGATGATTTGGCATGAATGATCTAGGGTTTTATGATTGATTAATTTGATTCAAGGAATCAAATTGTCTAACACACACATATGTAACTACTTTGGATAGTAATCATATGATAAATACAAACTTGACTAGAAAAAATAATATGCATTTTAACATAATTAAATAATAATAATAATAATATATCACTCAAATCGATCATATTTCTATACTAATTCAGAAAATAAAAAACTAAAACAGCTGAAAATAAATAGGAAACTAAAATTAAAAAAAATCTAACCTTGGCCAAAAAAATTTGCATTTTAACATAATTAAATACAACAATTAATAATATATCACTCAAATTGACCATCTTTCCAAGCCATATCCAAAAATAAAGAAATTAAAAAGGAAATTAAAATTATAAAAAATTAGAAAAAGAAATTACTAGAGAAGTGCATGAAGAATTTAACTACCCATCAAATTTTGTGACAAAAGATATCATCTCAAGCATCAATTTACCACAAAATCTCCCATATTTTGGATTTTGTTATGGAAAATAGAAAAAATTAAAAACGTACCTCTCAACTGAACAAGAAATGAGGGAAGACAATGGGAAAGTTCAAACACTGTGAGAACAAGCAAACAAATGAAAAAAGAAATCAAAATAGGACATTTAAATAATGGATAAAATTTATCATAGATCACCTAGCTTATTTTTTTGTCCTATTTGGGTACCTTACCTTTATTTTATCCTAGTGAGGTACATTTCTTCCTATTGTGCACTTGTTTAACTACTTTCCGTCAAATTGATTGTTAAATTGGATAAAAAATGACGATGTGGCATTAAATAATACTAAAATAAACTTAAAATGATAACTTCAGTTCTCATACTATTTCAATTACTAATTCTAACACTTAAAATTTCACTTAAGCCAATTCTACCCCCCAAACCTTTTAATCTTGGCCTAAATCCACAATTCAACCCCCCAACTTTGCTTACTTAGACGCTTAACCCCTTCAACTATGACTCAGGGTAACTTAGCCCCTAAACTTTGTAAATTAAGACATATAACGCCTTCTAACCGATGAAAATATTCTTTTTCAATTTTTAGGGGCTTAAATTAAAATAACTTTGAATAAGGAGGTTCAATTGGGCATTTTAGCAATTACTGTTTAATAGTTCATCCTCTTCCACAGTTTTAATTAGCACATTAAAGATACTTCAAATTTCCCAAGGAACTCTATAATCTTCTGCATGTGAAGCTACGGAGAAAGACAGCCTCTCAAACAGTAATATGCTAAAATGCCAAGTTTGGTCACCTTGTTCAATGTTATTGTCATATAAGTCCCTTGGAAACCAAAAAGAACATTTCCATTAGATGGAAGGGGTTATGTGTCCCAGTTTATGAAGTTTGGGGGCTGAGTTGCCCTGAGTTATAGTTGAAGGAGTTAAGTGTTTGAGTCAACAAAGTTAGGGGGTGAATTGTGAATTTAGGCCTTTAATCTTCCATCTTTACTACAGCCACCTCACAAGCTGCCCATCCAATCGCCGCCGCCAACCACTCTCCAGCCACTAGCCACAACCCAGCTGCCAACCAACCTCCAGCCGCCAACCCCACAACCGACTCCCGCCAGCACTCAATTCAACCCTCCCAATCACCCTTCCATCTCGTTTACCGCCACCTCCCACGCTCCTCCCCCAGTTATTCTCCAATTTCCAATTTTAAACCTAGAAAATCAAGTATCGAATCAAACCCGAGCCACAATCAAACCCAGGAAATCAAGCGTCGAATCAAACCCACAATTTCAAACTCAAAAAATGAAATGTTGAATTGAACCCAGAAAATCCAAGCATGGGAAATCAGGAATCGGGAGAGGATCTACGCGGGTGATGTCTGGGATGATTGCTAGGCTCTGGCGGCGGGCTTGGAAAAGACGAGACTGACGAGGGATTTGGGGAAGGAGAAAATGAGGGATTCGGAGTCGGCATTTGATTCGAGGGATATGGTCGGTGTCCGATTGAGTCGGTCTCGAGGAGAAGAGAGTCGGTCCTTAGGAGGGTGGCCGATGACGGGGTTGGTGGTGGGGTTGGAGGCTAGGTTGGTGACGATTGGGGTGAAGGGTGGTCAGTGACGGCGGGTAGGAGAGGAGCTTTTGAGGGCTAGGGTTTTTGGGTAGAATTAATTTAGTGGAAGTCTAGGGGCTAGAATTAGTAATTGAAAAAAAAATTGAGCACTAAAGTCATCATTTTAATTTTTTTTATATTATTTAATACCGTGTCATCATTTTCCGTCAAACATAATATTGAAATTAATAAAAATTACCTAAATAGGACATGTAATAAAAGGTAAGATATTTCGCTAGAATAAAATAAATGTAAGTTACCCGGACATAATAAAAAAATAAGTTAGGTGACCCCCGATAAATTTTGCCCTTGTAATAGTGATTCCCAACAACAATTTTACTTAAAATGTTACCGGGCCACCCCACTGCATTAAATTCAAAACGGGGCTCATGTATTATTAACACGAAACCGTTGATATATTTTGAAATGTGTTACTAACTGTGTAACACGCTTGAGTCTTGACTATTGATAAATTGGCAGTTGAAAAATAACTTTATTTTAGTAGTGAGGGGATTGTTGTTAATTATTATTATTATTATTATTTTGTAACGGAATTGTTGTTAATTAGTTAACTTAATGCAAATGAGAAAACGAACATATATATTACTCAAAGGAACAAAAAGTGTAAAGTGGATCTTCTCCGATCTTTTGCATCAATTAAGGAATCCAAATCAAAGCATAAAATCGGATGCGCTTGCTTTATGAAGCGATCCTATGGTCAAAAGATTTTGTCATGCAATCGATGTTGCCAATTTGCCTAGTGGGTACGTGGCAAATCCTTCTTGCTAATTAGCGATTATATATAGAGTGGGTCAATTTTCTTTTTCTTTTTTTTTTTCTGGAAAAGGGGCGGGGTCAAATTTAGTTGCCAACATTGGGACAACCTAAAGCCTATACGATACAGGACTTTTTCGAATGTATACGCATTCAAATTAACATAGATTTATTGGGTTTTACTCGTTATTAATTTTTTTATGGGAAGAAATTTCATGAATTAGACAAAACATGAGAACACAGTAGTTAGGTTATTAAAAACTGACTTACATAGGGGTGATCACTATTTAGTTAAAGAAAAAATTGAAAAACTGAAATAATTCAGAAATTCAATTTGGTGAATTTGGTTTTTCGGTTTAGTTTTGGTTGAAACCAAATAGAAATAGTATCAATTTCGGTTCAGTTTCGGTTATGAGCGTTAGTTATTTCGATAACAAAAAAAAATGAAAATTTTTCATGTCATATTTGAGGATTTTGTGGGTCAGTTAACAAGGTTAAAAGGATAAGGGGCTAAGTGGGAGGTAGACAAAAGATTGGTGGCTTTTATTGGGGTTTGGCCATCACAAGTAAAAAACACACCTAGGCCTGCACTCGCTTCCGTCCTTCGGCCTTGCCTTCCACTCACCTCCGCCTTTGCCCTGCACTCGCTTCTGCCCTTCACCCTCGCGCTCCAATTGCCTTCACCTTCACCCTCTACTCTCTTCCGTCCTTCGGCTTTTCTTTTCTTTGGGCCGATTGCCGCTGCCAAGAACAACGATCCCAACTACATTCCGACACCACCAACAATGACGTACCCGAACCACAAGATCTCCTTCATCATCGACACTACCGAAAAGGTTGGCTCCTACTTGATTAAGAATTTTAATCTTCCTTGCTTCTGCAGCAGAAGTTGGATCTGAGGGAAAAAGAGTTGGAAAAATCACCATCACCATTGTGTTTGCTCAATTAGGGGAGAAAATCACAAACCCTATACTGGTCCACCACTTCTTGCCATTTAGTTTTTTTAAGCCATATATGTTTTTCAGTATTACAAGTGCATCACTTTTTTTGGATATGACTTTATTTCGGCTATTTTCGATTTCAAACTAAACCAAACCGAACATTTTCAGTTCAGTTTTATTTCAGTTTAGAGGCTTAATTCGGTTTTTGATCATAAAAAACCAAAAATTGAATACACCAAGTTCGGTTTGAACCGAATAAACTAAATGATCAATCCTAGGCCTACAACCATGCCCAATAGTCACAAGAAACAAAACACAAAAAAATACAGACCAGCAGTTGCTCAACATGGACTATAATCATTTTTTTTAGTAGAAAAGTGTGGGGTAGTCATATTATTTCATGATAATATCATTGGCAACAATAGCTGACTATTAGACAAGATAACTATTGTTTAAAGAGAAAAGTCATTACAAGAAAAAACAATATAAGCTAAATGATAAGCAGCTTCATTCGATTCCTAGAATGCAAGAAGGATATGTCAACCCATCAACCATCGAAGAACCTTGGTTTTTCACATGTATATATGCTCCAGCTTAGTCATAGCTTAGTCTTGTTAGTCTTTTATTATTACTTGTACTTTAAGCCAGAAGTCTCCTAAAGCAAGATAACTTCAAACTTTTGTACATTCCTATATATGTCCAGAGAACATCAATGCAGAAATAATGGAAAAAAAATTTCCACCAAAATTTTCATGGTATCAGAGCATGCTTGCTCAACGCCTTGACCCAAACACCCAAACACCATTTTAATCCTAAATAAGATGGTTGATGATGGGAAGAAAGTCTCAATTGCAACAACATCATCATAAAACCGTCATATCCACCTAATGATCTAAACTCTCCATTTTACCTCAGCCCTTATAATACTCCAGGAGCAACACTCGTGAATTACCTGTTGAAAGGCAAGAATTACCCCACTTGGCATAGGGCAACACTCAATGCATTGCATGTAAAGAATAAGGTTACATTCGTCAATGGAGCTTTATAGAAACCCGAAGATGACGATCCTTGATTCAACAACTAGGGAAAATGCAACTATATGGTTATCTCATATATCTTTAATTTTCTCTCTCTTCAATTGTATGAGAGTGTTGCTTATTCTGAGACCATAAGAGAGATGTGGCTCGAGTTGCAAGATAGGTTTTCCTTAGGTAATGTACCTCGTATACATGAGATAAAGAGAGAAGTTGCCCTTATACAACAAAAAGAATTACTTGTAGTTGCTCATTATACCAAACTGAAGAAATTGTAGGATGAACTTGCTATGTATAACAACGTTTTGCTAGGCAAATGTAAAGTGGCTAGGAAGATGATGATAGAGAGAGAATGTGAGAAACTTCATCAGTTTCTCATAGAGTTGAATGAACAATTCAATGTCATTCGATCTCAAATTTTACACATGGAGTCACCACCATCTCTCAACAAGGCATACACATTGATCAGCAAAGAAGAGAAGCAACAAAGTCTAGTCACTCATTGTGTTCCAGCATCTGAAGCAGCAGTGTTTGTCGCAAAGAAGCAATAGCGCACAAAAAACATGAATGTGTAGTGCAAACATTATAAGAAAAATGGACTTGTAGTAGAAAAATGCTTTAAAATTATCAGATATCCTGACTGGTGGCCTGGCAAGGAAAAAGGATCAAATGCAGGATCAAACACTTCGAAGGGTGCTAAAAAAAATGGGACAATTAGGTGTGAAGAAAGCTTCCGTGATCAAGAGAGTCGAGTCTCCATTTACACAGGAATAGACTGAACAACTTATAGATTTGTTCTCCTATCAAAAACAGGAAACCTATGCTAATTATGTTGGTAAGAAATCCTCAATTTGGATCTTTGATAGTGGCGTATCTGAGAACATGGTTTGTCACAAACAGTTTCTGCTTAATGCAAAATTAGTTGCTACTCGAGCTTCAGTAAAACTCATAATAGTCTTGATTTAGTCATGGATTTTCTTGGACAAGGAGCTTTATCTTTAGACATTATCTTAAATGATGTGCTTCTGATTCCTTCATTTACTTGCAACTTAGCTTCTATTAGCAAGATTACATAGCAATTAAAATGTTCAATAATATTTTTTTACTACCTACCGTGCTCTTTAGGACCTGACCTCAAAGAAGTTGATTGACAAAGGTGATATAAGAGATGACCTGTACTACTTTTGAGAACTCAAAAGTCTATTCGTAGCATCCATTTCAAAACAACCAAGTTTTGAAGTTTGGCATCAAAGACTTGGACATATAACTTTTTCTAGGCCTTCTACTTTTTCTCACTTGTCAAATTTATATGTGGATAATAAACTCAAACCATGTGATGCTTGTCATCGTGCAAAGCAAATAAGGAAGCCTTTTCCTCTTAGCATCAATAAATCAGATTTTATTTTTGAGCTTGTTTATATGGATGTATGGGGGCCTTATAAAACTGCTTCTCTTTCAGGTGCATACTATTTCCTTACCTTGGTCAATGATCATAGTAGGTGTGCTTGAATTTATTTATTGAAACAAAAATCTGATGCTTGTATTCATCTATTCTTGTTTTATGCCTTGGTCCAAAATTAATTTGCCAAAACCATATAAAAGATAAGATGTGACAATGCTTTAGAGTTTACAGCTGATCAAACGCTCAGTTTCTTGCAACAGAAAGGTATCTCATTTCAAACCTCTTGTGTAGATACACCCCCACAAAATGGTATTGTTGAAAGAAAACATAAACATCTTCTAGAGGTTGCAAGAGCATTGTGTTTTCAAGCCAACTTACCAATAAAGTTCTGGGGAGAATGTGCACAAACGACAATCTATCTAATAAATCATACCCATATGCCAAAGCTTTATGGAAAAAGTCCATATGTATAACTTTTCTCTAAGCCCATTTTTCTGGAGCATCTTAGAGTTTTTGGATGCTTGTGTTATGTATAGAACAAAAATAGTGACAAGTTTGAGGCCAGGTCCAAACCTTGCATGTTCTTTGGTTATCCTTTGGGTCAAAAAGGCTATAAAGTGTAGGACTTTAAGGCATAACATTTGTTCGTGTCTAAAGATTTCATCTTTTATGAGAACCAGCTTCCTTGCAAAACTATAGTTGAACATATGTCAACTAATCCTCCATTACAACCAACATCATTTAAGTTCCTCGAAGATCCTGAAACTGACATTGCCTTAGATCAAGAAACTCAAGTAGATGAGTCACTAGAACCTGTTAATGTCATACCACAAAATTGACCCCAAAAAGAAAGAAGACAACCATCATACCTTACTGATTATATTTATTTCTACATACCCATTTTGGAGCCAATCAGTTTCTTGTCCTTAAGCAAGTGTTCCAAAGTTCAAGTCTTGTTTATTTCCAAAGCTTGTATCTCATTTTTCACAACATCTCACCACACAGAACCTTTAGCAACCTACTCATAATTTTGTGGCTTAACCTATGAAGATATAACTATGACAAACGACTTATATTCTGGTTGTAACTGAGTATATGACAAGTAACTTGAAATTGGAAGAACCTTACTTGAGGTTACTAAATTGGTAACAGATCCAGGTAGTGGTTTGAGAAATTTTTAACCTCCCTACTTCAATTCGGCTTTATGCAGTCAAAGGCAGATTACTCATTGTTCACACTTAAACAAGGTGAAAATTTTATAGCAATTCTCTTATATGTTGAGGACATGACAATTGTTGGCAATAACAGGGATTAGATTCACACACTCAAGTCTTACTTTGACAACAAGTTCCATATTAAATACTAGGGAAAGCTCAGATATTTTTTAGGATTAGAAGCAGCTCAATCATTTGAAGGTATTTTCCTCTCACAAATAAAATATACGCTGGATATCTTTATTGAAGCAAGCATGTTAGGTTGCTAACCTACCAAGGTTTTTTTGCAGCAACAACATCATTTGGTGTTAAAGTCAGACAAGCTACTGAAGGATTTTGGAACTTACCACAAACGTGTACGGAAGCTTATATACCTTACTTTAACTTGACCAGTAATTATTTACTTAGTCAATTTACTAAGTCAATTCATGCAAAACCCCACTGAAGCTAATCTGGATAGTGTTAGGCATGTTTTGTGATATCTTAAGGGACCCCAGGCTGTGGGGTCTTATTTCCAAGAAAGGGAAACTTTAGTGTCCAAGCGTACTACAATGTTGATTGGGCTAGTTGCCCTATTACTCGAAGATCAACAACTGGTTATGTGACCTTCCTTGATGGTGCTCTAATCTCTTGGAAGTTAAAGAAGTAGTTTACTGTGTCAATGTCTATTGTGACAGCTTGGCAACCATACATGATGCCGAAAATCCAGTTTCTCATAAGAGAACAAAACATATTGATACAGACTATCATTTTGTTAGGGAAATGATTCAATCCAAGGACATTTTTGCTGTTCATACAGCCAGTTAATATGAACTTGCAGATGTTCTTACCAAAGCTTTAGGTGAGAAAAATTCTTGTACCTTAGCAACAAATTGGGCATTCGAAACATCCATGTACCAATCTGAAAAGGGTATTAGAATAGTTTTGTGTTTTTTCACATTTATATATGCTCCAGCTTAGTCATAGCTTAGTCTTGTTAGTTTTTTATTATTACTTGTACTCTAAGCAATGAGGTCTCTTAGAGCAAGATGACTTCAAACTATTGTACGTGCCTATATATGTACCAAGAATATCAGTGCAGAAGTAATGGAAAATATTTTCCACCAAAATTTTCAGGTTTTGACATCATCTTTTGCAAGTTAGTTTGCATTAGCAAGTATCTCTGAGAACATCTATAATATGGTAGTCTAAATGAGATATACGGTTGTCAATCTCTAAGATTCCTTAGTCTTCATGGCCCAGAGTCAGAATTTAGTACCCATATCACTGCATTGCAAAAACCACTTTCAATCCATATTTTGGTATTCTACAGCTGCTCTTTATAGTTGAGCACATTAAGATCCTCATGAATAGCTAAAAATTCAACAACATTTGAGTTAAGAATGCCTGCTGATTTTGAAAAGATAACAAGAATAGAGCCAAGATGAGCATGCAATATATCTCTCGTAGCAGCAGGCCCCAACTTTTCTTTTCCTAAACTGCCAACTTTGAACTTTAATTCTCCAACCTCAAAATGACACTAGAAAGACAATGGCTGACTCTTACTCTTTGGGGGAGTGATGTTGATACATTTGATATGAAGAAGAAAATTCAAGACTAAGGAAGAACAATTGGACCATGCAACATTATTAGGTATAAATTTGATGTACATTTCGAAAGAAACTATTCTCTATTTTATAGAATTGAGTCTATTTTACCAGTTGGGCTAATTGCATGTATCTATTGATTTTTTTTTATCAACAATGAAAGATTCTATTAAAAGAAAAATAAAAAAAAGATACAAACACCAACTTAAAAGAAAAAATGATGACATGAAGCACCTTACAACCTAAAGAACTTAAGAGTATCTCCAACAACTTCCCTATAATTTCTACAAAGTAGAGAACTAAAAATTAAAATCTCCATAATATTTTTACCCCAACTCCAATAACATCTATATTTTGTAGAATCTTGTGTTTATTATACAACAATTAAATATTATCCATTTAAAAAAAATTCAAATTAATAGCTAGTTTAGTTATTAAAATAATCAAATATTTTATATTCAAAATAATAATTTAAGGATAAGTGGAAAAAGTCAAAAAGTGGATTGGAAAAAGATCCAAAAAGTAAATTGGGGAGAGAAATGAGAGAGAACAATAAATTTTAGAGTTTCTGTAAATATAAGGAATTGACTCTTCTCTGTCAACTCATTCTCTATTTTAGAGAATGAGATAGGGAAGTTGTTGTAGTGAAAAAGTGCTTGATATTTCCCAAAATAAAGAAAATCTACAAGATGGAGAAGTTGTTGAAGATGCTCTAATATTTTAAAAAAACCCAAAATAGACATAACTCAATCACGAAACCCAAACCCAGAAAAAGCTCACAACCCAAATAGCATAAAAAAAATGGATTTTAAGCCAAAACCCAATTATACAACCTTACCCCAAATTAAGCTCACACCCTGAATCGAAGCTCAGAACCAATAAAGGTAACTCTATAATGGACGAAAAGAAAAAATTGGCACTTTCTCATGGCTCATTTTCTGTGATTTAATCTCTTAATCCAATCTTTTTGGTTCACTTTTCAACATTGAACCTTTCGACTTTGAACCCAATTTTTTTGGCCCCTTCTTCTTATCCTTTATCCTATCAAATTTCTCTAGAATACTTAATACACATTTTTCATACCATTTAAATGCTCCTCATCTAGATTTAATGCTTTAGATCCAATAACACCTACAAAAATATCCATTACTCTAAAAGTCTCTACTGCTTTATCAAGCCCATCAAAATTAAATTCCCAACATTCTCAAGCCTATTTGAATAACTAATTGGCCCATTATAAGCCAAACTTGGTCTTCACCCATTCTTTTTCTCCTCCCCCAGAAATTCCATGCCACATTTCTTAAGTTTTTCTAAATCCCTAATTGATGTAGTAATAGCGTCATTGAATAGTAGTCTATCCCTGAGACAACGACCCACTTTCGACAATTCTTTGCCACTCCTAATTGCTGTCTCTGATAACTCATCTTGACTTGAGCCATCTATTATTAATTCCAGCCACTTATCTCCATGATACATCGCCCAAAGCCTAAAGATGGCAAAATTTGACCTGACTAAATGACCTGGCCTGGCTCATCCAAAACCAAGCCTGACCTAACTTGATTTGATCAGAAAAATCAATGACTCAAACCCAACTGCATCCAACCCAACCTAAACCCGAACTCGATTGAAGTGAAACCCAAAAAAATTTGAACACAAATGACCTAAACCCAAAATACCCGAACTTAGAGTGACTTAAGCCTAAAATGACCCAACCTCAAAATGGTTTAAAACCGCGATTGATATGACTTAAACTTGAAATGACCTGAGGACTAAATCCAATATGACCCAATTTTAACGCAAATAAATATAAAATATACGATCAACAGAGATTTAAAAAATATGATTTTTTTTATAGATTAATTATTTATCTAAATTGTAAATCTATTATGAACACATAATTTAAGAAACATAAAAATACTTTAAAAATATGTTTTGTTTAAGGATGTTATGGAATTTGAATAATGAATTAACAAAATAACTTGTTTTGCTTTGTTGAGAGGTCTCCTACAATTTATTGGTTTAGGGGTCTTTTCAGTTTATTGGTTTAGGGGTCTTAATCATATTCTATTTAGCAGTAAATGTAATATTTATTTTCAATTATTACTCTAATTTTGAATATAGTTAATATAGCTAAATATTTTAGTTGGGCTTTTTTTATTTGTCTCCAATATATACTTATTAACCCTAAAACCCTAAATCAAAATCTTAACCCTAAACTTTAAAACCCTAAACACTAACTCTAACTTTTACCATAAACCCTCAACATTAAAACCCTAAACCCTAATCCTAATCTTAACCCTAGCCTTTACCATAAACCCTAAATATGAATTTAACTTAAGTCAACTTAATCCAAAATGAATTATTTTTATTTTTACATTTTTTTAATCCAGAAGTAATTTTATTTAAATTCTAATATTATGTAGATGTAATAATCCATTGAAAATATAATTTCTATAATCTTATTAATTTTTTTATAAAGTTTCTTAATTTAGCAATAAAAAGAAAAATTTATAAAAATCTAAGAACATCATAGAACTTTACTTTCAAATGAATTATTTCATCTAAAAAACATTGACTTTCAAATAAATTTTGTTTTTGGGCCAAAAATGTAAAAATAAAAATAAACTATTTTGGATTAAGTTGATTTAAGTTAAAATGAATTAGCTCCAAACTTAAACCCAAGACCTTAACCCTAAATTTTAAAACCTTAAACACTAAACCTAACCTAAATCGTAAATCTTCCATCCAAACCGTAAATCATATACTTAAATCTAAATTCAAAACTGTAAGGTTAAACCCTAACCTTAGCTATAACCTTAGCACCAGTTCTAGCTTTTATCATAAATCCTAAATCTAAACTATATAATCTTACATCTCATTACCCAGAACTCTAACCCTAAACCTAAATCCTAACCCTAACTTTATCCTTAACCACAAACCTTCAATCCCAACCCTAAATCCCTAAACCTTAACCTCAAAACCTTAAGCCTAAACATTAATGCTCAATCCTAACCATCATGCTAAAACTTAAATTTTTTCTTTCATTACCTTATGTATTTAATAAGTTCCATATATGGGGGCTTCTATATCTAATAACTTCATTTTTTTTACTTTCATATTTAGTAAGTCTTATATTTGATGAAGGTGGCTTTCATAATTAGTAACTTTCATTTTTTAAGACTTTCATATTTGGTACGTCTTATATTTGGGGAAGAGATTCCTACATTTAGCAACTTTCATTTTTTTTTGGACTTTTATGTTTAGTAAGTCTTATATTTTGAGATGAAATTTCTATATTTAATAACTTCCAATTTTTTAAAACATATATATTTACTAGGTCTCATATTTTTTTATGGGACTTCCATATTTAGTACGTCTCATATTTAAGTTCTTTCAAAACAAGTAAATTCCATATTCAAAGTTTAATGATCTTATACAATTGTTAAAATTACAACATTGGTCCTTAAACTTTTAAGCATAGTACAATATTGTACCTAAATTTTAGAAGAATTTATTATAGTCACGCATAATAATTGCAAACATAGGTCCTTGAACTTTCTAAATCCTTACATTTTCACCCAAAAGTTTTAAAATTTTGCAGTTTAGTTACTAACAGTGAACTAGAGTTCCATTTTACAGCAATTTCATAGAAAATTTGTTGGAACGAGAGCATAACAGAATTGTCGAAGCATGTGTGTCTAGGTAATAGCTGGGTGAGGGTTTAAGTGCCTATTTAGTGATAGTTGAGTGAAAGTATGGGTCTAGAAAAATAAAAAATTATAAAATATTACAAAAATGTTAAATAACCTAAATATTTACTAAAATATAATGAATAAAATTTTTATAAAATTTTAATTAAGGATACTAATTTACTTAAATTAAATCATTCTAAACAATTGAATCCTTTAATTTAAATTTTAACAAAAATTGAACAAAAGAATTAAACCGATTCTGCTATTTCGCCCTGTACATCAATAATCCCAGTGAACTCGATAGTCAATCCAAATCTAACCTGAAACTTGATATGAAGTTACCTGAGACTGAAAATAAACCGACCTTTATTAAATCAAAACCTAAATAATCCAACCAACCTCAAACCAAAATCTACTAATATCCTCATATTTAGCCATATTTTTGGAAGATTTTTCCTTTACATTTGCTTGTCTTTTAATGTATTTTGCTAGAATATGGTGCTTAATTGGTTCATATTTTATTTTTTGGTCATATTTCAGCTTCATATGGGTTAAAAAAAATTTAGTGAACTTTTGGAGCTGAAATGCAATATTTTTGTGAAGTTTTGGAGATTACATACCCATGTTCTAGACTATGTTGAATTAAGCCACATTTTTCCAGAGGAGTCACGGTTTGCTACACAACCGTGTTCCAACCCGTGTTTATCTTAATTTTTAGGATTTCAACGTTAATTCAGAAAAAAGAGAAAACAGATGTAGGAGGTATAAAAATACACAAAAAAAAAAAAAAGTTTTTCATGGAGGAAGGCTGCCAAAGATAATCCTAATGAACAACATCATTTTATGAGGATTGGATTGAATATTTCTTGGAGAAGAAGACATTAAGCCATGGATTATTCTTTTCTTAATTTTTTTTAATTCTTTGATGTTTATTTTACAACACTATGAGCTAAACTTTTTCTACTCATACTTATAGTAGATGAACCTTATGATGATTTTGTTATTATGATTATCTCTGGTTTAATATAATTATGTGTTTTTCTTGCAATTTATTCAATGTGCTTTGTTGCATTGATTAATAGTAACTGGCTTATTAATTCAATGCGGTATAATGAACGTGCATCAAGTAATATTTGGTATGTTTATTGTGGATCATCATTGGATAAAAAGAATAATATCATAACTGGGAGTAATTGTTGAGATATAATACCTCTAGACTAAGGTAAAACCTAGTAATGGGTCGTAGGACGTTAATGTGTTCTTACAAAGTGCGATAAGCCTAAACAGCCTATTAATGACTTAGGAATAAGGTTCGTGTAAATGGATTAATTGGGAGCTAATCTATATTTGGTAGTATTTTATGGTTTAAGTTAATCACATTCCTTTTAAACTAAAATAAAAGCAACACAATTGTAGTTTTAGGGGGATTCAATTCTAAGTATAAGGTCTTTATTCGTTAATTGTCTTAATTATTTCTCTATTGTTATTTGGTAGTTAGTAATTTGTTTTATTGCATTAGTTTAATTTAGTTAGTCATAGCAATAGTTAAACAATTCTTCTTAATTGCCGGTTAAATAATATGGAGACATTGAGTACGGTAGACAACCTTCGTTTCAAAGGAAAAACGATCTTAATACTTGTCACTGCTGTACTTTGATGATAGATGCATTTGTCTATGAGTTCACATGTTTATTTGAGTATAAAGAGATTTGACGCATCTACACTATTGCTAGTGCAGTGGAAAAGGTTTGTTGTGAACTACAAATACACTATCTACTCAACTCAAAATTAACCAGAACCTAAATAACCCGACGTTGACTAGAATTCATGTAACTCAATTAAACCCGAACCTAAATGGCATGACTCAGACCTAACCAAACATGACCTGACCTACCTAATTGGTATCCTTTTGAAGCTCGCCATCATCTACAGCCCTGACTCCACACAGTCCGGCTCTACTACCGGATGTTGTCACCAAAACACCAAGGCTCCTTTGTCCACCACTGCTTGGATTGCTTCTGACCAACATTTGACCACCGCCGCTTGTTGTGTCTGATGGCGAAACCACACCGCCAAATGAAAATATGCCAGCAGATGAAATCATCATCCCATTGCTGCAGTCTGATCGATTCTTACTTAACATCGCCATAACACCTCCGTTCAGCTTTGCTCCTTGTAGCTCTCTAATTTTAATTTGGGCTGTCAGTGATTATGATAATTGAGTTTTTCTGCCAACAATTTATGCCCCTTACATGAGTAATAATTTTCTGCTACTCCATCAGATAAAGCATCCATCAGCCAAATGAATCTGCTCCACCCGGCCAAATTTCTCTCTTCAAGAAATATAATTCTCATACACTCAAATTTTGATTCTTTCACCAGTTCAAATTACCTGCCATGTTTGTTTTCTTTCAATCCAAAGAACAACACCCTACTAGATGTACCATACCGAAGTTGCCTCAATCCCTGTGAAGTATTACCAGAGAATTTTCTCCAAATTGAAATGAGAGAAAATTACAATTATCCCTAGGTTTACTGTAAACTATAGTTTGTCTTCTTTATTTTTTAAAACCTACACTTTGCCTTTGGTTCTTTTATATTATTTGATAACAACTTTTGGAACTATAATTTAAATTATACGATAACCATTTTTTAGTAATGTCAATCTCTCCAATAATTTTTTTTATCATTAATAGGCATTTTAAATTATCAATTTTTTCATTTTATAGATGTATTTTTCTTCCTGTAAATGCATATCAATATTTTTTAAAATATTGATTAGCTATAGAAAAAAATATCAAAAATTTTGAAATTACTTAAACACGGTTATCAGACAGTTTAATTTAAAGTTTCAGAAGTTGTTGTTGCACACTATAAAGGAAGTATGGGGTAAAGTGTAAATTAGATTAAACCATAAACAGACATTTGTAATTTCTTCTGCTCTCGGATCTGTTGATCCCTATTGGGATTCAATCATGCAAATAGCACTTTCAGTCTTTCCTAACTCGACTTGTAAACAAAATGATTTTTACTCGATAAAAATAAAAACTTTAGTATCAAATCTCATCCCTAAAATATTTTAGAGAGAAGTAGGAGCTTTCCTTTCTAAATTCACCCTTGGAGAGTTATGTATCTTTTGTGTTATAAAAATATGCTTTTTTTATATCAGCCTGTCTTTGAAGATATAAATTTTTATGTTAAATGACAAAAAAATTGCCTAACAAGCTAAATTGTCTTTTTATATTAAGTAAAAGCATATATTAATATAAACAAACATGCATGTTTGCACTAAAAAAATTAAAAACTTTGTCTATAAATTACCATATTTTCATTACGTGTTCATTTTTCAGTATTACGTCTTTTTCACAATAATGTACGGTTTTTTCAAAAGTTATTCATTTTTCTCTAAACTATTTGGTTTTTCTTTAGAATAATTTAATACTTTTACTGGATTGTCAATTATTTGGTCCTTCATATATGTTTTGTTCTCTTTCTTAAAGTGCATATCTTTTCTTTAGCACGGGATACTTTTTTTTCCTTATAAGTATCTGTACAAGTATTAGAAAAGAATATTTATGCTAGGAGGTGAAAGATAGACGAGCACTTGCTTCTTTCCCAAAACCTAAAGGCTTTGCGAGCCACAATGTCAGTTTTGGGTGCGGAAGGGAATTGAATCCTGGCTGTTTATTTCACCAGTGTGTCCATCGTGCGAGGTAAAACACCTTGGGACAAAATATCATTTCCAAATCATACATTCTTTTCTGAAGATTACTTGTGTGAGTAGAGGATACAGTACACACGGCGTAAACGATGTGCCCCGACCAAATGTCTACAAAATATAAACAATAAATAGTAGAAGGAAAGTATAGATTTATCGGGGGACAACAATATGTGTCCAAGGAACAAATAAATTCAACTAGAAAACATGAGCAATATGATAAAGAACAACAATTACAGATATAACAATCAGTTAAAATATTAGAGAACATGTACATTTGTCATGAAAAGCAAGATGAGACAAAAAAAACATAAATATTCATTTATCAAAGAACAACTACCATAAGTAAAGCAAGCAGACATTAAATAATAGAAGGAATATGCAAATTGTCAGGAATAGATGTACGCATTGAAGGATCAACTAAATTCATCTAGAAAAGGGGGAATAATCAAAATAGACAACTCCAATGTAATAAGCAATTGCAGCATGGTGGCGTTATTCTAATTTATAGGAAATTGGGACACGCTATAGAATAGAGAATTGTGGTTTGGTGGCATTATCATAATTTCTAGTGACTGAACTGACACTTTTAAAAACTTATTACCTGAAATTTGTTTTTATTGAAGTTTAGTGTCATGTTGCAATTTTTTAAAAGTGTAAGCACTAAATTAAAATTTTTTGGAAGATATAAGGATTAAGTTGTGATTCTTAACAATTGGGACTAAGATAAAGCTTGTATGCACCGGGTGTTGTTATGCACCCGAACAAGCATTAGTACTTATAGCACTTGTGTTAGTTTCAAACAACTTCCATGGATTTCGGAGTAGCTGGGTGCACTGGGAAATGTGTGCCAAGGATACTGTGAACATATGTTTGATTAGACATAGAAATTGATTTACAGAATTACCCCTCAACTTAATTTTCATTATATTCCATGATTCATTTCTTGTGCCACCTTCCCTGTTATCTCGGCTTCAACAAGTTTGCCATTGCGGCTCCGTTGTTGGACTCTGTCAAGGACTCATTTTGCAGCTGTTGTTCTCAATGGTGCAGAGGCGTAGCAAGGAGTGGTGATTGGAGGAGGTGAAGCTACGAGCGGCAACTAGAGGACACAAATCCATGAGTGACAATTGGAAGAAGCGGAAGCAAAGCAAGGACTGGCGATCAAAGAAGGAAAATGACAAATCGGCTGCGGCAAAGGCAAATCCAATAGCAAGAATGTCGATTAGAGGAAGAGAAAGAGGAACCGGCTGCTGTGGAGGTAGATCCAGGAGTGGTGAGCGTTGATCGGAGAAGGAGAAAAAGAAAGTGGCTGTAGTGGAGGTAGATGCAGGAGCGTAAAGCAGCGACCAGAGGAGGGGAAAGAGGAAGCGGCTGTGGCAGAGGTGAAGTGAGGAACGACTACCAGAAAAGGAGAAAAATGAAGCATCCACTGCAAAGAAATAGCTCTCAAACTCAAAAAAGCCAATTTATGGAATAAATAAAAACTATAGGCATTTTAATATTTTACTTTGAACACTTTTAAACATTTATTTAAACACTTTTTTTCATTAGTTTTCATACTTTTATTTACAAGGAAAACAAATTATTTGCATATTGCTTTAGACTTTTTTTAAATTTTTTTAGACATTTTTATACATTCATTCAGACCTTTGTTCATTATTTCATAAATTATTTGCATATTGCTTTAAAAAAAATTTAATTTTTCTTTAGACTCTTTTAAACATTCACTCAGGCACTTTTTTATTATTTTAGATAGTTATTTTTTTTTAAAAATAAATTATTTACGTATTTGTTCAAACACTTTTAAATATCTCATTAGACACTTTTCTATATTCATTTAGACCCTACTTATTACTTCATACATATCGTATTTTCTAATAATAATAAATTATTTTTAAATTATTCAGGATACTTTCAAATACTGTATTAGACGATTTTACATATTATTTTAGATACATTTGCACATTATTTCAAACATTTTTACGATGACGAATATTCCGACGATGGGTTGCGACAACAGTAACAGCCGGAAGGCTCATGATGAGATCGTGGAGGTATGCACAAATTGACGTGATCTGGAGCATAAGAGTAGTAGTGAGATCTAGATGCGAGATTGGAGAAGAATGTCAGTGGCAATATGATTCGGAGGAAGAGTGATTACAGCAAGATCTTGAGGTATGATGGTTCGATGGCGGTGGCGGTGGCGGCACTAGAGTAGGTAAAAGTAGGGAGGTAGGGTTTTTGTAAATAAGGGAAGATTTTGGCTAGAGGTAATTTTGTCATTTCCTTGAATGACTAATGTCTTATATATGGAGGATTAAGAGCTTTGTTAATGTGTCTGATTAGATATAGGTGCATAATAAAATAATATATATTTTTTTTTTACAGATGAAGGTATGTTAGAAAAATAGTAAGTAATAATTAGTTTCAAACAAAAGAACATATATTGTTCAATAATAAAATATCCAAAAAATGAGAATAGACCAGACATTAATGAGAAGAGTTGGAGCAAAAAATTTATGTCATAGGGGGCAAAAAAAATATTATTAATAACAATATATTCACATTTACAACTGTCTATGACGAGGTTTTATATCTTGAAAACGTTGCATGATCATCTCATTATGTATACTACTAAATACATATTTTTCAATGTAAGTAAGTAGATAATCATTCATCAGTTAATCTCCTATCCGATTTTGTAGTTGATTCTTCACAACATTCATTACAAAAAATGCTCTCTCAACACTTGCAGTAGTAACCGGAAAAATCAAGACCAATTTCACAAGCAAATAAACAAGTGGATACATAATATGTTTCTTCCTGTGAACTAACTTTTGAGCAAAAGCACTTACCCCTTTAATATTTTTACAATTGTTATTACGGTGCATATCAAGAATATAAGTATCTAACTGATTATCAAGTTCCATAAGCTCAGTTGCAAAAAATTTTGATGGGTAGAGCTGGCAAAGATGAATTAATCTTTGCTTATTAAATGCTGAAAATAAGTTATCAAAATTCAAGCATGCTATATAAAAGAGCAATTTTGTACTTGTTTTTGTGATTTGATTATCGAGCTCATGTGATTATCTATCCAAAATTTCAATGAATAAATCTACTCGAGAATGATGTAAGTTTGTAACCTTAGTAGCTTTACAAGCAGATCTTTTGAGAAACACGAACATATCATCCTTCTTCAAAGTAGGAATATCATGTTGGTCACAAAATGAACAAACCTTTGTCATTAAATCATCCTACCCAATATTTTTAATTTTAAACAATCTTTCATTTGCACTTTCAACTAGTTCTATGGCATTCATAATATCTTGGTCTTTTCTCTAAAATGCCTTCAATAATTCATTAGTAACCCCCAAAATATCTTTTCTCATGTGAAAATTATATATAAAGTCAAAAGAGTGTATCAACCCAATAGAACATTGGCTTCAACTTTTTGCTCAGAATTAAAGACTTTTTCAACAATATAATCAAGTGTATCAGTAATAGCTAAGAATTGAACAATTAAACAAATTAAAGTCTCATAGTGAGAGCTCCATGTTGTATCACCTGGATGTTGGAGGCTTTGTTCTTGATTGAATCCCTGATTGCTTTTAAGATCATCATTTTCTAATGCCTCAACAACCTTTGGAACTTGACTTTCTTGAAGAATATCTTGACATTTGCAAAAAGCTCTAACAACATTTATTAATTTTATTATAATAGAAAAAAGTGATACAATAGAAGTTTCATTTTTTGCTACTGGCACAAATGTTAGTTGAAGCTGAGATGCAAAATAATGTACATAATATGCCACACTATTTTCATTCAATATCAAGTTTTTTATTCCATTAAATTTTGCACTCATGTTGTTAGCACCATAATATTGTTGACAACGCAATCATGACAAACTCAAGTTGTGTCTAGAAAGCAATTCCCTAAGTGTTTTTTTCAATGATAAAGCACTAGTATAAAAAAATGTGTGATATTAAAGAACTATTCAATCATCATTCCTTCTTTATTCACATAACATATAACAACCATCATTTGTTCCTTAGAAGAAATATCACGAGATTCATCTACTAAAATTGAAAATAAGTCATCCCTAAAATCACTAACAATGACATTGGTTGTTTCAGTTGCTGCAGAATTAATAATATCAAATTGAATTTCATATGTTGTTAATTTGTCTTTGTTTGGAGCATTTCTCAAAGTAACTCACCTGATAGTTTTATTACAATCTACTAGAAAATGTAGAAGCTCAAAAAAATTACCTTAATTTTTTAAAGTCTATAATTCATCATGACCACAAAACGCAAGTCTTTGCTTTAAAATGAACCAAATGCAATTAACAGAGGCATTCAACCGAATTTGATAATCACTTTGGGCTTGATCGGATTGTTTCCACAAAGCACTTTGAATGGTTTACTCCTGGTTCATTAAATCTTCACCCTTTTCCAAGCTTTATTATGGGTGCTATCATGGCACCCTACATGTTCTCTCAATTTTTATGTCTTATTCCAACTTATAAACTCTTCAAATACAAATGCATTACAACCAAATTGTTTCCCATGGTCAAGCTTAAATAAATGATAACATAAACAGTAAGCAACATCTTTTGCTTTACTGTACTCTAACCAATTCTTCTTATTCTTAAATCAATGAGCGTTAAACATTCCTGAAGTCTTTCCAATCATTCACTAAAAAAAATTATGATTTTGAGGTTGACGCGGGCCCTTTTATAAATAGTTTCTTCTAATTTTGTCACGTTGATCAGGATGCTACTAAAAAAATTCTTTTTCTTAGCCCCGATTCACTAGGAAACTCTTACAAATTAATCTTAATTCATGTTTGCTTTAAAGGATTGTTTTCAATATCAACATCTATTTCATGAGAAAACCGAGCTTCTTTTGGTATTTTTTTCAAGTATCTTTTCATAACTTAAACTACATAAAAATAATAAAATTAGAGATTCATACAATAGTATGTACTACTTCATATTCTATAAATTAATTTATTAGGGTTATGAAATTTTAGAATTATCTGAAAATTAGTGGAAGGCAATGCAAATTGGAAGGCAATATAAAGTGAAAATTGAGACTTTTAACACCCAATTTTGTCCAGATACTAATTTTAGTTTAGTTTTAGGTTAGGAAATTTAGTTTAGGAGTCATTTTCATTTTTAGGGGTAATCTGGTCAATTGTTAGGACATTTGAGTCATCCTTGTGATTTTAGGGTCAAAATAGGAATTACCTTAGTTTAGGTAGTAATTTGGGGTCCTAAATGTTTTTTAGGGTCAATTTAGGCAAAAATAAAATGTTTGGGTGGAAACCGAGGGATTTTAGAAGATTCTAGGTAAAATTAAAAAAATTTGGGGCAAATCTGTTAGTTAGAAAGTTTGAGTCAAATTTGACAAAATCATGAAATTCTGGAAAAATTTGGTTATTTTTACAAAGCTTTAGGCTAATTTGACAAATCAAGTAAAAGTAGGGCTAAATTGCAATTTCGCATAAAAATGGGGACCGGATCAGTACCTAAGTCTGGCAAAAAAAAAAAAAGATCAGTACCTAAGAGTTTTCTTGGACTAAAACTGATATTTTGGCCAAATTATGTCCTAATCTCTTTAAATTGAACTTGGATGAGTTTAGAATTCAAAAACCCTAGTTAATATCGCCTAAAACCCCCTAATATAAATATGGGTCACTGGTTGAAGAAAAAGGAGAGAAGAAACTGGTTAACCCTGAGCTCCTAGCGAAAAAGGTGAAACTACAGAAAAAGTACCCTATTTTCTAGTCAACCTTCACCAGAGCCCTAACTTTTCTCTTGAGCCGTCACAACCCCTGGAACTTCCAGCCCCCCGCCCGGCGCCACCAGCCGCCGCCGCCGATCCTCTTCAGCTGCCCGTCCGCCTAGCCTCGAGTCGTGCACTTGCTCCAGGACCCATATCGCCGCCGTCCACGCTCAATCGGAGGAAGATCGCGCTTCTCCCGCCGCTCCGGATCGCGTCCTCCCTGCCTCCGGTCGTCTCCGACATCTCCATGAGCCGTCCGCCTCCCTGCCAAGGTCGCGTCTCCCTCTGCAGTAGAGCCCAGGCCGTCGCTCCTTCCTCCCTCGTCGGAGAACGGAGAATTCGAAGAAAGATCCGCTCGCGTCCCGCTATCCGACCCGACTTCATTCGTCCGACCCATTCAATCTTTTTCTGTGGTTGGTCGAACCCCTGTTCAGCCGCTGGTCTTCTTTCATTCTGTAGTTATGATCCCTATTTCTCTATTTTCTTAATTCAGTCACTAGCGGCATTATTTTTTTTGTTCTCTCATTGTTTGCTTATTCTATTTATCGAAGTCATGAATTAGTTTGATGATTAACATTAGGCAGGATTATAGGACCAGGTTAGATAGATAATTTTATAAATAGTATGAATTTAAATTTCATTTAATTTATATAATGCATCTAAAAATTAATTTGAGATCATTCATTCCGCGTGGGTTTAATAAAACCCGATGATGAATTTAGGATAACAATAAATTTTATGATCTATATCCGGCTGATTCAATAGGATTCATGGTTTGGATAATTATCTAAAAATCTTCAAAATAAAAAATAGATAAATAAAATATTAAATTTTTAAAATCCATATCCGGGTGATTCGATAAAATTTATGGTTTAAGTTGATAATCAACTAAAATATTTAAAAGATAAAAAAAATTGATAAAACTTTTTTGGGTTCCACATCCGGGTGATCCGATAGGATCAATGGTTTGAAAATATCAAAATTTGATAAAATAAATAAAATCAAATAGGAAGGTTTAAAAGTCCATAACTAGGTGGTTCGATTAGAATTCATGATTTGGAAATTAACTGAGTTAATGCAAGCAAAACTAAATGTAAATCAAACTAAAGTGCTAATTTTTTAGCACTATAACAAAATTGTTTTAGTGTAACCATACTTCCGAACCTCTTGAACTCTTGTAAACTATTTTAAAGTATACAATCAACCTATGTGAAATCGATTGATGGTGACTCCAAAAAACACGTTACTACAGAGACAATACATACTGATTTGTGCATTCTGCAGCCTTGCTGAAAAGTAAAAAGATTCGATACGATTTTGTGAGTGTTGCGACCCTGCTAAAGAGAAGGGAAAAGTTTGTAGCAAATTTTTGTTTTGTTTTTAGGTAAAAGGTACCATAATTTGTGTGATAAAAGAGATGCGGTGTCAAACTATTTCCAATTCTCTTTAGGTAGGCCTTTGGATTAAATTCTTTTATTGTTTTTAATTGATGTTTCTTATTTTTTGGGGTGTGGTCTCAAAGAAACATGAGCCTCTTCTTCTACTTGGTCCATTATGTTAAATTATATATTAGTGGACATCAAAATTTATTTGGGTTAAAAATAATTCATGGAACATTCTAGAATATTTGAGTTGAATGATGGGTATGCATGGACTTTGATTATTTTGAATTTTGATGCCCAATTTGCCAAAATGGACTTTGGCTAAGAAAGGATAATAAATCTTCATTTGGAACCTTCGGTTTGGTATTTGTGCTTTTTGAACTTGTAGTTTCCAAATTTGTTGGACTTTTGAACTTTGGACATCAATTTTGAAATGGGCTAGACAATTTAAGTTGATTTTAATTTATTTTTAACCCAATTAAAATTTGATGTCTACAACTAGTACTTACAATTTTTGTGGCATGTGATTTGGCCATCAGCTTTAAATATTTCCATTTTGCTCATTCATTAGAACTAAGTTTATGTACTTTTTAGTTAGTGGGGGCGTTACCGAAAATTCAATGGGGGCAAAATACATATTTTTTAAAAAATTATATACCAGTTACATTTTTTTTTCCAAAATTCAGGGGTGACAATACAGCACCGCCCTTGTTAATGAGAACATATAAGGACTTAAAAAAAATGCATAAAAGAATACATAGTATTTGTCAAAGAATATACTTGATAAAAGAACACATATAAATTGATAAAAGAATACATGTTGCATGTTGTGCATCAAGTGCACATAAGACTTACTTGGTAACAAAAGTTGAGACTAAGTCATCCCATACATCTTATAAGCAATATATATAGCTAGCAACCTGGGTTAATTATTATTTTATTTACTTCTTGTTGACATCTAATTTTATTCGGGCATTAATTTTTGTTTATATCTGGGTTAGAAAATTTATTTTAGGGGGCATTTTTGTTTTTCGGTGCAATTTGGTATTTTTAGTCATTTTATAACTTAGGAAATTGGTAGGATTAGTTGCATTTAGATTATGTTGTCATTTTGCATTATAAATTTTTAAGAATTTAGAATGGTCATTTAGGATAGAAATAGAAATTAATTTAGTTTAAGTATTAATTTGGAGTCCTAAAGGTTTTTTTGGGTTAATTTAGGTAAAGGGAAAACGTTTAGGTAGAAACCAAGGGTTTTTAGAAAGTTCTTGTTAAAATTGAAAATTTTACGGCAAATCTGCTTATTTCTAAAAATTTGAGGCAAATATAGCAAAATAATAAAATTTTGGGCAAAATCTAGCTGTTTAATAAAGTACAGAACTAATTTAATAAATCCCAAGAGTTTTGGGTTATATTAAAAGTTTGCATGAAATTATGGACTAGAACATTAGCCTAAAAGTTTTGTTGGACTTAAATTGGTATGATGACAAAATTATATGCCAAGAGATTTAAATCCTATCAAATCATATTTTGATGAGATTTAATCTCTTAAAATCTGTTAATCACGACTCTAATTCAGTTTCTATGAATAGGAGTAGGAGGTCGGTGTTTGGAAGAAAAAAAAAGAGAGAAAAAAAAGAGAAAAAGCTAGAAATTGACAAAAACCCTAAGCTTCGGAAACTTGCGCCTTGGTCCCTACTTCTTGGCTACCTTTTCCCTAGAACCCTAAGCTTCTTCCCTCGCCGCCGTCACCCCTGGAGTATTGCTGCAACTGCTCGACGCTTTCGGACCCCAGCCGCCACGACTCCTCGGAGTCCCAAGCAGCCGTTCGCTCTCCACCGTCGCCAAAAGGCCTACGCCGCTGCTGTCTACCCCTCCGTCGATCGCTTCACCGTTTCCAACCGCCCCCGGGCATCGCCCACTGCTGCTCCCCGCGATGTCGCCCAATCGCCATTCAAGCCCCGTCTTCCGGCCGCTCCAGATGGGCCTGGGAAGCCTCCACTGAACCCAAGCGGCCCCGCCGCCCTTGTCTCTCCACCCGGCCACCGAATCGAAGAAGACGAAACCACTACCACCCGCGACCCGTTTCCTGACCAGGATTTAACCCGTTGCCCCCAGCCTAACGTTCTCTGTTTGGTAAAATGCTTGTTTAGTTAGTAAAGTCTTTATTTTGTTCATATAAGTCACTTATTCTTTCCTGTTTTGCAGATTAGGCACTGGACAGCATTCTTTTAATTTTTATTTGTACTCGGACTTCGTTAATTTATTTTATTTCAGGCATTGATGGATTTAAAAATTAATAACACATGGAATTATGATTTTAGATTAGTAATCCAAATTTTATTTTTATCATTTAATTTACTTGATTTTTTTAAGAAGCTAGAAATTAATTGAATTGAGTTGTAAAATACTTAATAAATCTTCAAGGATTTGTTCTTGATGGATTTAATAAAATCTCAAGATAAATTTGCTCAAATTCAATTAGTCTGATAAGACTCATGGCTTGACGAAATGTTTCTTTCAAAATTTTGGTTGATTTGATAAAATCTTGAGATTTCAAGGACATATAGGATTTTATATCTAGTCAATCTCATAAGATTCACGGTTTGAAATTAAATTAAAAATTAAATGTAACAAACTAAAATTCATAAAATTATTTTCATCAATGATTAGGCAAAGAAACAAAAATTTAGGAAAAGGATAAAATTGAGCGCTAGAATAAGATTATTTTAGTGTAACCGACTCTTGATCTTAAAATCTCTCGTAGACGGTAATAGGTATCCAATTGACCTAGGTGAGATTGATTGGTGGCGACTTCTAAAACACGTCACTACACTTCCTACTAAACATAATCTATAATATCAGGTTTTATAGAATGTTGTCTAAGAGAAAAAGAGGGAAAGAGGAAGGGAAGGAGGGAAGGAGGGAGGGACGCATAGAGAGTGTGGGAAAGGTTTCAGGCTCAACTTTGAGAATTAAGATAAAGGTATAGGCTAAGGATCCGGTGCTAGAAGAATGATGTTTCGCTACTTTACAACTTTCATCTTCATGAACTTTCTAGAAAACTAGGAGTCCAGTAACCTTTGAGGTATTTTTCGAAGATACGGTATGGTTATAGATTCAATGTGGCTAAAAAATGGAAAGAGTTTGGACAAAAAATTAGATTTGTCAAATTAAAAAATGATGGCCTTATAAAGTTGCTAGAAAAAGTCCTTAATGAAATTTGGATTGGAACTCATAATGTGATGGTGAATTAGGCAAGGTTTGCTAGATGAAGGGTTGGAAAGCTTGAAACCAAGGAGAAAAGCATTTCTTATATATAAGGTGGCTTATCAAATGGCTCCAAAAGAGATAATAGGAAGTACAATGAAGTCATGGCTGGAATAAGGAGAAAAGACAAAGAAAACTTAAACCAAATGAAAAAAAGGGATGCCTAGGTTGGTATAGAAATAACTTTTGATGAGGAGGAGAATAGATGGCTGAAACGGTGTGCTATTGGTGATCTTAAGGAATTAGAAATGCTAAAACCTCTGCAAGATCTATGTGACTTTGAAAATATAGGCTCTTGCAAAGTGAAGAACATTGGAGGTTTGAGGGTGCTCATGGACTGTCCATCAAAAGAGATACTGCTCTATAAGTTAGAAGAAGAGGTTACTTGGTTTCTCCGACGGTTTGAATGGATTTCATTGTGGAATGGGAATATCAACCTACCTATAAGGTTAGTTTGGCTCTGATGTGAAGGTATTTCGGTTCTTGGTTGGAATACAAAAACATTTGTAGCTATAGGTGTTCTATGGGGAAAGGTTTTGAAGGTCAATACTCAGAAGAAAAAAAATATTCATGTTGGAAAAGTGTTACTGTTAATCTGCAAGATTAATATAATTCAAAGGGTGGTAAAGATCAAGGTTAATAACAAGATATTTTGCATCCGTGTTTATAAAGATGTGCTATTTAATCATGTTTGTTATTTTCTATCAATAAGCTATGCCTTCTCATCCGATTCAGAGTTTGATTCTAGTTTAGATTCTTGGATAGTTTCTGAAACATTCTATTTGGAAGAGAAGCCTGAAGTTGAGTGGACGTTGCTAGAAAATCCTAGGAAAGAGGAAGTTGTAGGAGAAATTAATGTGTTGTGTTGGGAATATGAGAATGTGCATAATTTGAACTTTGTTGCTTCATCATGCCGAAATTCTTAGGTCTAGTAAAGACAATTGGAAGCAGAATAGGTGCAAGGTAATTCTGAGTCTAAAAAGTTTGAGGCTCACAAAAGTCAAGTTGAAAACAATAAAGGAAATAACATAGGCCATTTAGAAAATATTAGAGAGTTGGGTTTAAACTCAAAGACATTAAATAAATCATTAAGCTATAGGTAGGAGAAAAGGTGCATGAGTAAGCCCATTTATGATATTTTGCTTCAGTTTGGTAGCAAGATTAGGCCTTTGAAATTTAGGCTCATACAGGCCTTAAGAGGACCATCCAAGTTATTAGAAGAAAGTCTGTAGAAAGACCCTTATAAGAACTTGCCTTTTGTGCAATAAAGTAGCGAGAAGATGCAGGATGAAGAATCGTTCAACATAGCAGGAGCTTTCATTTTAGATCCCAACATTAAAAATAAGAATATTGGTGTGTGGTTCTATCTCAAAGAAAGCATGAGACACTCTTGAATTTGGGAAGAATATTGGTCTACCAATAAATGGGGGTGAAGAGGAAATTGTTGTAGAGTTAAAAAGGTTAAAAGGTGTGGCCACATTGATAAAAAGGTAACTAGTATCTAAACTATTTTTGTGTGGGTGTGTGGATTTCAATATGCTTTTTTTGTCTACAAACATCAGAGGAATTAGGAAGCCATTAAAGATGAGATATATAAAGGAAATAATCTACAAGCAGAAGGTGGACTACGTCCTCATGCAAGATACAAAAAAAGGAGTTTATCTTTAATATTGTGTTCAAATCTTTATGCCATTCATTTGGTTAGGAATTTGCTTAACTTGGCTCATCAGGGAACTCAGGTGCTCTGTTAAGCATGTTGAACACAAGTGTTTTAAAGATGAAATGTACAATATCATGCCCTGGTAATATTGTTGTTTATGATAATTGGGGTAAAAATGAACAACTAGCAATTGTTAACATATATGGTCCTCGAAAGGCTTCAGAATAAGAAAGTTCTCTAGAATCATGTTATTGATATGAAGAATTAGTTTCCAGGTGCTTGGTGTATTGGAGGAGATTTTAACTCAATTTTATTCAAAGAAGAAAAAGAAAGGGTGTGAATTTGATGAAAGAATTGTCAAGAGCTTCAAATATTTTATTGAACAGATGGAGCTAAAGGATTTAAATATTTGGGATCAACAGTTTATATGGTTTAACAAAGCTACAACAAAGATGAGAAAGCTTGACTGGTTCTTTGTTTTAGATAACTTCCTTAATTTGTGGCCTGGCTTTAGGGTGGCCGCCTTGAATTGTATTGTTTCTAATCACACCCCTTTGCTATTGAAGCTTTTTTTTTTTTTGCTGATTTTGGGCCTTTCTCTTTTAGATTTTTTGGTTCATGGATGTCTCTCCATAACTTCAAAGAACTTGTTGAGAATAAATGGAAAGATGCAGTGACAATTGGAGGGCCTTGTTTGGTTCTTAAGGAAAAGCTTAAAAATTTAAAATGTGTGTTAAAAGAGTAAAGTAAAAAAGAATTTAGAAACTTGGATAATCAAATTGAGGAGTCCAAGGATAAATTTGATCTTTATGAGAAGGATTTGATGATGTGGCAAAAATGTTGTGGAGACTTATTGAAAGCCCTTAAATTGAAATATGGTATGGCTCGCAAGAAGGCAAGAGTGTGTTAGGCAAAAGATGGAGATGAAAACTCCAAATATTTCCATGCAGCTGTGAAAGGTAAATATAGGAAGAATGCTACCCAATGAGTTTTCATTAATAGGGTATAGAGAGAAGAACCAACATAGTCAAGGAGCATGTGTTCAATTTTTTTCAAAGATATTTACATGGAGGATTTATGCAGCAAACGGGGTTTAGAAGCAATATGTTCCAACAACTTAATGAGGAGTACAGATCATATTTGAAGCGAGCATTTTCTAAGGAGGAAATCAAGTTTGCAGTGTGGAGTGGTGCTGGTGGAAAAACTCCCGGTCCCAATGGCCTCTCTTTCAATTTCTTCAAGGAATTCTGGGGCATATTTAAAGATGAAATTTTCAAATTTATTTTAGATTTTGAGGTGAATGGAAAATTTAAAAGTGGTTGTAATGCTTCCTTCATTATGCTTGCACCAAAAACTGCATATCTGGTTGGGCTAAAAGAATATAGTCAATCAGTCTAGTTAGGAGCCAGTATAATTCTTGTCCAAAATTCTAGCTGAAAGATTAAAGTCTGTTATAGTGAGTATAATTGGAGAGGCTCAATATGTGTTTATCAGGGGTAGGCAAATCCTTAACGATGTGCTGGTGGCCAACAGATCTCTTGACTTTTTTGAAACAAAATAGATGAAATGTTTTCTTTTTCAAAGATGATTTAGAGAAAGCTTTTGAATGCAACAATTGACAATTTTTGGATGATGTGACGAGGCAAATTGAACTTGGTTGGAAGTGGAAGAATCGAAGCCATGAGTATCTTTCTACTGCTTTTGTCTCGGTTCTTGTGAACAGAAGCTAAATATTAGAATCTCACATGGAAAGGAGGGTGAGGCAAGGAGACCCTCTTTTCCCTTTTTCTTTTTTGTTCATTGCAGAAGGTTTGAATATTATGGTACAAGAGGCAATTAAGAAGAACCTGTTTCAAGGTGTGAAAATTGGACTACATGAAATAGTTCTAACTCTTCTTCAGTATAACACTTTGTTCATCGGTGAGTGGAGGTACTCAAATTTGCTTAATCTAGAAGAGATCCTAAAAATTTGCTTAGTTAGCTTCAGGTCTAAAAATAAACTTGTCAAAGAGTAGACTTTATGGTATTGGAGCCAATAAGTTTCAGGTAGGAAAGGTAACTGCATTATTGAATTATGCTCCAGGAAATTTTCCCTTTAAATATTTAGGTTTGCCTATGGGTGAAAACCCAGAAAGAAAGAGTGGATTCCTAGAAATTGGTGGTGGATAAATTTAAGACAAAGTCAAGCATTTGGAAATTAACTTTGTTGTCAATTGGCAGGAAATTAACTTTTATAAAGTTAATTTTCTCTAGCATCCCTCTATTTTACTTCTTATTGTTTTGAGCCTTATTGAGTGTTATGAACACATTAAAAAATTAAGAATAAATTTCTTTTTTTGAGGGGGGGCTAGGGAGAGGGTAGAAGTATAGCTTGGGTAGCTTGGAGTAAAATTGTAGTGGATAAGAAAAGGGGAGTATTGTGTGTGTTGGGAAAAAATCCTCAATCACTCATCACGTGTAGTGGAATAACAAACATGACTATATGAAGCACAAATGAATTTAATGTGGTTCGGCTCTGAACTAGCATACATCCACAAATGAGAGAAATCCACTTGAATAAAATATAGATATTATAGTAGAGGTATGCTTTTAGTATTTACGCTAGCCTATAAATCCCTTACACATCAATGATAACCTCAATATCTTACCCTTACACAATTATAAGATATGATAATTGCAAAAGGCTTCTCATCCCAACCCTCTTTGACCTCTAGACCTCTTCATCCTCTTGAAACCCTTACATTTTGCCTCTTCACTACCTGGCTTTTCTCTAACGCTAAACCCCCAACACAATAAGTCTTTTTACAAGCCACACATAAACCCAAATCATAACAAAATGGGAAAACTAAATCCTAAAAAAATAGGAAAACTAGTACAAAATCCTAAACAAAATTGAAATCTTTAACCTCCTTGAATTTGAGCCAATAAACCAAACAGTGTGTGAGTAGTTTGAACTATAAAAACCTTGATCTAGTAGGAAAATGGTTGTGGAGATTTTTCAATGAAGAGGAGGTTTTTTGGAGAAAGATTGTTGTGTGTCTTTATGGTATTTGGGGAGGGCTTGGAGAACATCCTTTTTTTGGAAAATTTGGGCGGGTTTGGTGTAGAATAATTAGGGTGGGGGAAGAAATAAACATGGCTAGTCTTGAGTTTAAAAAGGGATTAGAATGGGATTTGGGTATAGATGTATGTATTCTTTTATTTTAGGAACCTATTTTGGTTGGCACAATCTTATTGTGTAGTGATACATTTCAATCCTATAAAATTTTTATTTTGTATGTTTTTTAGATTTAAATTATGACATTTTTTCTTTTGGGTTGCAATTCTAACTAAATTCTATTTAAATTGTTGGATCTTCTTTTAAAAATTATTGATTTTTCATTATTTTTATATTCAGGAACAAACTTGTAAGCTAATGCATTGAAGATACAAAAACAAGACAGAGATATGGAAATGAGTTGATGGGAGACAAGAAAAATTAAAAAAAAAATCTATGTTGTATAATATAGGTTAATGTTTAATGTTTTATTTACATTTGATAATATGTTACTTTTTTATTTTTTACATCTTCTAAGCGTATCATTTTCATTATGTAAAACTGAGAAATTCTTATTATTGTAATTATATAAAATCCATAAATTCTCATTATTATAATTATACTATTTAGTCAGTTTAACCTATGATAAATATAATTATGTAAAGCCCATAAATGTATAATGGTCATGTTTTCACCATAAAAACATTTTATTATCTAAAATAAAAAGATTAGATCAATTAGCACCTATTTTCATAGAAAAAAAACAATTAATTTTCCAAATAATTGTAAATTTGAATCACTTTCTAAAATAAATGGGAATTTCAACATTAATTGTTTCCAAAATAAAATCAAATTGACATTTATTAACATTTAATTCATTTTAGGAAAATATAAAAAATACTTTAACACTTACCAGAAATAGTTTTGTTATTCTCAATAGTAAAAGGTATTAGTTTTTTATTCAATTGTAAAGGCTTGAATTCAATCTAAAATTCTTGTATGATTTTTAAAATTGTAATTTTTTTGTTGAACCATGATGTGTTGGTGGGGGGAGAAAAAATTGAAGAAAGCGTTACTAGGTTGTTTCAATTATCCAAAAATAAATTGAGCAAAGTTTTTGAAATGGGTGATTGGAAGGGTGAAACTTGGAAATGGGTTTGGAATTGGAGGAGGGAGTTAAGGGGTAGGGAGAATGGGGAGTTCAATACGTCTAATCTTATTCTGAGAAGCAGTGTTATTTCGTGTTCTATCTGCCCTCTATGCAGCAACAACATGAAGGATATAGAGCACATTTTGGTGAGATGTGAGCTGGTTAATTAAACAAGTCTGGAACTCAGCCTTCTCATGGTGGCATGCTAGGCATATCCCACCGGGCGTGACCTAGCTAGCTACTGGGGATTATCCAAGAAAAGCCAGCCATGCACGTGGTAAAGGAGCAGTCCGAAGCTTGGCAGGCGTGCTACCCTCTCAATTACTGCCCGGGAAGTTTTCTTTTTCGGTTCAATCTCCATCTTTTCTATGGGTTGCGGTCAGGGCAACAAATTAAAGCTTATTTGTTCTTGGTTCGAATATTAATGGTGCCACAACCCACTGTTGGTATTATCAAATTCATTAGGGTAACAGGTCCAAATTGAGTTGTTTAGTTACCTACTGGGCATCTTCTTGTAGTTCTATCTCTTTATTAATAAAATTTGCTCTTGCCGTTTAAAAAAAAAACATAATATATAGTAATATATATGCAAATTAAGAAAGAGGTTGGAGAGGCTTGAAATTAACAATGTATAGTGGCTGGATTACAAACCATGTGCGGAAATGCGCACCACGTGGGATTTGCTCTTCGTGTTGCTTACAAACAACTTTCGATGCAATTTTTGCCATATACATCTTCACCATCCTCCCTTTTCAGTTTCCAATTCGGGAAGCTACACATCAACCCCACGACACAACACAACCCCGCCAACCAACTACTCTGCTCTACTGGGTCTGGACTCCTTTTTTTTTTTTTTTTTTTTTAATTTGTCTAAAGCTAGTCTTCTCCTCACAAGTCTACATGTCTAACACTTAATAACAGCTCATACAATATATATATATATATATACACACACACACACACTAGCATTCAGTTCATATTCCCAAGGCATACGTTTTACGTGTATGTTGAGGATATATATGCAATAGTGAACAATGATTGTTACGAACTCACATTTTTAGCGACTGATTTTTGATTGGGTTGTGACCGAAATAATAAAGTCAGTGTTTTGGTCAGTTTTTCGCATTTTTATTTTAGTGGTGTTGTGATAGATATATAGATAGGAAATTTATAAATCTTTGTTGGCTGGGGATGAGCTGTACGTGCGAGCCAAGTAGCTAGCAAGCTAGCTCTTGTGTTGTGTATGAATCTGTGTTTACAAATTCATATCTCACGTGCCAAATAATAATAGTCTTCCTTTACTTTCCCCCCTCAACCAGTTTTTGGTAGTCCTTTTTGACGGTTATCTGGCCTGGCCGGCCGGCCATTCTGTAGCCCTTTACTTCTCTTTTTTGCTAATTAATTTTCATCATTTTCGCACTCCTCCACAAAAAGTTGGGCTTTTCCAAAAGTTTATATTTTGGCACCAACCTCACCATAAAAGAAAATTGCATTATGTGTTTTACACCAAAAAAGAAGAAAAAAAAAACAAAGAAAGTGAGGGGTTTTCATATACTTATTCTCTTTTGGTGTTTTAAGATCAGTTCCCCAAATTTGTTTTGGTGTGAACTAGTATTCCCTTTTTCTGGTAGACAAAAACTGATCGTCTAAAAACACTGTTGTACATCAAAGATAATGACTTCTACCGAATGAGTACATCTTTTTATACACAACACCCCAAATCGGTAATGCTAGCTAGCATCAAATATATTCCAAGACTTGTGTTTTTGTTTGTTAATGGTAATTAGAAAAAGCGAGAAAGAAAAGGAAAGAAGAAGTGGTTTGGTGATGGGGCTTGTGGAAGAGGGAGGAGGAAAAGGGGAGAAGAAACAAGAAGAGATGGGCAATGCACTTACAAAAGCTTTACAGTACTAAATGCCTTTTTGAGGACATTCAAAGTGTGTGTTCTGGGTGCGCTTTTGCAGAGGAGCGGGCCGGGCAGGAGCGCCTTTTTGTCAAAAGGGGATCGAACAAGAAAGAATTTCTCCTCCACAATCTGATTCAGTCTAAAAGGACCGATGTGGAAAAAAAAAAAAAAAAAAACTTTTTGCTACACGTCTGGGGAGCTGCCACGCGTCCTTTCTCATTTTCTTTGATTTCTTTTGGTATTTTCCAACGATTTAACTCGAGTGGTTAACTTAATTTGGGGAATCACACTTTTAGTCCTCAAACTTATTCTACTTTTTCATTTGAGCCCTAAAAGACTACTTTTTAAAGTAATTTTACTAAAGTGTTCATAGCTTGCTTTATATTGTCTTAAAAGATGGTTACTGGACAGGGACATGATTTACTGAGATCAAGAGCTGGTAATTAAATAGCTCATTAACTGTTAAAAAAGTATTGCTTAGATTGAATTTATCTGACGGTTATCAAACAGTTCAAATAATAATCTAAAAGAAGTTAATGTTAGAAAAGAAAATAGTTGTAGGGCTAACTATGTACACAATTATAAGGTTTTAAAATTCATTTTGAAAATTTAAAATTTGTAAAACTAACTATTTGTATAGTTATAAAGTTTTATAACTCAATTAGAAAATTGACACGCTTTAGGATGAAATAGAAAAATAAATAAAGTTTTACAACCAAAAGTGTCCTCCCCTTCTTCATATGGTCGTTTGCTCTTATGTTCTTTGGCATATAGCTTTTGTATATAGGAGGGAGGTCAAATTGTTGGACGATTGAACATTGATCATTCTACTAATAAACATAAGCGTAGAAGCTATCATTAATCACCAGATGGAAGCATTGATTAATTCTTTGGCCAATCTAATAAGAAAAAATTCTCACAAGTCACAACTTTGCAGCGGATAAATGCTTAAGTGCACAATTGGCCTTCCAACTTAACCAACTTGCATGAGTTGAATTCAGTTCATTCCATCCCCTTATTAATGATTTTGTAGAATGGTGCAAGTTGGTACATAAAGGATCATATGTTTGAGTCCATGAAGCAACTCAATCGTGCAAGCTGGTCAAGTTAAAGGGTTGATTGTGCAGTTAACCATTACGGAAAGGCACAATCTTATTTGTTCTCATATTTGAGAATTCATTTGTCAAAATGGAATTTTTTTTATGTGTTTTTCATTTAGTAAAGTAGTTCTAAAATAATGTTCACTCAAACTCTAGCCGCTCCGCCTCAACACATTCTTAGCCTCTTAGAACCTTCTTTCTCAATCTGCATTGCATCCGGTTTGGCTTGGCTTTTAGTCTAAGCATAGCTGGTTGATCTATATTATCCTACATCACTCGATCGCTCTTATAGCTATAATATTGCTTTCATGTATTGTTTTCCTTATGGTGATTCATTTCCTTTTAAAGACAAGCTTGCTAGTGGATATTTACGACTGGCTTGACAAAAGATTGTACTTCATAGTTTCATTGATGGTGGTTTGGCTAAGCCTGAAGAAGATGACATGGAGTTTGTAGCGGCAGTGAGCAATATACTAATCAAAATTGTTAAAATCGCAATCATGATCATAGAATCGCACGATTTTATGATTATAACAAAGAAAACCTTGCTAAAATGTTGTAAGATCGAAGGTATGGTAGGATCATAGTAGGATCGTATGATCCTACTGATCTTACCTGCATATTGATTTTTGTTAGAGGTAAATTGCTTAAATGGTTCTTAACATTTAATTATTATTATGTTTTCATCCATAGTCTATTAAATGTTTTGTTTTGATTCTAAATTCATTAAAAACATTTTATTCTGATCCCCAATTAGACGAAATTTATTAACTCAAGGTAATTGTTTGATGGTAACTTGTTAGAGCATATTAAATTATTTAGTAACCGTCTTATTGTAAATTTAATATGTATAATAATATTTTTTACAGTTAATGGATATTCAAATTACTAATTTTTTCTCTCTGCAAGTTTAATTTATTTCATTCAAGAAGAAGAAACTACTAATTTTAAATTATCCACTAACTATAAAAAAATTATTATACATTTTTAAATTTTTTGGAAGTCAATTAATAAATATTTAAATTAGAAATTTTAAAGCTTATGCTAGACAATTATTTTGGGATAATGGATTTCATCTTTTGAGGGCCAAAAGCAAAACAATTTTAATAGAGTTAGGTTCAAAACAGAACATTCAATAGATTAAAAAAAAATTATGAACATTGTACTCTCCTTTATTTGTTAATAATGTGTTTGTTCATGAATTTCCTTTAAACTTTTGTTGATTATTTTGTTGGTTATGTTGATGTATACTCTATTAAATCTTGAACTTTACTTGTATTGTATCAATAATTATGTCATATCATTGCTATAATACTTAAACTTACTTGAGTTTTTAATATAATTGGTTTTATATTATTTAGATAAGAAATTTAAAGTTTTTAGTAGGATCTGATGATCTACAATTCGATTTTACGATCCTAATCTTGTATGATAAAAAACGATTTTGTATAGGATTCTGAGCTTAATAACCTTTATCCCGGTAATGGATTAGAGGTTTTGTGTTACTTTTTTTATTTTATTTTTTCATTTTTGTTTTCTTTAGTACTTGTTTAAGTGTTATGCTTGGATTGTAATGTATTAGTTCAACTATGTGTTGGTTCAAGTCAATGTATTGGTACATCTAATTAGTTTGTTGGTTTGTAATTTCAGTATCTCTATTCAAATCTATAGGTGTGAATATTAGAATTACCCAAATTATGCATGAAAGTTTTCTTTGTTACAATATCTTTGGAAATTGTAAGACATATAATTGAGTCAACCATTCTTCATATCTCAGTGTTTTATTTCTATTAGATGCCTTTTAACCTATAGTTAGTGGTATGAATGAAATTCTATATATTAAAAAAATGTTAAAATTTTCGAAGATAATGTTCTCTCTCCCAAAAATATATTGTGTATTTATACTTTAGAGCTCCTTGTTATATACTTCCGGTAGGGAAAAAAAAATACTAGTAAGCGTGCTTAAACGCGTGTTGATATATCTTTCCCCCTCAAAAAACAAAACAAAACAAAACAAAAAAGAACACGCTGATCTTAATTGGAAAGTTACTTTATAATCACAAAAACGATATAATTGACAGGCAACAACAGAAATGAACAACCCATTATTATTATTATTATTAGTTTGCAAAAGAAAAAAAAAATCAAGATATAGAGGTACGTTGTAGCTAGATTTCTCCATTAACATTTAATGTTCCCAGAAAAGAGGACAAAATTTCAAACTCCTTTAAACTTTTATTGAACAAATTATTCGACTCAGTGAGAAAAACCTATCCGAGAAATGTCTAGAAAACGAGCTTCCATGTAATGTTTTGTTTGTTTGTTTTCTTTTTCCTCACTGGAGTTGAACTTAATTAGATATTGTATGTAAAATGGAAACATAATACCTCTTTTCCATTCTCTCATATAATACTTTTAGTTCTCAAAAAAAGGCAAATTTTCCATTTTTTTCAAACATTTAAAAGGTATACAAGCCACTGGTGCATCTAACTCGGTCGTGTTTCTAAAATATGATCAAATAGTTGAACATCGACTCAGACTCATGAAAATAAAAGTCAACAGTTGCAACATAAAAAAATATCCAGCGAAGTACGCACCCAGCATGACATGATCATGAGCATATATGTAAGGCATCCAAAGAAAGCCAATAAAATTATGTTCTACGGAATTTTTTACGTTATCTACTAAATTTTGTCGGGAAATAATGCACTATGGCCCCCATACAGTGCAGTTGGGAGAAGAAAATATTTATGGTACTTCGGGGGGAAACAAGCCTAATTTCCAAATACTAGGGACAAATGTATTTTCCATCTAATTCCCCAGCAAAGATTTTCAGAAAAAAAATGACGACAGCAACAACAATGAAAAGGATGAGATGTATTCGGAAAGAGTTGAATAAGCTCAAATACATCATTAGTTCCAAATTTTTAATTGTTGTTGGTGTGAATTGGATCTCAACTTACATTTTTTTTACATTGATCTAAACTTTTTTAATGTGTTGTATATTGGTCTTTAACCCTAAATAAGAATGAGCTGGTATAGAAATCTGATTTATAGAAAAGAAAAACTAATAGCTAAAACGGGTCATTAACTATCAACAAAGTCTAGCATACTTTGGATTTGCTGAAAGAAGTTTGCTGAATAATTTAAATTTATTAGCTCTTGTGTATATATCTAATAACAAGTTTTCTTTTAAAGAAAATTTTGATTGATCAAACTGTATTTTTTATAAATTCAAATTATATCGTAATTGTCCCTGACCCTCTAATATAATGGGTGAGATCTAAGTGGACATTTGGGTAGGTCTAGAGTTTAAATCTAGCCTCCCCATTTCCTGCAAAATGTCAAAAAATAAAATGATTTTGTTGCCTTCCAAGTCCAAGAAAAGCTATCATTCCCATTTCCTTTAATTATAATGAGAATATTTCCTTCACTTATATATTTGTAAATGAGATTTCTGAGGTAACTTAATTTTGTGTAAAGTTAAGAACCAATTTATAATGCATCATGAAAGCTTAGATTGAGACTTATTTAGAATAATAAGAAGTAAAGGCTTGGGAATAATGGCGCACTTTACCCGAGTTGAATATGTACACCGGCCCATCATCCAAATTAAAGTAAGATAGAAACGTCTACAACATGTACAAGTACCCGAACGAATAAAACAGCTGATTATACATCGAGCAAGGACGAAGACATGGCACTTAAAAAGAGCTAGCTAGCACGATTTGCTCTAAAGAAGAGATATATGTGTAAATATATAGAAGAAGCGTATATAGGGCATTAGAGCAAATATGAATTAAAGCAAACTTGAAATCTGAATGGAACTAACATTAAACGCCGCTTGAGACAGGCTGCAATTGCAACCAACCAGGGGCCGGGGGAATTAAGAACGAGGCCAGGGCGGCTAAAATAACACAAGAAAAAGCAAAAACTAGTCCATTTCCCCAACTCTTGTTTTGTCATGCCTATATACAATTAATTTGAGGCGTCCTGAAATAATTCGAGTCATGAGAGAGATGAGGAACTATTAGCTTAGCATGGCCCCGGCCCCTAAGGAATATATATATATGTGTGTGTGTGTGTGTGTGTGTGTGTTGGAGAAAGACAAGCTATTATACTATTAGCTTAGCATGGTCCATATATATAGGGAAGACGTGGCCAAGTTAGAGAGAAAACAGTACTCCTTAAGCAAAAGGAACCACAACCAGAGAGCTTGCTAGCCAAACCCAATCCCATATTATTGTATATATCACTCTTGAGCTCGCTCTACCCTTCCCATTTTTCTTCACACATCATTTACGAATCATTTACTTAAGCATTATATAGGGACTCCTACCCTGAAAAGAACCACACTAAGGGCTCTATGTATGCTGACATCTGCTTATTTTGAGGGCAGCATGCCTGCCTGCCTCCCAATACAGGAACTTTGACCATGTGTGCCACTGTGCTACATCCCTTTCATGTTAACTAGTAGCCAGCCTTGTTTTGCTGTGAAAAATGAGTTTGATGGTATATATTAAAAGTTTGAGGATAAAAGCTACATAAAACACCCCCAAAAGAAGAAAAAAAAATGTGTTCTATAATAACTATGTACCATACTCAGACAGAGCCGAAGAAAATAATACCCCTCTCTCTCTCTTTATATATATATATCTCCGCAATGGTTCCAGGTCTCTCTCAACTTCTTTATCAAACTTTTCCCAACTAAATCATCAATATTTATGGACCAACATCAAATATGACTGTCCGCAATCCCAATTGCAAATTGCCCTACCAGAGCTAGAGCTAGTGCATTTGGTCCATATACACAATTTGGTTATCTTAAAGATAAGGCGCATGAACCAGCAAAGGGTTCTAATTATTTGAAAAATATAGACAGGTTTTTTTTAAATCTTTAGATTAAAAAACAGAGAAAATGAACTCAAAATTAATTTTAGAACCAATAAATCAAACTCCTGATCTCCTCAAAATTACACCACTATCTTTTACTCTAACAAGGGAAAACTAATGAAATAATTTTTTTTAAAAAAGTAATTTTTGGCTTCTTAAAATGTATAATTTCAATTTATGTTTGACTTCTTAAAATGTATAGTTTTAATCTATATACAAGTTAAACAAATAATATTTATATATAAATAATTATTTATCGATAATTTCCTCCAAATACACTAGCTTTAAATTGTCTAACCGATGCCAAACAATTACCATACATCACCGCTTTAATTTAGTATAACAGGTATTTCTTAGTTAGATAGTTCAAGCACCTTTATTTTCTCTATTTAAAAATGCAATAATTTCTAATGTTATTAACTAACGGTGTGTTGATATATAGAGAATAATAATAATAATAATAATAATAATAATAATAATAATAATAAAAGAAGTATAATGGAGCACATAATAAAAGAGCGAGAGGAAAATGTATTTTCAAAACTAAGGGTTATAAAAGTGTATATACAAGAAAAAAAAATATAATGTTCCAAAAGAAGTGTAATGGACCAAATAAGTAAAGAGCGAGAGAAAAAAGTATTTAAAAAAACAATTATGTCTGTAATGATACTTCTTAATTACTCCCTCTATCCTAAAATCTTTATACCATTTACTTTTTAGAAATTAATTTATAATTTTTTATTTTCAATATTTTAGTATATAAATAAAAAAATTTATATATGAATCATAAATTAAAACCTACAATTTTTAAATATATATTTTTTAATGTTTTTCTAACAAATAATAATATAAATAATTTCAAGTCAAATTAACCAAAAAAATTAAATGAAATAAAAAAAGTGAGACGGATGAAGCAATGTCTAACACCAATAGAAAGTATAATGGACCAAATTTTGGGGGTAAATTAAATGTAATTTGAGCCCAAAATCACAAAAGATTTACAACGGTACGATCATGTTTTATATCCTCTGCATTATTGCCGTACATGTTAGGATGCTCTCTACATATTCGCTTTCCAGATTGATGAACGGACACAAGAGATGAGGTCGATGGTGCGCCCAGATATGGTACATGTGAGTGTGTGTTGTGGACGTCAGTCACTTGAACAAGTTGGGACTGAAATTAATGAGTCCCCAAAAAGCAACAACGACAGTTTATATCAATCAACTAATCACAAATGTATTATTCAAAATTAAATTAATGTTAGAAAATGATAAAAACTTTTACACAACTGGTCTTTCCCTAAATTAAAAATATCATTTGTCAACCTTAATTTCATTAAATTTGTTTCATTTTGGTATCCAGTTTTAGAATTCAACAACCAATGGATTTAATTGATTTTTTCTGCATACTATTTTACAAATTCGATTCTAAATATGTCAATAATTAATAAGAAAAATATGTCACAAGTTTTGATTCTCTATTTAAGTCCAAATATTGCGAAGTCCTAAAAGTTTCAATATTTGTCGCTCATGTATATGGCTATAGTTGTAAAAGTTTAGATTTAGCATGTACTAGATTCCTTTTAGCGATGTTAAATGAAGTAGATAATTCTACTTTAAAACAAATAAAAAAAATGAAGCATGAGAAACGATGTTTTTATCTATGCTTGATGGATGGAATAAAACTGAAGAACAGAAAACTATTTTTTAATTAATTCAAATAATAGTACTTGACTTATAATAACAGCTACAAAAAATAATTCTATATAAATGATATGGCAAACAAAGACCTATACATAACTTTTTGGGGATTCCCTTATACTTTACGTCAATAACTACTGGATACCTAAACTTATAGAACTCAATTTTGTAGAATAGTTGATAAGCGCAGAATTTTCAATTTTAAATTATCAAATCATAGTTTGATAGTTAATTAATAAATACTTGATACCTCATATCATCATTTTAAATACTTGATAGTTAATTAATAATTTTTTTTTTCCGAATCTATCACTAATGATTTAAAATGGGTCTAAATTTGCTACTAAAGTTTCAATCTAGGGCAAATATGCAACTTCCCATTAAAAAACTAACAAAAACATTAAAAATAATTAGTTTTAAAATTTGTATGTAATAATGCAACTTTTAATAAACTTCAAAGATCTTAAGTGATTAGTTATGAGAAATCACTCTCTCTCTTTCTCGAGAATCTCGGCTAGCCACCATCAGCTATTGTTTGGAGATTTTTCAGCCACCGTCTGCAGGGGCCGATGATAAAAAAATTTCTAAATTTTAAAGGTCTTTATATGGTTTGATTCTTCTTTGTCTATTTTTCAAACATTTTAAACGCCATATTTCCAAGTTCCTGCCATATTTTCATAAATCAAGGTTTAAAATTCAAAAACACGTATTTTTTTAAAAAAAAATTATGGGTTTTCAGTTTCATGCTTTGAATTTGTCCTTTTGAAGGTTTGGTTTTGGGCATGAGGACTAGGCTTCGGCTTTGAAAAGTGACAATGTCTCAACTTAGCCACTAATGGCTGCACGTGAGTTCATACCCCTTCTCTTCTGGCAAACAAACAAAGTCAATGGGACTAAAAAAGCAGCGAGATTGAGGGAGAACAGAGTAGTTATGGCTTGCAATGACTTAGACGAGCTGCTGTCTACTTGACATTTTTTGTATACTAGGCTTATAAACGATGGTGCAAGGATAACACGATTTTGATGTTGTGGAGGGATGAAGAACAACGCGTGTGGCGGTTGGGTTACTATTGGGTTTTTTTAAAAAAAAATTAGTAGCCAATTTGAGCACACTCCAAAACATTAATGGGAAATTTTATTCTTTTTTTTTTTTTTTGCTTGTGAGAAAAAATAAACACAGAAACAGATATTTTCTGAAAGTTACATAATCATCCCCAGGATTTCAAAATTTGATATTTTAAAAGTCTTTATATGGTTCAATTCTTCTTTGCCACATCTTCAAATTTTTCAAAAGTCATATTTTCTTGTTCCTACAAGATTTTTATAGATCAAGGTTTAAAATTCAAAAACACCTATACTTTTGTTTTAATTTATAGATTTTCAATTTTGTGTTTCAGATTTATCCGTTTGAAGGTATGGTTTTGGGTGTGAGGACTAGGCTTTGGCTTTGAATTGTGATGGCATTTCAACTTAGCCGTTAATGACTGCGCGTGAGTTCATGTGCCTTTTCCACCAACAAATAGACAAAGTCTATTGGACTAAATAATCAGCAAGATTGAGGGAGAACAGACGAGTTGCTCGCTTGGAATGGTGTAGATGGGTTGTTACCTACTCGACATTGTTTGCAGACTAGGCTCATAAATGATGGTGCAAGGGCAATGCGGCTTTGGTGTCATACAGAGATGAAGAACTATGTGTGTGGTAGTTGAGTGATTGGCTGAGTATAAGAAAACCTTTAATGCCAATATGAGTTAACTCTGAAACATTAGTGGAAATTTTGGTTACTTTTTGCCTATAAGAAAAAATAATTAAAGTCCCATATATTTTCTAAAAGTTACACAATAACCCCAAGATTTCAAAATTTACTATTTTTATTATTTTGTATTTTTTTTAATTGCTAGTTGCACATTTAAACTATTTTAAGACATTAGTAGTAAACTCAGACAAAAAAAAAAAATTCGTGACAAATTTGAATCCAGCCCAAAATATTAGTGACAAATTTTAGAATTGTGACTTTTCTTTACTTTGGTGGAAATTAATTTCTATGACTTTAGAAATATTTTGCTCCTATGACCTTCTTTTCGGTTTGAAGGAAAATAGTTTCTTTGTGTCACTAGTGGGTGACAACGTAGCTTATGATAAAAAAGTTTACACTGGCTAGTTATTGTACATGTTAAATTTATTTGCTATTTTTATTTTTTTCTATTTTTTTAAATTGCTAGTTGCACATTTGAACTATTTTAAGACATTAACAATAAACTCAGACAAAATAAAAAATTCATGACAAATTTGAATCCATCCCAAAATATTAGTGACAAATTTGAGAATTGTGACTTTTCTTTACTTGGGTGGAAATTAATTTCTATGACTTTGAAAATATTTTGCTCCTATGTCCTTCTATTCGGTTTGAAGGAAAATAGTTTCTTTGTGTCACTAGTGGGTGACAACGAAGCTTATGAAAAAAAAGTTTACACTTTCTAGTTATTGTACATGTTAAATTTATTGTAAAATAGTTACTAAATTATGTAGCATAATTTATGATTCAAAAAGTTCTTATCATACAAATACTCTGAGTTAACAAATTTCATCTAATAAATTACTAAAATAAAATATTTTTAATAGATTTAGGACTAACATAAAATGTTTTTAATAAGTTTAGACAACATAAAACAAGAAATAGCTTAGGTAATAAAATATGATTATAATTAAATATTCATGACCATCCATGTAATTTCTCCTATTCTATTTCTAGTGGGAGGTTGGGAAATGAGAATGGTGGGCCTGGCCTAGATAACTTACTTCTTCTATTTTTTATTGTCCCTCCCTTATAGCTTTTTTGTTCTATCTTTAACTTACTATAGATATTATGAATATATATCTAATTCAACATAGTTGTTATTTTACAATTTTACCGTCAAAATTTCTCTTCTCAAACTGTTTCTTTTTTTTTCCCTCTCATCGTCATTGCTCTTCTCCTTCTTTTTTTTGACGATCTTGCTGCCGATCGCTACCGTTCTTCATTCCAGATTGAGTGCCTACGATTGAATCACGCACCTTCGATCTGTGATCATGCAGCGCGTAAGGTATGGCTGGGTTTTTTTTTCAGTTAGACCCGAATGCAGAGGTGGTGTCACTCTCACTTAATGCCCTTCTGGAATCCAACCAATATATGTGTGAAATTTGCAACCAAAGGTTCCAGAGGGACCAAAACCTATAAATGCACCACCGCCACCACAAGGTCCCCCTGAAAACTGCTCAAGGGGGAGAACCGGAAGGTGAAGTAGGTCTTTGTGTGCCCAGAGCCGTCATGCTTCCACCACGATCCCTACCACACACTCAGCGACTTCTTCGAAATTAAGAAGCACTTCCACCAGAAACACAACAACCACAAGTAGTGGGTTTGCGACAGGTGCTCCAAGGCCTATGCTATCCAGTTAGATTACAGGGGCTAAGACATTTTTGTTCAAACATTTTATCCATTTGTTACATATTTTTATCCATTTGTTCAAACCTTTTTTTATATCCATTGAGACTCTTTAACTTATTCTTTTAGGCATCTTTAGTTTTGAAAATAACAAATTTGCTGCTTATTGTTATTGTCATTTTTATATTTTTTGTTAGATATTTTTATATAATCATTCAAACACTTTTGCTTATTGATTTAAACACTTTCATTTTTAGGATAATAATTTATTTGCATATTACTCAGACATGTAATGATGGAAGATTTGGAGGTTGCGGCAACGGTGGTAGGATTGAGGTAGGATTTTTGAAGGAAGAGAGAGAGTTTTAGTGAGAGGTAATTTTGTCAATTTTTTTTTATAAAAGTGGATTATATGTGGAGAGTTAAACATGATTTAATATGTCTAATTAGACATATGTACATAGTATAATAATTACCTTTAACTGTTGCTCATATTCTTATTTTTATAACATTTTTAACTACTTAAATTTTGAGACAGTGCCATGTTGGATTGAATGGTGGCAATTTCTACTGTTTAATTTTGAAAATATGTATGCAATTGGTATATAATCTTTTAAAAAATATTTATTATGACTTATAAAATTCTATATGATAAGCCCACTCATAAAATCCTTCTATACCTCCCTGCCCCACTTCTACTATCTAGATGCTTTGTGTGACCTAAGAACCGGCCTAGTCAGGACGAAAGCGGGACGGGACAGGAGAGGGAATTGGAAAGAAGGCGCCCCCGTTAACGAAACACAGCGCAAGGCCAAATGTGTGGACGTTAAAACAAGTGGCCCAAGTTGGGCGACACAGACAAATGTCACCTTCGGTTTGCCACTTTATACGCATGACTACGAGAGGCAGCAGGGGTACAAGCTTTTTTTCATGAAAATAAATAAAAATTTATTTTACAGAATATTATTATTTATCTCTACTTATCTTTTCTCACATAACTTTTCTTTTCTTGGTATAATATATCATATACCCAGTTGATATATTGGGTTCTCATACATTTATATTGAGCTGCATCAGCTCCATTAGAGAGATCCAAACATCTACTCAAAGGATGATGAACTCTTGCCCACTTCATTTTATAGATGTTTGGTCTTTTATCACTCAACTTTTGTAAATTTATGTAACTTAGAGAAAATGTAGGATTTTTTGTATCAACATGTTCTGTGACAAGCATGGAATTAAATATCATAATATACCACACGGTATATTACTTACTGCTGCTAAGGATATGTAATACAAATATTTTCATATTTTATCATTTTTTGCATAAAATACAGTGATATATTGTGATATTTCACATACCGGTAAGTTTTTATGTACATTTTGTCAAAAAAATCGTGGAATACTGTAAATACCGTGAGATACGTACCACGACATTCTAATTTTTGCAGACATGTGTGAGATATTTTTTTCATTTTATATCAAAATATCATAAATAAACATATAAAATAGTAAAATACAATTAATTCACATATTTTAATATAAATATTTACTTTTATTTTTTGGTTACTTTTTCTTTTACCTTTGTTTCTTTTTTTTTTGTATTAGAAAATATATTGTTATTATTAAAGTATTGTTTGTTTTCTCTTCTATCAATAAATTAGTTTTTTGCTGAGTAATATTTATTTTGCTTTATATAAACAATTTTTTTGTATTTTTTTTGTATAAAAAATACATCTTCTATCATATATATTTTATTTATATTTGAAAAATTATTATGAGAAAAATTAGAATATATATAAAAATGTGAAAAAAAAAATTAATTTAATTTATTTCTTCTTAAAATAATATTCTAACATTTACTTTTTTTATAAAAATGATAACAGTATGTAGCACAGTTTATTGTATAATATACCATAAAAATATATAATATAGTATATATAACAGTAATAGTATTTAATACCCTAGTGACATTTGGTAAACAACAATAATAGTCAATTAGGCCCAACTCCACATTGAGAGCGAGAGAGAGAAAGAGATCGCGTAGATTAAGGGAAATTTCAGATGGTCTCCTTTCTTCCATCTGTTGCCCAAAATTCCAGCCAAAGTTTCTCACTTTGGGCCTCCGTTAATCGCGTAGCCACCCCTCCACCCAACAGCTGTAGCTTAATGTCGTCGCCTTTTCCTTTTCGCTTCCCGACGGTCAGAATTTAATTTCCCTGGACGATTTTCATGTCGGAATATGATCACCAGCAAATTACATCCACCTGGGAATGTATATTGATTATGTTGACAATAACTTGACAGTTGTCCAGAAACATTTTTATATTGTTTACTTTTCTGTTTTTCATTAAAAGGTATGTGAAACAATTACTTGATAGTTTAAAATCAAGTAGATTCTCTTATAATTTTATTTCAGTTATAGTTTATTTATAACCACTTTTCATTAAAAATCCCCACCGAATCTAGCCCTGGTTACTTTAAAACTACTAAGCTAATTAAGGAGCAACACTTAAGGGTGTAAATAGGACAAGCTTGAGCTTGAGTCATATATGCTAAAGCTTGACACTTTTGGGTTTGGCTTGAGCTCTCTATGACATAAACTCGAGCTCAACTCGAGAGCTCATTCAACTTGATAGAATAAGGACAAATTGTCACTTTGAAACCATAGGGGTTGGATGTAACTATTTTGTAACTCAAAGGAGTAAATTGTAGTAATCCTATATAAAATGACATTCTTTTTAGGTAAATTGCACTTGTTGCCCCTAACATTTTTATTATTGTCCAATTTTAGACTCTAACCTCGAAACTTCACATTGAGACATCCTCAAGCTTAATTTTTTGTTCCATTTAAGACTTTTGACAGACGAAAAGTGTTAAAATTGACAGAATTGGTCACATGACATGCCTGCTTAGGAGCAATTGGCCACGTAGCACAATGAATCACGAGCTATAGATGCCTACAATTGGCCACATTAGAAATTTATGACCTACAAGGTGTTAGCCAACATCCTTCCTTCCTCCTTCCTCCTTCCTCCCTCATCACCTTCAGGCTTGGCCTCATCCGCTGCTTCCAACCTTGGCCTCATTTGTCGCTTCCCCTCCCTTCCTCCTCTCCTTCCCTCATCCAAGCCCAGTCCAATTGGAAGATTTGAAGAGAGTTCTTTGCTGCTGCTCCTCCCCCCCCCCCTCCAATTGGAAGATTTGAAGAGAGTTCTTTGCTGCTGCTCCTCCCCCCCCCCCCTCACGGCCTCATCCCAGATTGTTTTTCCTTCCCTTCCTCCCTGCCTTTATTTGCCGAAGCATTTGATTCGAAGAGAGCTATCTGACTGCCCGATTTCTTCCTCTTCTCTGCCCCCTCTTCCACCCTTTAGCTTCTTCCTCCTCCTTGTCCAAGCCTCATCATGTTATTTGCACACGATTTGCACCCCCTCCTAATGTGTATGATTTCGCCCATAATTATCAATTCAAATCCAGACATGCATATGATCATCGATTGTGCTCAGAATTACTGGCTTTTGGCTTTAGCTATTAGTTGGGTGACGAGTGGTGTGGGACTGGGGGGGGGGGGGGGGGGGGGGGGGGGGGACGAACTCAGAGTCAGAAGTGGAACGACCTTATGGCCTTAGTAGATGGAGACCAAATCTCATCAGAGATGGAAAATTGATGGAGGGCCAAATGAGGGAAGAAGGCCAAGCCCAGAAGCAGTGGTGTGTGTGTGTGTGTGTGTGTGTGTGTCTATATATATATATATAATTATTATGCCACTATGACAAATCGCGCACGCTGGGGCGTCACATTAGTGCCACCATGGCAAATCGGCCACGTTGGTATGCCACATGGCAAATTTCATCAATTTTAACACTTTTTATTCATTAAAAGTCTAAAATAGAATAAAAAATTTAGGTTGAGGACGTCTCATACGTGATTTCGAGATTAGGGTTCAAAATAGGACAATAATAAAAGGTTTGGGACCACAAGTGTAATTTACCCCACTTTTTTCATTAGAAGCTAACGGAAAGGTTTTAAACCCTAGGGCAAATATGATATCAAGGCTTAAGTCTAGGGGGAGCAATGTAATTTAACCCTTTTCATCATAATAGCTAAAGACTTTGTAAGGCTTGAACTCAATTGAGCTCAACCTCCCTAAAAGCAAAAGGAACAATTTTGTCATTAAAGTACAGGACGGAGAGTCATTTTGCCACTAAAGTATTTTTTTAGAGAAATTTGTCACTAAAATTTTTGAAATAGGAATATTTGCCATTAATTTTTTGAAATAGAGGGATATTTACCACTATGGTAGTTAACAGTGAGAATATTCCGTTATCACAAAGAAAATTCCAGCAAGGTAAGAGTGAGTTTGATATTTTGTTGGTCGCTTCAGTAAATATGTGGCATATTTTGCTATCAATGTTTTTGAAATGGACATATTTCTTATCAATGTTTTTGAAACATCCATATTTGCTATCAAGTTTTGACACCGGTGGTGGTAGCAATATCCAAAATGGGCAAACAAAGTGGGAGGTTGTCCAATGATAGCAGATCTTGCATGAGACACGACAAGCAAAAATTGCCCGTCAATTAATGCTGACAAGCAATAATTGCCCAGTAATTACTGTTGCTAGAGTTGAGCTAATCAATGAGTTTAGATTGCTGTGGTTGGGGCTGAGGCTGCGGTGGTTGTGTGAGCGAGTTGGAGGAAAATTGTGGTAGAAGAATTCATTCGGTATACTTCTCTATTTTTTAACTTCCAATGAGTTGATGAAGACAAGTTAGAGATAGTAGCTTCAGTGTTGGAGATGAAAGATTAAGAATAAAAATGGGAAAAAAATACAACTTGAATAACTATATAATATTTTTTCTTTTTTATCATTTCTACCTATGCCTCCTCATCGACAAAATACTATCACGTCCTTACTCTATTAATATGTCTTAATATGTTACTAATGACAATAAAAAATATGTCTATTTTAAAAATATTTGTGACAAAGTTTCCCAAAAAAAAATTTAATGATGAAATTACTTTATATCCTATATCTTAATAGTAAAATTGCCCATTTTACCGCTCCCTAAACTTGGAACTCAGCTCGAAAAAATATCGAGTCTGATTTCTACCTTGAAGTAAGCTTGACCCCAACAGGTTTCAACAAGTTCGGGCTATGCAAGAAAAGCATAACCTATTTACACCACTGGCAACAGCAGCAGCAGGAACAGATGGAGCGATTTGACGGGTAAAATAGAACGAGTTTGGGGCAGGACGTTTTTTGCTGACGTCCACATTTTGCTCACTAGCCAAGATTTCTAACTCGTCCAATCAGGTCACTCGTAACTTTTTTATGCGACGACATAGCCACTTTTGATGTATGGGATATCTTCGTTTATTTTTCATTTATTTACAATGGAACTATTATTTTGTCTCATGAAACTGAAGTACACTTGAGAACTTAGCTAGTGATGTACAAGTAACTTGATTTACTTGGCTTATAAATGTTAGCGAATTAAAAATTAAGACTGTGCTACAGTAACAGTTTGTGACTGTTACAGGCACAATCAAATTATTCTCCATGACGTTATCGGCTTATGAAGCGCTATCTAATGGATTGTGCACATCTATCATAATCCATATTTCGCTAAAACTAAGGATACAAATTGTAGAATTGTTAGCTTAGCTCTTAAAGTTTAGAATAAAATACATTTTCCCTGTCTATTTGCGCAAAAAAATTCCAATACATGATGCTAGTTGAAAAAAGAATTCATTTCGGCCCCTTCTTTATTCATCCTAGCCGCCTAGTTCATCTGCTGCATGCCAAGGAACACACCTCCGATTAGATCACACGCTAACACTTAGGGCAAGAAATTGGCAAATGTAGCTCAACATCTTCCAAGTTTCAAGAAGTATGTAGGTGACCTCTATACCATTTCTACATTATCATAGATATTCTCCCTTAATATTGTAAAGATGCTTTTGAGTACAAAGAAAGGCTCAAATTCATTTTGGCCCTTTAAATTTTGTTGACCTGGATATTTTTATCCTAGCACTTTGGCATAAATCAATTCAGTTCTAAAACTATGAAAATTTGATTAGTTAAAGGGACAAATTACAAATTTGTCCACGTAATAAAACGTACTTAAGTTTCAAAACTTGTTCCCTATCCGTACACGAATGGGCGGTTTTAATTCGGAAAGGGATACCAAAGGGTGAGGGGGTTACATGTGACTCACTAATGACCGATGGAGAGGGGAGCCCTAATAATATTCAAGCTACAAATTTGATGTTACATTATTTCGGGCAACCGAAAAAAAGCGACATGAGATGTGTCTATACACATGCATCTGATCCCATTTCTTCTTCAATTAAAAAAGAAATTGCAAGGAATATGTATTTGTAACAAGGTACATCTAAATCACCATCTCTCTTTTTTTTTTACCCTGGAGAATAAGAAACTAGAATAACATCTTTATATGGATGTAAACCTAGCCGTAATGACGTTGGGAAAGACCCATCTTGTTTATTTGGCACCCCGTTTCGGGAGAGTTATTGCCTTTGACTTTTTATCTTGTTTAAGAATATTTATTTTTTTGGTTGAATTTTCAGAAAAGATGAAAATAATTAGTTAAATATAATGATAGTAGTAAATTTTGCTTTTCTTTTCTTTTTTTTTTTTAATAAAAAAGAGAAAAACTAATTTGATTTTTTTTTTTTAAAAAAAAAAGAGTAATGGCTAGCTAGATAAGATAATTATAAGACAATGAGAAGTGCTATAGTTTAGTGAAAAGAACATTTTTCGAGTAATACAAGGTACAGAAGAGAAAGTGTAAACATCAACGAAAGCAAAATTCTATGCATGATCAACGTGTAGAGTTCACTTTTGGAGAAAACTTATACCATAGCACTAAAAAACAAGACATTTTGAAGTCAAGACATATATAGACATATAGTATTACTAAATTGATAGGGCTTCTATATGTTTTAGCCAGAGTTTATCTTATAAAATGTGAGATTACTGCAAGAAAAAGAAAAAAAAATTGAACTTTAGGAAGCAAAATTGAATTAAACTTCGCAGTTCGATCTAAGATTGTGAATCGCGAGAAGTAGATTGAAACTGATGTCTTATTGCGAATTGAATATTGTGTTCCCTTCTTGAGATCAAGATTGAGAGAATCTGAACCGATAATAGTTAGATATATTGCCAACTTCTGCAACCAACTTTATTTCCAGCAGACCCGGTGCACACAACTTTTTCTTGATTCAAGTATAAGATATTGAGATCATTGCTGATTGAATAGAAGGTTACAAAGTCCCAAAACGAATTAACATTTTTTTTTTTCAAGCTTCATATAACCTAAATGTAGTCCTGTTGCTTAAGATTTTGTGTTATAAAATAAAACTGAGATCATGGAAGGAAGAAAAATTAGAAGAAGTACACACTTAAATTTATGTGGTTTAGTCAATATAATATACTGAAGTTTTAAGGACAGAGAAAAAATAAATTCAATCATATTTTGATTGAGAGAAGTGAAGGGGAGAGAGAGACATTATCCCTTTAATTATTTCCCTCTTTTATACGTTCTTTTCACCTCTCTAGATTGTCGAGAAATAACTCTTTCCTCCATTTCTCTTTCCCTTCCTTCCCCTCCCTTGTATGGACCATAAATGGATTTTTATGAGCTATATATGCTCAAACTCACTTACACCTGAACCTCATTATATCCAACGGGCTGTATGTGTGACACATAATTTCAACATGTGCACTTCCACCATAGACCCCTTTAAAACTAGAATGTCACACCAAACCAGAGCGAATCTTCGACTTCAGGCAGAACATCACAATTCAAGCCAGCATAATATAGGAGGGAAACAGATTAATAATATTAAAATATGCAAAGTTACAACGGTGGTAGTAGAAAGTGAATTCATAACTAGAGAGAAAGTTTAGAGTTATAACAAAGTTTTTATTCTTAAGATGATATCATATTGGCTCAAGTCCGCCTTTTTAAGATGCCCACCGGGGACTCATGGGCAGTAGAGGCGAAGGGAGTGAGGGATTTTGGGGTGCTCGACCCTCCAAAATTTTTGCAAATTATGTATACTACGTACACATGTTTATGCAAATATAAAGGCATATATTTATTATTTCTATCATGGCTCATCTAATCTTTTAACATTTTTAACATGAAGTCTTATTCCCCCTAACTTAAAATCTTTGCTCTATCTCTAATAAGTAGATTTATTGACGGTTTTTTTATGGCTTGATCTGACATTAACGGCCAAACTTATTGATAAGCTTGAAGAAGGTAAGGGATCTCTAGCCATGGGATTCTGATCCGAGAAAGGGGGAACTTCTCTCCCTACCAAACATGTCCTGCCAAACATGTCTTTCATCCTATGATAAACTCTTCGTGAAAACTCATGATATGCTCTCTTCACCTGCTCTTGATATGCCCTCTTTCCCTATTGAATTCTTTAGACTCTTCTCAAACTATTAGTAACATAAGTATCAGAGGGTCTTCCCTACACACACAACTTCAAGATCCCTAATATTGTCTTCATTTTAGATTCTATACTCTTCCCTATACTCTTCTCAAACTATTAGTAACATAAGTATTACTAAATTCCCTATACTCTTCTCAAGCTATTAGTAACATAAGTATATGAGGGTCTTCCACAGATACATATCTTCAGGATCCTTAACATTATCTTCGTTTCAATCCTACCTACAAGTAATTTCCTCAGGCCCACATGTCTCCATCGGATATCATAGTTAGGTATGCCTTAAGCGCACTCGTCGATATTAATTGCAATTAGTTTTCTAAATTTAACAGCATGTAACTAGCTTGGTAACCTAAATGCAACCAGTATTACTATTAATAGGTATAATCACCATTAACAAGCGCTAGAAGGACAATGGTTTTCTCCAATGTTAATAGTAGCAAAATCAATATACGTTACTTTAAGTGTCAAATCACGCTCAGTTTTCTTAAATAAAAAGATTTATGAGTGTTCGTTATTTCCTCTATTTCGAATCACCTAACCATTTGATTTTCTCATGCAATTTTTAATGACATATATTAGTAAATTTGAAGAAACTACAAATTATGAACAGCAATATCTTTCCTGAAACTACCTGAAAGGTGAAGAATTAGGTAATTTGAAGCAAATGGAATTTATGTTTTGACGTTGATAGTGTTTTGCCTCCACTGAATTTGATGATATCTTTATTCTTTGGTGATATTATAAAAATTTAGATTGTTGATTATTTTTACTTTTGGTTTAAATGATGTTTAGATGAAATTACACTTTACCTTTACTGTTTCATAAACATACACATTGTCCCTTCATTTTTATACTGTTTGGCAGTAGTCTCTAAAATCTTGATTTAAACTATGTAGTGGACATCTTCCAGTAATTTATATATATTATACTCTTTCACAGTTATTGATATTTAAAAAATACATTTTTACATTTATAGAGAGAAAAAAGTGATAACTTAAAATATCAATTAATTGTGAAAAAAATAATAAATAAAAAACTACTAGAGGATAAAATCAATAGAGATTAAATTAAATTTTCAAAAAAATTGCTGCTATATGGTGTAAAAAAAATAGTAACAAAATTTATATTTTTGAAATAGGATGAAAAAATTGTAATTTTACTTAAATATCAAGGGACTAATTATAATTATTCGAGTTTGGCACAATTTAAAACCCACATATATTATTCGTTAATCTTTTCTCTAATCCAAGTTTGAACATGTTAATGATACCGTACTCTTTACTTATTTAAACTTCTACGTTGAACTTGATAAAAAAATTAGATGTTGAAGCTATTTTTGCATTATAAATCGTATATGTGCATTTTTACCACCTACAACATAAAAACTGTGGTTATCATTAGAAGTTGAATGTATCTAATAGTCATTGACTATTATGTACCAAAAAGAAACTTGAACTTGTCGACTGACCGTTAAATGATATAGAACTCGTCCATAACTTCTGATATTGATTTTCAATCAAAATTTGGACAAACTATATATTAGGTTAGTTGCTGATTTCAAGACAAGCTTGAACTCTCAACAGGTTTTAGTTGATTTAATGTCAGCCATTTTCTTTCATTTATGTGGAAATGTTGTGTAACTTTAATTTTTATACTAGTTTTGAAGTGTGATTTTCTGTAACGCTTGTGGCTAAATTAAAAAAGAAAAAATAAAGAAGACATTTTGGCCCCGTTTAATTATGACATAAACTCAGAAGTATACGGTCATATTTTTCAAAAGAATGTATGCCATGTAAGTAAACTCAAATTAACTACCATATATTGTCTCAAGTGCAATTAAAGAGAGAGAGAGAGAGAGAGAGAGAGAGAGAGAGAGAGAGAGAGATAGGGGGAGAGGGGGAATAAAAATCTTCTATTACTGAAATTTATGGCAATTTACGTTTTATAGGACAAAAAACTAGAAAAATTAAATTCGCGATAAATACTTCGAACAGTATCTTCTTGAAGTCTGTCGTTGACTAATACCCAATTTGACATGTTTACCACACAAAAAAAAAAATTGAACAACGATAAGAGAAAAAAAAAAGGGTTGGAAAAACTAAAAAGACGGGAAAAAAATAAAACAATATTATTATTATTATTATTATTATTATATATTATTGTTAGAAGAAGAGTTTTAAAGAGTGGGGACGTGCCTGGGCAGGAGAAGCCAAATCCTGAAACAAACCAGCACAGTCTCCTCAGGACAGAGATGGTCCAGTTGATAGATTTAAAACATTAGGTTCTTCAAAGACTAAACTTACAATTACCATTTCCCTCAGCTGTAAAACTGTAAAAAACGAGGGTCCTCGTAGTATTAATAGACAAGTTTTGATCCGGTGATCTTGCAAGTCAGAGCTGAGCAAACAATCTTTAATCAGGGGGAAAAAAAAGATGAAGAAGAAAAAAAAAGCAAAAAAGAAAAAAAGAAAATGAAAGAGAAAAGCCATTTCTTGATTTCACTTATCGGAAATTGAACCCCCTCACAGAGTCCTGACAACCCCTGACGTCCCTTTCTTTAAACCACGTAAAGTACCAAATATTATTTCACTGAAAAAGAAAAATAAACGAAAATCAGAATATTCATCATCCTACTCAAAATAGTATCACACTAAAAAATTCTAAATATGACACTATTTTACTTAAATCAATTCCATAAATAGATCCTGATATGCTTTTTACAAAGTCCAAAAAAAAATTGTTTCATACATTTTAAATAAAACAATTACCCATTTATCATGTTAATCCAAGGAAAAGAAAAATACTCCACCATATAACATCAATGAATCAACTTTATGTTGAATTAATGATATAGGCTTTATTCTTTTAAAAATAGATATAGGCTTTATATGGGAATAACATTCAAGAATAGCATTAGATGTTTAGGTAATGTGGAAATGCAAATTTCTAAATTAAAAACATTATTGGTATGTAACTTTTGATTTCCAAGAAGGAAAAGAAAAAAAAGAAAGAGTAGATTCATAAAGGAAGAAAATGCAGACAAATACATTAAAAAAATGAAAGTTATAGAAAAGGAGCCTGACCTGACCTCAGCTTGGTCTATTAATACCCTTTGGGTGAAAACCCTTGATCCCAACAATCCATCCATCCATCCAAAGTTCCAAACACCCATCCATTCAGCCACAAATAAACCTTCTTCATATATACATTCAAAGAACTGATCAACAAGGACATGGTGGCTTCAAGAGAGACCGAAGAGAAAGATCACAGCGAAAAATAAGAAATAAAAGTGTGCTCTTTATGAGAGTACCCCTCTAGTCATCCTGTACTCAACTTGGAGAAGAACTTCTTCTTCTTCTTCTTCCTCCAACATGTGTAATCCAAACATGTCGCCGTCCGACGAAAAGGCGTCGCAGGCTCCGCTATATTTCGATCTCCTGTCATTGCCCCAACCTCAGAAGCAGCATCTTCAGCAGCAGTCCGGAACAGAGCATTCTGAAGTTTTTGCAGAGATCAAATCCGTCTTCAGCCTCGCCTTCCCGATTGCCCTCACCGCCCTCATTCTCTACTCCCGCTCCGTCGTATCCATGCTCTTCCTCGGCCACCTTGGTGATGTCAGCCTCGCCGGAGGCTCCCTTGCCATCGCCTTTGCCAATATCTCCGGCTACTCTGTCCTCTCCGGCCTCGCACTTGGCATGGAGCCACTGTGCTCCCAGGCTTTTGGCGCCCGGAGACCCAAGCTTTTGTCCCTCACCCTCCACCGCTCCGTCCTGTTCCTCCTCTTCTGTTCCATACCCATTTCGCTTCTCTGGTTAAACATGTCAAGAATCTTGATCTTTCTCCACCAAGATCCGGAAATCACCCGAATCGCCAACACATATTTGCTCTTTTCACTGCCTGACCTGGTCACCAATTCCTTCATTCACCCAATCCGCATTTACCTTCGCGCTCAAGGCATCACCCACCCTCTCACCCTAGCATCTCTCGTAGCCACCGTTCTTCACTTGCCCATCAACTTCCTCTTCGTCTACCGTTTCCACCTGGGCGTCTCCGGCGTCGCCGCCGCTGCTTCGGCGTCCAATTTCCTTTCTTTACTCTGTCTGGTGTTGTTCATCTGGGTTTCCGGCCTTCACGAGCCGACATGGACGAATCCGACCCGCGAATGCTTGACCGGGTGGAGGCCGCTGCTCCGGCTGGCGGGACCCAGCTGCGTCTCGGTTTGTTTGGAGTGGTGGTGGTACGAAATTATGATCGTTTTGTGCGGGCTCTTGGTGGACCCCAGATCCTCAGTCGCTTCGATGGGCATACTCATCCAAACGACGTCGTTGATCTACGTCTTCCCGTCTTCTATCGGGTTCGCAGTCTCCACCCGAGTTGGCAACGAACTGGGTGCAAACCGTCCGGCGAAAGCAAAGCTGTCAGCGGTGGTGGCTGTGCTTATCTCCGCCTTGATGGGCTTGTCCGCATCGACGTTCGCTTCTGGGATAAGGAACCAGTGGGGCAGGATGTTCACGGCGGATCCTGAGATCCTGCGACTTACATCCGCAGCGCTGCCTATCCTGGGGCTGTGCGAGCTTGGGAACTGCCCGCAGACGGTGGGCTGCGGCGTGATCCGGGGAAGCGCCCGCCCATCCACGGCAGCGAACGTGAACCTAGGCGCGTTTTATTTGGTGGGCATGCCGGTGGCGGTTGGGCTTGGGTTCTGGGCCGGGTTGGGGTTTTGCGGGCTTTGGTTAGGCCTACTGTCGGCCCAGGTTTGCTGTGCTGGGTTGATGTTGTATGAGGTGGGGTCCACGGACTGGGATCTCCAGGCTAAGAGGGCAGAAGTGCTAACGGCCGTTGACAGCGCAATTCCAAACATAGGTGGTGGTGGTGGTGGTGGTGGTGAGGAGAAGAGCGACGAGGAGCAGCCGTTAATTTGTATTACGGTGACATCTAATTAATTGGTGACCGAATTACTTAATTAGTGGTAGAATGACTCTTTAACTCCCCTTTTTTTTTTTTTGGGCCCAGAGCTCTTTAATTTAATTATTCTATTTAAAACTTGAGGGTGTTTTTTTTTTTTTGGCCTTTTCATTTGTGAATTACTCTCTTTTGGGTTGGTATATATGATGCGGTATTTGGGTAATTAATCAGTTGTTGTAGCAAACATTTTGGGACTCCATTACCATTGCCTCCTGTCATCATACCAGTTTTTTTCAATTTTCTGTCTGGAGATTTACATTGAATCAGAATTTTCCAAATTATTATATATATTTTTTATCAATTCATCATCCCCCTCCATACCCCTTTTTTTATGATATACAGTTTGAGGTCTTCAAATAGGAAGCCGATAGAAAATTCTAGAAGTGTTCTTTTTAGTACAAGGAAGTAATTATGCAAGATATTAAGGAAGTACTTGAAAAATTACCGAACAAGTATTTAAGAAATGGAGGGGGATGTGTTTTTTAAATAAGTCATTTAGATCTGATAAAAGACTAAAACAGGAAAGTTTTGGAGTTGAGAGGGCCCACAACGTTGCACTAACCAAAAATGGAGGCGATTTTATAATGATTAATAATAATAATAATAATAATAATGGTGGGAAAATGGCGAATGTCTCGGATATTCGGACAAGGCAAGGTTGGGCCCGTCTGACTAACATGTGAGTATAAAAGCATCCAAAACGCACAAAATTGCGGCCGGCCGTGTCCTTGCCTAGACTTTGTTAGAACTCGACAGAGCGGGCTCCCCAGAGGTCAGGGACCTTGAAACCAAACTATTCCAAGATTAAGGATTACAGTTGTAGTTTACCCTTCATCGTAGGTCATTATTACACATAACCCTCTTAAGCTCACAACATTCAATGTGAAACAGTATCATCATCATATGTAATTCAGATTAGTGTAATTGTTTTGACCATGTATATCATAATATCTAAACGCTCGATAATGCTCAAGCTTGAGTTTGAACTACTTGATGAGAGCTTAGCTCATTTACACTCATAATGAAGCTTTCAATAAAAAAACATACATGCACGTCACCCTTAAAATGTGTTTAAAAAGCTGTTATTTGGGACGAACAGTATTATTGTATCAATTTGAGGGTTAAATTAAATAGACCAAGTTGTGGTTAATTTGGGGGGCTATAAACATACCAGTCCAACAAAGTGTGAGGGCTGATAAAATTGATTTAGAGAGAGAGAGAAAGAGAAAGGGAGAGAGGAACAGGAAAAGAGAGTACGTTATAGTGAGTGGGTAGTACAGGTCTTCGAATTATGAGGAAGTGAAAATTGAAGTTGAAAAGGTGATTGAAATTGAGGGGGTGAAGAAGTGGAGATGAGAAATAAATGATGTCTGGTGTGGAGTTGCAGCAGCTCAGAGGGTAAGAGAGAGACTACTTGTCTTGTTGCTCTCTTCATCTGCATGCCATCTGAATCTGAAGCAGGGCTCCCTCCTGTCCTCTCTCACACCGCACGAGGGGTTACCAGCGCCTTTACTCCCTCCTACCCCATGCATCTCATATCCCTTTGTTGTTTTCTCAGCTCCATTATTTGTATTCTGGGAAAAGTGTCCGCCACTCTCACTACTCACTACTATTTGTATGAAATTGTTTTATAAACTGATTTTTTTAAATTATTATTGTCATTATATATACATATATATATATGGTTCAAAGTTAAGCAGATCCTTTTTGTAGAGTTATACTACGATCGACATTAATTGCATGATCGGTACATTCTACAATATTTGTAGAATTACTTGTGACCAGTCTAGCACTCCCATTAATCATTCTTCTTAAAGGAAAGAATAACATAAAATTGTTTTTCCTTTTTGTGATTTTATGATCATGTATATATATATGTTCGCCATAACCACATTATTACTTCTAGTATATATATATATATATATATCTTCTTGGCGGGTATGGATTATGCATTGTGGACATTAGTAGTTTGCGTCTATTGTTTTCAATCACCCAAACATAGGGTTCCACCACATGTTGCATCTCTTTAGTGTCATATTTAGTATTGCTCAATGGGCACAGAGGTATGGGAATCTAACACCCCGTAGAGCTCTCTACTAATAGCTAGGGAGACCTTCTGTCACCTGATCTTTTTATCTTATGTGTGAAGGGTCTTTTAATGTTGTTTAAAGCCCATGGCTTGATGGGTAATTTGACTTGTATTCCAATGAGTCATTGGGGGCCTCAAGTTTCACATCTTCTATTTGCCAATGAGAGTCTCATTTTTTGCTGGGCCACTAGAGATGAGGGTGAACAGTTGAGGTCTATTCTGGCATTGTATGGGGGAGTCTCGGAATAACAGGTTAATTATGGGAAATTGTAGTTACATTTTAGTCCGAGCACTTCTGATGGTCAGAGGAGCCAGTTTAAGGGTATCTTCGATATGGCGGAATATCGAAATATTGTTGAGTGATATTTGGTTCCACCAGCTTTTGTTGGGCGGAGCAAAAAAAGTTGCGCTTGGGTTCCTCAAGTATTGAATATGGAAACATATATCTGGATGGCGATAAAAAATTTGTATAAGGCAGGGAAGGAGACACTGATCAACGCTATAGCCCAAATCCATCCCTACATATGCTAAGAGTATTTTCCCAGCTTGGTTGTTCAAGAAGTAGTTTTGAATAGTGAAGGAAGGTCTAAAGCATTCAGTTGTGTGAGAGATTCGGCGGCAGCTTGCAAGTCTCAAGGCATCGCAAGTTCTCTTTACATTGAGGGAGAATAATTAACTAGGCTGCCCACTATCTAGCTCGTTTAGGGCTTTTCTTGTTTTCATTTTATTTTGTGGACGAGTAATTTCCTGTTCCAGCTTGTTTTTATTGTTGCTCTAGATTCATTTGGTGATTGTTGACTGATAATGAGACATTTTTAATTAAAAAATGGAAAAGATTAATATCCTATGCATGGATAGGTAGCTTCTTTTTTTTTTTCCTCACTAGCACCTTATCGTGGATATAAATCTTAAATTAAGGATCTCACGCTGATAATTTCTATAACAACTTAAATGGCTTCCACATATAGTCAAGATATATGTTGGTGAAGGGAAACATATTTGGATGACATTTGGTTCAAAAAATTTTAAAATATTTAGAAAACTAGATTGTGAGAAAGCAAAATTATGAAAATTCAATAAAGAATATAATCATAGATTTACTATATTTATTTCATAACTAATCACAAAAAATTAGAAAAAAAATAAATTTTCCACGTTTCTTTCAGTTATTTTGTCAATATCTCTTAAAAATTTTAGTGAATACAATGTTATTTTTCACGTTGGCGAGGCATTTGTAAATTCTTTAAAAATTTAGAAACTATTTTTGTAATAACTTTTGAAAAGTTCAGTGACCAAAATTGTCATTCTTAGGGATTCAATCACAAATTCTTTAAGGTTTTGGGGACTAAATTGTAGATATTTCAAACTTTAGGCGCTATATTATAATTTTCCATGTGCATATTACAAAATTTTGTAGGGCGGAAAGTTTTTGAAACACGAAAATGTTGAAGATATTCTCCAAATGTAACCAAATATAAGATTGTAAAAATTTCACAATTCTAAAGCTAATATATATAGAAGAACTGTCCAATTTGAAACATCTTGAACTATAGGGTAAACAGCACCATTGATCCCAAATCCTTAATTATCATTGCAAATCGGTCCCCAGCCTTAATTTTGATGCAAATTTGTCTCAAACCTTATATAATCCATTGCATATTGGTCCTTAGCTCTAGGTAGGTACAAAAACTTGATTTATGGAGAAGAAAAATTAATAATTTAAATTTTTTATTAACTATTAAAAAATATGGCATAATTTAAATTTATGGAAAATAGCCACTAAACAGTTTGAATTAGAATTTTAAAAATTAATATAAAATAAAATCGTAAGAGTTAATGAATTTATACTATTTGGTAATTATCTTCTAATAAATTTAAACTATACTATAATTTTATTATAATTAATAAAAAATTTAAACTGTTAGATTTTTTTTCTCTGTAAAGCAAGTTATTGTGCTTGCCTAGAGCTAGAGTCTAATATGTAATGAGCTATAAATGTTTGAGATCAATTCGCAACAAAGTGAAGGTTAGAGACAGATTGCAACGGCTATTGAAGGTTTGGGACCGTTGGTACTATTTTCCCAATAGTTATAGTACCTGATCTGTTATTTTCAGGTGAACCAATGGCGAAAAGGTCTTCTGTGAGAGGTCCAATCAAACATATCCTTATCTAATTTCCCCTAAAACGCAGACAACAGAGATGTGATAGGTGAATTTCAACCAATGTAATAATTGTAAAACCAATACGGGGATCGACTTAGGTTCCTGTATGTTTCATTGATATAAACATCAATATATACTTCTATAAAATTTTATTTTGTTAAGAAAAAATTCAAACAAATGTCTAACGGTTGTCCTTTGATTCACTGAATAATTACACCATTATTGGGCACCCCTCGTCGGCACATCTTTTGTTCTTTCCTTTGGGAGGGTTTTTACTGTTGATTTTAGATTGATGGAATATCTATTTTTCTCCCCTTATCTCTTTTTGCATGTGAGTGAGGATGCGATCAAAGTGTTAAATATCATTGCCGTTAGATATGTTACACTCAAAACTTTTAGGTCATACTGCATGATATATCGTACCGCATACTATTACTGATTTCGTAAAAAAATAAATGTTAGAATATTATTTTAAAATGACAAAATTTATTTAATAATTTATTTTTACACATTTTATATGTATTTTAATTTTTCTAATAATAATTTATCAAATATAAATAAAAAATATATGATAGAAGATATTCAATTGGGATAGTATGCACTAGAAATCCTATAGGAGGATATTGTTCAACACCACAGATACCTTCAAGCTAACAACATCCATTAAATTTTTATATTAATTAAGAAAAGTAACAAAAAAAATAAAAGTGAATGTTTATTTTATGGTATGTGTATTATTTATATTTTAATGTTTTATATATTTATGATATTTTTATGAAAAATGAAAAAAATTAACTGTAAAAAATAAAATACCGCGGTACGTACCACATAGTATTTGCGGTATACTGTAATTTTTTTTTACAAAATGCATGCAAAAAGTAAGCGATATGTGGATACCGTAAAATATCATAATATACCGTGCGATAAAATAACAAAATATAAAAATATTTGTATCACGTACTGCATACCCATGATAAACAGTATACCGTATGATATACTACAGTATTTAACACTATGGATGGAATGGGGACTCAAAAATTTTTATTTATCTGTGAAGAGGAAGAATAAAAACTATATATTTCAACAATAGAAATCATGTGACAATAGTATAAAAAAAGAAAGTCAAACGTAGCACAGTAGAAGCATTTTAGACTTCAAGAGACGTTTTAAAAAATTCAAAAATCAGATAGAAGACGGTGTAATAAATAAAGAAATAAGTTAGACAACTACTACTTTTGTTTTGTATCAGATTTTTGTCCGATTACTTAGTGTAGGCTGTAAAAATCCTCACTTTGGTTTTTTACATTAATATTACTATTATTTTATGTTTATGTTATTTACTAAAATGAAGTTGATAATAAGAAATTTTTACAATAAAGAATTTTGTCAGATGTTTCAGTTTCAAAAGAATATTTGCTATTGTGGTAAATTTCATGTTGTGTAAAATTAATGTAATAGATTGCTATTTGGTTAGGGTTTATGATCTAACCTATATATATGTGTATCTCCCATCAGAAGCAGACATAAAAATAGATAGGTGTAGATAAAAATTCTCTTTCAATTATCTCTATAATTTCTGCAACTCAAAGATTTAGAATTCACTTGATCAATTAGTGATTAGTAATTTGGGGATTGCGAGATTATCTTGCTAATCTGTTTGTTTGATGCAGTTGTTATATCGATTAGATTTGTTGAGAGACCGCTCGCTGTTCTCGAACATCTGAATCCGCATTTTTTGAAAACCCTCTGTGGATATATTCTAAATCTGCGGCTGATTTTGTTTTCAGTCCTTGTTTTGTTGATTTTATTATTTCTTCATGTCAAACCGTGAATGATGAACAATATATGTGCTTCTTGTCTAATTGATTCTATTAATCGGCTGCATGTGGAGGAAAACCTAAGTCTTCAATTCAATGAAAAGCATTTCTTGTTCACGTGAAGTAATCAGTGGCATGTTTGATGCAATTTTGTGCCTATTCTGTTTCCTATTATGTTTCCATTTAGAATATGCTTCATAACCGAGAATTTGGTGTGAATTTTTGGGATTAATCTGAAAGCAAGTTGTATTTTTTTTTTTTATGCTTATGCACATGAAGCCGAGAGTATGAGCATGTTCCAAAGAGTTTCATTATGCATGTGCTTGATTGAATGTTCATGTTGCTGGCTTGATCTATTTGTGTGATATATGTTTTAAGATATTGTTCGCATGTTTAAAGATATATCAAGTATCAGATCAAACAAATTATGTTAATATTTTTTTATATCAGGTATTAATCTAAATAATGGTTTTAATGTTATCCATGTTCATTCGGTATATATGTTTTAAAAGTAGCCACAACATCTTAAATCTTAAGAAAAAAAAAATTATAGAACCTCATAAAGATATGACATTAAATTGCAATTAATGCATAGAAACAATGACCCTGCCTCACAGGGAGGTTGTTTGATTTATGTATTAATTGGAATGAGATAGTGGATTGAATGTTAGGGGCAGATTTTTCTATGCCCACATGTATGGAGTAATTTTGTTCTTAATGTTTGGTTGTTAGTATTATTAAATAAAGAATAGTAATTTCTATGCGGTTGGACCTCTATCTATAAGAAGGTTTGATTTTACTATTATATAGATTGTATGTCTTTTATAACACTAAAGTAAATTTCTAATACAACTATTCTTACTACTTATGATATGTCACGCATTCTGGTATTTTGCAGTGACAACTTTTCTAATTGGAAGAGAATATCCCTTTTACTTTAGGATGCATAGACTTGGATTTGACATTTTGTATGGATGTACCAATTGCTCCTATAAAATCAATTATGCAACAAGAGAAGACCCAAGTTGATCAAAGGGAGCGATCTATTCACTTGAGCTTAATGCTCATAAAGTGCCACATAAGTAAGAGCAATAGGGGCACTATTCTATAAAACCCACATGTTAAGGATTATATTAAAGTCATTGAGAAACAATTTGTTTATTTGGATAGGGCATTGGCTAGCACCCTAATTAATAAAAAGGCCTTCAAGCAAAATCTTTGATGGTTCTAAAGGTTTGCATGAGTACATTATGGAAATAAAGGACATTCTAGCCCAATTAAAGTCCCTAAAGATTTAGATTTTTGTTTTTTGTGCATTTTATCTTGAACTCTGTTCTTGGTAAGTTTGAGCCCTTCAAAATTTTCTACAACACACATAAGGCAAAATAGTCAACAAATGAACTTTTGACCATGTGTTTTTAAGAGGAAGAGAGGTTAAAGCATAAGAAAGCGAAAAGGTATATTTGCTTACTCATGTCAAGAAAAAAAATGCCAAGAAGCGTTAGCTAGATTGTCCTTCATGAAAACAATACATCCATCCAAAAAAATTGTTGTCTCTTTTGTAGGAAAAGTGAATATTTAAAGGTAGATTGTCCTAATGATAAATAATCATAAGTGTATAGTTATTAAAGGTTTAAATCATCATTGTATACTTTGAATATGATTAATTTCTCTAACATGAGCAGTTATTTCACTATATTACTTTCATGCATATTTACTGTTCATACGCATATTTACAGTTCACACACGAGATTACTATTCACCAAGTTTCACTATTCATATGGCGGCTACTGTTCATATGGCGGCTGCTGTTCATATGCATATTTACTATTTGTATGCGGGCTACTATTCATTCATATTTACAAAATATGCTAAATAACTATTTTTTGTGTATGTGGATAAAATCATGATATGTCACAATTCTTGGACCAATGATAAGGGCCTAAAATGTCTATAATTTTCTGTTCATGGTCTAACCTAATTGAGAGAGAGATGGTGCCAATTTTGGATCACAAACAGAATCAGTTCCAAGATTTGTGCACTTAGCGATCCTTCACGAGAAAAATCATATCTAGAGTTCTAGGTGTCGAAATTGATTGATTCCAAATTTATTTGAAATCCAACACATAGATCTTAAACTTTACTTCACATGCTGAGAAATAGTTCGATCATTTTCATTGCTGAAATCTAATTATAAATGAGACTATCTGTTTTTCCATGCACTGAAGAATAATTTTGATAGAAAAATCATAACTTGGGTTGCAGACGTCAGTTTTGAATAATCAAACTATCATTTCAAAGCTAAAGAAGAGATTTACAAATCTCATGCTTTGACGAAGAGACAAATCGATGTGTACAGTGGTTGAAAAAATAAAAGAAGTTTTGGATAGCCTTTGTTGATTTGCATTCACCTACCTTTACTATTCTAACTACCATTTACTATTTTTCCTACCCTAAGGCTCTATAAATAGGCAGCTTAGGGAGGATGAAATTAAACTTGTTCCTAGACAATTTTAGAATTTTTGTATCAAATCTAGCATTTATTCTTTCATTTTATTCATAGTTTTCAATTTCGAAGCTCTGTTCAATGTGCTTTCTTTTTTTTTTCTTCCTTTGATCTTTTAATATATGTTTATTTCATTTTTATATATATTGTTTACTCTTGTCATGACTAACTAATATTTCTTTTTCTAAGGTGAAAGAGTGAAACTTTTGATAGAAAGGTTATGACTAATTTGAATGGATTCAAATGTTATTATATTAACTTTTTTAATTGATTTAGCTACATTCCTTGTTAAGTATAGTAGTCCTAATTCATCATAGTCAACCATTGGTGTAAAAGTTATTTGATTCCTTCTATATAGTATTGCTCTACTAGATATGTTAAAATCTTGAGTTATTATGGATAAAGGTTTGCATAATAGATACTTAAACTCATTTACAAGTGTTGGCATTATAAGATCAATGAAGGCTAATTCTAATTTCATGCCTAAAGTTTCTGGAATTTGATTATTAAATTTTCCGATTTGTACCTGCTTTATGTGTAGATCCTAATTGAGTGACAAGATGGGCTAAAATTAACCATAATTAATATACTAAAAGTGGATCCTCTTAAGCTTAGTTATTTTCTTGAAATTGAATTTTTAAACAAAATTGTTCACACCTTTTGTCAAATCTTTCTTTACTTTTGTAGTGTGTATTTTTTAATTCACTTCTCTGTAGTTCAACACCTGGATTTCTGAGATTTTACTAGTGGTAACCAAGGTGCTAAATACCGTTACCGCTAGGTATACCGCACTCCAAATTTTTAATGTATACCACATAGTATATCACGTCGTATATCATTATTGTTTTCATAAGAAAATAAATGCTAGAATATTATTTAAAGATGACATAAATTCAATAAATTTTTTCACATTTTATATGTATTCTAATTTTTCTTATCATAATTTATCAAATATAAATAAAATATATATGATAGAAGATATTTTTTAATACAAAAAACATAAAAAAATTGTTATATATATAGAGTAAAAATAAATAATCCTAAGAAAGAAACTAATTTATTGATATAAGGGAACAAAATAATACTTCAATAATAACAATATATTTTCTAATACCACATTATGTTCCTAGTTGGCTCAAAGTAACCATTAAATTTTTATGTTAATTAAGAAAATTAACTAAAAGAATAAAAGTAAATATTTATTTTATGGTATGTAAATTAATTATATTTTAATTTTTTTTATATATTTATGACATTTTGATTTAAAATGTATCACACACATTTGTGAAAAATAAAATACTACAGTACGTACATCGCGGTATTTGTGATATACCACAGTTTTCTAAAAAAATATATAGAAAAAGTTAGCAGCATGTGAAATACCATGGTATACTACATGATAAAATAATAAAATGTAAAAACATTTATACCGTGGCATTTAACTTGATGGTGACAGCCTACACTTGGGTTACAAATTGCTAAAGTTCAACAATTTTTTTGCACCATTGCTGAGAAAGTAAAATTAGAGTACAAGTTTATTTTATTTTTATTTTCCCCCAATTTATTTTGTTTTATTTTTATTGCTAATTATATGGAAGGTTAAACCTCCTATCTCTTATTTTTTGTTAACTTGTTTTCTTTTTATTTTTTTTATTATTGTTGAATGGAAAGCTAAGTCTCCTACATCTTCTGTCCATCATATGAATGGCTAAGCCTCCTATGTATCTTGTTATTGATATTAATTTTTCTTTTTATTATTTTATATTTGCATGAAAGCTTAGTTATGTACATTAAGTGGTAGATTTGTAAGAAAATCTTCATCTTCTTCAAATATGACTAAGCACATTATTAATCAAGAAGATAACCATTCTCTATATAATGACCAAGATTGACCTAGGATCCTTAGAAAACACATGAACCTCATAAGAAATAGTGCACTACCATGTCTAGTATTTCCTCCTGATGCATCTCACTTCAACTTCAAGCTAGGTATTATTCAACTTTTATCAACTTTTTATGGCTTTAATTCTGAAGATCTATTCTTGAATTGGAGGGAATTTGAAGAAGTTTGTCACACATATAATAATCTAAACTATAGCATGAACACCATCAGGTTTAAGCTTTTTCCTTTTTTCTTTAAAAGATAAAGCTAACATGTGGCTACAAAATCTTAGGTCAAGCTCCATTAATTCATGGGATAAATTGCAACAATAATTTTTGAAAAAAAAAAATTTCCTCCCCAAAAAATAAATTCTTTCAAAAGGTAAATCACCGCTTTCATACAAAAATTAAGAGAAACTTTTTTACCAGTGTTGGGATAGATATAAAGATTTATTTAATACTTGCCCCACATCATGATTTTGAGACATGGAGAATAGTCTCACATTTTTATAAAGGCCTAACACTTAGGGAAAAACAAACGGTGGAATTGATATGCAATGGAACATTTGAATATAAGGATCCTTACAAGGTAATAAATTACCAAGACCTACTAGTTGAGAATGCATAGAATTGGGACATTGCTAGTACCCAGGTAAGACTCAAACCTTTGCATCTAATGGAGGCATAAATTATCTTAAAAAAGATAATGACATTCAAGCAAAATATGCATCTCTAGCAAAAAAGGTTGAGACATTAGAAATGAAAAAAACTGGCCAATTAAAATTTTTGAAAAAGTTGTTTGTCACATTTGTAAGACCAATGACCATTCCACTAGCAATTGTCTAACCTTGCCTTCTTTTAAAGAATGTCTTCATGAACAAGTTAATACTTTAAACAACTTTAAGAGACCAACCCAAAATCCATACTAAGAACCTTCCAATCCTAATTGAAGGAATTATCCAAATTTTAGTTGGAGAAATGATAATCATGCTTAACCGCCACAAATACCTTCGCACACCTGATAGAATTTTCAGCAATCTCAATAGTATGCACGATATGTTCTTCCTTTTAGGAAAAATCTTGAAAATAAATTGTATTTATTCATTGAGAAGCAAGAGTCCATTAATGCTCAAACAAGTCAAACCATGATTGATTTGAAAGTTACTTTTTGCAAAATTTGCATTTGCACTCAACATTTGGGAGAAATGGTAATTTTCTTCTCAAACACAACCGAATCCTAAAGGTCAAACTATGAATTAAGTGAAATCAATCATTACACTCCACAATTGTAAGGTTATTAAAAATCTATTCCTAATCCTTATGAAGGAAATGGTGAGTCGTAAAGAAATGGTTGAACCTATATCAAGTGTAGAACAAGTTGAATCTCCACCTGCACCCTCATTTCCTCAAACATTAACTTTCCCTAGAAAAGTGAATTATAATTCTCAAATTCTTAATATTTTCAAGCAGGTAAAGATCAATATCCTTTTGTTTGATGCAATTAAACAAGTACCATTTTATGCCAAACTTTTGAAGGATTTGTGCACTGTTAAAAGAAAATTGAATGTGAAAAAGAAAGTCTTCTTCGCCAAGCAGGCAAGTTCTGTTATTAATAATAATATTGTTTTGAAATACAAAAATCTTGGCTATCCAATAATTTAATATTTCATTGAAGGACATAAAATTAAGCAAACATTACTTGATCTTGGGGCTAGTGTAAACTAACTTCCATAATCAATTTATCAAAAACTAAATTTGGGTGAGTTAAAACCAACCGAGGAAACTTTTTTGCTTGTCAATAGATCAGTAAAAGTGCCCAGAGGAGTTGTTGAAGATATGTTAGTCCAAGTTGATAAATTCATATATCTTGTGAATGTTTATTGTTTTGGACACACCGTCAGTGGAAATTAGGAATTTAATACCTGTTATTCTAGAAAGTCCATTTTTAGTAACATATAACACTTTGATTAATTGTAGGAATGGAATAATGAAATTATCATTTAGAAATATGATATTAGAGCTAAATGTTTCAACTTACTTAAACATTTACATGAAAAAAAGGTAAAAGTGAAGAAGTTTGTATCATAAACGCTACTGTAGAAAACTATATTAAAAAATGGAGTATCTCTAATCCTCTAGAAAATTGTCTAGTTAATTCATTTAAATCGAGTCTGCAAATGGATCAGGATACATCTAACATATGTGCATTGCTTGATTCTTCATATATAACTGGAAACACATGTTGGAAGCCAAAGCTCGAGGAGTTAGGACAACCCAAAGTTGAAGAGCAAGATAAAATACTCATACTGGAGTTGAAGGTCTTACCCAAAGAATTGAAATGTGCATTCCCTGGAGAAAATTCTTCTTATCTAGTGGTAATTTCATCTACTCTCACATTGGAGTAAAAAGATAAGCTGATTGAATTACCTAATAGGCATAAAAGTGCAATTGGATGGACGTTAGAGGATATAAAAGACATTAATCCTTTAATTTGTGCATATAGAATAAACTTGAAAGATAATGTTAAATCTTGTTAGCAACCTTAAAGAACACTCAATCCACACATGAAAGAGGTTGTAAGATTTGAAGTTCTTAAATTACTTGATATTGGAATTATTTATCATATCTCTAATAGCAAATAGGTCAGTCCAACCCAAATTGTTCCAAAGAAGTCTAGCATTACAGTGGTGATAAATGAAAAAGTGACTTTTTACCAACTTGAATCTCATTCAGTTGGAGGATGTGCATTGACTATAGGAAATTGAATCTTGCCACAAAAAAATATCAATTTTCATTAACTTTTTTTAATCAAATTTTTGAAAGAGTAACAGGATATCTTTTTTATTACTTTCTTGATAGTTACTCATGTTATTACCGAATTCCAGTAGCTTTTGAGAACCAAGAAAAGAACACATTCATATGCCTTTTAGAATATTTGGATTTAGACGCATGCCATTTGGACTATGCAATGCCCCAGCAGCATTTCAAAGATGTATGCTGAGTATTTTTAGTGACCTGATTGAAAAATATCTTCAAGTTTTCATGGATGATTTTACTGTATATGGAAATTATTTTGATAATTGTCTTGAAAACTTGGAAAAGGTTTTAAAAATGTGTGAAGAAAAAAACTTGGTATTAAATTGAGAAAAATGTCATTATATGGTCACCTTTAAAATTATTTGGGTCATGTTGTATCTTACAAAGGAATCAAAGTTGATAAAGCAAAGATGGGGCTCATTGCTAAGTTACATCCACCCAAAATAGTTAGGGAAATTCCTTCATTTTTTGGACATGTAGGATTTTATCGAAGATTAATTAAAAGGTTCAATGAAATATCTAGACCATATGCAACTTCCTTGCAAAAGATACTTTATTTGAATGGACTCAAGAATGCCAAAATCCTTTGGGCAAGTTAGTTAGCCTTATAATATTCTCTCCAATCATGCAACCCCCCAGATTGGTCCTTACCTTTTAAAGTAATGTGTGATGCTAGTGATTATGTTATTGGTGTTGTTCTAGGATAGAAAAAGGAATGTACACAATATGTAATTTATTATGCAAGTAGAACTTTGAATATTGTACAAATGAACTACACTACAACTGAGAAATAACTATTGGCGGCAATATTTGTCAGGTACCTAATGTCAAAGCAAGATGTTAAAACAAGACTGATATGATGGATCTTATCACCGTAGGAGTTCAATATTGTGATCAAGGATAAGAAAAACACCGAAAATGTTGTCACTGACCATTTGTTAGGGCTGACAATGGATTCATCAATTGAGGTTACACCTATAAATGATTCTTTTCCTGATGAATTTTTATTCTCTGTTACTACAATATCTTGGTTTGCTAATATCATCAATTTTAGGTAATAGGACAAATTCCAACTCAATGGAATGCTGAAGATAAGAAGAAATTTCTACATTAAGTGAAAAAATTTTATTGGGATGACCTTTATCTTTTCAAATACTGCTATGATCAGATATTCCAAAAATGCATACTCGAGGATGAGGAAAAAATGTCATTGAATTTTGTCATTCAGTGGTATGCCAAAGGAGGGGGTAGCCATTTTTCATCCAAGAAAACAGCTGTAAAGATTTTGTAGTCTGGATTTCACTGGTCCTCCTTGTTAAAAAAACGCACATGCATTCTGCAAAGTTTATGAAAATTATCAGCAATTAGAATCCCATTTAAAAAGAAATATGATGTCTTTGACTCCTATCCTTTTGATTGAAATTTTTTACTGTTGGAGGATAAATTTCATGGGATCATTTCCAAAATTATTTGAATTCATGTACATTTTAGTTGTAGTGAATTATGATTCAAAATGGGTAGACGCAGCTCTATATCAAAATAATGATCATAAAACTATACTTAATTTTTTTAAGAAAAATATTTTAAGTTGATTTGGAATTCCTCGGGCCATAATAAGTGATAAGGGAATACATTTTTGTAACATACAATTTGAATCTTTATTGAAGAAATATGGTATCACACAAGGTTGCCACCCTTTATCACCCACAAAGAAGTTAACAAATAGACCTGAGAAGTAGGAAAATAAAACACATCCTTAGAAAAACAGTCAACCCAAATCAAAATGTTTGGTCTTTAAAATTAATCGATGCATTTTAGGCTTATTGTACTACGTTTAAAACATCATTGGGTATGTCTCCTTATAGGTTGATTTATGGAAGACCTTATCATTTACCTGTGAAACTTGAACATAAAGCATACTGGGTTATTAAAGCTTTCAATTCAAATTTTGATGATGCTGGTATATTGCACAGCTTGTAACTAAATGAGCTTGAAGATGTGAGAAATAACGTATATTAGAATGCAAAAATATATAAATCTAGAACCAAAGTTTTTTATGACAAAACAATCTTAAGAAAAACAATTGAGGTATATGTACGTTGGTTAATTGAAGCTAATATCTATTTGGCTGATGAAATCCCAAATGCATTTGTGTCCCACATGTCTGGTTTAGGCAAAAGCTCTTATACCAAAAAAATGAAGAGCAAAGAGGTTATGAGTGTGTCATAAGTGTGGTCAATGGATTTATAATACCAGATGTCGTTCTTTATGAATAATGCCCAATAATCGATAAGATAAAATACAATTCATTATGAATAGCCTAAGTAAAGATTCTTTGGATGATATCTGATTGACTCTTGATACGCATTCTTGTGGATTAGTACAAAATGAATTTCATGGTTTCTGAAGTATTTTTGTAAAGAACGAGAGCATTATAGTCTTGAGAATCTGACTTTAAAAAACTCTATTTGCCAGTTTGTAAGAAAACTAAATTGGAAGGAAATCTCCGACTCATAGAAGGCGTTGAAGCTGTTACTGGACATAAAACTAGAGGAAGATGTGAGGCACAATCACAACTACTGTACATACATGCCGTTATTTTTTAAAATATTCATTTTCTTCTAACAATAATCTACCTACTCTTGTAGGTGTTATCATTGTATTATCTTTTTATCTTTACAATTGTAAGTTCTTCTTTTCATTTTTCACAGGGTTAAGGATAGAAATGGAATGAACCTTAACTCGTAGATTCTGAAATATATGTGCATTTTGTAGATCTTTCTTTGGAAAGGACGAAGAGTTCTTGAAGCCAGAAAATCATTTGGGAAGAGTCCTAGCTGAATGAAAAATACATTTGGTATATGGGGCAGTTTGTGTCAGGTTGATGGGAGGTGTAGCAACAACAACTTTTGTAGGGGGCAGCTAAGTTTTTTGTATCATTCCTGCACCTTTGAAGTGGATTTTCTGGATTTATGATTAGGGAAAAATTAGTTGTTCTAGATATGCAAGAGTATTTGTTACAAATGCTTTATAATTCTAATGCCCTTATTGTCCTACTAGGAGGGTTTGGTATAATAGGGGAAATTTTCTAAATTGCTTCCATGACACAACTTAATATGCACTAGAAACCCATTGGACTGTTAAATGTTAACAATTTCTTTACAGATCTATTATCTTTCATAGATCAAGCTATGCAAAGGAAATTTCTCTTAGAAATGGCAAGATGGATCATAATATCTACATCAACTATTAAAGAATAGCTAGACAGATGCAAGCTTTCGTTCCTAAGCCAGATCGAGTAGTGATTCAGATAGATTGGGTACAACAGTCCTTCCCAACAAGTTTCATCCCATAAGTATCTTTTACCCTACTAGTCATTTTATTATTACTATTATTTTTCGTTTATAGGATATTAATCTTAATAAGTGAAGAAAACATTGTGGAAGAGAGCAACCTGAACTAGTGGTTATTTCATTTTCAATAACTACGTTTTCATGTGACTACTTCTTCACTATTTCTATCTATATTTTGACATTGGGGATAATGTCTTAATCTGGTTAGGGCGAGGGATAATTGATATTTGAATTTTTTTAGGGTAGTTTTTCATATACTAATATTAAAACCATTAGATAGAGCCACTAATTTAGGATGACTGAGTAAGGAGTAATTTTACTCTTGAGACACATCCTAGTAAGTATGCTAGTCATAACAATTTTTTAGTAGGTTTTCGAACCCCTACAAGATGACACATTCAGAAGTAATCTATATTTTCTTTTCTTAAAATTTCTATGCTTAATGATAAAATTGTTGAGGTAATGAACTGCATTAAATCTTACATGTTTGAAATTTTATTTGACATAATGGTTTAGTCAAATTTCATTTACTTTGACAAGGGATTAGGATGTTTAAGTTATGAATTGCTACTATCATTACAAATGCTAAAAATATTGATTATCTTTTAGTTTTCAAATAATACTCTAACTATATGACTGTAAGAACTTTCAATGAATCATATTTTAGCTTCATTTGAGAAAAGAAAAACAACAACAACAACACCAGAAAGTTATATATATATATATAATAGAAGAAAAAAATGGAAGTAAAAGAAGAAGTAGAAAAATAAAAAAGAAAACAACAAGCGTTGTTCGCTCTTGGAAATGTCTACCTATTACCGAGGTTCTCCAAATAAGGCTTGAGGCAAAGTGAAAAAAAAAAAAAAACCTCTTGTAGTGTAAAAGTTTGAAAGCCGCCAAAGCGATGGTTTTGAATTAGATTTGTTCTGATAAGCCGCAAATATTGGTATGATTTACTGAAATCTTCTAAATACTCAAGATAGTCAGTCGAACACTCACTACACTCAACAACTCATAATTCTTCACACTTTTCTCTTGTTTGAGTGGTTGAGAAATGCATAAATAGTTATAAAATTTTTATTTTTTCAGTACTATAATTTTGATGCTCATTACTTCAATGGTTTCTGATCTATAGTAAAGAGATTTATTACGAAAAATATTAGATGAAACCTGAGTATTCATTGAGTACATCGTTTTACTTGTTAGGGAGTAGTAAGAACTTGGTTGGGAGGTGTGATGAATACTCATTAGTGTATAGCTATTAAGGGTTTATATCATTATTGTACAATTTGAGTATGATTAATTTCTCTAACATGAGTAGTTATTCTATTGGGTTATTATTCATGCATATTTACTGTTTATACACATATTTATTGTTTATACATAGGGTTACCATTCACCGTATTTCACTGTTCATACAACGGCTATTGTTCATACACGTATTTGCTATTCATACATGGGTTACTATTCGTTCATATTTATAAAATATGGTAGATAACTGTTGTTTATGTAGGTGGATAAAATCATGATATCTCACAATTCTTGAACCAATGATAGTGGCCTCAAATGTCTACAATATTTAGTTTGTGATCCAGTGTAATTGAGAGATAGAGGAGACCAAATTTGGATCTCAAACAGAATTAGTTCCAGCATTTGCGCACTTAGCGATCCTTCATAAGAAAAATCATATCTAGAGTTATAGATGTTAGAATTAATTGATTTCAAATTCATCCAAAAGTCAATACATAAATCTTCAACTCTACTTCACATGCTGAGAATAGTTTGATTGTTTTTATTGTTGAAAATTATAAATGAGACTATTTATTCTGCCTTGCACTAAAGAGCAATTTTGATAGAAAAAAATATAACTTGGGATATAGACATTAATTTTGAATGATCAAGCTGTTGTTTCGAAGCTAAAAAAGAGATCTACAAATCTCATGTTTTGAGGAAGAGCTAAATCGATGTGTATGGTTGTCAAAAAATTAAAATAAGTTTTCAAATGCCTTTGTTAATTTGCATTCACCTACCTTTTCTATTCTAACTGCCATTTACTATTTTGCCTACCCTAAGGCTCTATAAATAGACAGCCTGAAGAGGATGAAATAAAGCTTGTTCCTAGACAATTTTAGAGTTTTTGTATTAAACCTAGCTTTTCTTCATTGATTTTTTTCTTAGTTTTCAATTCTGAAGCTATGTTTAAGGTATTTTTTTCTTATTCTTCCTTTGATATTTCAATATATGTTTATTTCATTTCTATACATGTTGTTTACTCTTATCATGACTAATTAATCTTTCTTTATCTAAGGTAAAACAGTGAAGCTTTTAGTATAAAGGTTATGGGTAGTTTGAATGGATTCTAACGTTATTGGTATTGATTTTCTTCATCGATTTAGCTACCCTCCTTGTTAAGTGAGAGTCCTAAATCATCATAGTCAATTATTGGTGCAAAAGCTACTTGATTCTTTCTATAAAGTATAGCTCTACTAGCTATGTTGGAATCTTAAGTTATTGTATACCAAGGTTGACATGATGAATACTTGAACCCATTTGCAAATATTAGCATTATAAGATCAATGAAGGCTAATTCTAATTCATGCCTAAAATACCTAATATACCTTGTTTATGTGTGGATACCAATTAAGTGGCAAAGACGAGCTAAAATTAACCATAACTAATATACTAAAAGTAGATATCATAATCCTAGCTATTTTCTTAAAATTGAGTTTTTAAGCAAAATTGTTCACAGCTTTTATCAAATCTTTCTTTAGTTCTGTAGTTTGTATTTCTTAATTCATTTCTCTATGGTTTGACACTTGAACTGCTGAGATTTTACTACTTGCGACACCAAAGGTGTTTTATTTATTTTTTTTTTTCTAAAAACCTAGTTTTGATTTCCAAACTTGTTTCAGTTTGATATGAATTTTTGTTTATGGACTCAAGTGTTATTATTTCAAAGAATAATAATTCCATTGGTGGTGGAACTTTAATTGGTGGTACTTTAATTGGTGGTTTATATAAGTTCAATCTTGATTCGATATTTATGAATGATTATTTGGCCATGCACTTAAATGTTGACATAAAGAGGAGCATGGTTGATGGAAATTCCTCTTTTTTATTGTTACACACATGACCAAGGCCATAAGGTTAGTCAAGAAGAAAAGATTCTGTTATTTGAGCTTATTAACATTTAATTGGTATCAAAGTGTGTTTTTTGGTATTTTTATTGTAAAAAACTTGGCCAAATTTGTGTGACATTGAAGGAACTTGTACTTATGAAGCTCTTGGGTTGTGTAACAACTTAAGCAAAGTGTGAGTTTAATGAACTAGTTGCTAAGTTATATACTTAAGTGCAACTAGTTAAAGAAACTTAGGACCAACCCGGTAATTAACTCCCACCCATGTAGTTTGACTTCCTTAGTGGATTACATGGGTACAAAGCTGGCAAACTCAGTCAAATATATTCCCTTAGCTATTTTTAAGCTAAATCTAAGTTTCAAATGAAGTATAAGCTGGAAATTGGTGATTTTTAGAGGAATATGGCTTGGACAAGTGAAGTCTTGTGGGGAATAACTTAGGAAGGTGGTATCTTGTGTTGAAAACAGCAAGATCAAGAGGCTTTTTAGTTGTCTATGCTTCGATAGAAGTTCAAGTTGGTTGATTTTTCTACTTGCTTCTACAATTCTAAGCTCAATTTGCCCTTAATGACTGCTTTGACTGGTGAATTGTTTATGATTGAAGCATGCTATGGCAGGGCTAGCTTAAAGTTTTATGATCTGTACCTAAGTGTAGAGAGAGTGATTAAAAAACCATAAAATCAATGAAAGACTCTTAGTGCTAGCACGATGGATGATCACAAGTGACAAGGAAACCTGGCTAGGCCAACCATGACAGGTTTCTCAAGCTCATTGATGAACATTTATGGTTACTAATACTGGAGGTTGATTGCATATGTGTTTGTGTCAGTCATGCATCATTGGGTTTGCATATTGTTTATTATGATTGTTATGTGCCAGTTGATCATGATTTCAGGGAAAGAGCATGAAAAATCTCTTATTAAGTTCAATGACACATGAACTCACCCCCTTCTATTTAACCTTTCAGGGGAAAGGGAAAAGAAGCACTAATCTTGGTGTTAGTGTTTTGAGGTTTTGGTTTATAGGTATATCTCCCTCGGTTATGAGTTTTGCTTATCTAATTTTATGAGTGTGAAACTTAGAAAGTTTTCCTGGTAGTAGTAGGCAATACATATGTAAACATGAAGTGTATGGAAAGTGAAGCAACTTAAGAGCTAAGAAGCCTACTGACTTAATGTCTTATATGTAGCTTTTGTCATAAAAGCATATAATTCATAGTAACACAAGACAATGTACATGTCCTTAAACATCTTTATGTGGATGCTAACCAAAGTTGGTGTATGATGTGCATAGTTAGATGAAATGTTGACTTATGGCTTAATGCTTGTTTAATGTCTAATCATTAAGTGTGTTCTAGTGGTTTTTTGTTAATTAACTTGGTAAAAAACATCTAAGGTCAACTCAAGCACATTAATACATGATTTGAAGAATTTTTGTTAAAATTAGAAGCCAAACCTACTAAATTTGACCTATGTTTTTTACTTTTAAGGTCAAAGATTAATTGATCTGTCTTAAAGGCTAGGAACCCCAATCTTGATGTTTGTAAGATGGAATGACTTGGTTTAAGCTGAAGCAAGGTGCTTAATATCACGTAGTTGTTTAAAACAGAAAATGGTTCATTACAGGAACACTATTTTATTGGTGGGGTTGGCTAAAGTTTCACCTTGTTCAAATAAGATAAACTTGCTAAATTGATTATTTTTCTAGGCTTATGCATGACTAAACTAGCTTGTCTGTCAAGCTTGTAAAGCTAATTCCTAGTTTTATACACAGTAATGGATTTTTGAACCCCAATCCAGGATACTGCTACAATGGTTAGCCCTAAGTGTTAGGAAGTGGCTAAGCAGGCTTTCCATATTAAGCTTTAGCACGCTATATTACTATATTGCTTTGTTAGGGTTAGGCAATACTAGTCTGTGCATAAAATTTATCGCATAGAAGATCGGGATATATCTTCTTTGAGCAAAGAAAACAATTATTTAAAAATTTTTTTGATTTCATTGACTTTGGTACATAAGGACTGTATAAGGGGAAAACAAACCAACAAGACTAGTAAAAGTGACAAAAGAAGCTGCAAAACCTTAGAGATCATACACATAGGCTATCATGGACCATTTATTATACGTTGCTTTAATGGTTAGAGGTATTTCATCTCATTCATTGATGACCATATGAGATTCATATATCTCTATTTACTTTTTGACAAGACTGACGCATTCGATGCTTTTAAGTCTTATAAGACAGAAGTTGAAAAGCAAAAAGAGAAAAAGATCAAAACTGCTAGATTTGATAAAAGATGTGAGTACTATGGAATGTACACAAAAAGATGACAAATGCTTGGTCCGTTTGCAAAGTTTCTTGAGTAAAAAAGTATCATTGGTCATATACAATGCCTGTCACACCACAGCACAATAGTGTAGATGAAAGAAGAAATCATACTCTTATGAGTATGGTAAAGAGCATGATTAATAACACTAATTTACTTGAATCGCTTTGGAGCAAAGCCTTGAAAATTGTTGTGTATATTTGAAATATGGTTTAGGGATGTAAAAAAAAATACCCGACCTAGCCCCACTCCTCCTGAACCTAGCTACTTAAATTCGAAACCAACCTTACCCGTGAAGCCATGGGGAGGGCATGGGTTTAACTTATCCAACCCAACTCTAACCGCATCCTTCTTAAATTAGTATATTTATATTGAAAATAGAATTTTATTTAAAAAATAAAGTTATAGTTTAACATAAATTATCTTATATTACTTTAGTTTATAATTTTTAAAGTATTAATTAATTGTGAATATACATATTCTTTTGAAAATATATGCAAATATATGAAAAAAGAAGTCTAAAAATATCAAATACCTGACTACCTGTGAGGCGAGTACTACTTAAACCCGATTACTTGATGGGAGGGTTACCCATCCCAAACCCTGCCTATTGACATCCATATATAGGTTTTATTGTCCTTCACATACATTTACAATTGTTGAGTAAAAAAATACTAAGTTCCTTGATGATCCCGAAACTAGTGAAAGTATTAATCCTTATAAGTTTAAGTTTAAGGTACAAATTAAGTCACCTAAGTAGCCTATAGAGTCGAGAAATTTGGTTGTTTTTCAAAACAATCAATTTGGTATTCTTGAAAAGCAACTTGAACAAAAGGCGCATAAAGAGATCTGTAAGGGTAAAGAAACCAGCAATTTTTTATGAGTTTTTAGTATACCTTCAAGAATCCGATTGTGGTGTTGGACAAAATGGTGATCTAGAAACATTTTGCACATGCCATGAGTGGTAAAAAAATCCTCTATTTGGCTTAATGTCATGAAAAAGAAGATGAATTCAATGGATAAGAACAAAGTCTAGGATCTTATTGAGTTACCTAGATGATCAATGGCCACTAGCTGCTATTAGGTCTATAAGACCAAGAAAGATGCCTCGGTTAATATAAAACGATAAACAGCCAAAATTGTTGCCAAAGAGTACACTAAAAAGAAGGCATTGATTATCATGAAACCTTTTTTTCAGTTTCTAAGAATGATTCATTCAGGATAATCATGGCTTTCATAGCTCATTTTGATCTTGAGTTACACAAAATATATGTGAAAATGTCATTTTTGTATGGATCTTTGAAGGAAGAGGTGTACATGACTCAACCTGAAGGGTTTTGTCTTAAGCAAGAAAGTCATCTAGTTTCCAAGCTCAAGAAATATATATTTGGGCTAAAGCAAGTCTCTTGCTAATGGTATTTAACTTTCCATGATGTTATAACCTTTTATGGTTTTACAGAAAACATCATGGATCACTTCATGATGTGATCCTATATGAAGAAGACATTTTACTTGCGAACGATGATTGGGGCCTACTTCATGATGTGAAGAAGTTTCTTTCTCAAAACTTTAAAGCGAAAGATTTGGGTAAAACCTCTTATATTATCAGCATAGAGATTCACAGGGATAGACATATAAGGACTTTAGATGGATAAACCTATAAGAACTTTAGGACTATTTCAAAAGGACAATATTGATAAAGTTTTGAAAAGATTATGTAAGAAAAATTTTCCCACTCTGTGGCTTTCATTGTTAAAAGAGATAAATTCGGTCATAATCAGTGTCCATAAAATGCATTGGAACAAAAGGAAATAGAATCTATCCCTTACACTTGTGCAGTTGGAAGTCTAATGTATGTGCACTTTGTACTAGACATAATTTGGGATTTGCAATAAGAATAATTGGTAGGTACCAAAGCAACTATAGAAAAGATTATTAGAAAGCTGCTAAAAAGGTCATCAGGTATTTGCAAAGAACTAAAGATACATGTTGATCTATAAATATTCAACCATTTGGAGCGGGGTGGATATTCAAATTCTAATTTTGGTGGATGTAAGGATACACTAAAGTCTACTTCTGGATATATATTCCTTCTTGCTGGAGGAGTTGTATCTTGGAATAGTATAAAACAATCTATTACCATATTTTCCTCCATGGAGGTAGAATTTGTTATGTGTTATGAAGCTGCAACATAGGTATATGATTAAAAAACTTTATCTTAGGTCCTAAGGCTGTTGATTCTATATTGAGACCAACAAAGATATGTTGTGATAATTTAACTATAGTGTTCTTTGAAAATAATGATAAAATTGGAAGTCAAAGTAAGCATACGGAGATAAAGTACTTAGTTGTGAAAGAGAAAGTGGCAGCATGATAGTTGGTCATTGAACATATTAGCACTTCTTTGATGTTAGCGTATTCCATGATTAAAGCTTTGTCGGCAAATCACTATGTGGATCATGTAAAGTGTTGCACGTTAAGTTTCTCTTGTAGTTTTATTTTAAAAAGTTTGTTTATAAAGTTTCTTATAAAAGATGAATTTTTTGTACACAGAGAGTATTATGTTTTCATATCCATGGGGATACCTAAAGTTGAATTTTTTTGGACAAATTATCCTCTTATAAAGTATTCATCGAAGGGTAATATATATTGTCATACATGGAAGAGAATACTCACTTACGAGTATGACTACCATGATTCATATGTAGAACTATTTTTTTTTTGTATTTATATGTAGAACTATTTTTGACCAAATAATGTAACTATAAGTCTTATCACCTTGGTAAATGCCATGTAGACTAAGTAGGATATTGTAAAAATCCTTTAAAATGTGGCCTGCATGACACTTTGGTTTTCTATATTACTATTACTGTTATTTTTTGTATATATTATTTACTAAAATAAAGGGATAATTAAAAAAATTTTATAATAAAGAATTTAATCAGATGTTTCAATTTGGAAATGATATTTACTATTACGGTAAATTTCATAATGAGTGGAATTAATGTAGCATAGTCTATTTGATCAGAACTAGTTTATATACTCGGTGTTGTTATGGAATTCTATGTTGTACTGAATTCTAGAAATAATAAATATTTAAATATTATATAAATGTTATTAAGAAAATTTTATCATCAAACTAACAATTTAAAAAGTATCAAATTATCTCAACATGATATTAAGTATCACCATCAAACTTATTGTTAACATTGAATTTTCCTTTTTTGTTTTGTTTAAAATAACTTGGACTCATTCAACCTTTGCCAAACAAACCATGTCTTTGCTAAATGACCATAAAAGTGAGTGATTGCTTAGGAGTTGATTGACCTGATATTTAGATATCAAAAGTTAGCCAACTACTCCTATAAACCCGCTCGAAGTTGCCCTATTGGCAAGGCCTTTTGGAAGAGTGCAAGTTTCTACACAATATTGTCTGCACCTCTCCCAAAATTTTATATTCTTATGACTTTATCTTAAAATAAAGATATAATTTAAGATAAGTTTCATATGTTACTTATTTTATATTCCCTCCGTCCTAAATTTTTTGCACCATTTTCCTTTTTGGTGATCCCAAATTTTTTACACAATTTTCCTTTTTTGATAAGTTTTAGTAAGCAAAATAACTATTTTACCCTCTTTCCACTAAAAAACAAATATATGTCTCACTGTTTCTCTTATAGATTGTTTTCTCAATACTCTCTTACCCTTCACTCAATAACATTTTAGCCATGAGCTACAAGTAGTAATAGATTTGTTAAAACTTTATAATATCCTACATGACATAATTAATTGGATGATTTTATTTCCTATTTTAGCTACATGTTTTTGTTCATTATATAATTTTGTGAAATTAACTCTTTGATTCCCGTTTTTAGTTTATATGATATCTTTTTTTTTGAATTGAATCTTAATTAAAACATTTTTAATCTCAATCTTGAAAAAGAAAAAAGAAGTAGATCAATTTTCAATATCTTAGTATGTCCGTTATTGTGATATTTACAATTTGATAATTGGCCTATAATTAATAATAATTTAAATTTTGGAACCCCTACTTTGTTCATCTTTTATTCTTGGCCCTATTTTTTAGATTTTATTGAATGAAATCATCAGGGAAATTTGAGTATATAACAAAATCTCAAAGCTTTTACTAGAACATGTTATGAAGGTAGTTTCTCAATCCTAGCGTTAAAAGAAAAGTTAAATACTTACCTAAAATCAGAAATTGACTTTCATATCATGTTTGTTACATGAAATGTCAATCTTACCCTAAAGTGTATCATATTTTGTATATGTGTAGATGGTTATGACGCATCAAAAATAAAGAATCAATGCCAAAATTTAGTAAAAAAATTCGAAGAATAATTAAGTGGTATTTATTTTAGTTGCCAAAGTTGGGGAAACTTTAAGCATTTATAAATTTAAATTTAAGGTGTCATTTAATTATGCATTATTAAGTTTTGAGTTTGTGAAAATGTTTTTGCTTCTATGTTGTAATAATATACTTCATTCGGCTCATAAAGGATGATACATTTCTTTAAGCACGAAGATTAATGTGTATGTAGTTTATGATATCTTCTTTCAAATTTGCCCCTAAAGTAAAATGAAAAAAAATTCTTTTTTGATTTTATGTTGTAAGAGTTTAAATGATGATTAAAAATTATTTTTGAGTTTCTTTGAGCTTTGCACAAGAGTTTAAATGAAGATTAAACCAACCGCCTTTAATATCTCGGCTTCTACAAGTAGCTTTATAATCTTTTGATATTTTTTAACACAATAGTTAAAATTGAGTCTGGTGTAGTTTATATTTGCCAATTATTTTGATGCAAAAAATAGATGGCAACTTATGAGTAACAAAACTAAATCTAATGCCTTTTAGGTGAGAACTGGATAATTTTCTTTTTCCAGCTTGTGTACAATTAGAAATATGTAAACATTTTATTCTTGACATTTATGAATATGGATCTAAGGATTTTGTTTAGTAAAAATACTGCTTAACATCCTTGACCCACTGAGCCTCAATCACACCAACCGAATTTAGTGATTTGGCCATAACTTGTCCAGAAAACTTTGTACGGTATCCCATATATTCTTCAGCATTCTAAAGTTTTTTTTAGCTTCTGTCTACATATCGGCTTGATCCTAGCAGAGTTCTATGCTCTCTTCTTGACATTACTCCATTAATCTAGGCCTTTTGTTTGACAGGTTCCTTTGATGTGGCTTGCTCCTCTCCTTGAAGGGGATTAGAAATGTTACCAGCCTGCACCATAAACAACTTGAATTAACAACAAAACTCAGACCATTGCGTATTTTCCTAACCGTCCAACATCTAGGTTTGAAAAAATCTCACGTTATTTTTTCTATTAATTTGGAGAAAGAGCAATTGGAACTTGGAAACTTGTCACTGGAAGAATTTGATATTTTCTTTTTTAAAAAACTAATAATCAAAACTCAAGAACAATGAAAGGGAATTGTTTCTATTTATATAATTTTAATTATTATTTAGACAGGCTGGAATTGTACTTCATGTTTCTTTTCGTAGAAGAATTGGAATTGTTCTGTTTATCAATAATGGTCAAGAAAACTTAAAACTTACAATAAAGTATTACCTATTGTAGCTTGTAAAATTAACAATGGACAAGTGTTGTTACATGGCGAAGGCAAGAATGTGAAAGCATCAGCGAAAGTTGCCATCCACTGGCGGGGGGAATAGAAGGCCCCGGGGGGTGCTACCAACATTTTTGCAAATTATATATGTATATATATATGTAAAAATAAAGACAAAAAAAATTACATTATCTTTCTTGTGGCCCCCCACCAATTTTTTAATTATAAAACATAACAATAATTTTAAGAGGTATAGATGTAAAATAGTAATAATTTTCTCTATCTCACTAAAATTATACATAAATGCATGTGGTTGATTTGTGTGAGAAATGTAAGAAAAGTCCAATATCAAACAATTAATTTTACTCTTTTAATAAAAAAAATTAATTATATTTTGAAAAGTTAGAAATGTAAAAATACAACTTTTCCACATCTTTTTGCAAATTTTTGCATTAGCCAAGACATGTCTCATAAGAAACAAAAGAAGTCTTTTAACAAACAGATGACAGAGGTTCTTCTTCTTAGTGTTGCTTTGCATCCCACAGATTCTTATAAGTCCTCTATAGATTGGCTGACAAGTTTTATCCTTCAGATTTTACTGAACAAAAAAAGATTCATTTGACATATGGCTACAACATTATAAGCTTGATGTGCCCCACTATCAACATTGCTGAATTGTGTATAGGACTAAAGAAAATAGGGAAGACAGAAATTTATTTTTTGGTGGATAAATTGATTTGTCTGATATTGATTCTTCCTATTTTGATTGCAACAATGGAACGAGCTTTTTTAGTAATGAAAATTGTGAAACAAGACTTCATAATAGCATGGATGATGAATTTCTCAATAATCACTTGATTGTTTATATTGAAAGAGAGATTGATGAGACATTTTCGATAGACAAGATAATAAATGAATTTTATGAATTGAAAGAAATGTGTGCCCACATCAAGATGCACAAAGTATTATTTTTTATTTGCTGTGTGATATTAATCAAACATGTATACATGTATAGTAACATAACTAATTTTTCATTGACAGATAAGCTCATGATTTGATTTGGATTTGAAGCTTATGATCACCGATTCATTATATGGATGAAAACTGAGATTTCGTAAGTTTTACTTTCTATTTTGGAAGTGTATAACCTATAAACATAGCATTTTAATAGATTTTAAGTTATTTTTGTTATTTTCTTTTTATATTGTGGAAATACATCTACTTCTTGATTCTCTAACATTTTCAAAATGAAGTCCCCCCTTTTAACTTAAAATTCTGGCTCCACCCCTATTGCCATCTAACCTCATATGTTTGTGATGGGATTGTGATCAGTTGCTTATATATAGTTCATTTCCCCCAATTTTAAGGCTTAAATTATTTAATTTATTCAATTTTACTTGATATATATAGTAAGTCAACTTTAAGATTTAAATTTTGTAATTTATTCAATTCCTTTTGTTATACATATATAGTAAGTCAACTGTATTAATATTTATTCTTACAAATAAAGTAAAATAGTGTGAAAATAAGAACATAATTTCCCTTATTTTCATTTCAAGAACGTATAGGGGTACTTTTGTAAGATTAGTGTTAAAAATCATGATTTTTTTGCCTTGAATAGGAATTTTGCCATGTGTCAATTTAATATTTATTTTGTTAAGTGAAGTGTCTCTTTAGCTCTTAAATGTATCCTACTTTATATGCATATAATAAATCCTTGGTCTATTATATGTGTGTGTGTGTACGAGTTTGTGCTTTGAAAACTTTCCAAACTCTTTCTCTAATTTCTATGTCTCAGAGATTTAGAGATCAATAAATTATAAACACTTGCCCGTGTGTCAATTACTATAAATGATGTTAAAAAAGAGGGCAAAAATGAGAAAAAAAAAAAACTGAAAGGAGAGGCAATCCCATAATTCGGCTAACATCTCTGTCGGCCAGTGTCTCCTCCACCTAGTCCTCTCCGAGAATCAACTCATCAGGACCCTCTGTGCCTCTGTCTCCAGGCTGTTACCATTTCCTCCCTAATTCATCTCGCCACAACACCTGCAATTTCACCCACTACCCAGCAAAACTGTGCAACGTTCTAATACAATAAGCGATGGCTTCTAACCAAGTGAACACAAATTATTGGCAAGGAATCTCAACAAATAAGCAAAATAAATCCAAAAACTATCACCTTAGTTTCAATCAAATATCAAGCTATTCAGAAATTGGAATTATGATGATGAGCCACACGACGATCCCTAGGCTGGCCACGTCGGCTGGCCACGGGGTGTGTGTGTGGGTGCCTCTATTGCTACCAATCCCTAGGCTGCTATATTGCTTTAGCTGGCGGCAAACTGTTGCACTATCGGAGCTCAAAAGTGATAAAGAGGGAAATGGTAACTGGATTGTCACATGGGCAAAGTTTTGACTCGTAGAGGTGAGTATGGGTCGGTTTGGGTCAATTTTTTAGTGAAATTTAACCAATTTGAAATAAACTTTATTTCAAAATTTTCTTACTGAACCTGAGAACCGAGAATCGAAAAGAACTGAAATTATGATTCTAAGTTTTTTTATTCTGGTTCTCTGGTTTTTTGGTTTATATAATATATCTATAACAATATTTAAATTCAATTAAATTGTATTCAAAACTAGTTTATAAAAAATTTAACATAATACACAACTAAATTCATATTTAAATACACACGTTCTTAATAATATTTAAAGAGTTTCATATGCTTTTACATAATACAGCAAGAAGTTAAATGTATCTAGTTACATGCGATTTTATAAAATGCCTTTATAAATTTTAGAAGATCACTGGCAAGATAATTTATCTCATTTCTTTTATCTGTACAAAGAAAACAATATTCAATCTGATATATATATCCGCTTGCTACTTAAACTAAACTAACCACCATGTTATTGTAATTTCTTACAATATGACAACGTAAACAATTTCCTATCCCATGTTCTAATGTAAATTTATGATTATGAATATTAGTTTTAGGGTTTAATATAAAAGATTAAAACACCCTCACAATTCTTTATTTTTTCAATATATGAATGTATGGATAATTTAGTAATATTATAACTTCGGTTTGGTTCCACCTCGTGTTGATTTCATGTGAAACCAGAACCAACTCAAAAACCGTCAGTTCTCACATATGTGGAACAAACCCGCGAACTATGATCAATTTTTACCCAGCCCAACCTAATAGGGGTGGTTCGGGTTGGACTTTGGTTTTATCCAACTCATGTTCACCCCTAGTTTTGAGGGTTTTCGGCAGATAGGGTTAAAACTGGAGTTTTTATTTTTTTTTTTTCTGAAATGGTTACTTAATGATTTTTGTTTGCACTATAGAAATTAAGATCTTGATGAAGAAAATGGAAAAAGGTTAACGGAAAAAAGTATATTTTTCCCTATAGTACTCTAGGGCTAATGTAGTATTTTTTCACCCATCATAATAATTACTGTCCAAAAAAAAAAAAGATTAAAATGGAACAAGTTTAATACGCTGGGGACTTAAAAGGGTAACAAATTGGAGGTTAGGGACCAATGTGGAAAAAAGGAAAGGTTGGTGACCACAGATGAGTTTAACCCATATTTCATATTGGTTTCACTATATCTCCGGAACTAGTCCTTCTTAGTTTAACCTTTATAGAAAAATCCCCATCACCTTTGCTGGCACAGCGAAAATGATAAGACAATAGCTATATATGGCAACCCGCCCGCGCATTGTCACAGGATTAGGGTGTGAAATTGACACGCAACAAAGTACAGATCTTTACAAAGAAAATAGGACATATATATATATATATATATGCGAGATAATATTTAGAGAAGCAAATAGAGCAGCAATTTTGTTAACACGCTATTATTATAAATGGGGGAAAGGAGAGCAATTTGGTCCTTATAATTGTAATATTTAGTAACTGGAAATTAAAATTTCTAAATACATTATTAAAACACTCTTATATATATATATATATATATATATATATATATAATATATATATATATATATCTATATATATATATATAAAGTATTTATGAATCTCAATTTTCAATTAGGGTATAAAAAATGTGAATTAAGATTTATATACACCTTAAAATTTAAAAAACGCTCATGCAGTTTTTTAAATTTTGAAGCTTTCATAAATCTTAAATCTCAATGTTGGATGAATGGTAGAATTTCATGTCCAATCCCAAATTTTTTCATTTCTGGCGATTTGATCCTTGAACTAATTCACTTGATTATTGGGTCCTTGGTTTCAACCTTGTCTTCACTCTGGCTCACAAAATTCAGGGACTATATGGAAAAAGCAAAATATCTAGGGATGAAAAGAGACGTTTAACCATCCTTGGGAAAAGAGCAAAAATAGCTAGTCCGCAAAATTCCTTGAAACCCCGTACCTGTTTTTTTGGCCTTTGACTGATAAATGGTCAAATTCCTATTTTAGTCTCTAATTATGTCTTGGATGTCATTTTGATCCTTAAACTTCTAGACCTGGTAATTGAGGCCCCAATTTTCAGGCACAATAGTGAACCAAAATAGGGACAAAAACATCAGATGAGTACTTTGGGCACCAAAATGGCAGAAATAAAATACGTAAGGACTAACAGAGGAGTTTAATCATAAACCGGGAAAAAGTAATAAACTGGGAAAAAGTTTAAAAAAAAACAAGGAAAAAGTGCAAATTTACCACTGACTTATTGGCCATAGAGCTATTTTTCCATTGAACTTTTTGGTTGTCTCAAATTTACCATTCATCTTTTCTATTGGACCAATTTTACCATTATCCTTTAAAAGTGTCAATGGGAAATTTGTGATGGAAAAAAAAAACATCAATGACAAAATCGCTCCATGGTCAAAATGAAAATGATAAAATTACCCCAACAGAAAACATGAATGGTAAATTTGAGGTGAAAAAATGTTTGATGGCAAAATTGCTCTATAGCCAATATGTCAGTGGTAAATTCATAACTTTTCCCCAAAATCCAATTGGCCTTACTGTTCAAATAACCCTACAGGATAAGTCAAATCTACAACCTACCATTCATAGTATAAAACAAATGTGAACACATCAAATTTCAAATCCCTGCAAAATTGAAGATATGTACAAATTAAATGATATATATGTTCAAACTCAATATGCAAAGAAAGCAAGATGTATGTACAAATAGTGTGCAATATTTGCACAACTAAGATCGTAGATATGTTACAGATTCCACCACTTTTAAAAACAGGTGTGAATGTATTAAATCTCACTTCTTGTCCAAATTAGATATATGTATAAATTGGATAATACATATATATGAAACCCAATATATAAGATAAGTTATAAATATGTACAAAAAAAAATCCGAGATATATTTCAGATTTGTAAGTGAATAAGTTTTTACATATGAATAATAATGTATTTGACATTATTTGTACAAATGAGTTTGTTCTTTTGTACATGTGTGATTATATGCTGGTACAATTCTGTTTATTTATTTATCCATATTATAATGTGATATTAAAAATGTTCTCATATTATTGTGTATGCATTTAACTTCATAACGTTATTTGCATTATGATTTTTTGCATGTACGGTGAGAGATGAGTTGGGTACAGGAGAAATTTTCAATTTTAATAAGGGTAGGAAGGTAATTTTGAATTGTCAGGCGCATATTTGACTAATGCCTTTTATATATAGTAAGAATGTAGAGCTTTTGCAAAAGTAATGTATCTATAAGTTGTCAAAAATTGGCCTTGATAATGTAAATATCACAAAACATTAATTCGGTGTGTACATTGGGTTGGGTCTAGCTCCTTGTTAGATTTTTATGTCCCCGATTGTTTATTACGTATTTGATTTGATTAATAAAGCTTGTCATTTTTCCCTTTTCGCTAGCTCGAAACAATTCACAAGTACACAGATCATGAAAGTAAATTCTGTCCATCACCTGTCATCCTGCATTATCAGTCTCTTGATTGTACTGATTATATATAGATCTTTGCAGCTCTTACAAATCTTCCCTTGATGTGATTTCTTCTAAAAGTTAGACTATTATAGCATATTTTACTTTGAAAAGTTTTAAACTTTTGTAACATTTTCATAAGAAATTACTTTATCATATTGTTATTTAAAATTATTTTAATTTTTACTTTTTCAATCCTTTTAATTAATTTATGAGTTAAAGTTATGGGTAAAAAATAAAATATAATATAATTTTTTTAAATATTCATGCAAACCAAATAATACAACAAATATAGTTCGAAGGAAGTATGAATTAGATGGTGTAAATCTTTGACACAAATTAATGTAATAAATGATATAAAGAATAAGGGGTGAAAATAATGTATGAGACATGATGACCTCGATGAATTGTTACGAGGATTGCACCACGGAGAAGAGGACAGTGGTACCTCATGTTTTACATCAGAAACTTTAGCTAGGAAGAAACTTAGGTACATATTGTGATAAAATTAATTTTAAACATGTCATATCATGCAACATGAGGCACGATACATGCATGCATGGAATAATTTCTGTACCTTTATATATATATATATATGCATTTAGTACGTGCAAAAAAACATGAATGTGAGAGGGAGAAAGGTGGCTATATATTGTTGACCAAAGCTGAGCCAGTTACACATTTAGGCCGGCCTGGCCTGGGCTTGAAACAGCTGGAAAACGCCAAACTACAATCTCGACTCTATTTTTTTTTAACCCCTATCATGAACAGTAAAAGCCCCACCAATTAGTTACCGTTTACTAGTATATAGAATATGAGTTCCATAATTGAATTTATTCGCCGCGGATTGAAAATGACTGAAAGCAAAACGATACATTGTCTTCTAATGTACCTAGCTAGCTAGATTTCGCAAACTTATATAACTTCATACACAACTTCCTCTAAAGATATTCGTTCCGTGATTTCTGAAGAATCTTTATGCCGTTAAGTTTAAGCCAATAGATAAAAAGATATAGTAATAAAATTCAGTAGCGTTGGAGTTGGAAATCAAATACGGAGGGGAATGGCCTGGTCCCCCTTGGTTGGTCAACTGGAGCCATCAATTTCAATGTATGAACTTGAACTATTACCTTAATAGCAGCAAACTAGCAAGCACTAACAAGTAGCATATATGCTCAGCGCAAGATGGTGCAAGAAGTCGCAACAGATGCCCAAGAAGGTTTCAACTTTCTAGTGGTCTAGGGAAGGCAAGTGGCCAGCACAAAAAGCACCCGTCGACTTAATTTGTAATAACGTCATTTCCTTGCTCTTTTTTTTTTTTTAAGAAAAAGAAAAAGAAAGAAAGAATTTGTAATGTGATTTTGTGTACCAAAAATTTTAGTTTTGGATGTGCATGAAATTCATAATTCACCCCTCAAATTTGTTAATTTTAACAAACCACACCCTTGAATTATAAACATATCATTCACTCCTCCAATATGTATCCAACTATTGGTTTTTCCCTTAGCCCCCGCAAGCCAGAACACTCTATACCTAAAGAAATTAATAAGGTTGAGTATAGTCCTAGAAATCTGAAAAATCATTAAGGAACAACATTTAGAAATTAGAAACTATAACATATCCGCAGTAACACACCACAAATACGTAATTGTCAAAGTTCAATGAAACGCAAGGCTCATACTTAAACTTTTTTACTTTTTTAGTTTCACTTCTTTGGCGTTTCAAAAGTTAACTTTAACAAATATGGAGTTGGAACTTGAACTAGCTAGCTGCCATCGAGCTTGTTGCAAAAGCCACAGCAATATCAAAACCCTTCACGAACACAAAAAAGTTAGCATAGATGTGCGCTTAGCTTCGCTAGCACAAAATAATTGATTATTAAATAGAATAATTCACTAAGTTTCTGTGCCCAACCTACACACAAGGCTATGGCTAGATATGAAGAACAGAATAATATATAGTATACTAGTTTAATTGCCTACATATTGTACTTGTAAAACATTTGCTGGAGCCAGTCATGCATAAGTTTTGCAAGTTGCTATCGAACAAACAAAAACCAACATGCACGTGGCTAGCTATCTAGCTCCATATGTATAGGCGATATCATGCATATATTTCTGAAAGCCTGGTGCCCCATTTGCTCTACAATTTATATATATATACATATATTTTCTATCTTCACATTGCCAGTTGGGTTACATATATAATTGGTGCATTTCATTTTTAATTATAATATTTTAAAATACTACAAATCTGGGCTTTCCTAATGGTGAATTTCGTCGGAAAATCAAAGCACAAGGGGCTTTCCTACAAAAAAATAATCAACGCAATTAGGTGTCGTAGGAAATTCTGTGTCGAAAAACAAAAACCGTCACAAGATCAAGGCAACACTGCGACGTTTAAGATTAATTTTGTCGCACAAAATTCGATAATTCTGCGATGATAAAGCTCATGCAATGATGCTGCCTCAATTGCGTATCTAACAATAAAATCATTGCAGTAAATGCGACCTTGTTGCCGCGATATTTAATTGTTGTTTTAAATTATTTTTAAAATGATTTTATTTTTTTTTATAACTATTATGTTATATTGATTACTATAGTAATAATTACTCCCTCAATCTCTAAACCACTATTAAAAAAAGTCTTTTTTCAACAGCTTCGCATTGGAAAATTTCCAACACGAAACTATTGGAAACCGAAGTGTTGGCAAATGATGTATTGGGAAAAAAATTTCAACGGCCCAATGGTTGGTTGTTGGTATTTCCAAAGGCCTAGCCGTTAAAAAATGGCCCATCAAAAATTTCTAACGGCCAAATCTTTTGGAAGCTTTTTTAAATAGTGAAATGGTTTTCCAACAACCAAAGTTGTTGGAAAGTTGCCAACAGCTCAGGCCAATGGAAGTTTGCAACGGTTAGAGCCATTGGAAATTTGCCAACGGCTTAAGCCAATGGAAGTTTCCAACAGCCTAGCCGTTGGAAAAAAATTTCAGAAAAATATAAAAAAATAACATTATTAAATAATTTATATATATTATTTTATATTTATCAAAATTATATTTTACATTAGTACAAAAAATTAAGGAATCGCTATAGTGTTTCTAGTTGAGCAGACTAAGGTAGGCTGCAAAAGGTTTGAAACGGGAAGGCATGGCAGAGGCCTAAGAGATGAGAGAGGTGAGACAGGGAGCTGAGAGAGGTGAGGGAGGCAAGAGTAATGAGAGAGGTGAAAGAAATGAGATGCTAGGGTTAACATAACGTATATATGGGCTTAAGGTTAGTTGGTATTAAGCCCAAATTAAAAAAAAAAACATATCCTAAGTCGAATAATAATAATAATAATAATATTTATTATTATTATATTATTATATATATATATATATATATATATAAGAAAGCAGGATACAATTAAAGAAAGAAAGTTCATATATGTGTATTGCATATATGTGTATTGATGTAAATATAAATATAACATATACATAATAATAATAATAATAATATTTTTATTGTTATTATAAACAAACCACATTTGTGTTGACTCCTCCCTAACCCAGGGTGCTAGCGTCCAAAACGCCTCCTATTAATTTTTGTAAATTTTAGACGAACATCAATTTAATATGTTTTACGTCAATTAAAATCCCTAAATTTAAAGTACTTATGATTTTTATCCTTTAGTTTTATAATTTTGCAAGTCCCTAATTTCGTAATTACTTACAATTTTACCATACTTTTTTTATTTTTGTCAAGAAGTCCTTAAATTTAAATTACTTACAATTATCCTTTACTTTTGTATTTTTTTCAATTAAGACCCTAATTTTAAATTAATTATAGTTTTAAAATTTAATTTTTTATTTTTTTCAATTAATTCCTTAAATACAAATTATTTACAATTTCATCCTTTAATTTTGAATTTTTTTCAGTGAAGTCCCTAATTTTATATTACTTGGAATCTTATACTTTACGTTTTTATTTAAATTACTTATAGTTTTATCCTTTACTTTTGTACTTTTTCCAGTGAAGCCCCTAATTTTAAATTAATTACAATTTATCCTTTATTTTTTATTTTTATCAATTAAGTCCCTAAATTTAAATTAATTACAATTTTTTCCTTTACTGTCATAATTTTTTCAATTAAGTCTCTAATTTTTAATTACTTACAATTTTTCCATACACTTTTTATTTTTCAATACCTCCATAAATGTTAACACTAGTGCATGATCGACACAAACACATGCAAATCAACACATACATATCAACATTTAACAAATAGTTACACTATCATATCAACACATCCAAATCACCAACATTTAACAAACAAAACATAAATAATTAAGTAAAAAGAGATATTATGGTTACCTCGAAGAAGAAACTACAATCGATGATTGTGGGGTGAACATGCCAAAAGGAAATGTTATGAAACCACTTCTAGATTGTTTGACTACAGTGGGGAAAAAGCAATATTAGGAGGAAGTTTTGAGATTTATGGGCAAATGGAATACTGGGAGGAAGGGAATGGTCTTGGGAGTTTATCTTGAGCATTATGATGATCTAAATCATAGCAACAATTTCGATGATTTTCAAGCAGTTCCTCTAGAAAATTGTAGAAAATTTGTGGGAATCTTGCAATGATTCAGAGATCATCGCAAATGTTTACCTTAAACACAACATTCATCCCATACCACTCCAACGACCTTGACATACGTCTTCTCCGTTTTTGATGATTTTGCTGCAATGATAAAAATTGTCATAGTTTTGATTGCCAAATTTTCACCTAAATTTTTTGTCCTCTTCATATTGCTGCCACTAATTTCACACCCTCCAATGATTTTCCTACAAATATTTCCTTTGAATTTGCTACAATTTCCTAATTGTGATAAGAATTTCCCATGAATTGCAACTCCAGTTTAGTATTAGTGACTTAATTGCAAAATTTAAATTATTTTGGGTGAAAATGATAATATTTGAAAGGACCAAAGACCCATGTTATAATTATAACATATGAATAAAATGTAATATTTCAAAATTTAGGTACCTTATTTAACTATACTTAGAAGTGTATAGCGCAATATTATAATTTGTACAATTGGCTATGAAAATTATTAAACTTACTAAATGTGGAAATTACTAAATATGGAAATCAAATATTTGACTCACTCAATATGGAAGTTACTAGAGATAAAAGCCCCTAATGAGAAAAGTTACTAAATATGGAAGAACACAAATATGAAATGTACTAAATACGGAAGCCTAAAAAAAGAAAAGTTTCTAGTTTCTAAATATGGAAGAACCCAAATATAGAAGTGTCCCTAAACCAAACACAATAAATGACACAATGCATTCAATTATCTCCCACCATATTTAGAAGTGTCACTAAGTGATGAAGCTTCATCCTTTGAATCATCTTTGAAAGCATCACTAGGCATCTAAGTAATGAAGCTTCATCTTCAAAGGCATCACTAAGTATCTAAGGTGTTAGGGTTTAGGATTTCAATGTTAGGGTTTGTAAGCTAAGCGATTATGGTTAGAATTATGGTTAAGGGTAGGGTTTAAAGATTTAAGGTTATGGTTTAAGGATTTAGGGCACAGTTTTAGGGTTCTAAAGTCAAGGTTTAGGAATTTAATATTTGAATTTAGAATTTTAGAGTTTAGGGATTTATAGTTAAGGTTTAGGGTTTAGAGATTCATAGCTAAAAATCATAGCATACAATTGCTATAATTTTCCTGTGTGTGACTTGGATGATTTAAATCGTAGCACAAAGGTAAAAAATGTTTGCCTCCAAAATTTCTCCACTTTAACATTTGTCGATGTGTTGAGACAATAATTTTTTTTATTGCAATTAAGTAATACCAAAATCATCGCAATCATGTGGGGATTCAAATTGTTGGAACCATTATCATCATAGAATCATCGCAAATCTGTCCATTGATTGGTCAACCTTGGTGTTTATGTTGATTTTGAATTGATTCCCTTCTACCTTGACCTGTATTGTTGCAATTAGTTGTGGAATTACCCCATTCTCTTATAGTGAAACCCAGCTAGCTAAAAGTATTTCTTAATTTATTCCAAAATTAGAGAGTCCAAGCACGTAGAGGTAGAATTTTTTTTTGTCCATGTATTAATAATTTTATTCTTGTATTATGAATTTATATAATATTGTGGAGGTCTGAGCAAGAGAAATGCAAGATATCATGTAGTATAGAAGTTTTTTTGTCTATGCATTACTAATTTTATTATTGTATTATGAATTGATATAATGTTGTAGTAGAGTTCTAAATGGGGGAGATCCATTAAACAAGATATCAAGTAGGGTAGAAGTTTTTTTTCGCCTATGTATTAATAATTTTATTCTTGTATTATGAGCTGATATAATTTCATAGAGGTCTGAATAGGGAAGTTTTCTTTGTCCATGTATTAATAGTTTTATTCTTGTTTTATGAATTGTTATAATGGTATAAAGGTTTGAATGTGGGATATTCATCAAGTGAGATATCAGGTAGGGTATAAATTTGTAATAATTTTATTATTGTATTATGAATTGATATAATGTTGTAGGATATAATGTTATGGAGCAAGAAATGTTCGTAGGGTAGAAAATTTTAATAATTTTCTTCTTGTATTATGAATTAATATAATGCCATGGATGTTTGAACTAGAGAGATTTATTAAGCGAGATACCATATATGGTTATGGCTTCACACATGTTTTAAAAAACTTAAGTCATTGAGATAAGAGATCACCATATTTATATGTTTTGGACAATTATTAACCATATGAGACAAATTATTTGTGCATATCTACCACATATAAGGTTTGTAGGAATCAATCATTGTCATTAATTTTATGTTTTTCAAATTATTTTTTTCTCCACAAAATTTATATTATAAGTAAAAGTCAAACTTGTGGAAAAAAACAGTAAAGTAGTAGAATAAAAAATTGGGTTATGGATGCATATGTTTTGTAGATATAGCCTATGCCATATTTTTCTTTGGTTGGTAGACTCTATAGTGTGTGTGTGTGTGTGTGTGTGTATGTGTACTTACATATGTACGTACATACATACACATATATGTGCATATTTGTGTATTTACATACACGTGTGTGTGTATATGAAGTTGACTGCTCCCTAGCTTTATAAGAAACAAAAACATAACGCTTCACTTTCACATGCAAGAGCTAACATTGATTGTTGTTCTGAATTCTAGTAGCCACTACTCATTTTGGAGACCCACTCGATCCTGTTGTTGTGGTGCTCTACTTTTGGTTTTGTTTATTGTATTGTTGCATTGTGATGAGCCTAGTGTGATGGGATTTTGGGAGTGAGTAATTTTAAGAATTATACTCCATCCGTTTCACAAAAAAAAATGACCATTTTACTATTTATAGTAATTAATTTATGACATTATTTTTTTTAATTTATTCCAAAAATATGAATATTTTATATAAAATAAAATTTTAAACATTATAGTTTCTAAATATCATTTTTAAGATTTTTTAATATATATTAATATAAATATGTTTAAGTCAAACTTCAGTTAAAAAAGGTAAAAAGGTCAATTAATGTAAAATGGAGGATGTATAATATTTTATCCACCCCATGTTCTTTACTCTATTTCATTTTTTTAATTTAAATTTTTATTTAAATTTATTTATATTGATATTTTTCAAAAAAATTTAAAATGTTTATATTTAGAAATTACAATACTTATTGCTTTTAAATATAATTTTTTAGAAAACTTTACCTAATATTAATGTAAATAAATTTATGTCAAACTTAAGTTAAAAAAATTAAATTGGTGCAAAGAATTTGAAACAAAGGTAATATATAATTATTCATAGAAGTGTTCTTTAACTTTTGTTTTTTTAACAACAAACAAAAATGTTGTATTAATGAACCTGCTAGAATACATACAAGTAAAGACCAAAAGACCAAGATTAAACTCTCACCATGTCAAAGATTGCATCGAGACATGAAAATTTGTGAGAAACTATAGTTTTATGTTGCATTGAAGCATTTAATCTAAAACCAATTAAGAACAAACAACTGGGGCACACAAGGTAATTTATTAGCAAGAAATCTCTTAATGAGATCATATGGGATCTAAGAATATTTGACAATTAATTAATAGCATATACAACAGTTGTAATATGTTGGTCATGTTTCTCCCAAGAAAACAAATATATTAATTAATAGACGACGAGTTATGGACGCCATCCCTTAATATTCATGAAATGTTTGAACAGAACAAAAGGGAAGTGAAATATATCAAAGCTCTATGGATATGTATAAGATATCCAAAAGACAAAATGATTCAAGAGCATAATGCTTCTCACATGGCGCTTGTGCTTTTGTAGGCTACATTAGGGCATGCAGAGGGATCCTTTCCTGTGTCCTCCAAGTAACCAACAAGTCGCATAATACATATGTAATCTATATACGCACCATTATATGAAAGAAAAGTGATAAATATATGTGCTTTACATTTATATTGAAATTGAATAAATCTTTAAAATAATTTAGAAACTTTAAAAATGAATCTCAAAGAAAAATAATATTCTTACTTTTTATGGGTAAAGTATTAGATATTTAGTTAATTTTTTTTAAATCGATTAAAGGGTGGCCTCCCACTTTTTAAGGTAGATTGCTTATAATAATATTTCTATTTTTTTAGAATAAAATAATTCAAATATAGAAGGTTTATAATTTTAAAAAAAATGACTTATCTCTTTGACAACACTGATACTTATATTAAGGATTAATATGGTTTGTTTGAAACTTTGAGTTTATCTTGATTTATGAAGTTTAGTGACTATAGGCTAACTTGCAATTTATGGAATAACTAATCCAATTAAGTAAAGTATAAAAGTTAATGCTGCATTTAAGCCATGATTTTAACATAAGAAAGAAGAATGACAAAAAAAAATTAACGCGCGGCTCAAGTTTTGTTTCAACAATTTCCTATAAAAATATTAATGTATTTATTTTTTTCTTCCAAAATTTTTATTTGAAATAGTAGGGTTCAATAAAAAATTAAAGTGGAATTCATACTTAATTTTAAACACTTTTTAATTACGCTTCTTAAATAAATAAAAGTAGGGTCTGTGAATATTACTTTATTGAAGATAAATCCGCCCACTCATTGGAACCAAAGTAGGATTGTTCGCGGTGCCGCTTTGATCAGGTTTCATAAATGCGAACTGAACTGAATTGTGGTTATTCTTACAGCTGCAGAAAACAATAACCGAACGAACCAATGCAACAAAAAACGCAAACAGAACTAAACCGATATCAGCTTCGTATTTGCAAGACTGAATTGCACCCGTTACGTACTGCGCTTTGGCCCTGGCAAGAATATTGAACTTACAGTTGCAGAAACTGAACTTAACCAAAAAGGAACAATAAAAAACCCCGACCAAGACTACGAAATGCTTACCGGTTTTGTGTTTTGCAAGACAGAACCGCAAGCTGAAAAACAAACTTCAGGATCGGTCTAGGCTAATTGTTTTGCGGGTTACATGGTTTTGTTGAACGCCCCCCTTGGAACCGTACCTCTAGGCTCTACCATGACAAGTATAGGTAAGAAATATTTATTAGTTGGGGGGCGGTAGTGTTTGTTATACTAGCTAGCTAGCAGCTTTTGGTGAAGTAAGTTTGCATGATTTGCTCAACTTTGGTTTGGTTTTGTTTATTTGGCAGCCTGTCCCCTTCAGGAGGAGCTGGGTTTGTGGCTCTGCCCTATATTTCTAGGGCACTAGTAGCTGCGAGTTGCATGCCAGAAATCTTTTGCTCGCCCATCATATTGTATCCCTCCTTAGGTTGACAGGTAGGTCCCGACGCTAGTAGGTGTATAATATTTTCCCGCCATACTTTAGTTTTTCTTTCCGAAAAGTTTGTTTTAGAAGCATGGCCTGCAAATAGTTTATAATTATATGGTGGTTGGAACATACTAAGCAGAGATGCTTCAACGTAGCTTATGTCTCCCTCTCTCCCTTGCCCCCCTCTCTCTACACATATATGAAACTGAATGGATGTGATTGAGCGACCTTTTGGATGATATCTAGTTTTTTATTTGATTACCTTTGTAGATGGCTTCGTTTCATAACAACATTTATGATTAATGTCTTGGGAAAGTTTCTTTTAATGAAAGCTTTTAGCAGAAGATATTGGATATTTCTTCTGTTTTGCAAAGATAAACCCTTTTATTTTTTTAACTAAAATTTGATTCAAATATATTCATATTAATTTATATTGTAACAAATTCTTAAAAATTATATTTATAAATTAAAGCCTAGCTACCACTTTTATATAAAAATTTTATTTAAAAAAAATATGAATTAATTTATGTGAATTGTAATGAGGACAAGTTTTACGAGTTGGAATAAAATTCTTACTATTCAGACTATGTGAATTGTAAAGAGGACAAGTTTTACGAGTTGGAATAAAATTCTTACTATTCAGACATTATTCGAACTTCTTATGATAGTGTTAAAAACTTCAACAGAAACGAAGCTTTAAAATTGTTTCTCAACGTAGTAGAGGAAGTAATGGGCTGAAAGGAGGCCCAACAGTCGGCCCATGAGGAACCGATGCGTGCAGCTGACATGAAGGGCTAACCCTGCAGGAGAGCATTTGCCATGGATCAACATCAAGAAGTGGCGCCCAACCCAAACTCAGATCCAGTTCAACATGGGAAGTTTCTCAGAATGCTCTTTTTTTCAAAAAAAAAAAAAATCTATTAAAAGTAAAGAAGATGTGTCTTGGTGCTTCAAACTTCACAACATAGGCGAGGATCAAGGTGTTAAAATATAGTTACCACTACGCATACCACACATCATATTTTTAAGATATACCGTATGGTATATCGCGCTACATAATATTATTGTTTTTATAAAAAAATGTTAGAATATTATTTTAAGATAAAATAAATTAAATAAAATTTTTTTGCACATTTTTATATATATTCTAATTTTTTTATCATAATTTTTCAAATATAAATAAAATATATATGATAGAAGATATTTTTTTGTACACAAAAACATAAAAAAATGTTATATAGAGCGCAAAATAAATATTATTCAGTAAAAAACTAATTTATTGATAGAAGAGAAAAAAAATAAAAATAATTTAATAATAACAATATATTTTCTAATACCCAAAAAAAGAAAGACAGTAAAAGAAAAAATAACCAAAAAATAAAAGCAAATATTTATGTTAAAATACGTGTATTACTTATATTTTACTATTTTATATATTTATGTATGATATTTTAAGGTAAAATGAGCAAAAAAATATCTCACAAATGTCAGCAAAAAATAGAATACTGCAGTACGTACCTTACGGTATTTGCTGTATATCACAATTTTTCTTTTTACAAAATGTACATAAAAAGTTATTAGTATGTGAAATACTGGGGTATTTCATGAAAAAAAAAAAAAAGACAAACTATGAAAACATTTGTACAGCGCACGTACCATTTACACGCAATAAACGATATACCCTACAGCATATCACAGTATTTAATTCCATGGGGAGGATTGATGTAGCTTTTTTCTTATAGTTTTGGCATTTTATAATTGAAGACCAATCTGTTAATTTCTTTTTTGGATACCTTTGATGCATCACAAATTATAAGTTTGAGAGAAGAAAAAAAAAAAGAATAAAGACTACTCAATTAAGGGGATGATGCACTTCTTAGTTGCCAGAATAATTTGTGTCTTCGGTGGTTTGAATGAGGAAAGTTTTTACTCATTGGTGGATTTATGATATCCATGCCACTTCTTTGGAAGTTTTTAGAAAATAGGGACTATGGTTTCGTTTGGCTTAATGTTAGTGATTAACATTATAATTTTGAAAAGTCTATCTAGGGATCACTTTTTGCTTCATTAGTTTTTTCTTTACCATTATAAAAAATCTAATACTGATTACAAAAAATTATTACCAAACAAGTCTTATGTGTTCAGTGGCGGAACTAGGATTTTCAGTTCGATACTAATTAAAAGATTAGGATGTAACTCGTACAAGTTGAAAAATTTGGAGGACTAATAGTGCATTTTTTTCATGTTAGAATATCTGTTTAAGACTAGAGGGAATAATTACTCATTTGGTAACTGTTTTCTTTAGCGCCTACCTTACTGCCCCCCATCTTCATATTCTTTCAATATTTCTGAGGGGGCAAAAATGTATTTCCAGTCCCTAATTTCTCTTGAATTAACCAATTAAGTATCTATATTTAAATTTTTTCAAAATTTTCGAGGGAGCAGCGGGCCCCCCCTACCCCTACGTAGGTCCGCCCCTGTATGTGTCCACAATCTAGTTATAACTAGCAAAAAACGCATCAGTGATTTATTTTGGGAAGCAGTTGATATTAAGTGGAAGAGCCTAAGGAGGCTATGTTACAACTTACAACAGGCCCAAGCTTGAAAAGAACCGCAATGGTTTTACTGATTAAGTGTCCTGAGCGAGTGCAAGAGGAGGACGTCAGCTGGGTTACTTTCAAGATTCCAGCGCCACGTAAGGATCTCTTTGTTTCACTAAATGGACAATTTGTTTTTGGGAAAAATACAAAAGCTCTTGAGGTTTGGTCAAATCTACACTTTGCATCCTTTATTTTAAAAAACTACACTTTGCCCCCTATTTGATTTACAGTATCCCACAACAACTTCTAAAACGCTAATTTAAACTATTTAATAATCATATTCCAATAATTACAAGATTTTTTATATTTTTTCACAGCTAATCAACCTTTAAAAGATACTAATATGCATTCAGAGGAGGGAAAACCCATTTACAGAAAAAATAATAACAATTTAAAATGTGTATTAATTATATAAAAATATTAGAAAGATTGAAGTTACTAGAAGATGATTATCATATAGTTTAAATATAATTTCAGAAGTTATGATCGGACAATGTAAAAAATATATGTAGCAAAGTGTTGGCTTTTAAAAATAGAAGAGGCAAACTGTAAGTTAAGGCATACCTAAAGAGTAATTATAAATTTCCTTTTATTTTTGAGGGGGCAATCGCTGTTGCAGTGTGCATAAAATTTGATCCACCGGATTGACTAACCAAGTGTTCACTGAAGTACATCACATTTAGAATCTAACAATATGTTGAGGACTGCCTATAGAGAGTCTGGTTAACTCGAACAAAGGAGAAAGAAACAGAAGATTAATTACTTGTCACAAGTGCTTAATTTAATACATTTACAGCTTTAAGATTTTACTGTGTTAACCTGAATCAGAGATGAGCAGGTGTAAGTTAATTAAAAAAGTCATGTTTTCGTTAATCGTATGACCATGATATGTTAAATGATAACTTGTTTTTTAAAATTTTTAAGAACTACTCTCTCTATTCCATATTCTTTGAAATATTGACTTTTTTTATTAAATTTGACTTGATTAGTGTTTGTGAGAAAAATTTTAAAAATAGGAGTATATATATTTAGAAACTATAAATCTTTATTTATATTTTAACAAAAAACTTGAAATAGGGGAAGTATAAACTTGTAAGTTATAACTGTTAGTTTGAACCTAGGCGATATAATCTTCTATCTTTGGTGATTGGTCCCACTCTAATTTTTATAATAATTTTACTTATTTAAATTTTAAAAAGTAATATTTTCTTGCTTTCGTTTTCATAATATTTTGTGGCACTGAGGGTTGAACTTCGGTTTCAGAAACAGAAACTGTCGAGTAATGGTGGATCTAATGGGTTGACAAGAATGTCCAACAGGCAGCCCAGGAGAAACCATTTCCTATCGTAAGTTGATGATGTCGAATCAATGGGCCGAGGCAACCTGATGAGGGTTGACCTAAAACAAGGCCCAGTTCAAGATGGATCATTGTTGACTTAAAAATTAAAATAATGAGTGGAGGAATTTAAAAGCAAAAATAACAGAATAATATAAACATTCCCTGTTCCCTTCATCTTGTTTGGTTTACTTCTCTCACGTGTTAGGTGTTATTCTACTTATTTCAATCTGCAATTGATCAGCTTAAAATATTACAAGGAGGACAAAACTTTGGTTATAAAGAAGGTCCGTGGACAGAAGTTTGAAATGTTACAGGTCGATCCACTCAGACCCATCAATGAAAGTAAGCGAAAGGAAGGGCTTGGCTTCCTCATCAGTGAGCTCCCTGGACCAGGAGACCCTGCCAGCAAAGCTAGCTCCTGGCCCCGTGCACTTGTACTGCCCATAAAACACAGTCCTGCCAACACACAAATTCCAAACGCATCAATCCCAACCACATATATGCACACACATTTCTACGCATGCTCACTAAAATTAAGACCCACCCACTACCTCATTAGTTTTTACTTTTAGGTGCAGTACACGTAGATATTGCATACACCCGAACTGATGGCCTAATTTGCAATCTATAGAACCCCAGATTTGGACCTTGTTTGCCGGCTTTGCCCTTCCCAATTTCAACATTTTTCTTTAAACTTCAGAGGGTATACATGTCATTGTGGTGGACAGAGCTATGTGTAACTGAGATGGTGGGATGAGATGCAAAGTCGGAAAGGTATATATAACTGATATATAGGGGAACAGGAAAGGGTTATACCACCGCCCCACTAGAAACACATATATATTTAAGCAATACCCTGCTACATGTCACACTAGGTTTTAACTTGAAACGGGGTATACATATACTTCCTAGACTTACTATAAATTAAATTCATGTTTACTTGATTTCATCAAATTTATGCGGGTCGAATAATATATAATTTGTGCAAGGAGAGAAGTAAAATTAATGTAATTATGTGGACTAACATTTCACGGTTGGGGTCGCCCCAATTGTGCCATCCTCTGGGGATGATGATATTGTCCATGTAAGTGAGAGCGAAGACAACGCGAGAGAAAGGACCCCATGCCCTTCCTAAGTAGAGGGCTCCGGACCCCGTCACCTTACAGTTGACAAATGAGAACCCTGTGTCATCCAACATGCTACTCCTACCTTGTGCTGTTACTGCCCCCATTGTCTGTGCTATTGCATGCACATGACAGCCCTTGGAACAAGAGAACAGTACGTAGTTCAACCAAAAAACCGATATCTATGTACTTAATTGTACGACCAGTATAGATATGTGACGGGGGAGAGTATTATTTATGTTACCTCGAAGAGGGAGAGGGCATTGCCAAAGATGAAGTCCACGGAGCCCTCAATGTAGCAATCCTTGTAATAGTGCCTACCCACATGGTCATAGAGCGTGTCCTGAGCCCCCAAGAAGTTGCACCCGAAAAAGGCTGCCGTGTCTGCTGATATTCTAAGGGCCACCGCCTGCTTCCCTACCGCCCCCGGTGGAGGCACTGGCGTCGTGTTCTGTGCCGCCACAACCACAACAAATATGTGCAGGTCAGCAGCTTTGTTATAACACAAATATATAGCAGCTGGTATACAAGTAATTGGGAAAACAGATGAAGATCGATAGCTAGTATAGGACAAAGTCTGCATATATATATATATATATATATTCCTTCTGTTGTTTGATGACCTGCCTTGAAGGTGATGTTTCTGGCAATAAAATAAGGAGCGTTCACAGCGAAAGTGGCCGAGCCGTAGGTTCCTAATGGTCGGCCGTTGGGTCCAGGAGTTTGTGCTGTGTCCCCCCATTCTACGATTGTTTTATCTGCTCCTTCTCCTTCTATTGTTATGAACTGCTTCAGTTGAGCTATATTCACCTTTTCCCTGCACTTTTTAAGATGATTTACTATTCAAATCATTTATTCTTCTAAAATCTGAGAATCAATCTCATTTTTTTAAAAAAAAATAATAATTACGTACGGGAATTATTCTAGGAAATTAAGATAAGATAACATTTAGTGATGGGAAATTTTTCACGTTTTTTTTTTTTCAATTTTTTTTATTAAAATATATATAGATGCATCTGGTTTCATTTTTAGGTACTTATAGAGTATGTACTCCCACATGATTTTGTGAAACTAGACATTCATTAAATAACACTTTCCATGTCCCAAAACTATTGTAATATATTGTATTATAAATTGTCCTAAGTCTTTATAACATTTATATATTTAGTAAATTATTTTACCATACTATCCTTTAAACTATCATTTTACTATTCTCCCTTGTCAATTTTCCCAATATGGAAAAAATTAAGAACAAACGTAAAAACACCACATAAACTTTTTCATTTTCTTAATCTCTATATACTACATACTATGTACGATCAAATTTTACAAGTAACACTAAATAGACCCCAAAAAAAAAAAGTACAAATACTGTACAAATAAGTCCTCTCATATTTATATTGTACAATTGCTTCGTCAAATTGGCAAACCAGAGAGTTTTGCCAAGAATTGAAGCAAAAAAGACAATGGCGAAAACGAAATGGCCCTCACATTCTCGTCTACGAATTAAGGTTCACACTGAACAAGAAGTAGCATAAGCATAAATATGGATAGCCGCTGGTAGAATCCAATTAATAGTTGGGCACAGAAACACACTTGGGAAAATGACAAAAATCAAAACTTGAGGACTAGACTGAAAGAAACATAAATAAATAACTATACCCAAGAATTTAGAAATACTCACGTATAAACTCCTGCATGGACCCTGATGACCACTCTCACAAGATTCACGAACGGGAGAGAATCAATAGCGTCCTGGATACTGGTGAAGTCTCCGGCGGCCGGATTCTTGGAGATGGTCAGGGTGTACGAAGGGAAGAGCTTGTTCTTGGCCGACTTGAAAACGGAGTGTTTAAGGCCGCTGACGAACTTGACCCACTTCATGAATTGCTGCTCCGCCAATTGGGTTGCCGTCACGTTCACCGACAACTGCTTTCCCGCCGGAGGGGGGGAATTTCTCCACCGGATTCCTTTCGTGTGGCAGTGCATTGGCTTCAAATTTAGCAGAAGAAGAAGAACAATTAAGGCAATGTAATAAAGAATCGTATTGTGACGGAACTTTGATGACATTTTTGGATCAAAAGAAGAAAAAAAAAAGATCAGGCGATTGATGATGGGAAGAAGAAGAAGAAGAAGAAGAAGAAGAAGAGGGGGGGTGAAGGGTTTAAATAAATGTAATAACGTAAGTGAGTTTGAGGTTCGATTAGGTGAAAAGTGACATGAAGTGAGAAAGTGAGAGGTCACGGGTGCTTCCACTGCTTCTGCTGAACAACATGTAGAGAGAGAAAGACAAAGTAGAATAATATAGGCCATATATAAACAAAGACAGGTGAGGCTCAACTTTTTCTCTTTCTTTTTTTTCTTTGATATAGTTATTAGTAGTGTATAAAATGGTTGTTTTCCAAGGGAATTTTGCTCTTCTCCTTGTTGTTTCCGACTTTCTGCTAATGCCCGTGACTGATGAGTGTTTTCGTGATTGGGATAATGAGATGAATTATATAAATTACTTTTTTAGGAATTTACAGGCATCCGAACTTTTTTTTATATTATCTGACAATAATTTTTTTAAATTCTAATTTAAACTATCTGGTAAATGTTCACTGAAAATTTTAATATGTTCAGTATTTTTTAAAGTTAATGGATATTTTAAGTTATCAGTTTTTTTTAAATATAAAACTATATTTTTTAAATGTCATTTTAGTTGTTAAAAAATATCAAAAAACTTGAAATTACTTAAATATAATTATTAGATAATTTAAATTAAGATTTCAAAAGTTATTAATATAAAAAAACTAGAGAGAAAGTGTAGATTTCCAAATCTTAAAGATGTAAATATAATATCAACTAGTTTGAGAACTTCATCCTAGCTATTTCTAGGAACATTCGACCCTGGCCCAGCCAGGATTTGAATCCTCCCACTCAACTTGTGCGCTGAAACTAAAATGCCAAATGTAGCTTACAACCCTTAAGGTATCAAGCAACATGCAAGTTTCCTCCTAACCTTTACTAACTAAATTATGTATCCTTCCTTGTATAATTTGTACTTACTTCTGATTATCAGAAAGAATATCAACCAAAGTTTAGGAGCCATAAAATAGTTATCAACCAAATTTCAGGAGCCCTAAAATACCCTTTTGATGTGTTTGTTTTATACCTATAATATCACATAGGCCATCACTTGTTAGAGATGGAGAAGAGGGCCAAGTAAATAGAAAAAACAACCTTGTTTTGTTCCAAAAAAAATACTATTTGGTTTGCTTCTGAAGAATGGATCATGGCCGTCATGGCATTTTTTTTAATCAAAATAAGAATAAAGCTATACGGGAAATTGAGAGAGCAAAAAGGTCACAAATGTATGAGTTGGAGATATACACTGATAAGGCATGACCACAAAGGAACAAGGCTCCAGGTTCTCCATTGATATCATAAGGTCTTGGACTAGACTAGCCAGGGAGCATTAAGCACCACATTCCCACGTCAAGCTACCATCACTTGAGAGCAATCAGTGACAATGATAATATTTTGTAATGAGGGCTTTAACGGTGCACTCACAACTCCTCTGATAGCAACAAGCTCCACTTTAAGTGCAAATGCATAATTCTGCCAAACTAAGCCATCTTGTGAAGTCTCGTAGGAGCATTACTACCCATCCATAACCACACAGTCACTCCAAGCCCTGAAGATTAGTGTCATGCCCCTATCAACTACAAAGAACTGTAGGGAATCAACTTGTCTATGCCACTTACTAGCACCCCATGTGTCGCATTAATGAATTTAGCAAGTTAGCCATGAATATATGTAATTGCAACTTATAATCTCATGTAGAGTTTATCAACTGGATACAAGCATTCCTTCTGAAAGTGAGATACTCAGGATTAAAACCTATATTTTGGAAAACTAGCTCATTCTGACATTGTTAGATTATGCATAAAATGGAGACTAGATAAAATAACCAATCCATGCATGTGCCATCTCTTCAAGAAGTCTAGAATGTTTAACGGTCATTATTAAAAAAAAAAAGGGACACTTTTGGTCATAGGGTTGACACATAAGCATCTCCAAATGTCACTAGAGCCTTGGTAATCATAAAATACATGAAGAAAAGATTCTTTATACGAGTTGCATCTCAACCACATAAGACTAACAAGATCTCCATGTGATGCAAGATTAGACGCACTTGGAAGAGCATTCAATAGGCACTTCTACAAGAAACCTTGAACTTTTGGGGAATATTTGAATCCCAAAGTCTTTGAAGGATATAGAAAAATTGAAGGTCTAGAAAGAGGCAATTAATATTGTATTCCTGTCTCTGAAAAAATGAAGTGTGGTTAAGTAATTGGAATGCATAACCGTTCTTTGAGGAGTATTGACCAATTAAATTATAATGTCAGTTCCTTTAGATGTAAAAGGAGGTGGAAGTTTGAGAATAAGCCGCAAAATCTGTGTAAGGAAAAGGCAATGAAGAAATTCTTTATTCCAACCTCAAGCATGCCCTAGAGATAGGCCCCCTATACTTTGAGATTCTTGTGGTTCTAGAAACCTGGGCTCATTGCTCAAACAATGTCCAGGGATATACTAGGAATCCAATAATCATACTAGTCATAGATAGAGTTGTCATCACCAATGGTCTAGTCATATATATATGGTAAAGAATATTGTGCTCATACAGTAAACCTCACCAAATAGGAGGAGCATTAACTTTACTTTTTACCAATCATACTAGTCATAGATAGAGTTGTCATCACCAATGGTCTAGCTATATATATGGTAAAGAATATTGTGCTCATACAGTAAACCTCACCAAATAGGAGGAGCATTAACTTTACTTTTTACCAATCAAAAGACTCTGAGCTACCATACTTAACAATGAGGTTAGGAATGAGTTTAGCCCTTATCGAATAATTTAAGCTCGAGCTCAATTTTTTCACTATGAATCAAGCTTAACGAGCCTCAAGCCTGAACTCGAGCCACATTTTAGGTTCGAGTTCTTGATAAATCAAGTTTGAGTTTGATACTAATATAATATTAATATAATAAGTTTAATTTAATAAAATAAATAATACCCAAGTTATTCCTAAAATTCTACTCAAACTCTTATTGAGCTTCACAAACCTCAATTGAGCTCTAATCAAGCTCCACTATCTAAGTCGAGTCTCAAGCTTATCGAACCACTGACTGAGCCCAAGCTTTTTTAAGGCGAGCTTGTGGCCCCATTTTACCAAGCTCGTTGAACTTGAACTTGAGTTCAAGCTGAGTCAATCGTTAACAAGCCAAGCTAAGAACTCTATTCCCCTACTTTAAGTGCCACAGAGAAAATGCTTCAAGTGCTATTTTGCTAAATCACATTACTGTCCTTGAACCCTTTGCCACAAACTTGTTTCCTAGAAAAAGAAGCATTGCAAACCGAATTGAAATATCTAAAGCGTTCCCTGTTTGTCTCTCAATAAAAGAATAGGCATAGATCATTGTGAGTATTGCAGCCCACTTTTCATGCAAAGGCATCACCTTACAATGAGTGTATACATGTATTGATCAAAGCTATCAAAAAAATAATACCTATTAATTTGGGATATTCTTTGACTATACTTGAAAGCATCTTACGTTTGCTATGTAAAAACTAATCCCTCCATCACATAAAAAATGACGTGCTTCTCTTAACATGAAGATTAATTTGGGTATAGTTTCTGATGTTTTTTTTTCCATTTTTTCCCTAAAACTAAAATTAAGAAAATTTCTTTTGTGATAAGTGCAGAGAGAGTTTAAATAATGATTAAAAAAAAGATTCCTTGGAAATTTTTTATTATAAGGGTTTTAATAAAAATTAAAAAAAAATAGTAATAGTTTAAATAAGAATAGTAAGATAAAATAGATTTTAAAAAATTTTCAAAAAAAAAAATTTTATCTTTTGTCGACGGTAAAAAAGTATGCGCTTCATATTTTTGACGGAGGGAGTAATATTCTTTTAATAAATTTTAATTTCAATCATCGAAAAAAAGTTATATATACATATCTTGGTAATAAAAATTTATTAGGTACAAACAAATGAAGAGTTAATCGACGTAGGCTTATCCCAAAACCCAAAAAGTAATTAATTAATATGAACAGCTTGGTTTGTGTGTGATGATGAGGTGGGTTGACTACCTACCACAGAATCCCGATGGTGGCAATCAATAATTAATTGCTTGTATTAGAGAATGATGAGACGTGATTTGGATTATGAATTTGTCTTCAGTTTCTCTGCCGTTTGGAAATAGAAGTTAATAATTGGATTATCATTTGCACGCTGGCGAATATTCATGGATTAATGGGACTTCTTCTTCTCAGTCTGTGGCATTATATATTTATATATACTAGTAGTAGTATATTGCTAAAATTAATTATGGGTTGGCTTGGATTTTATTTTGTGTAATTTGAATTGCGAAGCTAGGAACTAATTAATGCAAAAATTATTACAGAAATAGTTTAGGACTCACCCAAACAAACTTACAGCCATCGCCCTCTTACGAACGCAGCAGCAAAATGAAGAATCCAGCAAGACACCCTAACTCGAACAACTTAAAGTTGTGAATAGCAGCTATGAAGTTTTTTTTTTTTTGTTGAAAAATCATTTAAAAAAACGGAGAGAATCATATTCCCAAGTGTAAATCTACCAAACTTTTAGCAAAGAGACACGAATGTTAAAATTTTCGAAACGAAACACGAATAGATTTTAATGAAATGTATTGCTTGTTGTTGGGGAATTATAATTTAACGTGACCCCTTCCCCAGTTCCCCTTCTCGAAATCATTTAATTCTGGGTCCCGTATCGTGGGACTTGCAATCTGTTGGCGCAAGTGGAATGGGTGGCTGAAGCAGGACTCGACAAAACTCACGCGACTCTTATCGGCTACTTAATTGACTTAAATTCTCTGCTTTGTAGATTCTTTTTTATTTTATGAAATATTTAATCCTTTTCTATTCCAAATGCTTCCCCATCCTATCTTGTAGGATAGGGGATAAGGTAAAAGAGAATCGTTAATGCTCTATATTTATAAAAACTATAAAAATTGATGTGAAATTCTAAAAATTAATGCATATGCCAGGAAGAAGAGAAATGCAAGTAAAAAATGGACACACGTGTTTTTAAAAGTTATCATTAATCCGTTTACACTTAAGTTGATTGAATACTTTAAAATGATATATGAAAGTTTAAGGGGTTCAGAAGTACGATTATGCTAAAATATCCTTATTATAGCGTAAAATAATTAGTACCCTAATTTAGTTTTAATTTTGTTTTGTTTGCTTTCAAATATTTAATAAATTTTTCAAACCATAAATTTTATAGAACCACCCGAATATGGACTCCTAGAAATTATTACTAGAATTTACTTATTTTGTGTACATTCTAATATTCTAAACCACGAATCCTATCAGACCATCCGAATATAAAAATATAAACTTATTCTATTTTTATTTATTTTTCTTTTGAAGATTTTAGATAATTACCAAATCCATAAATTCTATCGGATATAGATATTAAGACTTATTTATTTATTTATCTATTTATTATTATTTTAAAGAATTTAAGTAATTATCTAAACTATATATTCTATTGGATCAACCGAATATAAATATTAAAAAAAATTAATTGTTATTCTATTTTGACCCTAAATGACTATCCTAAATTCCTAAAGATATATAACATGAACAATAATGTAAATTATATATAACTAGACCAACTAACCCTAAAATTATTAAAAAAAAAAAAAACTCAAATGTCCTAACAATTGACCAAACTGCCCAATAAAGAAAAATGCTTCTACACGTATTCGGATACAGAAAAGGCCAATGGTCTTGAAACCGATTTTCACATATTTTCTGATGATCCGGGATTTGAATTCTCGATTTCTTTCACGATCTCTCTCATCTCCGCAATTGTTTTATTCTTCACTGCTAGACACTGAAAACCAAAATCTTCTTCTTTCGTTCTCTAGTCTCTTCATTTACCCATCCTTGGACGTGACAAAAATTCCGAACTACTAACTTATATTCTCTGTTTTGAGCAAATTTACACTAATTTACTTGTATGAGGGAATCTACCACCAAAGCAACGTCCTCGAGTTGGAGCAAATTCGCCCCGGTCAATGGCAGATTTGTCCAAAACGCATGAGATTTACTTATATTCTTTGTTTTATTGCATTGCAGTTTGAATTTGCTTTAAATACACAACATCTGATTTTTTTATTATAAATACTATAAAATTATAAAAATTTTAATTTTTACTTTCTTACTTTACAGAAATTATCAGAAATTATAGGAAAGCTGTTAGAGTTGCACTTACTACTTAATTATATACCAAGCCCACTTAGGACACTACTAAAAAAACCTACTTTTCCAACTGCTAATTTACCAACGGCTACGCCGTTGGTATTTACCAACGCGCAGAACCGTTGGTAATTATTTTCCAACGTGCACGCGTTGGTCATGGTTTCAAAAAAATTTAACAGTTTTTTTTTTATTTTTCCAACGTGCAAACCGTTGGTAATTACCAACGGTATTAGCCGTTGGTAAAATTCCAACTTCCCAGGAGCTGGTAAAATTTTTTTTTTTTGAAAAGGATGATTTACCAACGGCTAGCCGTTGGTAAATATTTTCCAACATGCACGCGTTGGTGAGTGCTTAAAAATAAAATTTACATTTTTTTTCCAACGTGCAAACCGTTGGTAATTACCAACAGCTTTAGCCGTTGGTAAAATTCCAACTTCCAGCAGTTGGTGAGGTTTTGTTTTGTTTTGTTTTGTTTTTTTTTTTTTTTTACTTTAGTTAAACGTTGCATTTTGTTGAATGTTTTTAAAACACCCCCCGCCCCAGCGTCGCGGCGTCTTCTTCTTTCTTCTTCCTCTGGTCTCGTCTCTCTCTCTCTCTCCTGTATCTCTCTCCTCCGCTTAATTCCTAGCTCACACATCACACATTCACTTGTTTGCGTCGATTGGGACCGGAAACTTTTTCTTTGAGGTCGGAGATTCGTCGATCTGGTGTCGTTTTTTTAGATCCGAAGGTTAATTATTTTTTTCAGCGAATTTTGAAATTTTTTTTTTATGTATTTCTCCCTATTTGAGCTTCTTGGTTGATAATGGGTTGAAGATGTTGGTTTTTATTGCAGGATTGAAGCGATTTGGAGGTGTTTGAAGGAAGTTAATATTTTTTTTTTTAGGTAACCGCGTTTATTTCGGAATTTTTGATTTTTTTCCTTAATAATTACGTATTTTCGGATTATATTGTGTTAATTTGGTTTGAAATATGTGCAATATTTGTTATTTTGTGTTGCATTTGGTTGGAGATTTATTTTTTAGGTTACCCATTACAATTGTTTTTTTATGTGCATTTTTTTACAATTTTTTGTTATTTTCGGGATTAATTAGAATTTATGAAAAAATTAGATTTAAGTGATTTGTTTAGGTAGTATATTGACATTTTCCAATGACAAAATATTGTAGAATATTTATTTTTTTTTCATATGGTGACAAATAATTTTTAAAATAAAAATTAGATTTGCTAATTTCTTTATAAAAAAAATGATACTTCTATTTATGAAGTAATTGAAAAATAAATAAAATGTTAAACAAGTTAATATTAATATTGCAACAAGCATTAAGTATTGGTTTATAAATATTAAAATCCATTATAGATATAGAAATTATTAGTAAATTGAGAAAGATATAAATTATTTAGATAGATAAAGTTTATTAGAAGTAAATGCATTTAATGTATTTAACGTATTATTAATATTTGTTTATGTAAATATAATAAGCATTTTTTTGGTACTGTGTCTGAGTGCAACAATTAGTGGATGCTACTATGTTTATTCTTTATGTTCCCTTTTTTATGGCAACTCTTTATGATTCATTTTTAAAATAATGAAGTAACAAATTAAAATACTTAAAAATAAAGAAAAATTAAAATGAAACTCGATCCCTTTTTAAAATACCCAAAGGAATATACTCAACATCACACAGACACCGCAATTCAACGAGCAAGTACAGAAGATGATGGCGGAGGAGAATGCGCGAAGGGATGCGGAGTACGAAAGGAAGCTCGAGAGGATTCAGAGGAGACAGAGAGCAGAGATGGAGGCTCAAAGAGCTGCATTGGAGGCAAACCGGGCTCAGTTGGAGATTATTTGTCGTTCGCTAAACCTTCCATGCCCGCCGGCACAACCAGTTCCACATTATCCTGATGACTCGGAGTCAGAGGATGAGGAGATAGTCGGGACTCCGTGATGGGCGTCATCAACAGGTTAGCGCATTTCTGCAGTTCTTGTATTAGAGCATGGCAACATAATTATTTTTAGACCTAAATCAGACTGACTTGATATTTATGAAATGTGTAAGCCGTTGAATGTTGAATGCTTTCTTTCAGACATATCTGTTATTGCTTTAATTATGCTGTAGTTGAGAATATTTTATTTCAATTACGTTGGCATAGTTGTGTAATGTTTATTGCTGAGTAAAGCCGGGCGTACTTTTGAATTGGTAATTTACTTTTGAATGTGGATTGAAACGGGGAAAAATACGAAACAACCGAAACCTGGAACGTTTAATATACATAACGAACGCGCAAATGTGAAACCAACTTTCGCGAAGGGTCAGTACCAACGGCTTTATAACAGCACCGTTACCAACTTCCGCCAGTTGGTAATTACCAACTGCCAAGTTACCAACTGCTAGCAGTTGGTAACCCATTTACCAACGTGCAGCAGTTGGTAACCTATTTACCAACGTGCACCAGTTGGTAAACCAGCAGTTGGTAAAGTTAATTTACCAACGTGCAGCAGTTGGTAATTTACCAACTGCAGCAGTTGGTAACTATAACTACGCGATGGAAACCGAGTCCTTTAAATGACCGTTAGTAATTACCAACGTGTACACGTTGGTAAATTCCAACGCGCAACAGTTGGTAAAAAATTTTCCAACGTATCAAATACCAACTGCACATTGGTAGTAAATAGCAGTTGGTAAAGTCGGTGATTTTAGTAGTGGGAGTTAGGACTGCCCTCAGCCTAACCTGAGCATATCTATTACCATATGGATAATGGTAATTTTTTAATATTACCGCATTCTGTAATAATAACCATACTATATAATATATCATGCCATATATCTTTATTGCTTTCTCAAAATAATATATATTAAAATATTATTTTAAGATAAAAACCATAAACTATATATTTTACGCATTTTTATATACATTCTAATTATGTTTGTCATAATTTTTCCAATATAGATAAAGTATACATGAAATATAGTATTTTACATATAAAAAAGGAATAAAAATATAGGAAAAAAATAAATATTTTCTCTGCCTATACTCTTTGCATCATTTGTTATTTTAGATCGTCTTAAATTTTTTGGACCATTTGCCTCTTTAGCAACTTTTATCACTTAAACTGGCCATTATACCCCTTCCACTTTCACTTTGAAAAAGCAAATTTGGTTCGAATTGTTGGTTCCAGCAACGCCTCGCTTGGGCTCGCTGATCCTCCATTAGCGATTTCATCGTCGCCTGTGTTGGATTCGCTGCCATCTGGGTTGGATTCATCGTCGCATGGGTTGGATTCGTCGCCGTCCTCATCCATTAGCTACTTCGTCGTCGCCTGGGTTCGAATCATCGTCCTGCTTCGACAGTAGGGTTCGATTTGCCGTTGCCCAGGTTCCAATTGTTGTCGTCCTTCTCCCGCTGAAACCTCATCCTCCCCGGCGTCCGATTCACCAGCCGTCCTCCTCTGCGCCTTTGTATTGGTCTAGGTCCGATTTGCGCCCTCCTCCAGTAACACTTTCATCGTCACCTAGGTCCACGCTGCCATCATCATCCTCCTCATGAACCTTCGTCCTCGCCTAGGTCGGCTGCCTATAGCCTTTCTCCGCCTTGGTCTGGGTCTGCCGGATGGTGATTTCTGCTTAGGCGACTGTGAGTGAGGCCAAACCAGGGGCAATTTTAGAAAAATGTTGAGATTTTCAGCTCTATTTTTTTTGTGTTTTTGCATGCGTGCAAACCCATTTGTTATAAAGAAAGAGGGGAAAGAGAGTATTATTTAATAAAAAAATTAATTTACTGATATATGAGAGAAAAAATTAATTTATTAACAGATGAGAAAAATAAACATTACTATACCAAAATATGTGTATTAATTATATTTTGTCATTTTATATAGGAAAATTACATCAACCATGAGGTTTAGTTGAACCTAGATTCTCATCCCCAGAATACATGCACTTATCCGTGGACCGTGATCTCTGTATCTTAGTTTGTTACTACTTTGTGTTTTAATACTCCATTTGGGCTTTATATTTAAAAATGGTGCAAATTTATCCTCAAAGTCTAAATTTGCCACTCTGCATTGATTCCTCTTCCTTCTCCTACAACTGTTCTTCTCTCTCTCTCTCTCTCTCTCTCTCTCTCTCTCTCTCTCTCTCTCTCTTTATGGGGCCTTCATCAATAGTTTGTTCCCAAGCAACTCCTACATTCAATTGGCATTTTTTGGGTGGCAAAACCAAAACACCACTAGCATCAATCAAACCCTACCATTCCCTAACCACCAAGTCAGACGCTGACCTCAAGTAGAAGTGTGTCACCTTCACAACCCAACCCATTTCCCAAATCCTAGGTCTAGCCCAATGTCGGATCAGCTTTCATCCTTGAATTGAAAGGTTCAAACAAAAAATAAAATATTATTTAATCATACTGATTCAATGCCTTCACAATCGATACTTGTTCTTCCATACACTTTGTCTGAGACTAGGATGGGTGAGCAAAAGAATAAGGTGAACATGAAGCTGGAGGAGGTGCTAAGCATTCTAAAGAAGTAGAAGGAAGAGACTTTCAAGACCCAAGCCATAGTTAGCCTAATCAACTACAAAAGGCAGCATGATAGGATATAAAGTTCTCCCTCTTTAGTTTGGCATCACCGATGGCTAGTGATGTCCAAAAATGCCAACACAAGGTGAAAAGAGATAGTTGCAGCTAGCAAAAATGACCGGCAATGGTGAATCAACAGCTGGATATGGCGATAGTGCATGAGGAAACAGAGGACCTGGGTTAGAGTGGCACTTTTAGAAGTTTGGGTATAGATTTACATAATTTTTAAAAATAAAGGTCAAATAAAGCACTAATACAAAGTAGTAACACATAGAATGACAAAGGTAATGGTTTGTTGTGAAATAAGAGTTTTAAATTTAGAAGCCCCTATTGACTCGTAAGTTTATGGTGTTGTTGTATATAAGTGGCAAATGTGGGTGTTTTTCCAAAAGAAATTTATGATTATTGAAATTTTAAGTCCTAACTACTCAATCAACTAAAAGTAAGTTATGGAACAAATAATAGAATTTTCAGGAGAATTGAATAAGCTAAGTGAAACGCAAATGTATATGAAGAGCAATAAAGGTGAGGGATGCAATCTACAACTAACTAAGCTAACTAAACTAACCAAAGTTGGATTAACTTATAAGTCAAGTTATCCATGTAGGATGGCACTACTTGACCTTGCTACCTAAGTTAACTTGAAGCATAATAGTTGTTGCCTCCTATGTGGTGTGTAGGGATTCTAATCTCAAAGTTCCTCTTTCTCAAGATGGAACCTTGCTCACCAAAAGTCTAACAATGAATTTCCTCAATCTCACTAATTAAACTAAGGTGATTTAAGTTCTAACCCTTCTAACAAACTTGGTAGGAAGAGTGATTGTGTCTAATCTCTCTAACCCACTATGCTCTTTTCTAGTTCCACCTCCTCAATTTTGATGCAAATATGAAATGGCCAATAACATACAAGTCAAGCTTAGGAGAAAGGGCAACATAAGAAACAACTTCCATGAAATGCCTCAAATTAGCATTAAGAAACAAATGTCAAGTCTACATCCTAGAGAGATAATTGGAGACTATTCCATGTTCAAACTAAGAAAATCCATAGAAATAAAATGGGCAAATGTCATTTATGGTCCCTAACCTTATTTCGTCGTCCTAAACGGGTCCCTAACCTTCATTTTATCCTATTAAAGTCCCTAACCTCCCTATTTGTGTCTTAATCGTAGTTCTTCCGTCATTTTCATAGTTAACTTTGACAGAATTTTTGTGACAAATGCCAACATTGGTTTTACATTTTTTTATTCTCATTCAAATAACCCTCAAACTAATAAATTTATCATTACAACCATCAAGCAAGCTAGCTAATTACTGGATTGAGTATATGTCATCTTTTTTGTAATCATATTATATACATACATACATATATATATATATATATATATATATAGCCTGTTTTAGTAGCGTGCTGGCTGGGTAGCGATTAATATTTATTACTCGATCCCACTACTTATTCGGGTCTAGCTCGGCGCTAACTAGCTCCAACAAGAGCGTCTTCCCTAACAAGTCCTGAATATCATCAAGCCCTTGCGACAACCCTATGTTTGACAGGAAACCTCCGACAGTCGGCTGCACGGTGACCACGGCCTTAACAGCCACTAGCTTGTCCACTCCCAGAACCGCCACTGCCCGTATGTTGGATGCAGCAGCTGGCCGGGGGACAACCCTGCTAACTGTCATGCTTCTTCCAAGTTCTCCAGCTGAATGAACTACCAGTTATCTTAAAATTAGCTTGGCTCTGACACAAACATAAACTTTAATAGCAAATACCAAATCCTCATCCGAAGAAAATCTAATCCTATAACATCTTCTATTTCGCTTCAACCAGATCTTGTACACTGTTGCCACCAAGCGAGCCCTTTTAATCCTTCTAATCATATGTTTAATTACCTGAAAGAACCGCAGCAAAAGTGCGCCAATTATAAATGCCACCCTGCATCAACTTCACTTGCAACCAATCAGCAACTCTGTTCATTATTTGGGATGACATTTGGCATAATAAAAATAAATGGTCAAGAGTTTCTTCTTCTTTTCCACAAAGGAAACAACGGCTAGCCAATTGGATACCCCAAGACTTCAACCGAGCTTGGACAGGGAGCCCACCATGATTAAGTTGCCAAAAAATCAGGTTATGCAGCTAAAGAATCAGAACACAATTTGTACCATCCAACCTTTAATCTCTTCAATCTCATAGTTTCATAAGCCATCTTGGGCAATTTTGGACCTGAGCCGGCATTATCCATCAAGGCCTTAGCATTCTCGACATTGGTATGTGGGGTTTGCTAAATTAGTATCATAGAGCGTTACACAATAAATTTTCCACTGAAACTAGATAAGTCGGCTTCGGCGGCGTCCTCCCAATCACCGGTGACCTCTAAGAGGAAGAAGCAAGAGGTATCGAGGAGATCCTTCTTCGCCTCCATCCTTTTATGGAACAAAGACTAGGGCACTTGGTTGTGGAGTCATTCAAATTCAATTCCTTGGTCTTTGTGTTGGTGACTTGGGTTTGAAGTGTTTCAGTATTGTTTTTCAACGCACAGAGAAAGAAGGAAGGGTTGTTGCAAATCGTAATTGTATACTACTTGTAGTGATAAATTTATTAGCTTAAGGGTTATTTAAGTGAAAATAAAAAAATATAAGATTAATGTTGGCATCTGTCATAAAAATTCTGTCAAAGTTAATTATAAAAATGACAGAATGACTACGATTGAGACACAAATAGTGAGGTTAGAGACTTTAATAGGACAAAATGAATGTTACGGATCAGTTTAGGATGAAGCGATAAAGTTAAGAACCATAAATGGAATTTATTTGAAATAAAATACACCAAGTCCCTAAATAAAACAAAGAGAAAAAAAAAAAAAAAAAAAAAAAGGAGCCAAAGCCCCCTTGAAGCTCTAGTTTCCTAGCCCTTCAAGTGTGCTCCAAGCTCCTTCAAGATACTCCAATGGTGGCTCCAAGAGAAAGATGAAAAGTATGCAAACCTTAGCACTTCTCCAAGTTTTAGCTATAAAGAATTGGCCCTAGATTATTCCAACTTGTCCCTTTTTCTCACCTACTTATTTGGATAAAAATCTTCCTTCAATAGCAAACTAGGATTGAAATAGGGGAGTGGGGGACCATAATTTTTGAATGAATTAGAGCCTCAAAGCCAGAACAGGAGAAGAATCAATGTTGTATGCCAAAAATCGAGCAACTAGCTCAGCAACACCATTGGTGGCGCTACAGAACCAGTTCAAAAAAAAAAAGGCCTAGAATGTTTTCTTCCTTGGCACTGCAATGCCACAGAACATTTCATTCATTGACTTTTTTGGATCCAAATTTTACTCCACCTGCTCCGGCTTTGTTCCAACACTTCCATGATGCTCTTCACCCTACAAAAAGATGAAACAAAACAAGAAACAATGAAAAATGTGACCTAGTTGGTGGAATTTTGGACTCAAAGTTGACAAAAAGTTAGCTAGTTTACCAACAATTTATGCACCTAACATGGTTCATGCGGTAAGTGTGGGTATCTCAAACAGGGTGTATGAAAGTGTAGGTTCAACTAAACCTTAAGGGGATTGATGTAATTTTCCCCTTTTCTATTTGTACGTATGTGGTGCGTTGATGTATAATGAAAGTAAAAAGTTTCCCTAACCTGCGGGACACATTATACCACGGTAAAATTAAAAAAAAAAAAAAACACACACACACACACACATTAAAAAAAAAAAATGGTACATGAAATGCTTTGAAATGTAGCGATATTTCATTCAAAAATCTGATGATCGTGAAAACCTATATACCGAGCACCGCATACCCATCATGCTATTTCGGAAGCCAAAACAAGCACAACGGAAAGTAATTATTGAAACCCTCCAAGATCCAAGTAAAATAGAGTAAATCAGGTGTTCAAAAATTTTATACCTAGTCGGTTGAAATCTTCCACCCAACTGTTGAGCCGAATCACTAAAACTTTAACAGTTGATGTGTTCAAACTCGCTATGGTATCCAAATGAACTACTCAAATTACAACGCCTCTACCACGTTCTGCCAGGTGCGTTCCTCTTGCACTTGTAATGCAAGCTTGAGTCCTCCAAGGAATGACAAAAGGAAAGTGCAGCTGAAACTTTCAGAACTTTTTTTATTTCGTCCAATGAAGCACTAACTATGAAATTTCTCACTATATAATGTATATATAATGAGGCTTAACTCTCAAGCCTAATAGGTTTCAAACTCTAATATGTTTAAGCCTAATTTCTGGCTTAATAATAACTCAACTATGGAGCCAATAATTAACCCAAAATTATCATGAAACCAAAACCAAACAATTTAACTCTTGCCCTCAAATAATCCAATTAGCTTTAAGGGAGAAATTGCACCCGCTACCCCTAACCTTTAATTGTTGTCTCACTTCGAACCCTAACCTTCACTTTGTCCGTAGCGTATCCCTAATCTCAATAAAACGTTTCATTTTTGCCCCATTTTGGACGAAAATCATTATCTCGAACGGAAAATGCCATGTCAGCAGATAATTGTAGGGAAAAATATTTGTTTTAATCCCTATAAAAATTCTCTTTGCCAAAAAAACCTTAAAGCTTTTAAATCTGACAAAAAATCATGCTAGCCTCTCCTACCTCCCATCCCTCTCCGGTGGCCCTATCTCTGGCCTCCCTTTCCGCCTTGTCCTCACTTCTCCGGCCAGCTCTCTTTTTTGTTTGCCTCCCTTACCCATTGGCACTTACCATCCTCGCCGTCGCTTACCTATCCACTCACCCATCCCCGCTTCCTCTCCGCTATCCCTGCTTGCGATCCGGTCCAATTTTGTCCGATTCCATCGTTTCCATCGCGATTCACGGTTTCTCTCCCTCGCTCGATTCCATCGTGACTTATTGCGATTCACCCAAGTTCGCCTAATTCGCGAGAGGGAAGCGAGAGAGAGCAGCCCGATTCAGCTTCGAAAGCTCCATTTTCCTACCCGATGCACAATCGCCGATCATCCATGCTCGCCAACGCCACTCCATCTTGACCTGCGCCATCGTTCCCAGGCCTTACTGCAGTCATCGACGCCAATCGAGGAGGGAGATCGATCGAGAAAAACTGTCCCTGCCATCGCCGTTGAAGTCTAAACCGTCCAACGCCACTCCAGCCATCGAGCCCACCACCACAAACTCTACCGCTTGCTGATCGCTTATTCTCCAGAGGTCGCCCTTCCATTTCCGTCCCAATCCCAGCTCCCGATTGCCGTAATCGCCGTTGGTGACACTGAAACGAAAAGGAGAATCGCCTCGAATTCATCATCCCCACCTCAAACTCGTCACGCCCGATGCTTCACCATCTTCAGCCACCCGCACGTTGCCCACAGCCCACCACCGTCATTCAGTGGGCGAAGGCGATTTAATGGCGAATAGGTGACGATGATTCGGCGACAAGTGCATGAGGACTGGGAGTCACGGCTGAAGACTGAGCTTGATTCCGTTGCAAGAAGGAGGCTCGATTTGCTATAAAGAAGGCGGTTAACCAAACTCACTGTGGAGAAGAAGCCAAATAGGGATGAGAGGTAGGAGGGCATTCGCTGGAAAGGGAGGCAGTTGAGATGGGGATACCGGAGAGGGAGGATAGGGAGGAGAGATTTGGCTGGAGAAAGTTTTAAGGTTTTTTGTTAGATTTAAAAGCTTTAAGGCTTTTTTGGTAAATGAGATTTTTACAGGGTTTAAAAGAAGCATTTTCTCATACAGTAATATGCTGTCGTTGCTTTTTTCATCCAAGATAACGATTTCCGTCAAAAAATGGGCCAAAATGAAACGTTTTATTGAGGTTAGGGATATGCTACGAACAAAGTGAAGGTTAGGGTTAGAAGTGAGACAAAAATTAAAGGTTAGGGGTAGCAGGTGCACTTTACCCTAGCTTTAAGTGTATGACCCAGTAGGCTCTTATCACATCGGTAATGATCATAAATCATATTGATGATCATAAATAATTAGTGGTGTTTAGTAACACATCATTACCACCCAAGTGATAAGATAATCAGTGAGTCAACTAAACCTCTATGATCATTATTCGTATTTGTCATTGCCCCTTTGTCCAATATATTAAAATTGAGCACAAGACATGGAATATATGACTCTTGTATAACCCAATCTTTGGTTTCTTAATTCTATAGTAGATTGACTAAAACTAATGACATTGATATCTCATATTAATTCATCTAAGCATGGTTATGCATTTTCTCAGTCTCATTCAAATAAAGGGACAAGAGATATCATTGTCGTTACATAAAAGGGACAAATCTCATCTTAATCCTATAAAACCCTCTGCATGATATGTGACATACCCAATGACCATCTTCATGTTCACTCAATTACGAGTAACAAAGGGAAGTATCAAAGTATGTGACTCACATGTAGGGAACCTTAGTGACTTTAGGTCAAAGGGCTACATATACCATGATGATTATAAGAATCACTTATGACACTCGTATAAACGATCCATCGATCCATGTAGCTTTCTCATGGTGAGTCGATCTAGTACACAAGTTCTCCAACTTATACCCATATATAGACTACATATGTCATAGTAGTCACCACATATGCTAGTTTTAATGTATTATTACATCCCACTCCAAAATAATACTAGACCAAAAATTTTTAAGAATATTATTATTCTATAGTTATAATTATGTTTGATTATGTTACATAAAAACAAACAACAAATACAATTATTGGAATAATGTGTCAATAAAATATTATGACTCAGTGTGCAAAACACAATCATCTCATGATTGTCTTTTGAGCACAATATTAATATATGCGTGAAATACAACGTGGTATTTCATTTTACTATATAGTATTTAAGCATATATTTAAGAACTTATGTTGTTTTGGATTTTTGTGTTATATAATCTTAAAAAAAAATTATACTGTCCATCATTTAATTATAGTTCAAAAAATGAAGAATCTCTCAACTAAACAAACTTTTGCCATTTGAATGTTAGATATTTCATGGGTAAACTCCATACTGGCTCTTGCTCTTTATTCTTATTATTTATTTATTTATTTTGTATCAACAGGGTCATGTGCCTTCATTTTGTCTTAACAAAGTCTTATGCCTCATATAACGCATCATATTGGAGTCTTTTCCATCACATTCACAATTAATCTTTACATAAAATCAGTAGAAAATGCTCACTTTAGTCCTTATATTTTTTTCGTTCAACTCTTAGAACCTTAAAATCTATAAATCTAACACTTCAACCATTGACTTTCTCTTTTGTCACCGCAAATGACCCAAACATGCACTAACATTTTGGTAAACTCTTTCTTTTGGTCCTAGAAACCTAGGTTCTCATAACTGAAAAAACTGTTGTGCCATTTTTTTTATGTTATTTTTTTACTTTTCATCTTCCTTCTTTGATCTCTGCTCAAAGTTAACCAATCTTTTCACTCATGCTCCCTCACTCTCCTCTCGACTTCAACTTTAATTCAAATTCCAAGAATAAACCAATTGACCTAAATTTCAAATTTTAGCACAAAAAAATTGCCATCATGCACTCCACTTAAGATCAAATGTGTATTTACTCGAAATATTCTCAGGCAATTAATTGAGTACCACTAGAATTCAAAATTAACGCACTCTACTTGTACAAGACTAATTTCTGAAAATTCTTAATGATGCATTGTCTTGAACAATTAAGGATGAATCATTTTCTCCAATGAATAACTAAAGAAAATATCTTCACCAACCTATAGAACTCCACTATCCCTAATGGCCCCAACAACAAAGTAAATCTATCAAGAGTTACAGTTCAATTAAGATTCAAAGTCTTCAAGCTAGATGAAACAAACCAAGTATAATTCAGGCAAAATTCAAACCTAGCAACAAAATTTGGAAAAAGGCCGCCGTAATGGCCTCATATGTTTTGATGCCAACGTAGCAAATCCTAGATCTATTTGGCTTCCAAATGTAGCAATTGAAGATTCAATTTTCTTGGCTACAACCATAGCAAAATTTTCATGAAGAGCATTGCTATGAAAATGTCACTGTTAAGTGCATAAATCCACGGTCAAAGTGTTGATCTTTTGACAACTTTGACCGTCAATATTCTGTTGACTTTTCCTCTTTTAGCTTATTTCTTGTTTCTTTGGCTCATTTCAGGTTTGGTCAAGTGCTGCGGACAGGGCGTTAGAAGCAAGTTCGAGAGAGACGGCATTTTGGACGACGGACGCAGGAGAAGTGCAAAGACGAAGGCTGGCGACGCGTCGCCAGAAGTCGTGAAGGTTGGCGACGCGTCGCCAACGTTATCAGCATTCTGTGTTCATTTTGGTCATTTGGCGACGCGTGGCGACGCGACGCGTCGCCAAGAAGCATTCTGACGTTTGGCGACGCGTCTCCAGAACTCTACCCACGCTGGCGACGCGTCGCCAGCGTTGCTCTGTTTTGCCGAAAGCTCGCGTTTTGATGGTCCCCCACTAGTTTTCCACCTGATGAGCTGGCTTGGATCGGTGATACTTATCCCTTTAGGGCTGGAATGAAGAGGAGGTATAAATAGAAGAAGAGAAAGAGTCCAAAAGGGAGCTTCTTGGCTGATTTTGATCTAGACCCGACTGGAGGCGTATTGAGCTTTTTGGAGGCGTTCTTGGGAAACTGGAACCAGAGGATTGTTGATTTCGAGCGTACAAACGTCGAGGGGGTTTTCTGGGTTTCTTCTCTTCTCTAGTTTGAGTTGTATGATTTTCGTTGTCATTGTTATTATGGATTTGTTGATGACATTAGCTATGGATCGTGAGTAGATTTCTTTACCTTTCTAGGGTGACTTTCCTCCCTTTGTTACTTAATGAAGTTGTTTTGTGTGTTTATGGATGAGTTCTATTGTGTTGTTCCTTGCATTGAGTTTATTGTTTGGTGAATGGTAGGCCACCATGTCTAATGCACTAGTCCATTAAATCCTTGAGAAGGGTTTTAAGGGTGACAAAGAGGAATGGAAGGGGCATAATGTTAACTTAGATTAGAGATAATATAAGTGAACATTAGGCATTAAAAGAAGGTTTAGCTCTTCAACCACCTTAAGTTAAGTTGGAGCTTGAGTAAAGCCCAAGTTAGTGGAGGGTGCGCAAAAACCTATCTTGAGAAAGGGGTCTTTGATTTGAAATCTTTTTGACCACACATGGGACTTCACATTTGGGGACCAACTTTATTAAGTAGCAAGGGGTAGGAAATGAATCCTAGAGGGGTAGTCACACTTATTCTAAGTTTTATCTTTAGTATTTTTCATCTTCTTTAGAGTCACTTTTCTTGTGTTGATTAAGTTAGGTAACTTGAGCAACTTTGATCTTTCAATCTAGATAAAATCACTACTCTCTTGGGACGACACCCTTAATTACTCCTAGTATACAACGATTCCGTTCGCTTGCGGGTGTTTGAGGGTTAAATTTATAACTTTTGATTTTCACGACAGTCACCAACACTAAAGCTTGTAGTAACATTGAAATAGTTTGCAATTCTAACATTTAGGCTGCCAAACTTCGACTTAAACACTAGCTCCAGATAGGCCAAGGCTTTCCCAAGGAGAATCCCTTTCATGCAATGACAGCATCGTTATCAAAACCTTGTGGTGTGAGCAATTTAAGTTTTGAGTTAAACAGGTTCTAAGAAATCTACTTGGGGATCTAATTACTTCTAATTAGTGTGTGAATAAGAGAAGTTTTAAGGTGTTTCCATACATCTTAGCAAAATATTGATTGGTGTGTAAGATAGAGAAATGGCTGAAGTGTTAGATCTCTAGAACTTTTAAGGTGTTAGAAGCAAGATAAATAAAGTCTTGGGTGCTAAAAACGGGATAAATAAAATCTGGGGGTAGTTATATAACTTTTAACAAACTTCAGGAACTGTGTAAATTTACTATTTGCATTTTTTTGTATGACAACCACCTCTATCCTTAATTGGATCTGCCACTGGTCCCCTCATAAATTATATTCAAATTTGTCATCACATTCTGATACTACAAATAACCCAAACATCGATCCAATGAAACTCATTCATCTAATATCGATATGTTTATGAACACCCACTTCTTGGTTTGACCTTTTTTTTGTTGCAAATAATGTTGTCTAACGCTACCACCTCTAGCATTGCCTCCATCACCAATGGTGGTTCCGGCGGTGACCGATGAAGTGGCTGCCAAATAAATAAATAAAAGGTAAAAAGCACCCGTGGTCCCTAGAACTACAAAATGTTATACCATTTATCCTTTAATTATGAAAATGTTACACCAGTCATCTTGTTGTTAGCTGCAACCCTTAAAATGGATGGAAAAAAATGTAAAAAATTAATTTTAACCCCTGAAAATCTTTCATTTGTCATAAAAACCTCAAAATTTTTACATCCATTCTCCTAACTACCCTCATTCCTCAATGATTGTCACCATCCTTTGCTTCACTTCTTTGGTTCTCATGTCTTTTGTCATTGATTCGAAGCCAACATCCCTATTTGTGAGCCCATCTTCCCTCTTTTCCTACCAGATTATCGGTGGTCGTCTTCCTCTGGCAGTGCACGATCATCTTTATTTAGTAGAGCGCGATTGTAAATTGTCGTCTTCCTTCGGCAATGCATGATCGAAGAGAAATGAAGATGTTGGAGCGCAATTGAAGGGAGATGTCTAGGTGCGATCAAACGGAAATGTTAGTAGAGGATGACGATGGGCAAGATCGGAGTGCGACAGGAGAGCACAACGAAGGAGGACGCTAATCGACGGCAAAGTGCGACGAGCAAGGTTTTAAATATCGTTACCGTTAGGTATACTGCACCTCATACTTTTAGGGTATACCGCACCACATATTTTTACCTTTTTACAAAAAAATAAATAAATGTTAGAATATTATTTTAAGATAAAAAAATTAAATAATTTTTTTTGCACATCTTTACATGTATTTTAATTTTTCTCATAATAATTTGTCAAATATAAATAAAATATATATGATAAAGGATATTTTTTATAAAAAAAAAATACATAAAAAATATTATATATAGATAAAAATAAATATTACTCAGAAAAAAAAACTAATTTATTGATACAAGAGACCAAAAAAAAAGGAAACAATACTTTAATAATAACAATACAAATTCTACAACCCAAAAAAAAAAAAAAGAATGCAAAAGTAAAAGTAAATGTAAAAGTAACCAAAAATAAAAATAAATATTTATGTTAAAATATGTGTATTAATTATATTTTATTATTTTATATATTTTTGTATGATATCTTGATTTAAAATGACCAAAAAAATATCTCACACATGTCTATAAAAAATAGAATACCGTGATATGTACCTTATGATATTTGTGGTATGTCATGATTTTTAGACAAAATATACATAAAAAGTTATCGGTATGCAAAATATTGTAAAATACCGGAATATATCATGTATTTCATATGAAAAAATGATAAAATGTAGAAACATTTGTACCGCATACTGCTTACCCGTGGTAAGCGGTATACCACGGTATTTAATTCTATAGCGACGAGATGGTGATAGAAGGCAACGAAGAACGACGATGATCGATAAGGAAAAATGTCGCATTATTGCCTGAAAGGTCTCAGCCTTTTGTTCCCCTTTGTCATTTGATTAATCATCAGTGGTGGCTGCAACGTAGGATGTCGGCGATATGATAGGGACGTGACGGTGGTAGATCAGTACTAGCCATAGTAGAGGTGAAGGTCATGAGGGGCGAAGGAGCAGAGGTGAAAGTCATGACAGGCTTGTGGTTTTATTGCAAGATATAAAAGTTTTGAGGTTTCTATGACAAATGAAACGTCTTTTAGGGGTTAAAAATTAGTTTTTTACATTTTTTTCCGTCCATTTTAACTATTGCAATTAACAACAGGGCGATTGGTATAACATTTTCATAGTTAAAGGATAAATGATGTAATGTTTTGTAGTTTCAAAATGAATCCGAAACATGAGTCTTAGTTTAGGGACAATGAGCGCTGTTTACCCATAAATAAAAATGATAAATTACACAAAATTCATGAAATTTGTTAAAAATTTAATTCATACCCCAAGACTACAAAACTAACAACTTCCGCATTTACCATTAGATTTTTAACAGCTAGTGGCATATTCGGTACCAAACTGTAATATTAGTATTCAACTTAGGACCAAACTATGCATTTAGTGATGCAATTTGAACTACTAAAAATTATAGTGACCAAATCGGTCTAGGCTCATAACTACAGTGATTTTTTTTTGTACTTTTCCTATTAAAATTAACTATCCAACCGATGAAAAGGACCTAAACAAGATGCAAAATATAAGTTAACGGACCTCATTATAATAAAATAAAGTTACATGACCCTCTTGTGACAAAAAAAATATGGAACAAGACCCAATGTTCTTACCTGTAAGTTTTAACTGGTACGATTATCTATTATACTAAAAAAGACCATTTGCTACTTGCTAGAGGAAAGTTAAATCATAATAGGGAGGCCCGAGCACCCACAACCCCTGCTAGCTCCATTTTTTGTGTTACTCCATTCATTTCCAAATACTTAGTTTTTTTTCTTGAGAAAATATTACTATTAACCATTTATCTTATATGAAAAAATACTAGAAGATAATTTTTTGTAAAATTGCTTAAACCATTAAAGATGTCAATTAAATTAGAATGGAGGGAGGAAAAAAAATACTTCTTTTAATATTTAGAATTCCGTTATTAAGCTTTGGAAAGATAAGGAAGATAATATAAATAGTTGAAGGGAAACTTGTTGAAAAATACTTCTACCAATCCTCAAACTCAGGTCCTTAGACTTATCCATATTACATGTAATTATAAGTTTGCTGCTGACGCAAGAGTTCAAATGCTGGTGATAACAATTTTAAACAGTAGCACATCAAAGTTTGATTATGGGTTGAAGTATTGCGTATATGAAGCCCAACAAATATGGGTTGACCGTATAAATTGGACCAAACTGACCTTGGGCTGAGTATATAACCCAGGGGAGGCTGGTTCAGGCCAGGCAATTGCTGAACCTCAAAGGATTATGCAGTACATTGACACCTAATTTATTTTAACTTAAATTAATTTAATTTAAAATTATATATTTTTATTTTTACATATTTTTTTTTAGAATCAATTTTATTTGAAATTCAATATTATTCAAGTAAATAAATATGATGGTATATCTTAGAGATAACGTTGATTCATTATGATGACACATTTATAATTAACTGGAATGGAACCGGTAATATAATGGTATGTCTATGTTGTGTTTTCCAAATTTTGAAACTTTATTTATAAGATGTTGAATAGTTTATTATTAATTAGAATGGAACCGGTAATATTATTAATTAATGAAAATGAGAAACTTACAATTACCCCTTAAGGTTTATCTTAACCTACAGTTTATCCATTTATTTCTAAAACCTACACTTTGCCTCTATTTCTTTAATATTGTCCAATAATAACTTCTGAAACAGTAATTTATAATATACAGTAGTCATCTTCCAATAATTTTTATCTTTATAATATTTTCTAACAGATATTTTAAATTATTAATTTTTTCTTTCTATAAATGAATTTTCTTCACTGTAAATACATTTCAGTATTTTTTAAAAGTCGGTTAGATATGAAAAAAAAAATCAAAATTTTTAAAATTACAGGAACATAGTTATTAGACAGTTTAAATTAGGGTTTTAAAAATTGTTGTTGGACATTGTAAAGAAAGTATGGGACAAAGTGTAGGTTTTTAGAAACCGCATGAGGGGTTATATAAATTTTCCTAGAGAAAACTAAGGCAATATGCAAGTTAGAATGAGCCAAACGTTTGGGGAAAGCGTAATATGCCCTCCACCTCTTATGCTTATATATATTTATATTTCAACACTATCCTGATAACATAAAATAGGCATGAACGCTCAAATCCTGTTTCCTTTAGAATTAGAGATATATACTAATCATATTACAATTATGTATTAAATGGATGCAGAAAGCAAGTGAGAGATACGTACAAATCATATGAAATATATGTGTAAATGAAATCATAGATCTATTATTGATATATTTAATTATATGCATGAGAACCACCCTTCATCCTAACCAAAATAAGAGACACGTGTAAATCAAATAACAAATATGTGACAACTTGATGCACAAAGAAGGTGATGGATAATGTGCATATCATATTACACATATATGTAGACTTTATAGAGAAATTCTTAAATTGCTTCTATCCTATCTATTATATATATTGTAAAGCATAAGCCTAGATTAATTATAAAGTTAATTGATAGCCTAATTAAGTGCAACCTCAAACTATTATATGGAACTCAAATTTTATCCCTTAATTTGTTGACTCAATTTTTACCGTTTTCCAAATTTACATTTTGCCAATTTGAAGTAAATGATAAAATTTTATGTTCCTCTAGATAATTTTTTGGGAATTGTTTCCACCATGCTTAATCATAAAATTTTTTCAAATTTAGAATTACTCCTCTACCTAGTTTATTGTTGAATATAAAGAAAGTAAACTCATAGCATCATACAAATATATTGTATTATTAATTATAGATTTTACTTAATATACTGGTGATTTACTAAATTTATAATCGATAAAAACTTATGTAATATTTTTAAATTATAACCATTGCATTATTGCCCAAAATAAAAAACCCAAAATGCAATCTCAATGTCTTTTCATAATTATAAAAATATAGTTTTCTTCATTTTTATTTTGTCTTTTTTCCTTATCATTGTGTAGAAAAAATGGAAAAAAATATTTATTTCTAATTAAGAGTCAACTCAAGCTAATTTATTATGTAGCCATTTGAAAAGAGAGAACATACAAAAAATTATTTAATAAAGTGCAACAAGTACGCATGACAAGTGCAGTTATGAGATTGCAGAAATAAACAAAAGTCAAGTATTTAAGATAATTTAAAAAAATTATGTTAACTACATCATCAAAATTGCATGACGCTAATTGTAATTAATTACATTTTATGCTAAATTAATTGAATATATCCTCATAAATTATTTATATAATATTATAACATGAAAATTACCAATAGTGTAGTAAAAATATTATATAACTCATACGTGTTTAATTAATATTTTTTAAAAAAATTAAAATACAATAATTAAATTATTTTATTACTTTTTGTGGGTGAAAAATTAAAAAATTTTATGTTGCACAAGCATATGTAATTATAGCTTTGTTTGGAATTGTGGTGCATGTTAACAAAATAGTAATCACAAATAGTGTTTCAAACATAGTGATTAAATCTAGTTGTTAATCATACACAAGTACTTTTTTTGGGGAAAAAATCAAAATGAAAAGCCTAGTTAATTCCAGTTTATTTGTGAAAGGTCTAAAAGGTACATGAAATAATAATAATAATAATAATAATAATAATAATAATAATAATAATAATAATAATAATAATAATAAGAGTAATAGTAACAGTAACAACAATAACAACAACAACAACAATAATAATAATAATAATAATAATAATAATAATAATAAAATGTCATTTAATAGGGGTAACTCACCAGTAAAGTTGTTTTCTACTTAATTATGGAATATATTTATAGTGTTTATATAAGTAGAAAAGTATTATTAAAATAAAATGGCTAGATATTTCCTACACAGTTTACTGTTGGAAAAAAAAATTATTAGATAAACTCCACTCACAGTCTCTAAACTATATCCATTGTTGTTTAATCGTTCTCAAACTATCAAGTGCTGCATCAATCGTCCTTTAACTATTTAATTGTTGTTGTTCCATCCTGCCGTCTATCACAGTCGTTAAGTCTAGGCAGAAAAATGACATGACTGCTAATTTGACTTTGAAAGCTTATGTGGCTACTAATATAATGTCACATTTCCATTTATTCTTAACGGTGTGATGGATGGTACAATGAGATAACAACAATTAAATAGTTTGATGATGATTGGTGCAACATTTGATTGTTTTGATATGGTTACACGACATAGGATATAGTTTAGGGACTACATGTGAAATTTACAAAAAATTATCAGTATGGATAAAATTATAATAATAGCATTCAATATCCATTTCACTTTACAACTGACGGTTCTTACTACTAGTCTGCTAAATGGGGAAATATAACTAGGATTACAAACAAAGTTTTCTAAAGTGGTGTTTGTTTATATTAGTTAAATGACATTATAATGATTTAAACACAAGCAAACGAAGTTTTGAAGTTTTTAACCACAATGTCTAACTAGGCCTATATCTATAAGAGTATACATCTAAATGTCAACCAGAATGAGGTTGAGTTTGTAACTTTGATTTATATTTGTCTATGTATGATCAAAATGAAGATAATTGCACATGATATATATGAATGTGGTATTTTTTGTATTGTTCATGTGTTATGTATATCAATATTTTGCCAAAATATTAGACTTTAAATTTCTAAATAAAGAATTAAATTTTCAATTTATCAATTTTCATGTATAAATAAAAAATAAAAATCAAAGTTGAATTTATATACTTTAGTTAAATTCCTATTTACATCCTGGAAAAAAAAAATTCCCATTTATACAATGATTTTTTTAATTAACATTGTTTTAAAAAGAAAATTGTCCATAGGATGGGTTTAGAACAAATTGGACAATGCAATGTCAAAAAAAATTCTAATTGAGAAAAAAAATGCATTGCCTCCATAAAGCAAAAATCTATACAAGTTGGATGATATATATGTACAAATCCTATGTATGAAGAAAGTGAGGCATATGTATAAATCGTATGAGACAGATATATAAATTTAGGGAAAATTACAAAAACCCCCCCTGTGATTTGGTCAAACATATAGTTTGCCCCCTCTATTTTGAGAAACCTACACTTTGCCCCCATGTTTTTTATACTACCTGATAACAACTTCTGAAACTGTATTTAAACTCTACGATAATCATCTTCCAGTAATTTTAATCTGTCCAATATTTTTTTTATAGCTAATAGACATTTTAAACTATCAGTTTTTTCTTTCTGTAAATGTACTTTCCCACCTGTAATTATATATCAATATTTTCTAAAGGTCGGTTTGCTGTGAAAAAAATATCAAAAATATTGAAATTACTAGAGCATTATTACCATAGAGTTTAAATACAGTTTCAGAAGTTGTTATCGGGCAGCATAAAAAGGGAAAGTTACAAAAACCCCCTATGATTTGGTCAAACCTATAGTTTGCCCCCTCTATTTTGAGAAACCTACGCTTTGCCCCCCCATGTTTTTTATACTACCTGATAACAACTTCTGAAACTGTATTTAAACTCTACGATAATCATCTTCCAGTAATTTTAATCTGTCCAATATTTTTTTTATAGCTAATAGACATTTTAAACTATCAGTTTTTTCTTTCTGTAAATGTACTTTCCCACCTATAATTATATATCAATATTTTCTAAATGTCGGTTTGCTGTGAAAAAAATATCAAAAATATTGAAATTACTAGAGCATTATTACCATATAGTTTAAATACAGTTTCAGAAGTTGTTATCGGGCAGCATAAAAAATATAGGGGCAAAGTGTAGGTTTCTCAAAATAGATGGGGCAAACTGTAGGTTTGACCAAACCACAGGGGGGTTTTGTAACTTTCCCATAAATTTATTATGCCAAAGCACTATATATATATATAGGCAAAGTCCACTGGGGTACCTTAATTTATTTTTTTTATCCTAAATAGGTACCAAACCTTCAAGTTTGTCCTATCGAACTATTTAATCTTATATTGCCCATCTTGATTGGCTATTTTTCATTAATTTAAACCATTAAAATGGATGAAAAATACTAATATAACATTAAATAATACCAAAACAAACCTAACATAGCGTTTATTATCCTTAAATTTTTTCAATCAATAATCTAAACCATTAAACTTTTAAATATACTATTTACACCCCTAATCTAAACCCTACTATTCCTTTTTTCTACTTCCACCCCAGTAAGGGTGTCCATCTAACCAGCCTAATCCGTGAAACTGCACAGACTGAACTGAATCAACCTATTGACTACGCAAGTTTATACGGGTTATAGTACAATTTGGGTTCTAAAAATTAAAAACCGATGTATATGTGGTGTGGTTCCGGTTCTAATTTTGAAACCGTATAAACTCAGACTAAATCGTAACCTTAATAACCTCATAAAAACTTAAGTCCATCCACTTTTCTGGTCCAAAAAGAAAAGCCTAGTTATATCAGGTCTGGTCTCTCTCCTATTGCTGCACAAGATTGGTGCCGAGTTGCACCACTTCTGTTCGAGGTTGAGGAAAGAATTGATGAGCTTAAACAAATTGAATCAGGTAAAATAGTTCCTTTTGTAGTTGTGGTTAGTATATTGTATAATATACACATGATGATACATAGAATTTATAATTTATTATTCTACAACTTTACAGAATTTTCTGGGGTAACTCAAACATCACTTGTTGTTGGCGTTAATTGATGACCACTCCTCCACTGCATATTTTTTCTATGTAAGCATGTTCTCATATCTAGAAATTTATTGTTCATAATTTTAATTCATTTCGAATGCCTTGAAACTCACACTTAGTGGTTCCATGCAGGTGAAATTGAGATCATTGCGTATAAGAAACTGAAGAATTTTGAAATAATTTAACACATCTTTGTATTTTGTAACAATAACTCTATTTTGTGCTTATAATATTCTAAAGTACGGAATTGTTGATATTTCATAAAACCATTTAGTTCTCAAAACAACGTATTAACATTAAGACAAATGTTGTAAAGGAACTTAAATTGTTTTACAGAATAGAAAAGATAAACCGGCCAAATTGAACCACATGGAACTGCATTCTATGCTGTTTGGGTTTCAATCGGAGTTATGGTAAATGGTGTAGTTTGGTTTTATATTAAGTAACTCGGTCACCTATGTGGCTCGGTTTGGATTTAAGGTGAACCTAGTCAAACCCACATCCTGAACACCCCTACATTCTAGCCTCAGCCACAAAAAATTGCAGCCGCACGTAGCTGCCCGCCCTCACCGTTCCTCTCGTCGATGTCTCTAAGAATAGCCGCCAGCCTCTTCCATCTCCAAGCATGCCCGCCAACATACCTTTATTGAGCCTTGGGGAATGGGATGCATTGTCCTCTCCCTAGGCTATTTTACTTGCCACTCCCCTCCTCTATGGCAAATCGACTGGGTAAAGTATAAAAAAGGTGACTGTACTTTTGGCCATTCACATTTGGTCATCGTTCTTTTAAGTGGTGCCAAATGCATTACTAAGGACAACATTTTGCACCAAATCACGTATTTAGGTTTTGAAATAGGGCCAAATAGGTTATCGATATAACTGACGGTGGAAAGATTTTATTAAATATTAAAATATTCCATCAGGAGAAGATTATGTGACAATTAAAGGACGACTGTGTGGCAATCAATGATAAAATTGCATGATATAGAGGCAAAAGAGGAAAGGACATTTTTTTCCTCTAATTTTATTAGCTTTTCCACTCGGTCCTATTTTCATCGCTGATGCCAACCCCAAGTAATCGATGAGCTGAGTCTCATTTTCTAGGGAAAATTTTTTAGTTCCCTCGTTTAATGCTCATTGATGCGCTTTCTCATCTATGGGCTTAGGATATCTTCAATTAGAGGTAGTGCATGACCTATTTGAGGTCATTAAGATGTGGGTTCGGTTAAGGGTACAAGTTCAATTAAAGGTAGCAACAGTGTCGGGGTTAGCTGATTGAGGGTGGTGGCGATGTTAGGTCCAACGATTAAGGGTGATAGCGGATCTAGGGTAACTATTTTGAAAGGGTTATGTACCCAAATGAGACAAATGAAAAATTGGAGGTCAAATGAAGCATTTAGGTCAAATTGGGGACCAATGTAGTAGTTTAAACGTCTCAGTTAACACATCATCAATCGCTAACTCACCCCTTTGTTAACACATCATCAAAACTAACGGCCCAATCATGAAGTTGGGCCCAACTTTAAACTTTAGTAATGTAAACGAATATCATGGGCATATGTCTAATTAGACATAGTTGTTATTTTATAATTTTACCCCAAAATTTTCCTTCCTAACCTGTTTTTCTTTTTCTCATCGTCGCTGGTCTTCCTTTCTCATCCCCGCTGATCACTGTCACTCTTCATTCAAGACAAATTGTTGGTGATCAAATCACGTCCCAGTGGCCTTTTCAGCTTAATCTCCAATCACGCTTTGATAAAATCACGTTGCTGCCTTTTCAGCCTCTGGAAATTTAGATCAAATCATGTCTCTTCAGCGTCGCCGCCTCTCCGCTCTGATCAAATCGTGTCGCCTATCCACTTTGATCGAATCGCATCGCCTCTTCAGTGTCGGTGCCTCTCTACTCCAATCAAATCGTGTCTTTTCAGCATCGCTGGCTCTCCACTCCGATCGAATCGCATCGCCTCTTCAGCATCGGTGCCTCTCTGCTTCGATCGAATCGTGTCGCTGCCTCTTCAAAGAAGTATCCCACGGTGGTTGGCACTTCTTCTGTTATTTCAAGCTCTTCAATAGAGCGTCGTAAGGCAACCAGACTTTGGCTTTAGTCACTCATGTACTGGTTTGGTTATAATATTAAAAAAAATTGTTATGACAGTTTTATATTTATTTGGACATTTTCATTTATTTTTAAAGACACTTTTAAATTTGAAGCTAACAATTTTTGTACATATTGTTTTTATCTAGACACTTTCGTTTATTAGTTCAGACACTCTCACTTTTTTAAGATCAGTTATTTGCTTATTATTTTGGACATTTTTATATATTGTTGTAAACACTTTAACATATTTATTTGTATATTTAGATATTTTTAGATATTCATTCAGACAATTTTCTTATTAATTTAAACACATTTATTTTCAAAGATAATAAATTATTTGCATATTATTCAGATACTTTAACATATTTCTATAGATGCTTAAACATATCTATTCAAACACATCTACAAGTTTATATACCATTTTGGCAGAGAACAAATAGTTTACATGTTATTAAAAAGAACAAATAGTCTGGATATAATTTCAAACACTTATACATACTTGTTCACACATTTTTTCCAATTTCTTTAGAACTTTGCATGTTTGTCTTTAACACTTACGCAGACGCGAGTGATGATGGATGATCTGGTGGTGGCTACGGCGGTGATGACGGCGAGATTGATGGTAGAATTTCTAAAGAGAGAGATTTTTTATGATAGGCAATTTTATCAATTTTTTTATGGAAGTGGGTTATACATAGGGCTATAAATTTCGGGTTTAGAGTGGGGTTCGGGTCAAAACCTAAATTTTGTAAAAAATGTTGTCACCCAAAAAAGTGACCTAAATCGACTCGAAAAAAAAATAAGAACCTGAACCAACCCTAACTTAAAAATATAGGCTCAGGGGTTTACTAGACCTCCACCGCCGATTGCCGCTGCTTCTTCTCCTATTCCATCCAGCCTTGTTGATTGACAACAATCTAAAGCAGTGAAGCCAATGGCAACTTTTAAATGGTGGCAAACTTGTAAACCAAAGGCTGAATGACAAAACAAGAAAGGGAAAAAGAAAGGCGAATGACGAAAAAAGAAGAAGGAGCCTGAGGACTGACAGCGTGAGGAAGGAAGCCAAAAGATGACAATGAGGGAGGCAGAACGACAGTGCAGACAAACAGACGAATGAATAATAAATGATAATGGCAAACAAACAAACGAATGGTGACAAAAACGGTAGTGGTAAATGGCGACAGAAAGTGAACAGCGGCGGTCAGTAGTGAGAGTTGAGACTTGTGGCTAGTGGCTGCAATTCCTGTATAATGAATGAAAGGGTTTGGAATATTAGGTTATGTATTTATAATAGAGGTATGTGGGTTGGGCTGAGATGGGATTGGGCTATCAATGAAAATGGGCTGGGGAAGTCTGAATTGTTAGTAATTTCGGGTTGAATCGGGTTTAACTCAAACCAACCCGATTTTGCCCTCTCAAAATCTGTTCAGGTTCAGGTCAACCCGAATAGCACTAATTCCCTCCCTTGACCTAACCCTAACCCAAAAACTAAGGTCGGGTTTCGGGTTAGAATTAAACTTTTACACCCCTAGTTACATCTAGAAAGTTGGAGGTGAGTTAGTATGTCGAATTAGCCATATGTGTATGGTATAATAACTATCAGTAATGCATTTGGTATCATTTAAAAGAATGGTAACCAAATATGTCTATGGCCAAATGTATAGTCACTTTTTTTGTACTTTTCCTGAAATCATATTCGATGTCACTTATTTTTGGTTTCTTCCTCCAATTTCACCAATCTTTGATGTCTCTATCTTAAACATCACTGGTCTTCAATTTCTAATCCACCAATTTTGCCAATCTTTTATGTTGCCAATGTCAGAGATCTCAAGCAAAGCCTTAACGAGCTGGTGTTACAAACCTCACCATCAAACCATTAATTACCTACTAGTGTCGTAAATCCAAGACCAGTAGACTTAGTCCAAGTCTGGAAATAAGGCATCGGTGAAAAATGTTGGCGATACTCAAAAGACATGGGGAAGCAACAGCAAAACTCTAGCTCTATTTCCCGTTGGTGGGGCCGGTTAAGAGCCATCCTAGTCAGAACTCCTTATCTGTTCGATCTCACCAGAACTTTTAGATCATTTTTTATCCTTCATCGTCAAGATCTTGCATCCCTTCTAGAACCCGCGAATCAAGTCGAAGAACTGCTTCTGTTCGAATTGGTGTTCGATTTTCTTTCATTGAACTAAGTGTTGTTGTTGTTGTATGTCTCTTGGATTTAAGACTGAAAAGGGTGATTTGGTGCAGACAGAAGGATTGTTAAGGGAAGAAGTTAGGGAGAATCACCAACAGTGGGTAAAGGAGTCTAAGGTATGGATGGCAGTGGATCAGGTAAAACCAGTAAACCGTGGATTCCTGCCGTGAGTCACGGATATTTAGCTAAAAATTTACCCGTCTGGTAGGTATGGGTGGGTATGAATTTAGAGCTATTCGCACCAGCAAACCCATAACCTACGAGATTTCCTTTTACTCAGTAGTGACTCACTTGTTAAATTTCAATATAATTAGCATTTTGTGTAAAAACTAATAAAATTGAAGGACTAAGAATACACTTACCCCAAAATTACCCTAGTTCTACTCATACTTAAGACCACTGTAGCTTGCCCTTTGTTTACTTCATGACTTCCACCTCCATTACCACCATCCTCCAATTCTGCTATTTCATTCTCCACCTTGTTTCCTTAAATTTTCCACTGGATCTCTCTCTTCAAACCCACCCACACGTCACTCCTACTATCCTCCTGCCTAATCACCTATCAAAGCCGCTATCGATGCCTCCATATCTATCTTTGGACTCAACACTGTAGGTAGGCTTATGGTGGACAAGCAAAGCATCACGATTTAGGGATGAAATTCCATTATTTGTGGACCACTTTACACTTCGAGTTAGGAATTTGGCACTAACTTCACGCAATTTAGTGCTTCTTAGCTTTTGATGTTGTTCTGCTACTAGGCTATCATTGTCCTCTTTCATAACTTCTCTGTTTTGCGAGGTTAAGAGATCTATGAATGCATTTGTTAGAGTTTATGGATAATCAGTAGGTAGCCATAACCCACGGGTGGCAGGCATGGGTGTCATTTTTCACCCGTTAGCTTTGGCAGGTAGGTGATGGGTAAGGCAAATCCATGCCCTATCAACGCCATTTCCATCCTTAGGCTAGGGAAATGAGGAAGAGTAGATTTAAGGCTAGGAATAGTGTATTTAGAAGTTTAGGGTTTAAAATTATCATTAGAAAAGTCTGATAACTAAAATTATTATTAAAACTTTATTTTAAGGTTATTTAATACCACATCATCACATTCCATCCAATTAAATAGAAAATTTGATGAAAAATAATTGATTGGGGCGCGCTAAGTGAGGTTATGTAGTTTGATAAAATAAATCTAAAGGTTAGTACCAATTTGGGACAAAAAATAAAGTTATAATAAAACTCTTCCCCCCCTCCCCCCGGGTTCTGCAGTGGACTTTACCTAGTTCTTTGAATTGATTGATTCTTTGAAGGATGAAATGTTGAAATGCATGCCAAATGTTTGAAGAAATGCCCATGTCAGCATGATCAGGTGAGGAAGAAAAGTATTAATTTTAGTGTAAGTTTAGGGGGTTAGAGTTAATTATTTAAAAAAATTTAAGGACCAAAGTTATTATTTTAAATTTATTTCAATGTTATTTAATGCCACATTAGCATTTTCCATCCATGTTAAAGATGAAATCAACAAAAAGTACCCAATTGGATCACTTTATATGAGTTTAAGTAGTTTGATAGGACAAATCTAATGGTCAAGTACTCATTTAGGACAAAAAAATAAGTTAAGATGTCCTCGATGAACCTTTACCCCCTCTCTCTCTTTCTACACACACACACACACACACACACACACATACACACACACACACACATGAATAAATATATTTGGACATAAGTAGAAACATATGAGCTTGTGTTTACAAGTGAAATTATTTATAGAAATGACTTTATTCTTGTGTGTTTATGTGTACGCGCGCACGTGCATTATATGTATCTATAGTTGCATTTATAGATTTATACATGGTATACTTTAATACGCAAAGTTATATAAATTATATTTGTATCCATATAATTTTATATCTTTCTTCACATCATTTTTCTTTAGAAAAGAAAAAATTGAATGACAAAACAAAAATTTTGACCTTAAACCCTTTATTACTATTAGTCACATGTGTTTTCAACCCAGAAAGGAATAATTAGAACAATTTATCGCCTCAGCATTTGTATAAACTTGATGATAGATATATACAAACTCAATGTACACATTATATGATGGATATGTATAAATAGTATGAGACATATGTACATATAAGATCATAAAATTGTTACTGATATATTAACTAATTTTTCTTTCTAGCCCATTATGCATCAAAATAAATTGAACATGAGGAAGGCAACTAGAATTTTATTTGCAAATTCCCAAAATAAAGAAAAAATAAAAGATAAAATTAGAAGATGAATTAATTTGCTCTAGGGAACAAAAGCAATATTTGCTTCTTCTCTCTAACCTTGAAAATAAAAAACATACAAAATAGCAAGACAAACAAACATTCATTTAGTCATCGAACAAATTTGCTTCCATGATCAAGCCAATATCTTTATTGCTTCCCGTTTCTCCAACCTTGAAATTTTGGGCCACCAGAAACATAAGCAAAAGCAAGAAAAAACGATGGCGGCAATAGCTAGGAGTGCAATTGATAGTTACCAGAGCAACAAGAGATATATACAAATTGGATGACATATTTGTAAAAGTCTAACGTAATAAACAGGATAGGACTTTTGGAGAAATTGTGGGGGATTTGTACAAGGGAAAATTATAAAATCCCCCTAGTTTGGTATAACCTACAGTTTGCCCCTTTATTTTTAGGGAAAATTAAAAAAAAAACTCCTTGTAATTTGGTCAAACTTACACTCACGACAAAAAAATTTGGTAGATGTGATTGAAGAAATAGTGGCATTTAGTTGCACCATGCGAATGAAATGCCACAAGAATGGTCAGTAGCAAAAATGTTAGTCGCATGAATCGTGCCACTGTCATGTGACTGAAACATGCCACTATCATGCGATTAACTGTGGCAGTGGAATAAAGTGTTCGACTGAATTTGTTAGTTGCATCATGTGACAAAAAGTCAGTCTCATAGTGCAACTAAAACTTTCGGTAGCATAAGCTGTGGGGTCAGTCAACCATACAACTGACAGTTTCAGTCGCATATACATATATTTTAAAAAAAAATTAAAACGTTTAATTTAATAAAATTTAATTTGCAATTATTATAATAATGAAAATATATAATTGTTATATTAAAATTATAATTATTAAAATTGATACCGAATATTCAATCAAACAAGATTAAACACAAAATCCACATGATTAAAAAAATGCCAAACCCACAAAATCACAATTGGATTTACAAAAGCAAACACCAAATCACACACCAAACTCACAAACTAGATCCACAAAATTAAACACAATATCAAAAACAATATCAAACACAAAATCATTTAAGGGGCGAGAAGGCAAACGACAATGAGGCGACAAGTGATGAGGCAAATGGAGAAGGTGGCCAAAGACATCATCAGTGACTAGCGAGGATATTAACGCGAGGGAGAACGGGCAGATAGCAAAGGAGAACGGTGAGGAGACGACAAGCAAAAGGCAAGGAAGAGGCGAGGCGAAGCGGGTGAGAGAAAGGACGGAAGATGAGGACGATGAGTTAAGGCACAGCAGTTAAAGGAGAATAGATGAAAGGGATGAAAGAAGCGAGATGAAAAGGAGAATCACGGAAAGTGGCTATGTGGGAAGGTTGAGAAATAAGAGATGACGGCTATATATATATGACGAGAGATTTAAATGATGCAGTTTGAAGGCAGCAAAACTTCAGCCAGAGAGGATGAAGAACTGGAGAAGTAGAAGTAGAGATAAATACTAGAGATGGAGGAAAGAAGGAGAAAATCAGAGAAGGTGGAGAAATGAGGAAGAGAAACGAATGTGGGAGGTAAAGTAGTCTATATGACTGAATTTGCCACTAATATGAGACTGAAGGAAAATATATTTAATTTATATGACTACCATGTGACTGTCGTGCTACTGATGGGGAAATTAATTTAGTATTTTTTAAACTGTGCGGCTAACATGCCACTGACATTTTTATATTTTTTAAATTGTGCGACTGGTATGCAACTGATATTTCAGTAGTATAAATGACTATGACCCACTGCATGTGCGATTGAAATTTAATATTTTTAAAATTGTGCTACTGAAAAGCGACTGACTTTTGTACTATTGAACATTTTAGTCGTATAAAAAATTGTGACCCACACATATGCTACTGACATGTGACTGAACACTCATGCTACTGACTTTCAGTCGCATAAATTAGTTGCATCTCAACATTTCTCTTGTAGTGACTTTGGCCCCTCTATTTTTAGAAACCTACACTTTACTCTTTGATTTCTTTACAGTGTTTGACAACAATTTCTGAAACCCTAATTTAGACTGGCTAATATTCATATTCCAATAATTTCAATATTTTTTATATTTCTTTCATAGCTAATTGATCTTTAAAAGAAACTGATATGAATTTATAGGAAAAAAATGCATTTACAAAAAGAAAAAATTGATAATTTACAATATCTATTAACTATAAGAAAAATATTGGAGAGATTGAAATTACTGGAAAATGATTATCGTACAATTTAAATTATAATTTTAGAAGTTGTTATCAGATAATGTAAAAAAAAATATGGGGCAAAGTGTAGATTTTCTAAAATAAAGAGGGCAAACTGTAGGTTATGGCAAATCTCAAGGGAGTAATTGTAAGTTTCCCTTATTTTTAGAATTATACACTTTATCTCTACTTTCTTTACAATAGCCAACAACAACTTTTGAAATTTTAGTTTAAACTGTCTAATAATCATGTTCCAGTAATTTTAAAAAAAATTATTTTTTTCACATCTAACTGACCTTTAAAAAAATACTTTTATTCATTTACAAAAAGAAAATTATGTTTATAGAAAGAAAAAAACTAATAATTTAAAATATCTGTTAACTATACAAAAATATTGGAGAGATAAAAATTACTAAAAGATGACTATTATACAATTTAAATTATAGTTTTAGAAGTTGTTATCAAATAGTGTAAAAAAAATTGAAGGTAAAGTGTAGATTTTGAAAAATAAAGGAAGGACAAAGGCTAGAGCAAATCTTAGGGAGTAATTGTAAGTTTCCCTTGTTTACAAGTAAAAGAAACTGTTATTGATAGACATATATGTATCTAAAAGAACACTAGGTACACTAGGTATGCAAATACGTAATTATTATTTTTTGTTTGTACACATATTTAAACTTGATAATAGATACATACAAACTTGATGTACAAAGAATATTATGGATATGTATAAATAATATGAGGCATATGTACACATGAGAACACAAAATTGTTGCTGATATATCACCTAATTTTTCCTTCAAGCCCATTATACATCAAAGTAAATTGAACAGGAGGAAAACAACTAAAATTTTATTTGCAAATTCCCAAAATAAATAAAAAATAAAAGATTAAATTAGAAGATGAGCTAATTTCTTCCAGGGAACAAAAGCAATATTTGCTTCGCTTCTCTAACCTTGAAAATAAAAGACATACAAAATAGAAAGACAAGCAAACATTCACTTAGTCATCGAACATATTTGCTTCCATGGTCAAGCCAGTACCTCTGTCACTTTTCTTTTCTCCAACCTTAAATTTTTGGATAACGAGAAACAGAAGCAAAGACAATAAAAAAGGATGGCAGCAATAGCTAGGGGTGCGATCGATAGTAGGTAGAGCAACAAAAGATATATACAATTGAATGACAGATTTATAAAAATTCAATATAATAAAGAGGATAGGACATTTGTAGAAACTGTGGGGGATTTATAAGGGGAAAATTACAAAATTTTCCCTATGGTTTGGTATGACCAACACTTTACCCCTTTATGTTTAAAATCCTACACTTTACCTGTGGTTTCTTTATAGCATCCAACAACAATTTCTAAAATTCTAATTTAAACTGTCTAATAATCATGTTTCAGTAAATTTTTTATTTTTTTTTCATAACTAACCAACCTTTAAAAAATACTAATATACATTTATAAAGAGAAAAATACATGTACAAAAAGAAAAAACTGATAATTTAAAATATCTGTTAACTATACAAAAATATTGAAAAGATCTAAATTAATGAAATATGATTATCGTACAGTTTAAATTATAGTTTTAGAAGTTGCTATCGGATAATGTAAAAGAAACTGAGATTAAAATGTAGATTTTTTAAAATAAATGGGAACAAACTATAGATTAAAGCAAACCTCAAAAGTTAATTGTAAGTTTCCCTTGTTTACAAATAAAGAAAACTGTTATTGATACACATATATATACCTAAAAGAACATTTGGTACACAAATACGTAATTATTATTTTTCGTTTGTACACATATGTATACCTAAAACCGTTAACGATCGATTTTGAAAAAAATAAAAATTAAACGGTGAGAAATAGACAATAGGTTTGAGCCAAACCTTTTTGTTTTTCCTCTCTCTCTCTCTCTCTCTTCTTTGTTTTTTTTTTTTTTTTTTTTTCCGAAACTCTTCAGCTTTAACAAGTTCATCCGCTGCCTTGTCCCGTTATCATCCTATACCGTCTGTCGTTGTTCCCTCTTAGCCCCAGCATGATAGCGCACGTAAAGGTGGGCGTATTTCATCCAGACGCCTGGACGAGCGTAGTATTACTGGCAGATATCTAAAACATATATCTTGTCGAAAAATCCAGGATTAAGATATCCTTAACCGGCACCACATATACTGGCGCCATGTGTGAGGGAATCCCATCAACATCGACTACTTTGCGTTTCAAACTTGAGCAACTAATCGGATGCAGATAAGGATGTGCGATTGAATAAATCAGGGTTGGGTTTAGGTTAGTTTATTTATATTCGGATTTAATAGGGTTAGTGTCAATTTGAATTCAAGTCGGGTTGTTTAAGTTAAAGACTAATTTTGGGTTCAGACTTGAGGTTTAATTTATATAAAATTAATTTCAGTTTTAAATAACTTTAGGTCATATTATTTGAATTTTGAGTAATATTTGGATTGATATTCAGGTTTAATCAAGTAACTGGTGCATAGGTTGAAATGATTAGATTGATTCAATTTATTATTTAGATTTTACTAAAATTTAAATTAAAGAATTTAATTTTTTATGTAAAAATTTGAAAAGTTTAGGGACCGATGTTGTAAGTTTTATGATTGACTAAAATAAAATATTTAAAATTTAGGTATCTCATAACACAAAAATTAATAGACATAAAAAAATATTAAAATTTTTAATTTAACTAGATATAAATTTATTGGTATATGATTATTTTAAAAAAATAACTACTTCAAAACTTTACAAATTCGATTCACGAAACTATAAAATTTTCCCCTCACTCGCAGCCGGCAGCTAGTCGTTTTAGTATCATCTTTCACTAACTATCACACTCGCCATCGATCGTCTCGCCTTGCTTTGCAAATTGCAAAGGAAAACAGAGCAGGCAGAAGAAACGAAATACTGCCGCTCGGGAAGCCCACCGTGGCTGTCACCGTCGGCCATAATCAGGAACCCAACTATCTACTTTTTTTGGCAATTCACGCACCGTAAGTGCCACAGGTTTTCCTGCTTTCTTTTTTGTTTCCTTGATTTGGGGAAAAATTTTATTGGGGAAGCAAAGAGAGGCTAATAAATATGGTATTGTTCCACCAAGTCAACAACAATATTCAGAGTTTTTTGTACAACAGAATATAAAATCGATACTAGCAATAACCTCCTGCCTACACTCTATTAAATCGATACCAACAATAACCAGTTTTTGCCCACCAAGTCAATAATGCTCCTGCGTACACTATAAAATTGGTAACAACAATTAATAATGTTCAACATGTAAAAACGCCTGTACAAGCCTAAAATTTATACGTCAAGCTTGAGAAGGAGAACAAAAACTGCAGTCATGGACACTTGAATTTCGTTACTACTCGATGACCATAGAGCTACATCATATTATTGATACCTAATTTTTTTCTGGGTGCTAATTTTATTTAGTTCTAGGTTAGAAAAAGTTAGTTTATGAGCATTTTTGTTTTCTAGAGGCAATTTGGTCATTTTTAGGACATGAGGGTCAACTTGTTCATTTTAGAACTTAAGAATTTTGTAGGATTAGATGCATTTAAACTATGTTTTCACTTTAAATTATTAGTTTTTAGGGATTTATAACCATTATTTAGTATCAAAATAAGAAATAATTTAGTTTAGGTAATAATTTTGGGCCCTATAGGCCATTGGAGGTCAGTGTATGCGAAATAAAAGAGTTTGCGTGTGAATTGAAAATTTTTAGAAAGTTCTAGGTAAAATTAAAAAATTTGGGAAAAATTTGTTAACTCTCAAGAGTTTGAGATAAATCTGACAATTTTATGAAATTTTGGGCAAAATCTAACAATTTCATAAAGTTATGGGCTAATTCGACACATCCTAGAAAGATTGGGCTAAATTGAAAATTCACATAAAACTAGAGACTATAACACTAGCCTAAGAGTTTTGTTGTAATTAAACTAGAATTCTGGCCGAATTATATCCTAATAGATATAAATCTTTTCAAATTGGGCTTGGATAAGGATTCTTCTTTATTATTAAGTATTTTCTCAGCTGCAAATTATTGACATATGTTATGAACATTGCCTTAGTAATCATGAGTGGGACAAAATTGTAAAAATCACATCAATTTTAAAGCTTTTTTATGACATGACCACCCTCTTATTTGGTTCTGAGTATCCCATTGCTAATTTGTACTTTAAGAATATATGGAGAATGCAAAAGTTCATACTAGAAACAATGGATAACTTAGACTTCTAAATAAGATAAACGACACAATAATTAATGAAAGGTTTTAGAAGTATTTTGAAGATTTTTTAGTAGTTTTCTCATTTGTAGTAATACTTGATCCTCAGTATAAATTAACTTTTCTCAAATACTACAATGAGAAATTAGGTACACATCTTGCTTCTAAATAGTTTGATGTTTGAGATCAATTACATTTCCTTTTCAAAGAGTATGAGACTCATGGTGGTAATTCATCTCTTTCGTGTGATGTTGGAACTGGTAGTGGACAATCTTGTCAAGAAGTAAATTCATATCTTCTTGTAAATAAACTATTTTTTTGTTATTATGCTAATATCTATTCTTTTATATTATACGATGCTTTCAAGATTAATAGATATGTTGATGTAGCTGTAAAAATTTACCCAAGATACAATGAGGACTTTCAACTTAAGGTCGCAAGTTGTTCTTTACTTGGATGAGCCTATAAAGCTAATTAAGTTGAAGTTAGATGTCTTTGTTTTTTGGAAAGAAACGAAGCACGATATCCAATTATAGCACAAATGGCAAAGGACATATTGAGTATTCTTATCACAACTATTTCTTTAGAATCAACTTGTAGAATGGGTAGCAAGATTCTTAACAAATATAAGAATCATCATGTCCCTAACAATGTACAAGATTTACTAACATCTCATAATTGGATGTATGGTTATGAAGGTATGGTTTCTCTTTTACAGTTTTTTTTTATTTTCAATATATTGTAATTATTGCTAATTTTGTTTCTCAACTAACGAAGTTGAGGAGCATGGTTTGAAGCATTTGAATGGCATAAAAATAGAATTAGAGTAGCTAACCAATTCTCAAGCATCTTCCATTTTGGTATAAAGGTAAGATTACTACTAGTCACTTTATAATAGTTGAGTTTTTAAGTACATTTTAGGCAATAGGTCAATTTATAACTAGGCACTAACAACTCTATATTTTTATTTTGGTATTTCACTAGCTAGTATTATTTTGGAAACTCATAGATTTCATAAATGCAAATATTTGAAACCAGACACTTCAAACTTTGTCATTAACTTTGTTGCTTGAGATTTTTTACATGGAATATTGTTTTGAAACTCCTTTTCATTTTGTTTTTTTTATTTTGTTGTAAAACTTGATATTGGAATGAGTTGTTATGTTGCTTTAGGATTCAAATTATTATTTTTTATTGTAGGTTATTGTGGTTTTGAATGGTAAATAATGCTTTAAGTAATTTGAGCTCGAGCCTTTGCAAACTTTGTGAAATCAAATCACCTCAAACCTATGCGAGCTTTACTAGTAGTTTAAATTAAAATTTTATATAGTTTAGCATTGTTATTGAATGTTGAAGGCAACTAACGATAATAAATGTTGAAATAAGTCATTCATATTATAAAGAATCAAAGTTTGACTTAGTAGTTTTATAGGATTACGCTAAAATAAGTCCTTCCAGATTAAAATTGTCAAATTAAACTAATCACTATTGGTGAGATTACCAAATTAGAAAATACATAAAAATTATTAAGATCTTTCAACCAATATCCTAGAAAACCCCTAAACAAACTAAGACAAATTATTTTATCAATTTATTTTTCAAATTCCATAAGAAACCTAAACAAAAAAAATATATTTTTAAAATATTTCTTGAATTTTTTTAAATTACTTGGTCATAATTAATGTACAATTTAAATAAATAATCAATATATTAAAAAATCATGAATTTTTTAAATATCTGCCGACTTTATATTTTATGTTAATTTGGGTTAAAATCAAGTATTGTCAAATTTAAACTCAAGTTTTTTCAAGTTTGAATCAAATCAATCTCAAGTCCGAGTTATTTCAGATTAGACCAATTTTGATCCAGTTCAATTTGGGCTTAGATATTATGAGTTTTAGGTTTTTTCAAATTTCACTTTAATTAAGTTTATTTTCAAATCAGGTTAGGTATAACAAGAATCAGGTCATTAACTTTTTTCATTAAATCAGATCAAGTTACGTTTAAGTTCAAGCGATCTCTCTCTACTTCGAGCGAATGGCTTTGTTTGGAAATAATATTAGCGACTAACATCAATGACTAGAAAATTTTATTTGATAATAGCTTTTAACAGAAAAGAAATTATCTCAATGCTATTCAGTGAACCAAGCCAAAGATACTAAGCGGGTCCTAATCGTTCACATGAATTTTCAGTCTAAAGAAAGATTACACGATTAACCAACGAATCTTCTCAATCTAATATAAGACAAGATACGACGCCATTTCATGACACAGTGCTTCTGCTTCATGCCATTTAATAAACAAAATCCGGGAATAAAATATTCTACGGCACTCACCTCATCAAGTTTTTACTAATAGTTTAGGTAAAATTTAAATTTAGTCCCTAACTTTAAAAATTATCATAATATAATCCCTTAATTCAAAAAGTGACTATTAAAGTTTCCGTGTCCTAATCTTGTCCCTACCATCAATTCGGATGGAAATTACCTACTTGACACCTCAACTGTCACGTGGCTTCCTCTTTTATGACAATAAATGACAAGACTGAAAGGATAATAAATCTCATTGTACAATAGACACAAACAAACAATTTTCAAGAGTTAAAAAATTGATTAATTCAAATTTTATCCTCTTCTCACATTTTCACATTGTGCCGCTCGCCATGCCCGCCCACCCACACCAGTAACCATCTCGCCGCCACCACTCCCACCACTGCTCGCATCCTCCTCACTAGTCCTTGCCCTCTCCTCTCCTTTATTTCTCCCGGCCGCCCATGCCCGTCCCCGTCCCCATCCCAATCCCATCTTCTCATCCCAATTTCTCTTGCCCGGCCACTGCCGTCCGTCGCCAACAACCTCCTCTACACCCATTCGCATTTGGCGTCCTCCTCCACACTGGCCCTTGCCCTCTCCTCTCCTCTATTTCTCCAGCCCGCCCACGCCTGTACGCCTCTCGCGTCCTCCTCTATGCCTGCCCTTGCCCTCTCCTCTCCTCTATTTCTCCCGCCCACCCACGCTCGTCCCCGTCCCCGTCCCCGTCCCCATTCCCATCCTGATCCCCTCTTCCTGTCCCCAATTTCACCTCCTCCCCGACCCAATTTCTCCCCTCCAATTTTGCCCTCCTTCAATTTCACTCATCCTTTCGGTCCTCCAATTTCTCTACCCTCCTTTAATTTCACTAGTCATTTCGATCCTCCAATTTCGCCTCGTCGACCTTTGCCTTACCTAGCAAACTCAAACGCCACCGCCGCCACCTTCAAATCGGGGAAGATTTTGGGAAGGAGAAAAAGATTAGGTTAATGTACATTTTATGTCCTTAGGATTATATACCTGTGTCTATTTTACCCTAAAATTTATTATTCTTTCAATCTTGTCACTTATTATCATAAAAGATGATGCCATGTGGCAATTGTGATGCCACGCAAGCAATTTCCGTCTGAACTAACGCCTGAACTGACAATAGGGACCAGAACAAGACAAGCAAGTTGAGCTAGGGAACTTTAATTGTCACTTTTTTAAGTTAAGGGACCACATTAGAACGACCCTTAAAGTAAGGGGACTAAATTTGGATTTAGCCCAATAGTTTTAGATGCCAAAATCAATACCCACCTTGGGAGGAAAATTCTTGAAAGGTGGGTAATTGTCTCAATCTCCCATAAAACTAGTACCACTCAGCAACAAATGGGCAAAAAGAAACGGCGACAGAAAAGACAGCATTCACTCCTTCCATACAAGAAAAACATGAGAACCACATAGACAGAGTTGCCATTTTAGCAAAGCATGGAACAGAGGTCGGCTATCCTGAACACTATCCAGTAATTCAAAATTTCCTTTCAGAGTTCCATGAACCATCTCTAGATAACCATCCACACCCGCAACGAAACTAGCAAGTAAAACACAAGAGAGAAAGTATAAGACTAACCTCCATCCATGTTCACATCAGCAGCCGCAGCTTTGCTGGTTGTTGCCACCTTCTTTTCTCTCCTCTATCCTCTGCTGCCGAGATCATACTACCACTCTCTCTACCTATCCACTTCACTCTCCGACAACGCCTCCGTGGCTCACCACCTCCACACCCTCACCCGCCGGCCGCATGTTGCAGGCACTGAAGCCAACGCTGAGGCTGCAGCCTACGTTCTGTCCATACTTGACTCCTGCAACATGAAAACACACATAGCTTCCTACGATGTCTACCTTACTTATCCATCTTCTCGCTCGTTAACACTCACTCCTTCCCCAGCAGACGAAACAATTGCTTTCGAACTGAAGCAGGAGATTTATGATGGTGATCCTTACGCTGATGTTGCCAATGAAGTGCTGCCAACTTTCCATGGATATGCAAAGTCCGGGAGTGTCACCGGACCCGTGGTTTATGTGAATTATGGAAGAGTTGAGGACTACAAGACGCTCAAGGAAATGGATGTCAATTTGAATGGAACTGTGGTCTTGGCAAGGTACGGGAAAATTTTCAGAGGGGACATCGTGCAGAATGCATTTGAGGCAGGTGCTGCGGGTGCCCTGGTGTATACTGACAGGAAGGACTATGGGGGCGGGGGAGGTGAAGTGCAGTGGTTTCCAGAGGATAAGTGGATGCCGCCAAGTGGGGTGCAGGTGGGATCAGTCTATACTGGGACGGGTGACCCAACCACACCAGGGTGGGCTAGCAGTGAAGGATGTGAAAGGATATCCTTTGATGAGGTAGAGAAGACAGGGGATGTTCCTCTGATTCCTTCATTGCCAATATCAGGAGCAGATGGTGAAACAATTTTGGGGTCAATTGGTGGGGAAGTGGCAAAAGATGATTGGCAGGGCAGCTTGGATGCTCCCATTTACAGGATTGGACCAGGGCCTGGAGTTGTGACTCTGACATACTCTGTAAGTGCATTTGCTTGAGTTCGAATCAAGAATCTGCCTGGCTTTTCTTTTCTGCATGTTTCAGTAAACCTTGATCCCGGTGCCACAGTCATATTGTTGTCAATAGAAACTGAACACAAGTCAATGATCCGATCTGCAGGGACAGCAAGTCATAAGAACGATTCAGAATGTCATTGGAGTGATTGAAGGTGCAGAAGAGCCTGATCGGTAAGCTTTTAAAGTGATGCAGATTTTGTAGCAGCTACGCATGTAAGTAGTATAAACATATACCAACTTCTAGGAACATAAGCTACCATGAAAATCACCTGTCATTCAGACACCACAAGGAAGGACGCAAGAACTCATCTCAGGAGCCTATATAAAAATGAACAATGCCACTCATTATGGCAGTTTCTGTCGCTTCTTTAGAAAATAAATCATCACCAAGTAGTATTTGTCTCATAGATATGTCATTTTGGGCAATCATCGAGATGCATGGACATTTGGGGCCGTTGATCCTAACAGTGGTACTGCAGTGCTTCTAGAGGTACAACAATCCCCTTTACCAACTACTGTGCCATTGGTAAAAGTCAGGTTACACCCACAGGGCTTCATATAGCCACATCTGCAATGCAGGTAGCCCAGAGACTGGAGAAGCTGCAAAAAATTGGATGGAGACCTCGCCGATCCATTATTCTGTGCAATTGGGACGCTGAGGAATATGGCCTGGTTAGTTTTATGTCTGTGGTGAAATGGAAAAGGAATTTATAATTTAAACAATGTATTTCCAGGTAGGATCAACTGAATGGGTAGAAGAAAACAGGGAAATGCTGGCTTCAAGGGCCGTTGCTTACTTAAATGTTGACATAGCTGTAGCAGGACCAGGATTCCATGCATCTGCAACTCCACAGTTGGACAAACTAATTATAGAGGCTACTCAGCAGGTACTAGAACGGACTAACATAGAGTTTCGTTGAAATTGTAGAAAATTTCCCTTTCCAAGTTTTCATCTGTTAAAACATGGTTATGTGCTCTACTCTATGAACATGGAATTTCTGAGATAGAATTTCTGACATATGCTCTACTCTATGAACATGGTACTAGAACGGACTAACATAGAATTTCATTGAAATCATTGTTTTCTAGAATTTCTGAGAGCCCTTTTTTGTAAAGTAGAAGACAATATCTAATTTTTCTCCAAATCTGGCCATGTATTTACAAAAAAAAAAAACAAGAAAAAAAGAGTTAAAAATCCATAAAATATGACATTTCCATGTGTCCTTATCTTGTATTTACAAAAGAAAAGTTGGAAAGAAACATGGGCAGGTCCTCCATAACCGAAAAGGGCATACAATTTCCTACAAAGAGAAGTGTTAAAAGAAAAAGAAAAGAGGTTCCCCAAACACAAATAGCAGCATAAAAGGAAATTAGAAAAAAGCAGTACAAAAAAATTCAGTTTGAGAAGTAGCATCCTGTGATTCTTTTGAGTGCTCACCAATGGCTCTCACTGTTTGACTCAGTTTTCACCTATTTTTGAAGGTCGAAGATCCAGCTAAGACATCACAAACACTTTATGAATCATGGACAGGATCCAGCAATACGCCTATAGTAAGCATAATACAATTGCTTTTACTTCATACCTTGTACGAAAAAAAAAGTCAGTGGAGACCATTTTGATTCTTCCAGTTACATAGCTTGCAACCTACAGTTTTGTTTTCACCACTCTAGATACATTTATCAAGTTGACTTTGGCTCTTAGCATGCGACAGTACTTTGTAACCTCATAAAAATATGCATGCAGATTGGGAGACTAGGGGGTGGAGGGTCAGATTATAAACCTTTCTTGCAACATATTGGTGTTCCAGCAATTGACATGTCCTTTGGAGAATGTAAGAACCACTTTCTACTTTAAGGAATTCCCCGCAACTATTAACAGGTTAAAAGTTAAACAGAGGGCTAACAAAATGATTTTCAATCTATGATTCCATATCCTAACAACTCGGTGAACGTGAAACTTCTTCTATGCTTTGGTTTTATCCTCGTGCTGCAACTTGAAAACCTTGGAATTTTGCAATCACAAGAGAATAATTTAACCATTTCGTTCCATGTGTACTCATCTCTGTCATAGCTAACTCATAGCAATATCCACTTCAGCATACCCAGTATATCATTCAATGTATGATGATTTCATATGGATGGAGAAGTTTGGAGATCCCATGTTTCGAAGACATGTAGCAGGTAAGTCACAGAAGCAGCATCTAAACATTTAATATTGAAATGAAGTGTTAAGATACAGAGCAATATTTTCAAGAGCTAATACCTTCTCAAGCTGTGTTTCACTGCGAGTTTTAAGTCATTTATTTATTTCTGAGGTTTTATTTTTTACCATTATCATAAAAAGAGTGCTTTTCTCTATTTAAATAACAGCTGCAAGCGTGTGGGGTTTGGTCGCTCTACGACTTGCAGATGATAAATTCCTGCCTTTTGATTATCATTCCTACGCTGTGGAGCTCCAAGTAAGGTTTTCTGTAACAGAAATCTGAAGCTCTCATACTCAAGACAATATTCGGGCATGTTTACTTGGTTGCATTTGTTGCAATTTATTGACTTCAATTTCTTGATAGTTCATTATGGAATCAAATAAAATTTCCTTGAAAATTCATTTTGGCAACCAAAACCAACAAGAAGGGAAATGAATCCAACACACTGCAATGTAATGCAACCAAGTAACATACACTTACTTCATGTTGCAAGATATTAATGGAATATAACTGATCCTTCACTGCAGAAAAGCGCAAAGGATTCGGCAGATGCAATCTCAGACAAGGGGATTGAATTTTCCCCATTGTTCCAGTCAATTGAGGAGTTATCAAATGCGGCCACCAAGATAGAGACACAGATAAAGGTAGCGTGAAGTTATAAACACCAATTATGAAAATAGTATACAAGGACTCATATAAATGAAGTGGTGTCTTTTCAGGAAATAGAAGAATTGAAAGCTTGGGAATCTATATGGAGAAGTGATCGTCTGACAGTGAAAGTGAGAGAACTAAATGACAGACTAATGATGGCAGAGCGTGCATTCACAGACCCCGATGGACTATCTAGAAGATCATGGTCCAAGCATTTGGTATGAAATTTTCCTTGAAAAGAAACTAATTATACACCAAATCCTCCTTGTCCTTGCAATGCAACCATACAAGTGTCAACCACACCAAAATATAATCAAGCTGTCTAATTGATCCCTTATTATAAAATTTTTGCAGATTTACGGGCCATCAGCACACAATGATTATGGATCTAAATCCTTTCCTGGTATAGATGATGCTGTTGAGATAGCTATGAGTTTAAACACTGCTGAATCCTGGCACGCAGTACAGCATGAAGTCTGGAGAGTCTCCAGATCTGTCAGACATGCCTCCCTAGTACTCTGTGGAGAACTAACGTGAAAAATGAGCACAAGAAGTAGGCTTTTGAAGAAAGATGGAGGATGAACTTCAGAAAATATTCAAAAGAAAGTATTATACCAGGGTAACTTACAGCATTGTATGTGCAACGCAAGACCATGATCAACAGATTTATCATCTTTTCTTTCCATCTTATTTCCACACCGATAATAACAATGAAAATTCCCAAAGACGTCCTATACTTGCATTCATTTCATTAATTCTTTTTCAACTCCTTATTGTAAAATATATCAGGAGTTGGGTCAAAGCTGTTGAACCATTAAAATAATTCATTCTTACAATACTACCATATTACCACTTTTTGCTACCCATTTCTCAATTTAAGGCTTGCTTGCAGTGTGAAACTGCACAAGCTCATCTCAATCTAACTTTCCCAATAAGGCTATGCTCTATTTTATTTGTTGATGGTCTCCAACATTTAATTATCATTCTATTTTACTCTCTAACCTATTAATTGTTTTATTTGATCATAAACTTATTAAAAATATTTTATTTTTATCCTAAATCTATTAAAGACGTTCTATTTTGGTCCCATTGCACAAAACCTGTTAACCAAAAGTATTCATCTAATAACAACTTTTTAAATTATAATTTAAATTATTCAATATTTGTCTTACAATAAATTTAATTTAAATAATAAATTTTTATAGTTATTGAAAAATTGAAATCATTTTTTTATCTCTCTTAATTGAACTTATTTCATTTAATAATAAAAATTACTAATTTAAATTGTCTACTAATTATCTAAAAATTATTAAATAATTTAAATTTACTGTAAGATAGTTACCGAATATTTAAATTAAAATTTCAAAAGTTTATATCAAACAATTATTCTCAGTTAATGGATTTTGTATAATGAGATATCAAAACAAAATAATTTTAATAAAATTTAGAACCAAAAAAAGGACATTCAATAGATTAGGAACTAAAGTGGAACAATAATTAAATGCTAGAGACCATCCACACAATTTACTCAAAATTTATCTAAAAATACCTTTTATTTTTTAATTTCAACGAATTGACCTCTACCATTAATAAATTATTGTAACAACGTATTTTTTAGAGTCGCCACCAATTGGTTTCACCTAGATTAATTGGATACCTTAAAATAGTCTACGAGAGTTCGAGGGGTTTCAGGAGTACGATTACACTAAAATAATTTTATTATAGCACCAAAAAATTGGTACCTTAGTTTGATTTAAATTTTGCTTTGCTTGCTTTTAATTAATTTGATCAATATCCAAACCGTAGATTCTAATCGAACCATCCAGATATGGACTTCTAAACATTACTACTTGATTTTATTTATTTAATGAAATATTGATATTTCCAAACCATATATATCCTACCAAACCACCTGGATGTGGAACCTAAAAACTTAAGATATCTTTATTTATTTTTATTTATCTTTTAAAAATTTTAGTTGATTATCAATTTAAACCATAAATTTTATCGGATCAGGTGTATGTGGATATTTAAGCTTTCTTTGTCTTTTATATATTTTTATCCTATGAAGATTTTAATAAATTATTAATTCAAACCATGGATCTTATCGGATCATCCAGATATGAATATTGAAACTTAATTTATTTATATTTGTATTTATTTTCTTAACTACTTTTAAAAATTTTAAATAATTATCCAAACCATAGACCTTACTGGATCAGCTGGATATAAATTTTAAAATATATTATTATCCTAAATTCATCCTAGGATTTTATTAAATCTACACGGAATTGAATCTTCCTAAGTGTAATTTTTTTATGTATTGTGTAAATTAAATAAATTTTAAATTCATGTTAGTTATAAAATTGTCTATCTATCCTAGTCCTGCAATCCTACCTAATGTTAATCACCAAACTAATTCATGACTTTAATAAACAAAATAAGCAAACAATGAAAGAAAATAAACAAAAACAATGCTGTCAGTGACAAAATTGTAAAGAGGAGAAGAATGGATACTCAATTGAACAACATGGAGAGATGAGGGGCTAATCACGGGTTCTACCAAAAAAGGTAGTTGACTGGGTCAGATGAATCAAGTCGGGTCGGGTTCACGGTTTTTAAAGCGGGTATTCACTTGATTCACGCATTTGGCGGCCTAGTGAGGGCGGTGGCGACGTCTACTGTTGCGGCGATGGCTGGAGGAGACTCCTGGAGGTGCAGATGGAGCGCGGCAGTGGCGGGAGGACAAGAGGATATGATTAGGCGCGGCAGGAAGAAATGGTGGCCCGATCGGATTCCTCACCAATTTTCTCTTCACCGGCGGTAGAGGAACGGGCAACTGCCTGGGTCAGGTGGGGCGGCAACCCTGCGGCAAAGGGTGCTCGGGCTGGCTGAATCGAAGGAGAAGACAATGGCTAGATGAAACCAAGACAAACGGCATCAGCAACACTCCAGGGGTGGCGGTGGCGAAAAAACAAAACAAATTAGGGTTTTTGGAAGGGTGGCGAAGAACTAAGGGGGGTGAAGCTATTGTTTTCCTTTTTTAAGCTAGAAGCTTAGGTGGCGTTTGGATGTGGAAAATAGTTTTTCTTTTTTTTTTTTTGTTTTTAGTTTTCATTTTCTATCTATAGTTTTCTAAAATACTTTTCAGAAAACATTTTTAGTTGTTTTCATAAGAAAATAATTTTCTAAAAATGATAAATAGAAAAACATGTTTAGTTAAGAAATTTTTCTTCATAGCAAGGTTCTATATTCTTGCATTATTAAAATATACAAATGTATAACTCATATAAAACAAAAAAAACATGTTCATTTGATTAAAATAAATGCTATCATAGTCACAATATTAAGGAAAGATTATTAAGAAATAGAGCTTTAGGATAAAAAAATCAATTAAAATACAGAGGTAACTACAACAAAAGAAAAATCAAATTCAAAAAATAAGAAATACCAACTTCAAAATCCAAAAATTAAACCATTTTTTATTAATAAAAAATTATTTGAGACAACAGTAGTTACAAGTCTTGCCAGGCGAAATTCAATACATAGGTGTATAGAAAAATAACTACTCAGTAATTCCAATAAAAATAAGGCTTTATGGTTACAATTAAAACACTGTAGCTTGGGCCTCAATTCATTTCGGCAACAAAATTCATGATCTGATTCTATCAGTACCTAAGAAAACAAGAAACAAAAGTATACAATTTCAATCAAATACTTAACAATAACAATGCCTAATTTAGAGTAGGCAATAACTAGCACAACTTCTATTCTAGATTAATTATATGCGGATTAACTAATGACTCTAAGATTTTGGCACCAATAATCAACTTCCTAGCCATACTTGAACCGTGATCAACCATTAATCACCATAACTCAAAAATCAAGCAATAATTAACTAGTTCAAAGAGTTTTAAAAAAAAAAAAGGTTTATTGAATAACAACCAAAGGAATACAAAATGACATTGAAACATATACAGTAGTAGTACACAAACCGCCAGCGGAGGAACAGAGACATTTTAGCAATAACAACAAAGAACTAAACATACAAAGTGCAACTTGAAAGAAGCAAAGACGAAAGAAAGAGTATGTAACCAGTTTTATCCCATCTGTACGCTAAGCCAGCAGATCTCACTGCTCAAGCACCGAAATTTCAAACTTTAAAATTTCCAGTAAACTACACATATATGATTATAATTATGTTAAATATCAGCTCCAAATGCATCACATGAATTATTGTATAATTTATGACATTTCAGTTCGCTGCTGTTCAGTAGGTCTATTTCCAACGTAACCACATTGTACTAATATAGATATATCTCACTGCTCAAACACCAGAATTTCAAACCGTAAAATTTCTAGTAAAGTGAACATATAAGGTTATAATTCTGCTAAATATCAGCTCCAAATATGCATCACATGAATTATAGAATAATTTATAACAGTTCAGTTTGTTGTTGTCCAGTAGCTCCAGTTCCAGCACACCCATGTTATACTGAAACAGTCATATTTCACTGCTCAAACATCAGAATTGCAAACCATAAAATTCCATTGAACCACACTTACAAGGCATAAATTTGCTAAATATTAGCTCTAAATAAATGGCCATTTAGTCTATGATAAAATCAAATCCCTCCAACTATATAAAGAAAGCTTTATTTCTATTGACATGCAACAAAAGTCATTCGTATTTACATTAGAAACATAGAAAAATGAACAAATATGAAAGGTTTGGGTTTACTGATGTCTTCTGATTAACAGGATCAGAAATAAAAGGTACTTAAACACATTAACTTAACAATGTAAGTCAAAAAAGCATTGAAAACCTTTATCGCTGCAGTGAGCCAATAGACCAACAGTGGCAACAACAGCATATCATGGTTAGGACCAATTCTAGAAAAACACACACAGCATGTAAATTCACTGAACATAAAACCTCACACAACCGAACAAGCATTGCAAACTAAGACAACAATGAATAAGACACAGGAAAGGAAGGGAAGTGTTCATATACCCCAAAGAATCATAAACAAAAGAATTATAAACAAGCATAGCAAGACCGTCGCTTCTTAATCAATAAAACTAGAAAGAATTATAAACAAGCCAAGAATCATAAACAATGAAACAAGTGAATCAGATTGAGAGAAGGAGATCAGATGAACTTAAGCGAATTAGATTGAGAAAAGGCTAGAGATCAAATGAACCCAAGCAAAGAATCCAAGCAAATCAAATGAAAGAACAAACCCATCAAAAGATTGTAAACAAAGTTAAGTGTGAGGTTTAAAAGAGCCATTGCAGGAAGTGAGCAAAGGCAGATATATATCTGTCCATAGACAAAAATAAAGAATAGCATAAAGCAAAGCTCAAGTAAAAAGCATTATTCTGAATAATATATCTTATAGATTGCACAATCAGATCATAACAGCAATAATATATATACCAAATCAAATCAAAACAGTTATTATTAGTCCTAGCTAGTGTCCACCAATTACACATGGCTATGGGGTTTTAACATGGACAAATAAAAAATTCTAAACACTACAAATAGACAAGACAAGTTGTCCTTGGGCTACCTAATGAAACTATCAAAATGGATAAACTAGTAAGTCACTCAACTTAAATAAGAATAGTATGCCCTTCTAAAAGCATATCCCATTTTATCACCCAAATCATTTGAACAGGATTTATCAAATCCTTAGATATCCATAATTGAATGCATTTTTCTTCAGCTTGATAGAATGTGAGATAAATAACATCCATTCTTCTTCAGCTTGATAGAATAATGAAAAGATGAAAAGCTATTACCACATAATCATGTATTCCCACAACATAATCCTACAATAAACCTGCAGCAACATCCCTAACAATCATTCTCAAAAGTGTGTCCATTACCAATAGAAAGCAAAGGAGATAAATGGTACCCTTACCAAAGCCGTCCATATCCTATGAACTATTCTGATAGCTATCCACTAATCATAATACAGACAAGGGTGGACAAATGCATTTTTGGATCCAACAAATCAACAACTAATATAAACCTAAATGATATTTAATTGTCGAGACTTTGAGGTTTATATTTGTGCTGCTGCCAGTGTCTTACTAGTAGTTGCATTTTTAATATATATTTTGAAGTTTTGATAAAAAAAAAATGATGTTCAATTAGGACGAAAAGTCCCAACTCAGATGGTCATAAACCTCATCCATTTCTAGTTTTCAGATCCCTTATTGCTTCATTTGTCACAAAAAATCATCAACGACTTTGTTTACAAGTAAGATAACACCTAAATTTGTTAGCCTTGCATGTATGCATTTCGATATTTAATGACAAGTTCTCAACTTTCTCCAATCAGTTTGCAAAAAACATAGCAATCAACTAATAAATGCATCCCATCACATAATAGAATGCAGAAGACCAACTAAAATTGCCACAAACACTAACACCAAAGCAAGAAACACAAGAGAAGAGATACTCCCAAATCACCATAAAAGATCAACACCATTTTGATCAAAGCCTAAACCAATTTTTGTTTCCAGCCAGCAACTCAATAGTTAGACCCCAAAAAACTAAAGCAAAACTAGAATGGCAACCCAATAAACTAAATAAATCCGGTGATAAACCAAAACTCAAATCCAACAATTGCACATAAACAAACACCGACTCCCATATGAACAATAAAAAATGGGGAAAAACGTACCAACCCAAAACCTCAAAAACGAAAATCCAATCACCTTGTAAAGACTGGATTAAACAAGATGCGGCATCGAGCTTCATCTTTGACATTATCTTAGAGCAAATCCAATCACCTTGAGACCGAAAATTTACAATTGAGAGAGAGATCGAGAGGAGGCAGGGGAGAGTGAAGGAAAGAGATAGAGAGGGATTGTACCTGGTGTGACTGCGAAGAGGAAAAAGGTTGAAGGCGCCGACGTCTGGTACGGGGAGGAGAAGGTCGACGGCACTACTTGACGAAGTCGCAACTCACGATCGCAAGACAGCCCAATGCATTTTTTGTTTTCGGGAAAATTGGAAAACCACTAATCCTAGTTTTCTAACTGTCGCTAACTTGGAAAATGGTTTTCCAAGAAAACAAAAAAAGGAAAATATTTAACTAAACAAGTTTTCTTTTCATTTCTATTTTTCAAAAAATTTTCTAGAAAAATTAGAACATTTTCCGTAACTAAACAGGGCCTTAAGGTTGCGAAATTTCTTCCTTTTCTTCTCTCTAGTAATGGCCTATATTTATACTATGGAGTCTTAGTAAGTAAGTTTTAGGAATTAAAACTCATCCAAATCAAATTTGGGAGAGTTTTGGTCAAAATACTAATCCAAGTCCAGAAAAACTCTTGAGTTGCTAATTCAGCCCTAGACTTCATGCAAATTCTCAATTTTATCCAATTCTTCTCTAATCTATCAATTGAGCCAAAAACTTCACAACTTTGTGCAGATTTGCCCAAAATTTCATGATTTTACCAGATTTACCTCAAACTTTCCAATTTTACCTAAAATTTTCTAAAATTGCTAGGTCTTCACACAAACTTTTCACTATTGCCTAATTTGATCATACAAGACCTTTATGACTCTAAATTAGTACCTAAACTAAATTAACTTCTATTTCTATCCTAAATGAATATTTTAGACTCCTAAAATTAATAACACAAGAAAAAAAATCAAATTGCCTCTTACAAAACAAAATACTTATAAACTAACTTTTCCTAACCTAGAACTAAAATAAAAAATATATCTGAATAAAATTGGATATCAACAATTATGAAAAATCTCTAAGGGAGCCGCTAATAGTGAAATACAAATACTATTAAATTTAGATGAAACTTTGTCTCTTTTTTCTTAGTAATTTCTGCCCAACTATCGCTTGGATAAAAAATACTTCTTTATTAGCAGGTTAGGAACGATGGCATGGCCCGCATGGGTGCCTTGTGAGTTGTGACCACTTACATAATTGTGCTTCTGATTTTGGCTGTCTAATTGTATGATGAAACGTGGGAAAAAAAAATTTCTCGGCACAGTCTATAAAGTAATTTACCTATCATATAAACTTTTTGCCTATAAAACTTTAAAAAGGAGAAAAAAAAACCCACTCCTGAATAAAGTGAAAAACTTTTTCCTTTTTCTTGTAATGAAGAAAGTGAATTTTGCAATGGAAGCAAAGCTTTATTTGCAGCAGACTGGGACACTGACGACATGAAAGCCATCCCTGTTTCTCTAGATGCTGTTGCGGTGTCCACATCCCATCGTGCGTAAGGATCATCGCAGTATATGATATCATAATCGAAGTCCAAAGCCTCTGGGCCTGTCTACTCTTCAACCCAACGAGAAACTTTGCGCACAGAGTAACATAACATAATGTATTTATCTGGATATTTGGAGATGTTGTCTCAGTATTATTTTCATAATGGTACTTTTATTTATTTAATTTTTAAAATATAATCTTTTCTTTTTTTCATTTCCGCTCCTGCTCTGTGAATTATGCAACGCAATACTAGACTAGTATGTATGTTTTTAGTCATGATAGCATCATAATATGTGATAATCTGGTCCTTGTCCTCGTAGCTGGAGTCGTCGAGGGACACGGGTGGTGGAGAAAGGGGCAGGAGGTGGACTCTCGCTTCTCTCATTTTCTTACACCGACACAATATCATTAAATGTTGATTCAGATATTTTGAGGGTTTTGAAAAATTAACTATTAAATTGTGATGTACTTGTGATTTTAAATGATAGGTTGGAGGACATCAGTTTCACGGTCAAACTGGTTTAACCGGTTGAACCATGAGGTTAGCCCTGACTACTATAGTCAAGTTGGATCAGACCACATTAGGAGAAAGCTTTCTCAAAGTTTATTTGTCCATTCACAAAACTTGAATTTGAAACCTTACTTTAGGGGTGAGGAGCTCCGTAATTATTACTCCACCTCACAGGTGTTTAACCCCTTTTCTTCCATTCCTTAATCAATGGTTGACATGTTTTCTATTTATTTAATTCATAACAAATCTCTTCAATACTTCTTTAATTCTCTCTTCAGTTCATCTTTCTAATTTTGTTTTCCACTTCAAGCTCACGGGAAGAAAAGAAAATACAAGAGCAACAACTAGTTACCCTTCAAGAGCATGTAGGCGTTTTTTTTTTCTCTCTGTTTTCTTTTTGTATTTTTTTTATTGATGTTGACCTAAGTTTCAAAATGGTTTACAGGTCAATGGTTCTCCTCAGTTTGTAGCAGTTTAAAGCAGTTTTAATTGACTTGTATATGAGTTGAAACCCAAAACAGTAAGGATTGTGGTTCGTACTTGGACTAGCTCAACTAGACGATTTGGCTCAGTTTGGACAACCATAGACAAACTATGTTCATTCAAATTCAACTGTTATAGTAATTTTTAGAAATTAAAAATATTACAACAAAAAGCTTATCATACTCTTAAATATCAATCACTAAAACACATTTTATTTCTTTTATAAAGATTAAGATGTTGTACCCCAAATTAAATTGGATGTCTTTGTTGTTGATTTGAAATAAAAAAAAAAATAATCTTGTCACTGATTTTCAAATACAAAATATTGTAAGATATGTTAATGACAAAATGATACAACTTAAACACTTAAAATTCTATATCTGAATAGAAATATGAATTAGCATATTGTCCATAGTTTGAAGGTCAAACTCAAATCTTGTTGGCTTCAACTCATCTCCTAACCATTCAATTAAGATGGTTCATCTCGTCATATACTAATTTGAGCCTTCCAGTATAGTAGATTTATCACAACATCAAAGTGTCTGGAAAACGAAAATATAAAATACGGCTAAAATTTATTGGGGGTCATTTAGCCTATTTTTTTGTTCTAAATAGGTACCTCATCTTAAGTTTGGCCGATCGAATTACCTTATCTCTTATTGCGCGTCCTAATTAAGTACTTTTCATCAATTCCAACATTAAATCTGACGGAAATTGCTGACATGGCATAAAAAAATATTAAAATGAATGCTAAATAACATTTCTAATCCTCTAACTTTTCCTACCAATAATTTTAAATCTTAAGTTTCTAAATCTATTATTTTTGCTCCTATAACCAACTCTCATCTCTAGCTCCTTATGCCTTTTTTACTCTCGCTTCTCCAGCACCCACAAATGTAGGAGCCGATCACACATCAAACCACCGTCACATACCAAGTTCACCCCTTCCCCACTACCTACACTGCCATGTTTGCCGCCGTCTAAACAACCACACCCCCAGCCTTATCGTTGTTCTTTACGGCCTCATTCGTTTCCGCTGGGAGAAGGCAATAATCGATACCCAAAAACATGGGAACTGAATTTTGAGCTTTCCAACCATTCCAAGACATCGAAAACCCATGATGCAACGGTACCGACTTCATTGAAGTCAGTTAATCGTGATTGAGGCATTTCATCAAACACTTCGCGTGCATGTAGAATCAGGCATGAATAATCGTGCAATAAGCTTTGAGGTAATCAACCACAATGAAACCAACAAATTGATTACAAATCTTGCTTCCAAATTGAGGAATTGATTGCAAATAAGTGGTTATGGTAAAATCATGGCAAAGTGAAACAAGAAGGAGGCAAAAGGCCAAGGTGAAAACGAGGCTGATTGTGCAATTTCCAGAACCCCAACAATGGCGGTAGACAACGACGAGTTGAGGGAGCTCGATAAGCTCTCATTTCTCTCCCAACTTTGTACCGAGCTTGACACTTACTTAGGTTTTGGGAACAAAGTACTCGTTTACTTCATCATCGAGTTGGGCAGGAATCATGGCCCCGTCGAGGAGTTCGCTAAAAGAAAATGGCGCCGAGGTGCTGGGAAATAAAAACAATCATGAGAATGAATCTAGAAATGTGAACAAGTGTGAAGCCAAAGAACAATGGGTCGTGATTGTTCTTGAACAATTTTGAAAAAACCTAGATTTATTCAGACATAATTTGAACCAAACTATGTGAAATTGAGGCTTCAAACTATAGGGCTATTAATCTTCTGTCTATTCTTTATAGAACCATGTAATTTACTAGTAACTTTCATGAATAGTGGTGGCTGGAGGGTAGAAGGTGGTGTAGGTGAAGAGTAAGAGAGGAAGAGAGGGACGTGAGAGACCATAAAAAAATTTTAAGGTTTAAAATTATTGGTAGGGAAAGTTAGAGGATTAGAAGTGTTATTTAACATTCATTTTAATATTTTTTTACTTCGTGTCAGCAATTTCCATCAGATTTAATACTAAAATTGATGAAAAGTACCTAAGTAGGACGCGCAATAAAAGATAAGGTACTTCAGTAGCCCAAACTTAAGGTGAGGTACCCATTTATGACGAAAAAGTAAGTTAGGTAACCCTTTGTAGATTTTACCCTATAAAATACAAATGGAGTATACACTCCATGTTAACTGAATGTTAACTCTTTATTAATTTTAATTATAGAAAATCGATGGCAATCTAAAGGGATTAAGGTAAGTCAACAGCTTGGGAGATAATTAGTGTATTCTTTTTTTTTTGAAAATATAAACTATGGTAATTATTAAAAATATTTTGATATGGTAAGTATCAAAATATTCCCTCCATTTCGTATTAGTTGGCCTTTTAATCTTTTTGACTAAAATTTGACTTGGATATATTCATATTAATATGTATTGAAAAAAGAATTTAAAAATAATATTTAGAAACTATAATATTTAGAGTGCCATTTTCATATAAAAAATTCATATTTTTGTTATATATTTTGAAAGAAATAAAATCATAAATTAATTATTGTGAATAGTAAAATAGACAACTTTTGTGAAACAAATGGAGTAATAACCGTGGTAATTAGAAAATCCATGTGTGTATAGGAACCTAGTCATATTTCAATTTCATATAATAAAAAGTCAATTTTATATAATTGGAACTTAGTTTTATGCAAGTGAAACCTAGTGCTATATAATAGGAACTCAGTTTTATGTAATAGAATTTGAATTGGTATTGTATGAAATTAGATTGTTGTTGTACGAAACTGAATTTCTATTATATAAAATTGAGTTTCTATTTTATAAAACTCGCTTCCTATTATACATGTGTGTGTGTGTGTGTGTGTGTGTGTTAACCCAATTTCCAACATCAACCTTCAATTTCTTATATTAGAAAATCAGTTTCATACAATTATGACTTGATTTCATGCAATAGAAACTTAATGTCATATAATAGGAATAAAGTTCCGTACAAAAGGAATTGAAAGGGTATGGTATGAAACTAAGTTCTTATTATACAAATTAGGTCCCAATTGTATAAATCTAAGTGCTTATACTATAAAGTTGGGTTTATATTGTATGAAATTGAATTAGTTTTAATGTAAGAAACTATTACATATATTGGGTTTAGGGTTTAGTTTCATGCAAATTGGAAACAAATGTTAGATCTCGAATTCATACAATTTACATACTGTTACATATTTTGACATTGAGATTGACATTATATGAAATTGAGTTCTTACTGTACAAAACTAAAATTGAACACAATTTCTAACATTAGATTTCTTATTAGTAAAATAGAAAAACAATTTCATATAACTATGACCTAGTATCATATAATAAGAATTGGGTTGATATTGTATAAAATTAGGTTTTTATTGTAAACAAAATTGTGTTCCAATTGTATAAATCTGGACTCATATTGTATGAAGTTGAAACCCAATATAGGAAACCTTGTGTGTGTGTGTGTGTGTGTGTGTGTGTGTGTGTTTGTGTATGTGTGTGTGTCAGTTTGAAAATAATTTTGCACAATGGGAACTAAGTATATCAAACTATGTTTTAATTGTATAAAACTATTTCTTGTCATATGACATTGAAATATGATGTTAGAAACTGAGTTCCTTTACATATGTGGACTTTTTAATAATTGTCATATTTATTGTTTTAATAACTACCATATCAAAATCTTCTTTTATAATTATCATATTTAGTGTCTTAAATAAGTAAATTAAGCTAAATTATCTTCAAAACTATTTGCTTATCCTAATCATTTTCTCTTGGTTTTCTCTAAGAACAACCAATAAAAAATTAAAAATAAAATTAACTTGGACTGTATATACTTCATGCATATATAAAAAAGGATAAACTTGTATGTGTCTAGGTCATGCATAAGACAGGACATTAGGCAGTTCAAGTTTAAATATTATATTTAATGCGCTCAGACATCATCTTGTATTTAATTTGTTATATTGTATACATTTAGACATACTAACCCACCATAACTCTCCACATATAATCAAAATTTATTAAAAAAAAATTGTCCCTGACCAAAACTATCTCTTTTCCTTCAGAAATCCTATTTCATTCCCACCGCAGCTGAGGTTGCCACTGCCATCACCACTATTGCCACATTTGGATCTTTTTTCATTACTCACATTTGCATAAATGTCAACAACAAATATGCAAATTGCCTAAAGCTATTGAGAAAAGTATGTGAAAAAATATGTATAGGTGTCTAAAATAATATGCAAGCTATTTGTTCTCTTCAATAATATACATACTATTTGTTCTCTGCCAAAATTATATGTATATGTGTAGAAATGTCTAAATAAATATGTTAAAGCCTCTATAGTAATACATAAAAGTATCTTAGTAATATGCAAACAATTTATTATCTTAAAAAATAAAAGTGTTTGAATCAATAAACAAAAGTATCTAAATGATTATGTAAAAGTTTCTATTGAAAATATAAAAATGACTATAACAATAACTAAAAAATTTATTATCTTCAAAATTAAAAGTGTCAGAACGAATAAATCAAAGAGTCTAAATAAATATATAAAAATTTCTAAACAAATGTATAAAAGTACGTAACAAATGTATAAAATGTTTGAACAAAAATGTATAAAATGTTTGAACAAAAATGTCTGAGCCCTTTGCTCATCTCTTCTTCCCCCTAGATCTTGTTGTCGCTGATCAGGGATAGGTCCAATGCCTCACCAAGGATCTCCAATGTTGTTTATATGACCACTCTTTTGAATCAATTTCAGCCTCACCAAGGATTGCCGGTCAAGGCGTGAGACTAAATTGTCAAAAAGGTCGAGAATCTAGGAAGTCGAGTTAAGGATCCAAGCGGTGGTGAGGGAGGTCAAGGTGGGAAATCAAAGCGTCAAGGAGGTCGGGCATTAGAGAGGTCCGATCGAGGATCCGAGTGGCGCAATAAGGTCAATGTGACAAGTTGAAGCATCGAGGAAGTGGTTGTTGGGCAGATTAGGCCTTCGATTCAAGAGACGGAGAGTAGGTCGAGATAAGATATTAGAGTGTTGGTGAAAAGGGCAGGCGTTGTGGAGGTTGGGCCAAGGATCCAAGCGGCGCAATTGAATCGCTGGCATGAAGAAGGCGGTGATTGAAAAGGGAGAGAGAGAGAAAGAGAGAGAGAGAGAGAGAGAGAGAGAGAGAGAGAGAGATAGAGATATAGAGATAACAACAACCAAAATATGGCAATATGATACCAATATTGCACCGTATCACTGAAAAAATGGTATAGCATTCGATACAAGATTTAAAACCTTAATTAAAAAAAGATGACATAAGCACTGTGAGCCTAAGAGCGCACTTCCAGTTTGGCTTCCCCTCTATGTTTTTGATTGTTCATTTTTTTATTATTTATTTTTTTTCTCTTTTTTTTAGGACATTTATGCTTCTTCAGTTCTTTTTCATTTTTTAAAATGTTTTACTTCTTCCATTTGTATGTTTTTTTTCACTTGTTCATCTATTTGTCTTTTCAACCTTTTTTTTCCTGATTTTTTTATTTCTTTTTCCAGTTTTTATATTTAACTTTGCATATTGTCTTATTTCCATTTTTATTTCTTATTTTTTAGTATTAAACATTTTTACCTTTTATTCTTAGTTTTATTTTATTTTATTTTTATATTATCATTATTTTTTCTAAAATTTATCCACTTTTTCTTCAATTTTTATTTTAATTTTGTCAAGTAATAAAAACAAATGCCTTATTGAGCTAAAAGAATGAATAATTACTGATAAAAGAACATCTAATTCCTATAAAATAACAAATAGATACTGATAAAAGAATAGCTTATTCCAATCTATTTTTTATCAGTACTTATTTATTTTTTTTTATTTTTTATTTTTTATCAGTTTTATCTATTTGTATCAGTTCTTATTTGTTCTTTTATCCATTTTATATATTTTTTATTAGTTATTAATTATTTTTAATCAATTTTTTTATTCTTTTATAAATGTTATATAGTCTTTTATCAATTTTATTTGTCTTTTACCAATGCCTATTTATTTTTATCTGTTTTATTTGTTCTTTTATTGATTATTGTTTGTTCTTTTATTAGTTCATATATTCTTTTCTCAATCTTATATATATATATATATTAGTTTTATCTATTCTTTTACCAATTTTAATAAACTATTCTTTTGTTGTTTATTATTATCCGTTTGTTCTTCTATGGTTATATGTTAGATTTTTCAAAGGAATTAATTATTCTTTTATCACTATTTGTTTGTCCTTTTTGAGAAATAATATGTTCTTTTACTAGTAATTATTTATTTAGCAAAAGGAACAAGTTTGCCACCAAACTATATGGGGCAGAGTAATTTTTCCACTAACTTTTTTATGGGTAAATTTGCCATTAATCTTTTTGAAAGATACGAAATTGCTATAAATGTTTTGTGTTGGGAATAAATCTGCCATCGGCTGTTAAAATTGTTTAATGTGGCAAATGTAGAAAGAGAAAAATGAAAATTTCAATTCAAGTTTCTTTTACCTAACACCTTAGCCCTTAAGTTTTTGAATCTATCATTTTCATTATCGTCTTTACTCCAACAAACCCCTATGCCCTTCACCTCTCTCCGCATTTTCCATTACCGACATTACCTGCACTCTTCCACATATCCTAACAATGCTCTCGAAAATGCTCTTTAGAACAAACTCTGATTAAACAGAGTCCCATTGATGAAGGTAAGACTAAATCTAGAGATGCTACCGTTCTAGAATAAAGGATCAATGACCATAGTGGTGGAGGGTTGCTTAGCATAAATGAGAAAAGTGAAAATAAGAAGACTTAGCAATGAGGGTACATTGTCAAATACAGAGTTTTGACTCATTTAAGTGTTATAAAAGGTTTGGGTAGCTAGGAGTTAAGGAGAAAAGTTTTATGAATTAGTTTAAGAGTTGTGTCATGAAAGATTATCTAACAAACAGAATATTCCTACTATTTAATGATCGGTGGCAAAATTGTCTACAATTAAAATATTAATGATAAATTTGCTTGTAAAAAAAATATTAGTGGCAAAATTACTCTACCCCTATAGTTTAGTAGCAAATTTACCCCATTTTCATTATTTATTATTTTAGTTCAACCAGTTGTTTTGTTTTATTAGTTGAAAAATTTTGAAATAGAAAAATGGAGAAAAATAGATAAATTCTTAAAAACAAGGATAATATAAGAAATAAAAAAATTGAAATATACTAAGAAGAAAAGGTAGAAAAATTAAGAAAACAAAAAGAATGAATAAAACTGGAAACACCAATTTTTTTTTGAAATAATACAAAAAAAGAAAAAGAAAAAGAAAAGGAAAACTGGAAACAGATGAGAAAATAAAAATAAAAAATAAAGAAAATTAAATATATAATAAAACTGAAAAAGGAAAATGAAAAAAATGAAGAGGTGTGAGGCAAGCAGGAAAAAGAATTTAAAAAAAAAAGAAGTGAAAAAAATAAGAAAAAACTGAAAAAAGCATTAACAAATGAAGAATTAAAAAAAAAACTATAAGAGGGGGTTACTGATATTCAGACGTACCTAGCTTCCCTCCCCAGTATTAGTGCCCAACCACTCAATCCAATGTAGAACTTTGTTTAAATCTTGCAAGAAGTCCGTAAGGAAAATTCGTCACCGGCGTGATTATCACATTTTTTAGAATTTAGGCCCAAATATCAATTCATGAATTTTATAGGGATGACATAAAGAATAAGGAGGGTTCACGTCCAAAAGCAACCAACAGTGACCTACATTTTAACAAACCCTAATTTCTTAACCCTAATCTTTTGGGGTATGCATGTCATCCTTGTGTAGAGGTAATGCTAACTTTTAGCTAATCTCTCTAACAACCATATGGAGATTTTCAAAGTCTACCCAGTGGATATGCACTAAAATTAATAGGTTTAGACAATAGTAACCTGAATCAGATAATAAAATCCTAGATTGGATAATCATATCTATGAATTAAACATTTTATAGTGATATTTCACTTTTCTATAAGTGATATTAAAATCTAAAGCTGAAATAAACTAATAAAAGAGCTAACAATAATACTTTTGGATCGAACAACGAATACATATTTTTATAATATGGGTTAATTACAATTGTGCCCACAAGGTTAAAGTGATATTACAGTTTACCTCTACAATTTCATAAACATACACCTTGCCTCTCTTTTTTTTAAACGATTTGGCAACAACTTCTAAAATTTTAATTTAAACTATATGATGGTCATCTCTCAATAATTTTAGTCTATATGGTATTTTTTTTGGCAACAACTTCTAAAATTTTAATTTAAACTATATGATGGTCATCTCTCAATAATTTTAGTCTATATGGTATTTTTTTTTTACAGTTAATTAATATTTTAAATTATCATTTTTTTCTTTCTGTAAATGTAAAATAATTTTTAAAAGGGTAAAGTGTAAGATAGGGGTAAAGTGTATATTTCTAAAAAAATGGGCAAAATGTAATATTACCTAAATCTTGGGAGAGAAAATTGTAATTAACCCTCGATACTATTTCATCTTTTACCTAACAGTGACCCAAGTTCGGACAATAAAAAGATCACACAATTATTTTTAGTACTTAAAAGTATTATAAAGTACTCCCCGGTACCGAAAAAGATGAAATGTGTTCTTTTATTGGCTGTTCCAAAAAAGATGAAGTATTTTTATTTTTTAAAATTTTTTAATATCTAATTTATTTTATTGTTATTATTTAAACTTTTAAAACGTAAAATCTAAATTTTTTTTTTAATTTTCATTAAAATTCTTACTAAATAAATGTCAAAAAGAATCTTTTCTTGTATATGTTCTAATAACTCTCTCTCATTTTCACTCCACTCCATCCTCATCTACTGTTTCCCCACTTTCATTTGTCAATTTCCAGCCATATTTGGGCTTAGGTTCAGATCTAATCGGTTCTCTTTCATTTTTTTTGTTGTTTGATCGACTTTATTGGTCGTTATTTATCAAATTTTATGGTGGATACAATCTTATTTAAATCTTGATGCTCAAGAGCGATTTGCGACTCTTAGGGTAAATTTTTAATTGATGGCATGCAGTGATAGATTTAAGTTTCCTTTTGGGTTCACTGAAATATTGGGCTTACTGTAGTATCCTGATACCTGACAACAGATATGAAGACGATTCTATAGAATAAAGTTAGTTTTTATTTTTTTAAGTTTTGTAGGTAATCTTTATTTTTATAGATATTCTTTTTCAGTCTTTTGATGCCTAGTTAGTTCTAGCACTATCTGGTTATTATCTAGGCTTTGTTTTAATTATTTATGAGTTTTCTATTCCATATTTATTGTGATTTAAATAGAAGATTCGGCTCGATCTGATTTTCTTTTTTTTTTTTCATTTGATATTGTAAGAACCAATAGCCTTTTAGTGATTGGTTTTATGTTACTGTTGTCCATTAAAGTATTATGCCGCATCTTTTGTCAAAAAAAAGAATTTTTTTTAATCATCATTTAAACTCTCATTACAAATAACTAAAAAAAATATTTTTTAATTTTAGTTTTAAGGATAAAAATAAAAAAAATATTATAAACTGCACACAACATAATTTTCATGTCTAAAAATATATATCATTCTTTATAGGATAAAGGGAATAGTACCTATGAGGTAGGAAAGGATAACTCAAAATTAAATACTGCACCAAAGATGTGGGGAATATAATCATAGTTTTAAATAAGACACATTTTTTTATACTCAGGATATTCTACCCCTAAAGTTAAGGGTTTTGAGGATTAAGGGAATAATGAATGGTGTTTTGAGCTCAGGCCGACAGTGTGATAGAGCAACTTCCTTATAAACTCGGCCAAAATACGGAGACAAACAAGACCCATTTTCAAAAGTTATGATCAATAATCTAACAAATATCAATCATAATAATCAATATAAAATTTTAGGACCATATCTCCTACGGTCTATGTCTAAAAACTTACGTACAATTTTTTTTTTCACAGTGGGCACTTCAAGAGACTGTTAGTCAACAAGGGCACAGTGAAACTTAAGACTTTAACAATCATAAAGGCTGAAAAGATATAACCATAAATATAAAATGAAAATGTAGAGAGGAAACATTGAAGAACAAAATCGTTACCCCACCATTTGCTGTCATCAATGCTTCAACTCCATTTCCAAATTTCCACTACCCTAGAGAAAAACTTCCCACACTTATCAGGCTGAGCTAGCTCTTAGTGTTTCTTAACATGGAAATTATGGGCAGGCTATGGCTCCTGGCTTTTGCCATCTTGCATTTGGTCCCAGCAGAGGCTGCCTTCAGTGTGGGAGGTGGCATTGGTGTGAATATTGGCACCGGCTCAAATGGCGGCGCTGCCGGCTTCGGAGGGGGAGGAGGCGGTGGCGGCGGAGTCTGGGTTGGTGGAGGAATTGGCGGTAGCCCAGTTGTTCCATCTGGGTCCCCCGAGCACAAGCTCCAGGATGCTTGCACTGCTCTCCAAGCATGGAAATCTGCCATTACAGAGGACCCATTAGGGATTTTGAGCACTTGGGTTGGCTCTGATGTTTGTTCGTACAAAGGGGTCTTTTGTTCTGACCCTGAAGATGCCCAATTTGTTGCAGGTATAGATCTCAACCATGGGAACCTCAAGGGCAGTCTTGTAAGCCAGCTCTCTCTCCTCACAGACATGTCCATTCTCCACTTGAACAGCAACAGATTTTCAGGCACAATTCCAGACACTTTCAAGGACCTCTTGTCACTCCAGGAATTAGACCTGAGCAACAATCTCTTTTCAGGTCCTTTCCCGGATGTTACTCTGTACGTGCCAAATCTCATGTACTTAGACCTCAGATTCAACAAGTTCTCAGGCCCAATTCCTGATGATCTCTTCAACAAGAAACTTGATGCCATCTTTCTCAACAACAACCAATTTGAGGGCCAGGTTCCACAGAATCTGGGAAACTCTCCAGCTTCTGTCATAAACTTGGCCAACAACAAGCTAAGTGGCAACATCCCAGCAAGTACCGGGATGGGCTCCAAGTTGAAGGAAATTTTGTTCCTGAACAACCAGTTGACAGGCTGCATTCCCGAGGGCATTGGGCTGTTCACAGAGATGCAAGTGTTTGACGTGAGCTACAATTCACTGATGGGTCACTTGCCAGACACAATTTCATGCCTGACTGATATTGAAGTTCTCAACTTGGCACATAACAAGCTCTCAGGGGAGGTGCCAGATCTCATTTGCTCTCTCGGAAGCTTGATGAATCTGACTGTTGCTTACAATTTCTTTTCTGGGTTTAGCCAAGAATGCTCTAGGAATATGGGTTTTGATTTCTCATTGAACTGTATTCCTGGGAGGGACATGCAAAGGCCCCAGCCTGACTGCTCTGTGGTTCCTGGAGGTGGGCTTAGTTGCTTTAGAGTTCCTTCTCTTCAGCCCCTTGTCTGTGGAGCAATTCTTGGGAATTTGAAGGTGAATCTAACTCCATCTTCTTCTTCCCCATGAAAAAAGAAAATTGGAAAAAAAGAAGAAAATAGCAGGGTTTGAGTTATAGGGAAATTTAATGGTGGTTTCTGTATGAGAACAGATTGGTTGTCTTCAGTAAATGGCAGCAATTATAATGAGTAGATGTTCCTGGTTTATGTCTTTCCTGGGTTCAGTACTCACACACACAAAATTTTATGAGCTGAGACTGGGCAAGAGTGAGATGGTTTTGCCTTTGAAATCGACCAAGGAAATGAAAAAAAAAAAATCATAATAAGACGTGTAATGTAATATATATGATATTAATGTATGACAATAATTACTACTAGCATGCTCAAGTATATTTGAAGAATTACTTATAAATGTATGGTGAAAAGAAGTGCACTTGATGCTTGTCACTTGGAGATCACATGTGGTCCAACCACACAAGTCCAGGCCAAGCCCAGCTAGAATCCACCCGGGCAAGTTTTCTTCTCCTTAGAAGAATTGACATTTCTTTTTGACTCTTTGTGCTTTTTAGCTGAATGACACCGGTGTAAATGGCCCGACCACTCAGCAGGTAGCTTGAGCTTGAACCTTAGCCCCTAGATGGAGATACAAGGAGATACAAGTTGAAACTCCCTCTGTTTCGTTTTGGCAATACGCCTTTTTGGACATATAACTTAAGGCATGTGCAATTTATAAATAAAAAAAATTCCTTGTCGAGTTGAGTTTCAAATAAAGAATGTTTGAGGTGGAGCCTTGTCGAGTATTTATCCATTTGGATAGAGCTAATTACATTAATCTCTCTGAGTCAATTTCAAAAGTTATCGTTAGCCCTTGAGTTTGTCGAGCCTATTCAGTCGAGCGTCGAACTTGAGCTATACCAATATGAACGTATCTTATGTATGCAAGTTATTGGAGTTTCTTTCTATTGGTGTGGAGGAAAATATTATCGGTTTAAACAATAGCAAGACCACCTTGGTTAAATGGATTAGTATCTACCAATACAGCTTAGGGTCGATGGAGTGCGATGCAAGTAACCTAACCTCACTGCCCACGAGCGAAAAGGAGGGATTTTGTTGTAACATAGTAGTACTCCATAAATATGGACCTACTTGCTAGTGTCTGATTCAAATGGGATACAAATGAAACGAGAGAAAGAAATGAAGGGAAAACAGAGAGGAAAATGGAGGAGAAAGGGCCACGTGAGGAAAAGAAAACTAACTGGATGCGATTACAACGGACGGCCGATAAGAAGCATCGCATTCTAACCAAAAACATCTTCTTCCTTTAATTTCCACGCCCCTCGCTCCCTATTTACCTTCCTAATTCCCTTAATTAGTGTCATTTGTTCGGTACTTAGTAACAACCCATTACCATTTTAATCTAATTTAATCACTAGCTGTGAAGAAAATTAGAAGCTCCAACCCAACCGATTGCAGAAAATGTCTTGGCAAACTTATGTGGACGAGCACTTGATGTGTGAAATAGATGGCCAGGGCCAGCACCACCTCGCCTCCGCCGCCATCGTTGGCCATGACGGCAGCGTCTGGGCTCAGAGTGCCTCTTTCCCTCAGGTCTATCTCCATTATCCCTTCTCCTTTCCCTTCTTTAACCTGCCACTATACTTGTTTGATTTTATCTCGGTTTGGTTTCCAACAGCCTTTGATCATGTCTAATTTCAAGGTTCCAAAAAATTGGTTGTTTCGAATAGTTTGAGGGTTAAGTAACTAATTTAAGCCGGATGGTTCTTGCACAAAATGGTTTGAAATGCTGGTTTCCTCATCGGAACAATTAGAAAGAAGCAAATGATATTGGTTGGTTTAATGGGTTTCATAAATGTATGTTTGACGATACTTTATTCTGAAGTTAAGCAATTTGGATGTTTTGTCCGTCAATAAGAGACCATTTGTGAAAGGGAATTGAAATGTAAGAACTTAAAACTGAAACATTGGATCTCAAACCAATGGTCAACTTGAAACTTGAAATGCATCTTGTGTCTTCAGTGTTCATTGTCTGTTTGGTGATAGTTTTTTATGCGAGTACTGTAATATAAGCCTGCAATATATATCACCTTTTTATTTCGGTGCTTGTAAATCTGGCATATCTAATCCTAAATTGGTTTCAATGCCATGTCTTAAATATCCATTTGTAGTTCAAGCCTCAGGAGATCACTGATATCATGAAGGATTTTGACGAACCAGGACACCTTGCACCACTGGGACTACACCTTGCTGGCACTAAGTACATGGTCATCCAGGGAGAACCTGGGGCTGTTATTCGCGGCAAGAAGGTTATGCACAACAATATCACCATCCTTAATTTGTAATCTTTCTCCAACTTTAGTTTCATGGATGTATGAGCTTGTCTGAGATAGATATGCAGACAGGACACACTTTTCAGTTTTGTTCCTCAAATTGGAAGTTAATTGCTTTAACCTGAGATATGCATATATGAGCCTGTAATTCCAGCGTTGGGTCATCAGCAATCACTTGTCTTGCTTTACCTGATTAGCAGCGACTTCCGCTTGGCAGGGATCAGGAGGCATCACCATCAAGAAGACCAGTCAGGCTCTTGTGTTTGGCGTGTACGAAGAACCAGTGACTCCTGGGCAGTGCAACATGGTTGTAGAGAGGTTGGGAGACTACCTGGTTGACCAAGGCCTGTAGCTGCAGGCAACAGGTCCTTCACAAACTCTGGTTTTCTCTATCTGGTGCATAACTATGGCCACTCTTATTCGATTTTAGTGTTAGGATTCGTGATCCGTATCTGGTTATATCTCTAAAGCCTCCTTAGAGAGTAATGAAGATGCAGGCAATAACAATGTGAGAATTGAATTGTTTGCCTGGTTATGGTTACATGTTACTAGCCTTACCATGTGGTCTAGGCTTTTCTTCGAGTGTATTCAATTCCTGCAGTTTCTTGATGTCATTTTCTTAATACCATGTAATCTATTACTCTGTTTTCCACAATCATCCCAATGATCCATTCTTTTTGGTTTAATTGAGTCTGTTTGATTGATGTTATATGACTGAGCACCATATGATGGTTGCATAATGGTATAAAATGTCTGACTTTTAACTTTTATTGTAAGCTGAATTCAGTAATAAAATACTACCATATAAAATTTAAAGATACATTTTTGGTAACTTTATATCTAGGCTATTCTCATAAATGGAATGTCGGAGTCTGAAGCCGTTAATTTTAATATGAAAAGTTGAATATGAAATGGTTTAATGAATTTAATTAACTATATAACACTCACTCTTAAATGAAAGCCGGGATTCGATATAACGGCATCAATTTCAATTCTATACTCTATATTTGCCAAGTTTAGTCTATATGTGTAAACTATAGTGTACAACTTCTTTTGTTTAATTTAAAGGTATGGTCGAAGTTTAAAATTGAAATTCGTTTTTGTTGGCACACGTTCGGCTGTGTTTATATGCATTCCACGATCATCAGACAATCTTGTTATTCGTCAACTGCATTTTTTAACATTATTGATCGGCCGACCATAATGAAAATGTAGGCTTTTAAAGATTAATCTAGAATACTTATAAATCAGTTCTATTTGCAGGAATAATATTACATCTAGAAGCTTCTGACGTAAGTACATTTTTAGACAAACATAACAAATATGCGAAAGTTTAAAAACCTAACTTTATGAAATATTATCTTACTCGTCAAAACTATGACATCATATAATAGCAACCTATCCCATAACAAAAAATGGAAGAAAATGATAAAAGAAAAAATAAACCAGAGAAAAAAGAAAAAAGAAAAAGAATAAAAGGCAGGGGATCTCGTCATTTCAACGCATTATCTCTCGGTATAGTGTCCTTGAGACAGAGCGAAAGCGAAATTCTCTCCGACAAAGCTCTCAACTTTAGCAAAACCTAGAAGCGGAGGAGCAAGATGTCGTGGCAGGCGTACGTCGACGACCACTTGATGTGCGAAATCGAGGGGAACCACCTCTCCGCCGCTGCCATCATCGGCCAAGACGGCAGCGTCTGGGCCCAGAGCTCCACCTTCCCTCAGGTCCTGCTCTTGAGATTTCCCGTTTTCTTTCACTTCTCTTGTTGCTTTCTTTTTCCTTTGAATGTCCAAGGTTGAGTCCTGCGTACTTGATACTGGATCTCGATTGCTTGATATGTCTGTTAATTGTGTTTGTTTGATTGAATTCGTGCTGACTTCTCTTGTTGATTTGTTTTCTTTCTGCAATGATCTATTAGCTGATTGGATCTATGTTGATCACTGTTCATCGAGACCCAGATCCTTTTGGTTCATGATCTTGAATATTGTTCCTGAAAGGTTAAATTGGTTTCTTAGCTTTAGTAGCGTGCATTAGGTTGGTGTTTCTACAGACAAGCCAATCTGGTCCGGATATTGGTGTTGATATTACATTTGCAGATTTCGGTGAGTTCTTTTAAAATAAGAAAAAGTCCAAGTGCTTGCTTGAGTTGAGGATGAAATTCAATTTATTTGATTTTTGCAGCTTTTTGGTTTGTTGAATAAGGTACTTGCTGTGATCTGAGCACAATGTTTCGCCAGTATAAGATTTTAAATTCTTCCTTGTGTTTTCACTGAACTGGCTGTTGAAGTGTGGGCATGATTTTGTTTTATGGAAATCGGTATTAAAGATGACATTTATCATCTAGATCGTGATCATGAGTTGGTTACTTAAGAGTTCTTTGATGCGTATGGGTGGGATAATAATTTCAAACTGCTTGTAAAGCCTGTGCTTGGCGCGAAATCATTATCCTTTTCCCCCTGTTCCTCCATTTGGTCAGTTTTAGACGTCATGGTTTCAATTTATGTCATATGCAGTTAAGGCCTGAGGAAATCACTGGTATCATGAATGACTTTAATGAACCTGGTTCCCTTGCTCCGACCGGTCTGTATCTTGGTGGCACGAAATATATGGTAATCCAGGGAGAACCAGGAGCTGTCATTAGAGGAAAAAAGGTAATGCATTCTATCTAACATCTCTCTGGTGTACGGCACATATATGCATGCTCTGAATAAGTAAGTGGACAAGTTTTTGTGTCATGAGCTGTTTTCCCCCCTTTTAAGGGTTTGATGGGTTAGCGGGAGGGACCGGCTTGAACTTCACCTGCCACTTTTACACTATTAGTAATTGGCGAAAATCCTAGATCATACCATCTAAGGACGTTTTTATAAGGCAGCCAAGTTGTAAAATCTGTGTTGTAAATACTTGCTCATATCTGGAAACCCTGCCACTCAATCATTGTGAGGATTTTACCATCTATGGACGTTTCTTATAATGCAATCGAGTTGTAAAACTTGTGTGCCACTCAATCGTCATTTACCTTCTCGTGATGCCTATGGCCGTTTCCTTTTGGCTATCAGCATTCACTTAATGACTCCATGCATTGAGATTGTTGACACAAATTAGCCGGCAGAAATACATGCTAAGAATCCATTAGGAAACTCAGTAGGTTTTTGTTTTTTCTCTTCATAAATAAAAATCACATGCAGAATCAGTAGATACTGCTGCAAATGTTGAAATGCAATTCCTTCTACTCACGACTTGAACTTCAGGGACCCGGAGGTGTTACAGTTAAAAAGACGAACATGGCGTTAATCATCGGTTTCTATGACGAGCCAATGACTCCTGGGCAGTGCAACATGATTGTTGAGAGGCTCGGTGATTATCTCATCGAGCAGGGTCTTTGATCTTTTTTCTATGCTCTTGCTTGTAATTCCTGGCCTCCGTACAGAACTACATCAGCCATCTGCTGTTTGGTTAGACATGGCTGGATAATACTACAGTTGTCCTAATTATCATCCCCCGCGGGGGCGCAGGGGGAGCTTTGGTGCATGGTTATGATGTCTTTTCTTTTATGTTTTGAACTTTGTTTGATGGATTGGTCTTTCAAGGTTTGTTGAATGAAGTGTTGTTGTTCTACAATCAGTTTTAGCAGAGCTGTTGAGCTAGTTCTTTTGGCCTTGTTTGAGGGCGAGCGGAACAACAAAAGAGTGGTGCAAAAAAAAAAAAAAATTGGTTACTTGTTACTTCGGATGATCCTGTCAAGGCTATGTGGGCTTTTGGTTGAGTTAATTCGTAACTGAATGAAGTATAAAAGTGGATTACTTTACCAACGCCTGGTGGTTCAACGATGGCCCAAGTGCCTTGGGAGCAAAGTTACATAAAATTGGAGAGAGCCGGGAAGTGTTACACTCTAAAAATTTAAGAAAATTTGCTATAAAAATGAGGGTGGACCGAGGGTAGGTTGACTTGATTCAATTTGGATTATTCCTAGTCCAATTAATTCGGATTTCCGATTAAAGGGATGTCATGGAAAGCAAAAAAGAAGTCGATTATTTACTCATTTCATACTAGAAGGAATGGTATTCAGACATCCTTCGTTAACCTGCTTGAACATGATTAATTCCTTTTGATGTTCTACGTCCATGAGCCTATGGAGACCATCAACGCGAATTGATCTGATCAACCAACCAAATGATTTTCTAAAAAAAAAATTTATAGTGTTTTTATATATTGTAATTTCTTAAACAAACATTAATATGCGAAAACATTACCGTATATCTCACGACCGAAAATTTTTTTGAGAAATTCTTGACAAATACAAGTCCACAAAAGGGAAAAAAAAAAAAAAGCGACAGCCTTTTGAAATTACTGAAACTACTTGACCTGTCTTAACAATTACCAAGATCTGCATGAACCGATTACAATCTGGCACGTCTTTAATGCACATTTCTGTAACAATTTTGACCTGGCTATGGAACAATGCATATGATTTATCTCATCTAAGCATCTTACTCACACTACTATACTATGCAACAAAATCTCTTCCCCCGTTTCATGAGACGACACATCCTTCAAACCAGCCATTTTTAATACTACAGAGCTTCTTTGGTTTCATGGATGTTCAAAAGAAAAGAGAGGAAGTAAATCAGCAATAGAGCACATGTCCATCCATGTCCTCGGCTACAAGCGGAGGAAGAAGTCGAAGCAATTGCTGTTGTATTACTGGCTGCAGTTTTGTTGTTCCTGGAAACAACCATTTTAGCATGTCATCAACTGATAGAAAACATCAAGAGGAAACAAGAGATGCAGTACTAAGACTTCAAAATGTCCATCATTTCCACTTACCCCCCAGCAGTCATGTATATGCAATTCTCATAGCCTGAAAAACAACACACCAATGATGTGTTAGATTGTGAGACGCGAGAAAGAGAAATTATAAATCCTTACAAACGTACATGAATAAACATGTATCACAATCAAATTCAAACAGCTATTGTTCGACTTTTGAGGACCAGAGGCTTTTATTGTCTATTATAGCAGAACCAAAACGTATATTGCTGACACAAACTTAAGATGCAGGGCTGGTGTGAACTACTGCAGCATAAAGGTAAATGAAGTAGTTGAATGCTTAGTGTTTTGGCAAGGACTTTTCCAGTGCTTTTATGGGGAGATCAGGTGATACAGGAAGCCCAACAATATAGGTCTCCACCAAAAGCTGGGCTTATCTAAGATTTGATTTCCAACAGATTGAGCTACTGGTTTGAGCAGCTTGGTGACAGTGATAAAAGAAAGCATGTGTTTGCAGGGGAAGTCGAACCGCCAACCTGAAATATTAATGTGACTGAAAGCTCTGAAGCTAAAAGATTGGAGCTCAGTAACTTACTAGGATTTTTGTTGACTTTGACACCTGCGCCACCAAAGCTGCATGCAACATCAGAAGCCCCATTTTGCTGGTAGTAACTGTTGAATGCATAGGATGCATGAGACACCAGACTATCAGGTTCAAAACAAGGCTGGCTGGGTTGAATGGGTGAGCAGTCAACGTTTCCTGAACCACAGGCCCAATCAAGTGCATTTTTCAAATCTGATTCTGAAGCCTTGCTAGAAGCAATACACCATGTAGTTCCAGTCGCATTGGTAGCACTTGAATTCCCTGACACAACGACACCTTTTCCAGTGAAGTCCAGGTTATAGACACTTGTCTGGTCTGGATAAAACAAGCCCCAATTTCTTTCAGAGTCCAATCCAGGCTTCCTATTCTCATTAAACAATGAGAAGATATAAACATCCAGCGCTTCACCTGGCTTTGCAGGAGTACCGGAGTTGTTTATAACATGCCGAATAAGATTTGTGTTGTAAATCTGTGCATTGTCAGGAGTTGCAGCCTTCTCTTTTGGAGATCCTTTTGAGGGCCAACCAGTTTCAGTGACCATAATCTTAATTGTTCTGAAATTCAGAGCCATCAGTGCAAAATAAATGGCATCAATCTGCGCATCAAACATGTTTCCATATAGTAGGCCAGTGTTTGGATCTATGACCTCTGAGGATGACTGAAACAATGCATAGTCCAGAGAGACATTGTTTGGAGAATCTCTGTAAGCATAATAAGGATATAAATCTATCATGAAAGGTGCCCGGTTCTCAGCTAGGAATTCCAACATGGGTTTCAGAAAGAATGCATGGCTACTGTTAAAGGCACCTGCAGACGGGGGAAATGATCGAAACAGAACCCCGAGAGAATGGGTGCTTGAAACTATGATCCTCTTTTGAAGACCAACCTTTTTCAATGCTGTCAGAACATTCTGCATGGCAGAAACAGCTAGCATAGCTGTACTGTTGGGAGCCTCTGTCAGTTCAGCACCAACGGTAATGTGAGTGATCTTTGTAGCTGGATAGTAAGGAAGGATGCTGTTCTTCAGCCATGAATCTACATTTGATTGGAACTGGGAGAACGGTAGCAAGTCTGAATTTGGAATACCAACCATCAGTTCTACGCTGCTATTTGCAAATGCCTTCAGGACCTGGATATTTGAATCGTAGATCCTCACAGACTTAATGTTGTGAAGTTTAACCAATTCTGCTACTTTGTCAGGGGTGGGGAGATCATCAGCATTTCTTCCATAGCAAACTCCAATTTTGCTTCCTTTGCTGAAATCTGCCACCAGAATAACTTTTTTAGTCCTCGCACCTAAGCAAGTGATATTGTTTAACTAGTTGTGGCTTCACTTGAACCAAAATATGAATATAATGCAAAAATAATCTCCCAATTCAGAGCAGATCAACCAGGCATTCTATAGTACGGTAACAATTATTACCCACACTCAGAATGTTTTCCTACTCTGACAGGATACAAGAATAGCCTGGAGATCGTCTCTATTGGTAAGAGACAATCTTCTAAGGCTACACAATGCAGGAAGTTGCTTACTTAAGCTGCATTGCCATATTTTGATTTTTTCCTTCTGAGGAATTGCATATCAGTGATACACAAATACATGTTAAAGTGAATCTCCAATGAAGAACAAGAATCATATTTCATTCTTACATCACATTATTTTTTTAAGTTCATCTTTTTCCTCTTGAAAATCATGCTCTTATGTTGAACATGACTGACGGCTGCAGCTACCAGCAAGTTCTCAATGGTTTCAAAAATTTTAAAGTTTTGAAAACAATGAATCACCATGTTCCCATTTAACTAGGCATCGTTTTCTTTTCATACCAGTCAGCCAATGCAGCTTGAGAGGGGGAAAAATCTATTCTATACACCTAGGAATTGCCTCAATCATGAAAAACACAGACTATAAAACTTTTTCATACATTTTTATCCTTTGCCTCAGTTCAGAACATAAATTTGCAAGTTTTCATGTAATCGTTAAGAGAAAATTATGTATTTAGACTCTTCGACACTTGCAGAGCGCAAGACAGCTCTTCCTCAGCTGGAATGAGTAGCATATAAATATTGAAAATAACCAAAAGAAAACAGAAGGAAAAGTTAAATATGAACAAAAAGAACGTGAAAATTTGTCAGCAAGAGTGCTAGTAACCGCTTTTAATGTTCCTGCCCAACCTGTACTCCAACACACTGTACCCCACAAACATTTACCAAATCATGAACAAAATGGGCAACTCCCAATTAATGACGCACACAATTATTTCCAAGAAACAAACAAAATTTTCAGCCAAGTTGCGAACTTATGGTCGAAGCATATCATCAAATGAATGAGCAAAATCAAAAGCGCAGAGATCCTACGTAGCAAAATCATAGATACAAGGCCAAGAACTGACCTAACCTGTAGAGTGATTGCCGAACTAAAACTATAGCAAGCAAACAAAAGGAGGAAAATGTTACAAGGAAAAAATAAAATGAGAACCTAGAAGCATGAAGAAGAGGATACTAGAGAAGAAGAAGCTGAATCTCGTGGCCATTGCTGTAAAGAATCCAGAGAATCTGCTCCTCCCCCACTTTCTTCTACTGGGTTTTCGCTGAAGTGAACCTTCTTCTCTGGGAAGGATGGAATCAATTATGGACTTTGAAATGGAAGAGCTTCCTCAGAAGATCACAACTAGAGAGAGTGAAGTGAAAGATCTCTCTCGCTGCGTCAGTGACTGGCTGGCTTGCTCAGATGTTTCTGCGCAGGCCAGTATGTGACACTGGTGTGGTCGGGTCCAATTTTTTTTTTTCCTGAGTTCGGGTTAAGAGAACGCTCTTGATTCCGATTTCCGCTCGTCCCGTTTGTTTCTCGTTTCCCGGTCCTTGACGAGCATTTTTTTTTTTCCCTTCAGAATCTTTGTCGTAACGGCAGCCGGTAAATTATGCCGTCGGTCCTCAATCTTTTAACTATATTTAAATGTTGCTTTGCCCCCAAACTCATAAACTTGATGTTATTTTTCACTACCTCTGCACAGTGGCGGAACTAGGATTTTTTTGTTTGAGGAGGGGACTGTTCACAATTTCCCAAAATATGTGATAGGGTTTGCACTTTCCTAGAATAGGGGTCAGCTACTAATATCAAGGTGAGATAAGTTCAACATTGTACTACGACCCTGAGCTTTCTACTTATATGTGATAGGGTCAGCATTGTACTACAAGCCTGAGCTCTCTACTACCACAATTTTATGGACTTGTTCACATTTTTTGGTTTTTCACTTCGCTCGCTTTCAATCAGATTTGATGCTTCGGTTCCCATTTCCACCTTACAAAATGAAAGTCCAAAATAAGAAATGACAGAAAAATATGGTGTGGTGGCGTAGAAAAAGAAGCTAAAAAATGATTAAAAAATCAACAAATTTGACTATATAAATTGACATTTATCATCACATTATCTTTTAGATAAGTTAAGTCGGATAAAACTTATTCACCTGCCATACTTCTATAACCAAGCTACACAAGTGTTCCTATGCTTTCCATGTCACCATTTTTTAGTGGATCAAGCAAACACAAATTTAAGTAGCATATAACATGTAAGCACCATACAACACAGCTTTAAACAAACAAAAATTTCTACTTCAATTAACACAATGTAGGAAAATAATAGAGAAATGTGTTAAGGGTTTTTCCTTTCTTGATCAATTGAAAATAAAATTGTTAGAAAGATACATCATACACAAGGAGGCATATATTACTACTCCATTTCATGTCATGCTTGTTGCTAAGTACAATATTATTATGAACTCAGCATAAGTTTAAAACTTTTGACAGATGCAATTTTTAGAATAAATGTTATCGCTAGCAAATGGAACTTATGTATCTTTAAAATTATTTTTTATGAATTAATCGATTCATTTTGAATAGAGCACAAAAACAACCATATAGACAAAGAATACATCAACTTAAACAAATCCACAATCTTTAACCTCTTCAATGCCTTGGAACTTTCCTGCACATAAATGAAATGGCACATATATATAATCAGCTACTGAATGGTGAAGCCTAAACCTTTATCATACCTAAACCTGGTGAGTGAGAAGAAAGCAAAACCCACATCTAGCCCACATCCATTCAATTGAAAAAAACCACCTTATCGAGTCATATGTAGCCAAATCTTGTCAAGATGGAAGTCCATTGACACCCCTAATCTTCACCTGTTCTATTTCCTCCACCTCATTTTATGCATGCTGCTAAGTAGAGTACTATTACAAACTTAACATAAGTTCAATTGCTTTAATATACACAATCGTTAAAATTTATTCTTTATTAATTAATCAACTCATTTTGAACAAAGCAAAAAAATAACTACTTAGACAAAAAAAAACCATCAACTTTAACAAATCCCAGTATTTTCAACCTCTCAAATGCCTTGAAATTTTCCTACGTATATATGTAATAACACACATATATTCAGGGTAGATGTGGGGCAGATAAAGCCTTAACATTCATCATACTCAAACTTGAAAGGTGGGAAGAAAATAAAAACCCATATTTCACCTAAATATGTTTAATTTAAAAAACCACCTTGTCAGGTCAGATGTAGCTGGATCCCCATTTGTGTGAAAGTCCATTGACTTCCTTAATCTTCACCTATTCTATTTCCCACAAAGAACAAAAATAGAAGAAATAGCAGAGATAAGTGTAACAAGTTTAATCCATTTATTATAACAGATTGATGAGTCACGACCCTTATTGATTTGGCCACAGCCCAATCTGCTTTTGTCCAAACAATGGATATAGTTTACAAGCGGCCTTAACTTTGATGGCCCATCGAGCATGGGTAGAATTATTAGCAAGGCCTCACGTAGATCCTCACACTAGGGTGTAGGAAAAAATATAACTACCATCTTAATCTGAAAAAAAAAAAAGAGAGTAAAAACCAAGGAAAAACACTCATTTGACTCCAAATCAATTAAAAAGTGAATTTTACCAAAAAAAAAAATAGAGATTTTGGACTCAGAGATAAGGTATGAATTGGGATGGTGTTAGATACCCAATTAGTTTGAAAACAAAATTTAAAACAAGTGAAAAGTAATATTTTATAAAAAAATGTAATGTATGCATGTCTGCACACAAATATTGTTAATGTCAATTATTAGACTTGGACTTGGGTTAAACCCCTAAGCTTTGTATATACCTTGGTTTAAGTTGGGATCCAAGCCTAATAGTTTGCTCCCTTGTAAATGAGAGGCTTAGGTGACCAATTGGGTGCATACTTAGATGGTCAGTTAAATGGTTGTGACAAGAGTGATATGATCACCTTATGGTGCAAAACTTGGCATTAAGGACCATCAGGGTTGCCTTTGGGTGAAGAGTCCTTAATGAGGTGTTTTTTGCATTGTCAAAAAGCCAACAAAGACTCTTAACACAAAAAGAAAATAAAATTGAATTACTTTGAAAAATAAGAAAAAATAAAATAAAATAAAAATTACAAGACCCAAATTTAAACTAGAATCAATTGAGAAAACACAAAAATTGTTAGTTAAATCAAGTCAATAACATCAATAAATATGAAAAATGGTTCTAATTGTGACTAAATTGCAAGAAAACAAAGCCGTAAACTTCAGGCAGCAAATAGAAGTCAGTGGCTCAAACAAGGGAAATAGAAAGTAACAGGATTAAGTCAAAGAAAAAGCATATGGGTTAGGTTTTGGATGGGTCCAGGGGATCAAGCCGGTCTTCCATTCTCTCATGGCAGTGGTCTTAGGGCGATCAGAGGGCTGTGCTTCACTGGCGACGGCTAGGGCAACCATCAGATGAACGAGCAACCTATGGAAACGACCAATGGCAGCGGATTGAATTTGAAACAGGGTTGGTCTGTATTGCGCTCTCCCCCCTTCCCAATTAAGCATCCTCGATGTTTTGACGATGCTCAAGAACGGCTGTAGAGCATGGTCGAAGGTAAAGTGGGGACTCACAGTTGGAGGGTGTGGTAGTGTCTGGAGGGTCGTGGCAATAGTGGGGAAAACTTAGAGTTCTAAGGAGCAGGGTACCAAAAATTTCAGGAGCTTAGGCTGATGGTTTGCAATTTTGCTTAAAAGAGCTAAGGCTTAGGAATTCATCCATTTTTCAGCTATAAATGTTAGTACATCCTTAGCTCTCAAAAAAATATTTAATTCACAAATTTATATTTTCCATACTTTTCCAGTTATTTTATTAAAAATGATACATTATTTTTGTTATTGTTAATTTTTTTTATCTAGAACCAATGTCATTTAAAAGTTACTCCCTCCGTCCCATATTATTTGAAACACTCACTTTTTACCAATTAATCTATGATTTTTTATTTTTAGTTTTTAGTATATAAATAAAAAATAATTTATATATAAATGATAAATAAAGATCTCTAGATCTATCTAGTTAATTATCACTTGGATAAACTAATTTTAGAAACTAGTTAATTTTTTATAGTTTTTCCTTATCCAACGTAAGATAAGAAAAATCAACCTGAAATACTTAACTTTTTTTAAAAAATATTTTAAAAATTCTTTTTATTTATTTATATATCTATTTTTTGGAAAATTTTAAGCATAAAATTTTAAGTAGTATACAAGTTGAACAAATAACCATTATATGTGAAACTAATCGCTAATAACTTAGTTTTAAAAATGAATACCACCAATTAGGTTAGGATTTTAGAAAATCTCTCATATATACACATTTAGTCGTCAACTTGCTTCCAACTTTCTGCCGAGCCCAAAACTAACCTAGAGCTTTCAATCAAGGCTAGAACTCTAATATATTTTCAACAAAACCCCCGAAAAAATTTTACATTAGTCAATTAAGCCCAAACTTTTACAACACTTTCAATTAAAGACCAAACCTTCACAAATTGACCAATAAAGTCTCAAACTTCAAAATTAAGCACAAATTTTACCCAAATTACAAAGAGGCTCAAATTTGACATTGATAAGTAAAATGACAAAAATAAAACCTAAAATAATTTCTAAGAAACATGTAAGAACTTTGAAAGAGCAATTTTAGACACAAAATGACAAAAATGCCCTACACTAATTTTTAGCTAAGAGCCCAAGACACTTGAGTAAATGAGTGTTAACACTGTCCAACCAAAAATAAAACCTTACTCGACCCAAAGTTTGCCGTTCAAGATGCCGGTCTCTTCTACCTATCAAAAGCCTCCACACACACGTATTACCATTTTTTTGGGGAAAAGACACTTTTGGTCCTCTAACTTTTTTAAATTTGCCACATTAGTCCTATAATTCATTGAGTTTCCAAATAAGGCCTTTAAAGTTAAAATTGTTTTCTCTGTTAGTCCTACACCTTGTTTGGCTAACAAAAGTTCTGACATGACACTTAACACCATTTATTTCAGTGACTAAACTGACACGTTTCAAACCATAGTTGCTTACTTGATTTTTTTTTTAAATTTAATGGTCATCATCTCTTAATCACTCGAATCATAATTTTAGGATTCATTTGAAAATTCAACGAATTTTAGGGCTCATTTTGGTAACTCGATTAATTTTAAGATTCGCTTAAAAATTTTGAAAAAGAATATAGGATTGAAAGTAAAAATTTAAAATAAATTTAAAATAACAACAACTAATGTTTTAAATTTTGTGTTGAATGTCGTACTATTCTTTTAATGGTACGATATTATCTTGGGTACAGGTATCATATCGATGGTATACATTAGATGTAGTAGTTTTAGTAAATTTTAAATATATATGAATATCACATACATACCTACTAATTAATTATTATTCTTTTTTTTTATTTTTCATTGTCTTGGAATTTATGGAAATAAAAAATTAAATATTAGAGAGAAAGTCAAAGCAATTGTCTTGGAACTTACAAAAATTAAAAAAAAACAATGAATATTGAAGAGACTTCCTCCCCACTTGTTCATCTCTCACACCCATTAATTATTATTCTTTTTTCACTTATTGTTTGACCTAGTTCAAATGTAACCTCACTCTATATTTTACATCACTCACAAGTTACTATGCATATTTATCTTCTTCTTGCTCAAGATGGGAGTAGGTACGATTGATGCTCATTTTTTTCATTTCTCTGGATCTCCAAATTGACATTTTTTTTCATGGACAAACATGGAATCGTACTCGGATCATTGGAGTGGCTGCCAAATTGGCTGAATTGTTACTTTTCCGACAATGGTGGATAGGTATAAAGTGACACAATTGTATGTCCAAGATGCCGGTTAAAACATTCAGCAATTATGGAAAATTCTAAGTCCAACTATGGCAAGCCTTGGCATGGTCAATGGTGGCAGATATTTTGGGTCCAATCACGTGAGCCTTGGCACATTCAGTGGTGGTGGAAAATGTGGCGAGAACGAGGTAGGAAGAGATTCTTAACCAGGATTATTGCAATTGGGGTTAGATTTGAGAGTGACAGCAAAGTTGCTTGAATCAATGAAAGAAAATATGAAAAATCAAGAGAGAGAAAAGGAGGAGGAGATATAGATGACACAGGGAAGGATGATTCTGTTGTTGGTGGTGGCAGGCAAAAGGTTGGGGGAGGGACAAAGTTGCATAGATAAGAGATGAGGAGGATGGATGAGAGCAGAACGAAAAAGAAGCTCAAATTTTAAAAAAAAATTCATGTAGGTAACTAAGGTTTAAAAAGTGTTAGTTTAGTCACTAAAGTAAATGGTTTTAAGTGTCTGCCAGCACTTGCATCAGCCAAACAAGTTGTAGGACTGACAGAGCTAACAATTTTAACATTAGAGGACTGATTTGGCAACTCGAAGAGTTATAGGACTGATATGGAAAATATGAAAAAGTTAGAGGACCAAAAATGTCTTTTTCCCTTTCTTTTTTCCTTTGTAATATTCCATCCACCTGGAGACTGCTTTTTCAGCATTTCAACTTCATTTTGCGCGGTCTCGTTTATTTGAATTGATACTTCTCTAGTTCTCTCCACAACGAAAAACGAACCCAAATTTCTATCTCTAGTCCTTCCGGAAGTAAAACCCTAGAGAGCTACTGCAATCTTCTCCGACACAGAGAGCGATGAAGACGAAGAAGCCATTGAAGCAGCTCAAGCTCGCCGTTCCAGCTCAAGAAGCAGCAATTAATTCATTCCTGTAAGTTAATCGCCGTTTCCACTGTTTCTTTCTGCTTAGATTCCCGGAATCGGGTCGCCATTTCGATGTTCGCCTTTTGATTGGATTGGCTAGCGATAGTTGAAGGTCACGATTTCTTCTTGCTTTCACCAGGACTGCGAGTGGAACATTTCACGACGGGGATCTGCTTTTAAATCAGAAAGGCCTCCGACTCATTTCTGAAGAGAAGGAAGGCCGGGTTAGTCTGAATTCTTCAAAGCACGTGGCTGAGTTTTTGATTGGATAACTAATTGGTTCTGATCTTAAGTAACTGATAAAGTTCTCGAACCTTGGAAAATTCTGTTATCACTTAGTTGCACCTTTTTCTATATCTGGTCGTTTTGTTGCTTCTCACCTATTGGGACGCCTCCCTTAAGGGGACGAGAGCATCTGCAATTTGGAACTATTTTCTGCTAACTTGTAGTAGCGGCAAAGTGTGGTATCTGGAGATCATGGAGAAAAGAGGTTTTTGCTATTTCCTTTAGAGTGGTTTTATTTTATGCAATCACAATATAAGCAGCCTTGTACCTCACCATGCGCTGTCCTGGCTTCATATTTTCCTATTGTTCCCTTGGTTTGTCATCTGCGTTTTCAGTTATTTTGGGCTACTAGAATTCATGTATGACAGAAATGTGATACAGCTTCACTGTTGCTCTGTGCAGCCTTCTGACGGAAAGGAGCTTGACTTTGAATTTTCACTCGAGGACCTAGAGACGATCAAAGTCATTGGCAAGGGGAGTGGTGGTGTTGTTCAGCTTGTTCGCCATAAATGGATGGGGAGATTGTTTGCCTTGAAGGTAAGAGCATGAACCGAATGAAAATTTTCAGCAGTTTCAAAATTCCATATTAAAAATTTACATGCTGAATGATTTATGTATGCTCTTAAAGTTCGCATTTCTACATGTATCATCAGTTAATATCTGGAGAAAAAAAATTAATTTTTCTTTAGACATTGTAGTTAACTAGTTTGCATACACAAGTCGTAATATCTAAAGAAGCTGCTTTTGCCATGGCCTGAATATTTGTGGATTTATATTTCATGAATTTTCTTCCTCTAAATTTTTAGATTTGGGAAGAAATATGTGATGATTTCTAGATTACTTTGTATCATAGCAATAGTGACTCTCGGATGAAAAAGTTAGTGAAGCTTTTCTTTCAAGTAATTTGTATACATGGGGTCGGGAAGGGTTTTGCCGCAGCAACAGTTCTCTGAGTGATATTATTACCACAGGATTAATGTGCAAGAGTGTAAGGCATGCAGATGAGTGGAAGTAAAGGACACAAGTCGTAATACCTATAGAAGCTGCTTTAGTCATCGCAAGAATAAATTTGGATTTATATTTTATGAATTTTCTTCCTCTAAATTTTTAGATTTGGGAAGAAATATGTGATGATTTCAAGATTACTTTGTATCATAGCAACAGTGACTCTCAGATGAAAAAGTTGGTGGAGCTTTTCTGTCAAGTAATTCGTATACATGGGGTCGGGACTCTGGGAAGGGTTTTGCAGCAGCAACAGTTCTCTGAGTGATATTATTGTCACAAGATGAATATGCAAGAGTGTAAGACATGCAGATGAGTGGAAGTAAAGGATAGTTTTCTCATTCTTTTCTCCGAATTTGGCCTTTAATCAATGGTGTTTACAGCAGAACCAGAATTTGGAAAAAAGAGTTAAAAAAAAATTAAAAGTTACATGTTCTTATTTCTTTTACTATGGTGTGATAATTCAGATACATTGGTTTCTGATACCTGTTTGCTGTATTGAAAACTGGCAACAGCATGATCCTTCTCTTGCTTTCACAAATTTTTTGATAAACTGATACAACAACTATTTTTCAGTGTAATATACTAACCTTGTTTCAATTTAGTTAAGAGAATACTATAACCATCACCATTTCATGGATTGAATAGCTATATAGCTACGGTTGGCAGTGTGAATGATTGGCAGTTGGCAGAATGTCCACATTAAAAAAAAAACTGCCATTGTCTAATGAAACCAAGGCTATGCTCTGCAGGTCATCCAGATGAACATACAAGAAGAAATTCGCAAGCAAATTGTACAAGAGTTGAGGATAAACCAAGCATCAACATGTTCACACATTGTTGTTTGCTACCACTCTTTCTATCACAATGGAGCCATATCCCTTGTGTTAGAATACATGGACCGGGGATCTTTGGCAGATGTGATTAGACAAGTTAAAACAATTCTTGAACCATATCTTGCTGTTGTCTGTAAACAGGTCTGCTTCCTTCTTGTGAATTACAAGCAGGATTAAACTTTGTTTCTGATTTTTTATTTTTATGCTCCAGGTACTACAAGGTCTTGTTTATCTGCACCAAGAAAGGCATGTAATACATAGGGACATAAAACCATCCAACCTACTTGTGAACCATAAAGGAGAGGTGAAGATCACTGACTTTGGTGTCAGTGCAATGCTAGCTAGCTCGATGGGACAAAGAGATACATTTGTTGGAACTTACAACTATATGTCGGTATGATGTGTTCCTCTGAATATTTGTTTAGGATATTTCCAGATACATATCCCTAACTTCTAATATTGTCATTCTTTTGTCTTCCTTTTAGCCAGAGAGGATTAGTGGAAGCACTTATGACTATAGCAGTGACATCTGGAGCTTGGGTATGGTAGTGCTAGAGTGTGCAATTGGACGTTTTCCTTATCTGAAAACTGAAGATCAGCAAAGCTGGCCAAGTTTTTATGAGCTTTTGGGGGCCATTGTGGAGAGCCCAGCCCCCTCTGCTCCACCAGATCAGTTCTCTCCAGAGTTCTGCTCATTCGTGTCAGCCTGGTAACTACTTGCATTTCCAGTTGGCATCGAATTAGTTTTCCCATGCAAGATGCCCAAGTGTCTGTTGCCTTCTGTTTTCCATCAGCACTTTTCAATTGCGTGTTTACCCTGTTAATTTTGTTCCTGTGCATTTATCTAGAGCTTACGGTGGCTAGTTTAACCATTTTATACTTATTGAGAAGTTTTAGCTAATATTTTTCAAGAAATTACTGTGAAATCCTCATATGCTAGGCTGGCCTGATGGCTTCTTGTTGTGTCTGGCTGCTAAGTGGCTTACTCCCTTTATAGTTTCTAGAGATAGAAATAACAGGAGGAAAAGCAGTCCTAAACTAGCCAATCACCTCCTCCCGTTACAAAAATACTGAAGCAGAATCATATAATTGGATTCATCACATTCATGGTAAAGTATGCTGGAGATTTGGCTTAAGCATTGATTGTTGGTTTAAGACTATTATTTAACGTATCTACACTGTCTACCTCATCCCTAAAAAACTCTGGATAATGGATTTTGGCAAATGAGGAGTTGGCTCTTTTTTGTGTTTTTTTCTTCTTCTTGAGCAAGCTTTTCTTTGTTTTTTTACCTTTCCATTTCCATGTTTAACCTTCATTCTCCACTGCAATATCAATAAGCTTCAGGTCTCTTATTAGCATTCAAGTTTTCATTTTTTGGCAACATTTTGCTGAGTGATCCTTGCAAACTGGAAAATAGATGTCATACATTATTAACGGGAATAAAAGCTTCTGCTGCTTCAAAATGAAACAATCTTGACTCCCAATATTTGTACACTGAATTATCCTGGCCTTCAAAGATTAGAGGTAGTGATGAAGCATTTCATTCTGCTTTTAGCTGTCTGTGCATTGTGATTGCTTACGTCAATATGCAGCATCTTTGCTCTAAAATCATTGCAATTACTACACATGTTTCCCAATACTTATCATCCTGCATTCCAAGATCTGGAGTTTGTGCTGTTCCTGAATATGAGAAAACACTAAAGAAGGTTACTGTATGTCATGGCACCAGTTTAAAGATTGAAAAGTAATTTTCTTTTTGTTGTTAGTTTTTCTAATCATCATTTGCTACTTTATTTTAGTCAAAAAGACAAACTGTATTCTTGAATAGCATTTTCTTTTTCTGATTTCAGCTTACAGAAGAACCCGCGAGACAGAGCCGCCTCAACTGACCTCCTTGTAAGTTTAAACCCGTTGCTTAATTGCAGAACATAATAATTAGTAGATTCTTCTAGCAGAAGTAATGGCTAAAATTGATTCACCATTCTGTTCGTTCCAGGTTCACCCTTTCATCAAGAAGTTCGAAGACAAAGACATCAATTTTGGAATCTTAGTAGGCAGTCTGGACCCTCCTGTGAACTATACAAGATAGATTCTGTCTCATGCTTGGTAATCCATACTGATATACTCCTATTATGTTACTCTTTACTAATGTATCCACCAATATGTTCAATCCTGCATATTTGTTTTCTCTTGTGTCACTCATTCACTCTACTAAAAACAATCCTCAAGTTCATGTGTGAAATCTTGCTGTCTTTAGTATAAGTTCGAGCTTGCGTGCTCATGCCCTTTCTTGTGGTCCGTGTCTGTTCGTCCGAGGAGCTAAGAAGCTTGAAAAATGCTGCTTAACTCGTCAACATACGAGTTTTCCACACCCGGCCTAGGAAATCTTAATCATTTCGGGCTCAAATCGGTGTTATTTATTTTGATTTAGTTGCAATGTTTTGTAGGTTCATTCCATGATAAAACAAACTGCCACAGAAACAATAATCACCAGATGGGGCATTCTTTTGCATAGAAAATATGTCGTTGGACTTACTTTTTTGTGAAGTTGTCGGCCTCGTGAATGTTAATTGTTGTTCAAACTACATGGAACCATTTCCAGATAAGTTGGTGCTCATTTGCTGTGGCGTGTGGGATTGTGGCTATGGGGATCGATTTTGTTTTGGTTCTAACCATCCAAGTTTGAATTGTGCAAGTAACGATGATTACACTATGTTCTTTGTTCTTTCTGTTTTTATCGTAGAATAGCAGTAAAAGAGAACAAAGCTCGCATTCATAAACGAGTTAAGCTCTTGTCGATATCACTCTTGTCTGCACAAATGCACGATTAGGTTAACGTTGTGTTTAGAATACGTAACATTGGTACATTTCAAATGATACAAATTTGAATATTAAATCATGTATGACTTCTGAGGGCGCTCCAAGTAATGAACATTTCGGAAGGCATTTTGTTATGTTTGCCCCCAGGCTGTATGCGAAGTTAGGAGTAGCATATACGCCTTCTAGTTCTGATTACTCGCTATCGCGTGTGTCGTTAATGCAAGTGCCGTAAAAATGACGCCTTGATCCTAAAAGATTGATGGCCATCAATCAACTAAAAGATTATATATATATATATATATATATATATATATATATATAGGAGAAATCTATCCATTCCTCAAAACTAGTTCTAGTAATTTCTTAGTACATTTATAGCATTAATTTTAGAATTTATTTATAATAATTAATACTTAGGTCCTTATACAATTTTTACTCCAAAATTCATTCATTCCCCAAGACTACTTTTACCATCAATTTATAGTGTGTTTGTATGGTTTAATAACTTAGACTTTCATTTATTCATGACTCAAAAATTTAGATTTTAAATTACTCCCTCCATTTTATATTTTTTTCATCATTCACTTTTCAGCAATTAATTTATAATTTTTTATTTTCAATATTTTAGTATATAAATGAAGAACTTTTATATAAAAATGATAAATTAAGACATATAGTTTCTAAATATATTTTTTTAAAAAATTTTTCTAACAAATACTAATATGAATAAATTTAAGTCAAACTATATGAAAAAGTCAAATGGTGCGAAGAATATGAGACGGAGAGAGTATAATTTATGGTGAATTCTTTCTATTATAGTAGAATTTTAGTTTTTTTATTTCTCATACATTTTAGTAATTGAATTTATATATATATAAAGGAGAAACCCACCCACTTCCCAATACTACTTCCTTTAGCATTAACTTCATAGTACATTTGTAGCATTAATTTCAGAATTCATTTACAATAATTAATAGGTACTTATATAGCCCACACTCTAAAATTCACCAATTTCCCCAAGACTACTTCTTTTATCATTAATTGCATAGTGCATTTGTATTATTTAATAACTTAGGTCTTCATATAGTCATGACTCTAAAATTTAGATTTTGAAATATAATTTTTAGTGAGCTCTTTGTGTCATAGTAGAAAGCCCTTAAAATTCTACTTTTTATATATTTTAGTAATTGAATTTAAATTTTTATCCTCTTAGCATAATAAAACACCATTAGCTTTTGTTTCCTTCTTAATGGCTCATTAATAATATTGTCCCTTAATCAATTTTTTTAAATAGATTTCATCTCTTTGTTGCCATTTAATAGCTTTAATTTCCATTAAAATGATTTAATTACAATTTTATTTGGTTTCAATGGTATTAATATTGTCTATCCAACTTCCCCAAGACTACTTCTTTTAGCATTAACTTTATAGTACATTTATAGCATTAATTTCAGAATTCATTTGTAATAATTAATACTTAGGTCCATTAGAATGCTTTCATTAAAAATTTATTTGGTTTCAATGGTATTGTACAACCAACTCCTATATATATATATATATATATTCTCACACTTGCTTTTAACATATACTCATTATTATCATTCATTCCTTTCATTTCTTCCAATCATCTCTTGCTACCTTTCTTTATTTCTTCACTAATTTATATTTTTAGATTCTCCTTAAGGTCAAAGATGAGGTTGTTATTTAAAAAGACAGATAGATTTTTTTTTTATTTTTATAGTCTTTGAATTCATATAATGGATAAATATGTTCTTTTATGAATCTTTTTTTATTTTTATAGTTTTCCAATAAAACATGTTTCATTGGAGGAATTGCCTTTTAAGAGGACTAATTGGACTATTCAAGTAGGAGTATATTGTTTATGGAATGTTTTAAATTTTTGAAATGGTGACCAATTTAATAGTACTGATTTTGTTCTTATAAATGAGAAGGTATTTTTGTTTTTTTCCTTCCATTCTACTGAATTTTGAAATTTATTCTTTTCTCCCCATTATAAATTTATGTTCATGATCTATTATTGACTATTATATCTTTGGTTTACATATGCAAGATGTGACAATTCATGGGCCTATAAATTTTTTTTTAGTATATAAGTTTTTTTTTTGCCCAATCTCTCACTAATGTTTCCAAAATAGCTTAAATATGTCATTGCTGTTAAAAAATAATAGAAAATAATAAAAATAGCAAATTTTGAAATATTGAGGTTATTGTGTACCTTTCAAAGAATACGTGGACCTTTAAAACTTTTTCGCTAACCTCGTTTGGCTCCACTGTTGAAGGTGATCGACGCGTGTGCCTTCACCATGTTTCGCTCGCCTCTCCCAGCTGGATTGACCGGTAGTCCAGCAGCCTCCCTTTCCTAGCCTCGCTGTCCGCCACGCACCATGTGTTCCCTTTCTTGCTTTTCGGTATGTCCTTGCTCATTGGTGCCATCAGATTGGCGTTTCATCTTCACGGCGTCTCGCCTCCTGTGAGAATCTGGTGCACCAAATTCCTATTGTACATAGCTGTATTCTCCACGCTCATGCTTTTTCATTCTCATCTCCCTTGGACGGCCATCCGATTTCTACACGAGACATTGCCCCTGCCGTCGGCGTTGAAGCACGATCCACTGTTAACCTCGTTTCATGACTTGATCTACAACTCATTTCTATGGTGCAAGGTAAGGGGAAAGAGGGAGGGATTGGATGATGGAGGATAACTAGTGTCGATGGGAGGAGAAAAAACTAGAAGTTTTTTAATCGACCGTCATGGATGGTGGCTAGAAAAGCTCTAGCGGCGACGATGGAAAGATTAAAGAGAATTAGACTAATTACTTAAGACACTTAAAGTTTGTTAAACTTGCATTATCATCATAAAATTTTAAAACGTGTTACTTTTTAACATTTTCCGTTAGCTTTTTAACGGACAGTGGCATATTCACCATCAATTTAAAATTTTAGTGGCATATTTGAGCTAATTTTGAAACATTAGTGGGAGATTAAGAAAAAAAAAAACTACAGTAGCATATTCGAACCCAAACCAAAATATTAGTGGCATATTTGAGACTTTTGCCATATTTTCAAGAATTTTACAATTCTTCCAAAGAGGAAGACTTACTAGATCGTAGATACACACCAATTTGTGATCCACCTTACTCATAATATACAAATCTATGATATGAACCATGAACCTCATGATTTTCCCATGCATAAATATGAGTTTGTTGCTTTTGATTAACTTAGCACATGTGTGGACTAAGAAAAATTTCTTACAGATTTTTCTAAAAGTTTTCCAAAATACAATCAAATGCTACATGTACTATTTATAAATTATTATTTTAATTCTTTTTTGCATGAAAAATGTTGCAGGAGTTAGATGTTGGTACAATAGAGCAATGGATTGCTAAGGGTTAGAATTGAAATAATGAATCATCTTGTGTTGTACGAATTTTTACTTCTTTGGTCGTCAAAACTTTTCAAAGTTTCTAATATATTGTACATTCTCTCATCCACTTTTAGCTTTAGTTTTTATTCTATTATAATATAAACTTTTTAACTAACTTACTTTTATATATAGGTCGACAAAACTTAGGAACTTCAAGATCGAGCAAGATTTATTTAAATATTCAAATTCTTGAGGTTGATATTATAAGAGATGATTTTATGTAAGTTTCTAAAACTAATTTTTGGTTTATAGTGTATGTCTTATTTTGATTAATAACTTATCACCCATGATTTTATATTATATATTTAAATATATATAATGGTTAAAGTACTACAAGAATATGCAGATAAAATTATGAAAGATTTGTGATCTTAGTAGCTAAGTTTATTCCATTACAATTACAGGTTCTGTAAGAACTAATGTCTCACATCGAATAATATTGTTTATAGAAAGTAAGATTTTAGATAAGTTTTATATTATACAACTAAATTACATATACAAACAATGAAAATATAATTTACATTCTAACATATAAACCCAATTTTAATTCAAAGAATGATTTCCGTGTGTCGCACGGATTGCTCAACTAATTTATACTATTTTCTAACGTTTAGGGCATTGATACCAAAATCTGGGGAAAAGGAAAAATATGGATCATCACAATTAGTTGAATATTGGCATAACGAATATACTGTATATTTCGTTATGACTTTTTGGGTCATAATTCGGATTAGACATAATGCTTATTGTTGGTTAAATATTTGGAAATTGTTGAATATTTAACGGATTCCTGTGTAATATCATTTTTTTAATCTGTTTTATGATCCTCAATACACAAGCCATAACTTAGCATATGATGCATTTGTGTCACTTACTTCAAAACTGAATAAGATAATAGATTTTCGTTTCAAATATTGGTTGCCAGTATTCCAAAATTGACTGGTATCTATGAAAAAAAATTACTCTCCGTCCCAGGTTTTTTGCTTCATTTGTTATTTTGGGCCATTCCAGATTCTTTGCACTATTTCCCTCTTTTTAGTAAGTTTTACAAAACAACTTTACAATTATACCCTTCCCATCTACTAGTACTATTTGTTTTGTTTTTGTTCTACTTTTCTGATCCCCTTGTGGCTATCTCCAGCATGATTGAGACAGGCAATCGGGGCAGCGAGCAACGGGACGAGGAGGTTGAGTTGTAAGCGACGAGGTGAAGAGGTCAAGGACGCGGGGCGATGAGGTGAGAATATTGAATATCGAGGTGAGGAGATCAGGGTGACAAGGTCGGTGTGGCAGGCAACAAGGTGAGAAGATCTGGGCATGGAGGTTGAGGTATTGGGCAGTGGGCCGACGACGATTTGAGAAGATCAGGGCTTGGAGGCCAAGGCGGTCGGTGGCGAGAAACAGGTCGAAAGATTGGACGTGAAGGAGGTGATTTGGTGTAAAAAATTAGATGTGAGGGCGATTCGACGTTGAGGAAGAAATGAGGCGAGAAAATGATGGCGTGTGGCAAGGATGACGTGGAGGAGACAACAGAATGTGTGACAGTAGTCGGTGGGGATGACGGTGAATCTGGGTTTAATGGTGGCTGCTATGTGCATTGGGGGAAAAAACTAGGGGCAAAATTGAAAAAATGTACATATTTTCATCATTTCTTAATCTCCGTGTCAATCTCAAATGGAGCAGAAAACATGAGACGGAAAGAATAGTATTTATACAAAATGAATGAGAATTTTAATGACGTGGTAAATAGGTAAAAACACACAAGTGTTGTTTTTTAGTTTATAAAATGAATGTTTTTATATCATATCCAGATGCATATATGCCTTACAGAGAGCTTAGAAGAAGAAAAAATAGATGTAGCTAGATTGTATATTTCCTCAACCACTAATTAATTGGTTGCCACCATTGATAGACGTTTGAATCTTGAGAGAAGATTTCTTACTTTAGCAAAGTCTATATCCAAAGATTATCATTCGTTAAGACAAACGTTGAATTTTTTACACCGGATGACCGACTATTAAAAAGCCGCATCTATGCTATAACCATTTAATGGGGGAAGATGCTAACGTTTTGTCATAAGTTGATTAGATTGAGCTCTTCAATGTTTGCATCCTATGCTATCAATTTCCGAATGGTCACTAGAATAAGGCCAAAATGCGCATTTGGTCTCTCAACTCTACTCACTCAAACAAGTTAGTCCTTTAACTTTGACCTAGCATAACTTAGTCCCTCGACTTTGAAAAATTGAGCGAGTTAATCCCTTATTGCACGGAATGACAGACAACGTTACTCTATCTTCCCCTCGCCACCACTTGCCGCTATCTCCTCCGCCGATTCTGGCTCCACCCTTCGCCGTTGGCCTCTTCTACATCATATTTGCCTCACCCCTGGCAGTTGGCCTCTCATTCATTGAATTCGACATTGTCAGCCTCCCTCTCCTCGAAGCCTACACCATCGACCTCTTCCTCTTCGTCGACCTTTTTCTCCTTGAAGCCTACACAGTCGGCCTCCTCCTCCTCACCCCCACCTTTGGCCTCTTCTCTGCCCTCTCTCCTAGCCATCGCATCTTCATCAAATCCGTCGCCCCTCGCCAATTGACGCTAGATCCAAAACGAACAGGTGTCGCTAACGCTAGATTTGTCTTGTCCTTTGTCCCCAAACCTCGTCGCTAGAGGCCTCAACACCATTGCTCGATCATCGCACCAACCTATTTCCTCTGCTCTATCCACTGGCCAATGCGTGACAAGCAGCCCCTTACCAAAGTCGTTATGTCACATGACTCCTCTTGTGCTCATTCTGTCAACCAAGGGACCAAGTTGTATAGTTTCTCAAAGTTTTAGGACTAAGTCACATAGTTTTATCAAAGTTGGAGGACTAAGTCATATTGAGTCAAAGTTGAGGGACTAACTCGTGTGAGTTGACAAGTTGGAAGACCAATGGTGCATTTAGGCCCTAGAATAATCGCTAACCATGATACCAGTAGTTCCCAATGGCCTTCCCTCCAAGCAAAATATAGAAGAGCTGGAGTAGCATATGGACCATACCCTTGAAAGTGAGAAGGTTGATTAGATGCAGTAACACTTTCAATCCTACCACTAGCCTTCTTCCTAGCATGCAAGTTAGCCTCCGGAGAATTTTGTTTTAGCTTCTTTCTATAATATCTTGCCAAGGTTTCATTAAAATAAAGTACAAAAAAAAGTATAGAGAATATGTCCGGTATAGGCTACAAACCTACTTCACATGGTAAAGTTGCAAAGATAGCTACACAATCAGGTTGAGCCGAATCAAAGAAAAGCTGACTCAGATAGGACTTAACTCACGAGTCATGTGGTCTTCCATTTTTAGAACTTATCCACTTGCCTCCAAAATTAGTTTTAGTCAACCCTATCTAATTGCTTGATCAGCTTTGCTATATATGCGCATATAATAGAGATCATTCCTACCCATATTTTACATTCTTTAAATTAAATTCAGAATGTCTGGAGAAGCAAGGCAAACATTGAAAGGTCTGGAGATGAACGAATTGGGCATTGATGAAGATCAACATTGGGGGGAAAATCGGGTGACTTTTGAATGTGGAGACGAAGCTTGTGAGTCAGCATCAGATGAATCCTCCATGGAAGACCCACAAAGCTCTGTTTCCTCACCCTCCTCATGTGGCTTGGACAATAAGGAATCATCGTCAAACGGGCCTCTATATGAATTGTCCCAGCTCATCAATGAACTACCTATGAAGTATGCATCTTTGCATTGATGATCTATCTGATTTTGGCTGTCAAAATAACTTGAACGTGTTATTTATATATATATATATATATGTATATCTGCAGGAGAGGTTTGTCCAAGAATTATATCGGGAAGTCTCAATCATTCACATCGCTAACGAAGGTGAAGAGCGTAGAAGAGCTGGGGAAGAGAGGGAATTCTTATTATAGCTACAAAATGAGGATGAAGGCACGTAAAAGCTATGAATTCGCGGTTTGTTCTCCAAAAGCCGGGATTGAAAAGGCGTCTTCCAAGAAAAAATATGTTGTATCTTCTTTGAGCTGGAATGACTTCAAGTCCCATCTCTCCAACCACCATGGAAGAGCTTCTGATGTGTAATAATCAGCAGAGTTTTTGTTGAAGCATTTCATGAAAAAGTTCTTTCTACTCTGATATTTCCAAAGCCAATGGCAGACGGGTAATCTTTTTGCAGTCATTTTGTAAAAGCAAAACTTCAAGTGGAATGAAGCATGACCAAAGATTAGATAGGCGCCAAATCTATCTCATTCAGGCTTAGCAAAGGAACGGTACATGATTCTTGTACCTGGTTCGGGATTTATACTTATTTTGTTATTTCATTAGAATGAATTCCCAATAAAAGATGCAAGTAAGCGTGAATCTGTAAACTATTGTGCACAAACAAAACAAAGAGAATCTGTAGAGTATATTTTTAAGTGTCGTAGGGTGATCATATCTTATAAACAGGAATGATGCCGAGGAGATAAAAGCACTTCCGCATAACCATGGCTGTTGCTTCGCATAACAAAAGCCTACTCATTTCCTCGTCTGAACCGACAACCTGATTACCAGTTCAACAACTATGTCAAACTCATGTCCGAAAACCGAAAACTAGGCATTTACAGAGAACAGATGCATGACTTTGATCGAGTTTACAAAGTTTTGAGCTAAACGAACTACCTGGCATTGGTTATAGAACTTTGAGAATGTCTCAGATAAGTTATAGAGATATTCACACAACTTGCTCGGCAGTAGATCAGTGTATGCCTCTTGAAGAGCCTGAAATGGGGATGTAAAAGCCAATTCAACAAGAAAAAGACGAGGTTAACAATTAAAGACTTGAAAGGTGCTCACCTCAGAGAAACGAAGCAAATGAAGACCCAAGGCTTGCTCATCCTGTTGCCCTAAAACAATCTTTCCAGTCTGCTAAGAATAAAAAGGAGAAAACTACTATTTAGTAAATACTGGCAATGATTCGGATGTAAGAGAGATGGCTCTTCTAGCACGAACCAAAATTCATCAAGCTGCATCCTACTTCCTAGTTACTCATCCCCAAATTCAGCTCAGAGCACCTCCTAGGCTAATACTAAAGACCTAACCTTATTTTGTTTTTCTTTCTGTGCCATCCAGAAAAGAAAGGATGAATAAAACATGCGTTAGAATCTCACTTCTATAAAAAAAAAAAAAAACAAGTTAATTTATAGTTACATGTTAGTGTGATTATTTGTTTAATTGGCAAAAAGCAAACATGCAGGTTATCTGCACATAGATTGGCTAAACAAAGAGATGAGAAGAAAAATATCATCATGAAAAAGAAAGGTTATACATCCACTCCTAATTAAAACAAGTGTTAATCGGAATTATATCATGAGCAAACAAATCAAATGCCCAAGGAAAAATTACACACTCTCTTAAATTCCTCAATATCTTTGCCCGACTTGCTTATGATCGAACATATTCGAGCGCGAGCGTAGAGCAGATAAACAGCGGTATTTCCCTGGTCGTAAGAATAATAAATGGTAAGAATTTTCATTGTGGTCATATTAGTAAAAGGAGTTAACTAGCAACCATCAAATGACCAGATAGGTTAAAAGACTGGAACAGCTAAACTAACTTAATTCCGTAGCATAAAATTCAAAAACGATAGAAAGGTCAATGTTTAAGCACCTTGTCATCAAGCATCTGATCATAACTAAATTTGTAATTAGACAATCGGTTGACCTTCAGGTCTGCATACCTGTTGTAAGGTGTTGAAAATCCATCACCAATTGAAAAGAAAATAGAGTACTAACGTGCATAACAAGAAGTTAAAATACCAACAGTTTATAAATCAAACAATGTTCTATGAGCAAGCCACACATACAATTGCATCATAGAAGTCACTTATGTTAAATTCCAACCATATTGCAGGGCAGTATAAAAAAAATGAAAAACCAATACTTCATGTTAGATGTGGACAACACAAATTAGTAATCAAAGATACTTAATTTTGAAGAGCATGTGAGTTTCATATCTGTAATGTGTTGCGAGCTCTGAGCCTGCACATAATGAATCATGGTTACACCAAGAATCCCCATAGTCTTTCAAGGGCTCTAATTCATGGGAAACGATAACTTTGTGTTACACCCAAGAAGCACCTTTAAATCTAAGTTAGCTTTTCCTAAGCAAGAAAGACTTTGATGTATGAATTAAAGTTGGAATCTTATGCCATAAGAAATAAATAGAACTGTAAATTCCTAGTGAGCATAAGGAACAGTTATGCTTGGTGTGTAATTACTGTTTCACTTGAGTGTTATGCAGTAATGTTATTTATTTTTCTAGACTTGTTGAAGTTGGTTTTGTACTCCTTGGAATGCTTGAAATTGGTTATCATGTCAGTTGCTTCCCAGGTAACCTGATGGTGTGAAACTTGGCTAAGTTTATGAATTAAATCCTTGTTGATGAATGTTCAGAATTCTTTCATAAGTTTTGGCTTATGTTTTGAATAACAGAGAAGGTTTATATGAAGATAAAACTCTGATTTGTTTATTAAAAAAAATGACTGCTAAACCTGCAGTTAAACACAAGTTCGACTTTAAGTTTGTCCTCTAGTTCCTAAAATGATTTCAAGCCATAAAGTCTGCTGCTAGATTTTTTTTTTTGGTAACCAAAACTTGCTCACAACCACAGTTTGGCTTTACAGGTAGATTAATTTGGTTTTTGGCAATTGAAGAGTTTTCTGATAAAATTTTACCACTTTTGGGTTGCTTTTGTAGGAGGCTAACCGATTTCCAAGTATCATTTTTTTCTGTTCTCATTTGTTCTTAGCCATTAAAGTTATTTTGCGCCTAAAACACTCTCTGAGCAAAAGTATGAAGCTGTAACATTTCTGGAGTCCAGGGTACAAAACAGTCAACAGTAAAGATGTAGAAAAAACTTACTTAACAGCACCATAACCTATGGCCTCTGCAGTTTTCTCAAGCTCCTCCTCTGTCCATTTTTCATCCCTACCTAAAAGGACACAACAATGTTACAAACTTGGGAGTACATGGTCAAATGACTTGAATCTCACCATTGAAAGAACTTGGGAAACATTATACCACGCTCAATCAGTGTCTGTTTACTCCGAGTTTTGGCTTTATCGAGCAACTCAACTAATCGAACTACTTCAGTAGAGCGAGTTTGAAAGGGTTTTCCATCTTCTCGGAAAACAAGACCAAAGCCAACATGGGTGACTCTGGGATTCTTACTATGACCAAGAGGCAACCAACCTGCACGCCTGGCAGACTGAAAAAAAGGACCAGAGTTGCGGGAATTAACAATACATGATGTCATTCATTATCCATTAAAGAGAACTTGTCAGAAAAAAAAAAATAAACAGATTCATCTTCTTACTTTGAAGAGTGCGTCAAAGTGTTGGTGCTGGCTCTCCCCAGTGACATATATAATCCATTCTGCTTTCTCTTCATTGATGCGATACCTGAAGTCAACAGAATTAGGAAGATAAACAAACTAGTGAACTATCCATCTTGCATAATAGAAGATAAATTAAAATGGTGAACAACAAACAGTTGATTTACTATAGATAGGATCTTACCAAAGAGCAGCAAGATCAGTCGTATCATAGCTGTAGGCCTGATCACTCTTCACAACAAAAAGTGGTTTCTCAATACCATCAATAAATATGACACGGGCATGATCACTCTCTTCAATCAATCCACGATCACTCAAGTCATCTATGACCCCAGGAATATATTGATTGTAGAAGCTTTCTCCCTGTTAAGCAAGATGTACATCTTAGAGCATTAGCTGATTTGATACTAGGAATGGATCTTAAAGCATAGAGACAATCCCGTTTGAGTTTAACATGAACACTATAAACATTGTAAAAAAAAATGGGTAGGAATAAACTTAATCAACTAAGCCTTAATCCCAACTACATGGATCATGTGTTTCCATTAGTGCAGTTGCAGCAAATTACTCATTAAGCTCTCTCTCTTTTTCCACTGAAGTCTAGATCCATTCTTGATTCTTTCTCTTTCTTATATATCTAGCTTATCACTCTTATGCACCATCATATTTACTTATCTACGCTGGATGTTGCCTAGATCATCTATGACGACCTTTCGCTAATTTTTGTTCAATTTGAGCTACTTCTGCCTTACCTTTTATGTTCTCATTTTTGGTTCTATGCTTTTTTGCATGTCCACTCCAAACAAAAGTTCGTTTGTCCTTATTTTGTTTTCATGTTTCTTCATGCCATGTGACAACTCGATAGTAATACAAGAAGTTAAATATATTATACCAATGCACAAAAAGCACTAACTTTCTGTATGTCATTTCCAAGCTAGTTGTATATTAGCGAGATAAAGAAGAAAGAAAACTTTAACAGTTACCTTTTCTTCTAGCTCAACATCAAGTCTTTCATAGATTTTATGAAGTTCATTCCGGGTAATGTCACATAATTGAGCCCATACTTTGTGATATGTCTCTTTCCCGTCCTGGAATGGCAAACAACAGCAGCAATGAACCATCAAGTGTTTCACCAGAATCAATGCACCAAACCTAAAGAACTTTGGCTATGGTACGAATACAGATAATCTACCTGAAGATCAACCACTGCCTTCCGTGCACGTTGCTTAAATGCATCATCAGCCTTAAATTTTGCATTTGATTGCCTGTAAAATCCCTAAAAGAGCACCAATTAACTGAATAGTATCTATACTTGACAAGTATGAAAGCATTATATGCCTAAAAATTACTGATGACAAATCTCCCATCAACTTGTAGAGATATTGTAGTCAGCTGCCAATTAATGGAGATTGCAGAATTATGGAGAGACAAAGAGAGAAGAAACAATTACAAGCCGTTCTCAGTAGACAGGCATATCAAGCCAATCCTCTTGTGATATTCCAAGGAACTAAACACTTGGTTTGCCTCAGTTGGCTAGTTTAACAACCAAAATCAGAAGGTATTATTGTCCTCACCTGTACATCTTCAATGGTATATTCACTAAAATCTTTAGTGTTTGGGTATTCCTCAAGGAGATACTGAATCAACATACCAAACTGCAAAAACAACAAACCAAATTATTAGTGGCCTATAGTTAGGATGAATTTGGTGAATATTTAAATGCCTTGAAAAACTGATCCACTCGGCTGCAGTTATACTAAACAAAGAGGGATTAAGATATTAACAGTAAGTCAACTAGCTAGGAAAGAAGCAAATATTATAAGTATCCAACAGCTTACACGAAGAAACCATACTATACAGTGTTCAAGGCTACATGCAACAACCATTACTAAATCGTACACAATTTCAAGAAACAACTACCACCTGTGTCCCCCAATCACCAACATGATTTCTTCGAAGAACTTCAACATTGGAAAACTCCAGCATCCGAGCAAGAGTCTCACCAATGATTGTGGACCTTAAGTGACCGACGTGTAGTTCTTTAGCAAGATTTGGTGAGGAAAAGTCAATCACAACTCTTTTGACTGAAAGTTTTGGTGCCCAATTTTTGATGCCATCACGTAGCATCTCTTGAATTTGCTGCATAGCATACATTGATAATTATGTTTTAGAAAAAGTTGATAAATTAGAACATAGTGACAATCACTAGGATACCGGCTCTATCAGGCTGCCCAAACACATTAATAAACAAAGTCTAAGAGCAGGTGATCACCTCAGCCATCCAAGTCTTTGACAACACAACATTTACGAAACCTTGATTAGCCACAGAGCAAGATTCTATCATGTTAGATGGGGGAAGGTTGTCCTTAATTACCTACAAAAACGAAGTTGAAACAAGTTGTCCAACCAGTTAAAACCAACAAAACAACGAAAGCCTACAAATTCACAATGTAATGTTAATACCTGTCCAACAGATTGAGGCCCCTGAAACTTGGTGTTCTTCCCTTTATATTTATTCCAGATGCCCATGGCATTGTTACTGCACCAAGTTAAGGTCTAATTGAGCATCAAAACATGAAAAAGAAAAAAGAGGAAAAAAAGTGAAAAAAAAAAACAACGAATAGCTTCACTTCTGGGGGAACTAAAACACGTCACAATACCATTGGTAATCACCAAATTTTGATGTAGAAGCGGCTATCTTGGGCTCCAAGTCAGTCTCATCCGGAAAAGATTGTTCAAGCGAAGCTTGGAAAATCTTCGCCAACCGGTCCTTGGGAGACAAGTAAGCGTCGTCCTTCTGTCATCGGGAACGAAAATGAGTTAGCCGCCACACAATCTCAAGAGCACAAAAACAAAAACAAATAAATTCGAAAGCCAAAGATCGAGAAAACAAAAATATCTCAGCCATTTTCGACCAGCTATTCAACTTACGATCGCCATTGCCGCTGCTGTTACCCTGCTACTTCCCGTCCAAATACCTCGGTCTAATTTAGACCTTGTGCGAGAGAGGAAACGGGATAGAGTAAGGGCTCGGCAGCGGCTCGGATGTCGACTAGGATTCCGTTTCGAGTTCTTGATCAACAGCGTCCGTTCCGTGTTGCGGCACTTCACCTTTGGCAGAACTTGGGATGTAGAAATTCAGAATTTCAATGGGGTTAAAGAAAGCAGATTATAATTTTGGGATGGCAGGGAGGGGAAGAGAAGCCCAATACAGTTTCTCTTAGCCTAGTGGACAAGCCCGCGGACTGGTCATAATATATACTACAATTATTTTTAGGTCAAAAAAACAAATTAATCACTGTACGCAGCCCAATTTATCCACAAAATTTTTTTAACCAAATAAATCAATGATGTTACTAAGTTAGACTGAGTTGTCCATGCTATTAAGATTAATCAATTTTCAGTCTTAAAAACTTTGCTAAATTTTTTATTTCAGTCTTATAATTTTATATTTTTCTATGTAAGTTATAAAGTTTTACCAACATCTACTTTGTTAGTAGGTGATATAGACGAGCATTGGCTATTCTCCAGGGGCAATGCACTGCTGCCATGGGCTGCCGCTGGCAGGGGAGGCGAGGACACTAGGGGACTTGCAACCTCACCTGTGCTCTCCTCGTGGCCCTACTAAGCTCACATCCATTATGATTTACGATGACTCTCATCGGCAACCCAATCTCCATCAAATGACAATGGAATTAGAGGGGTTTTACTTCTCGAAGGCCGCTACACACAAATAAATCACTCTTACTCATCAATTTCACATACAAAAGCATTTAATTTAAAAAGTTTAAGTTAAGGTTTATAAACAATTTCAAAAACCCAGATTTAATCGAATCAAACGCTTTGTAATCAGGCCCTCAAGCCAGAGGGCTATTGTTCTCTAGCCTAAATACTACTCCCTCCGTCCCAATTTACTTGAAACATATTCCTTTTTGGGATATCCCAAAAGGTTGAAACGTTTCCTCTTTTGAAAAAGTTTAAACAATTAAATAATCCTTTTACACAAAATCCAATAAAGGCTCTTTTTTTAATATCCACTTAATCTCTCACTGCACAAGACCCAAAAAAGAATCTTTTCTTTTTTAATTATTATTTAAACTTTTACTACATAAAAAATTAACACAAATTACATGCACCTTAATCTCCGTACCCAAAAAAATGTTTCAACTAAATTGGGACGGAGGGAGTACAAAATTGAGCCATTTGCTAGTGATTTTCACAAACATCTTTATTCTTCCTTGAACCAACAACACATAATCTTCTAAACATCTATGAGCTTTCTTTGAGAATAACATTTAAAGATTCACATCAAAGTTTGAGATGATTTATAAACAATTGCCATAGCTTCCCCCAAACTTGCTAAACATTACTGCTTGCTAGGTTGAACCATTCCCCATGAATTACATTGACAAAAGATTGAGGACTTTGTTCATCTTCAAGCTTATCTGCAAGCTTGCTATCTGAAATAGGGCAGAATTGAGTAAACCCAAAAAGGGAGCTTTCTTTTCTCTTAATGGGTGTGATCGATCGATGAATAGTACAGAAACATGTTGGACTGACAAAAAAATGCATTACTATTACGTAGAATAGTTACTTCCCAAACTAATAAATGCATAATAGAATAGTTTTTATTGTACATGTATGATAGGTAAGATACAGGTTGAGTAATTAAGATATATGAATAAAATGAATTACATTGCCCTACCTTATCCTTACATCTTATTTTTCCTTGAGCATTTAGGCGCGAGCAGCACTAACAACGCATAATCCTCTAAGCATCTATGAGCTTTCCTAGCACCTCAAAGTTTGAGATAATTTATAAACAATTATCATAGCTTCCCCCAACTTGTTAAAAGCTATTGTTGAATAGTTTTCCAACCTTTAACACACATTGGTTTTATTCCCAAATAGGGTCATCAAGTGATTATTTAGTAGAAGTATTTCATGGTGCCAGACTTAAACAGCGGTCCCTGATGTCAGTGAGACATCACAGACTATTGATCGACCTCTGACCTAAGTGATTTACAAGACCTACTACTAGATCAATGGTCCGTAATGTCTCAAGAACATCATGGGCCATCTTCTTTACTTTTTCATATTACGGTTTTAATAATTGTGCTTGGTTCAATTTCAGTTTTAAATATATATATTTTTTATTTTTACTGCTCTTTTATCTACAACCAATCTATTTAGAAGTTAATGTATTTGTGCCTAATAGAACTGTATACCCACAGTAAAACTAATGCTACTTTCCTCCAAAAGAGGCTTAATATTTTCTTTTTTAATCTTCATTTAAATTTTCTTTATACAAAATTTGAAAAGAATGTTTTTAATAATGATTTAAAATTTCACTACATAAAACCTAAATATTTTTTTTTAGAAATTTAGTTTCAAGGGAAAAATTAGAAAAAAAGAATCATAAATTACACACATAAATCTTCATCCCAAAAAAAATGTGTCATCAATTAAGAGACAGATATAGTAATAATTATTACAAGATACTTGTGATTTTCATTAAAAAAAATGTTTTTAATATTTTTTAAACTTCTTTTTTTATTTTTTGATAGAATGGGTACTTCATTAAACTTTTCCAAACTTCTTTAGAATGTAGAGTTCTCGTCTGACATTAGTGTTTGAGTTTTAAAAAAATTTATGTAATGATAGCTTTTAGTTTTTAACTTTAGTATTTTGATCTCCATCGTTAATAAATTATCTAGAACTTTGACACTAATCGCAAAAGTTAGTTTTGGGCTAGAGTTTTAATAAGTATATAATTTGGATAAGATTCATTTAATATAATTGACCCCTATCTAGTTCATCATATATATATATATATATATATATATATTAATGCATTACTAATAATATCAAACCAACTCGACCTCAGTCCTGTTAGAGCATTAGTGCGAGGCATTCATTTAGGCCCTGTTTGGGAACAGCTTTTGTAATCAGCTTTAGAGTTTTAGATAATTTATTTAACGGTTGTAATGAAAACGCTAAAGCTAAAAGTTAAATGCTATCTTTGGATAGCTTTTTCAAAACTCTAACACTAATCACTGACGCTAATGCCAAACAAGGCCTTAATTTAAAGGACCCCAACTAGAATCACCACACTTGGTCTATTAATCACAATAAAGTTTTGAAGCAGCGCAAGTTATAACAAGTCGTATACTCGTATTCAACAATGCACGGCGTTGTTCTTAGAAATTAACACATAAGTGCCCTACATGATCGTCACTGTTTACCACACTACCAGCGCACAACTTGATCTTCTCTCACCTGACGCTGATCTCTGGAGCAGTCTGCTATGACCAAACGAGATCAAAGTTCTCCATCCCAAAGCTCTTCGATAGTCTTGAAAAGCCCGAATCGGGAGATGTAGTCCTCACCTAGGCACCCTCTGCTCTGTGGGATGCTGCTGATCTTTGCAGCCTCCTCCATGGTCAGTGACCAGTCGAAGATGTCCAGGTTTTGTTTCATCCTCTCCGGGTTGAAGCTCTTCACCAACATACTTGCACCTTGCTCATATGCCCACCTCAGACAAATCTGCGCAACAGTCTTCCCTTTGGCCTTCGCGATTTCCTGCAGCCCCTCAGCTTCCAGCACCCTGTTGCTGCCCCAGATGGTTCCTTTGGCTCCCAACGCTGCGTAGGCTGTCAAGATGATTCCTTTTTCTGCACAATGTTGCCTAAGCTTCTTTTGTTGCCATAATGGGTTTAGTTCCACCTTGCAAATTAAACTTCAAACTGTTAGAGATCCAGATGCTCGAATCGGGTATCGGATTCAGCAACTATCATTAAGAACCTGATTAACAGCTGGTGGAATCTTTGCAATTTTGAGGATATCGTCTATCTTTTTGCTGGAGAAATTGCTGACGCCTATGGACTTGGTGAGTCCCAAGTTCTGGCATTCTTCCATGGCAGCCCAAACAGATGCAAAATCCAATGGGAGGAAATCTTCCTCCTTTATGGGGAATTCAATTATCCCGGGTTTGGAGCTCACAGGCCAGTGTATTAGATATAGATCAATATAGTCTAGCTTTAGATTTCTGCAGTTTATACCGATGTAAAAAGTTAGCTACCCAATAATTTCATATTTAATGGAGATTATTTTAAATTAGCCGTTGGAATGATCTAAACATATTCTTTGTGATATTCGGACCAAGGAGGTGGTAAGAGAAAAGGGAACTAAAATAGTTGTCTTTGAAGAATTAGACAACTAACCGCAAGGATTTCTGTAGAGCAGGAAGAACGAGGTCGGAATGGGCGTCGGCGCACCACAATTTGGAAGTGATGAAGAGTTGGTCCCGGGACTGGATGAGACCAAGCGAGAGCGCTTCAGAAATGGCTGCGCCGAGTGGCTCCTCCGACCCGTACAGAGCTGCGGTGTCGAAATGCCGGTACCCGACCCGAATAGCCTCTAGAATGGCCCGCTTGGTGGCTTCCGGTCCCACCGGTGGGGAGGCCGCCGTCCCTAACCCCAGCACTGGAATTCGCCTCCCTCCATCGTCCAGTGGGAGCTCTAGAATGGTGGAAGAAGTGGTCTCTGGAGTGCCCCCCATTTTACGACCACTGGAAATTGAAATTTGGTTAACCGCTTTCTTGTGGAACCTAACTTTGTTATTGGGAAAATTAAGACATGTATGAGTATGACAAATATTAGTGGTTTTGTCGTGCTTTTCGCCTTTGTGGAACCTTGGTTTATTTCATTCTCAACTCAAAACTTGAATGATTATCTAATAAAGACAAAGAGCTAGTGAAATTAACTGGGTGATAATTAAATGACGTTTCACTAATTCATAAACAGAAACAGCTTCTTCTAATAGCAGAGCATGTAGAAAAATGTTTTCAAAATAGAGATTGTGCTTAAAACCCTTCTGATTTTGTAAGCTTATAAATTATGTAAGGGCAATGAATTGTAAGATTTTATTAATGAAGAAGTTTTAATCATGTGGCAGCATAATTGTGTGTGATTACAAATTTTCATTGTGTGAAAGGTTAAAAATGTGACAAGGGAAGAAGCTTTTGGCTGTTACGAGAGAAATTTTTAACTAAATTGAATATTTCTAAATTTCGGTTACAAGTTTTTACCATGCCTTGGATTAAAATGGAAGAAGAGAAGAAGTTTTAATTTTGTAATGCCAAAATGTAAGTCTTGGTAAAATCTAATACATAAAATGTTATCAAAATTTGGATTCAAATTTTAGAATCTTACATTTTTACAACCCAAAATGGGTAACGATCCACTTAGATTCTATGGTTCTGATATAATTCTACCATTATAATTCACAGAAAATAAAAAATAAATTTATATCAAATCTTAATTTTAAGAACGTTAATAGAAGGAGAACACCCATGTCAAATTGCAATGGAACAAACCAGGGCTCGGCCATGGCCTCACTGATCACTCATCGACCCGGTCTAAATAGAGGGGAATACGCGTAACCCCCAACACCGAGTCGACTAATCTTGGTTCCGGGGCTGTGATTAGCTCAAGTTGCTCTAGAATCAAACTCGAACCAATTCCTAATTCCATAATTTTTTTTTCTAACATTTTATGACGATTTAGAATTAAAACTACATAAATGATGCAAAAAGAAAAGTTTGAATTGTTTTCTTTAGGCCGAGTTGATCCTGTGAACTGAAGGCCATTTCAAGCGCAAATAAGCAGACCCGAGAGACATGCTACACCACCAGGACTCCGCAGCTCAAATCATGGCGAAGCCAGTGACCGAGCGACTCCTTACAATGGGATTTAGAGGCAAAATCTACGCCAATTGTTTTCCTCACGAACAACCGAGAGATTCTAAAACTCGAATCGGAACGACTCAATAAATTTGCAGGAAGTGGCAAGTTCAGAAAATCAGTCAAGATGGTTAGATCAAAGATTCAGTTGCAATGGAAAGCTCATGAGATCAGAACAATAAACACATTTTTATTCCACCAGGAAGGACCTATCAATATTTACACGCCGGTCATTCCTGATCGCCGCCAATCGAGGATGAAAAGTAGCCGGAAATGGAGGCCGCCGGGAACAGAATCAGGCAGACGACTCTTGCTTCTCCTCGGGATCCTCGAAGTTGGGATCCCTGGCATCAACGACCTCTCTCTCGATCCCTATCTCAGCGGGAGAGTAACCGTCGCCGGACCACGTGAACTTGCCGCCGTGGCCTCCCTTCTTTGGCGATCCATTCATTCCGGTGGCCGACTTCCGATCCTTCCTCAAATCCGTCGATTTTCCATGGACGTTTCGACCGCTCTTGCCAGAGTTCTTCATTGTTGCGGATGAAACGGTTTTAGCTTGAATCAGGTTGTTGAATCAGTCTGTAGCTCAACTGAGTAGGATTTATATAGTCGGGGTGGAATGGCTAGAGCATATCTTAGTCATTAAAGTTTTAGTGTTTTTTCAAATGTTTTTTGAAAGTCTAGTTAGTTTTCAGTTATATCCCTGGTATTTGAATTTTTTTTTTTTTAGAACTATAACATGACAGATGCATTTGTACTAAGATACTACTTCTTTTCCCACAAGATAAAAAACTAAGATACTCCCATTTATTTGTACTCCCTTGTATTTGTTGAACTTCGCCATTTTTTTTGAGCCCATATCCTCTACCCAAATTTCAAAACTAAACTTGAGGAATTTAAGAGGAGGCAAAAATAATGTAATTGCAAAGTTAAAGTTCGGTGATAAAATTTAAAAGTAATGGCATAACTGAAAAATAACTTGGATTTAGTGGCCGTCTCTGCAATTTAGCCATTAGGTCTTCTTGTACATTGTAGCATGGAAAGGTGGCCGGCAGAATTCGGATAAGATCAAGCCATAGTAGTAGTATATATTCCCACAAAACGTTGCTGCTCCATTTTCTTACCATGATAGATCTAGCTCATTAGGTTATTGACGCGTGTCATTAATTTTATAAAATTTTAATAATTTAATCTCAATCTTTAATAAAATTGTCTAAAACTTTCACTGTGGAGCTACCGGTCGTAGTCCTTATGAAACACTTTCATTTTCAGATAAAGACTCTGTTTTGTAATTAGTGTTAGCGATTAGCATTAAAATTTTAAAAAAATTATTTAATAGTAATTTCTAATTTTTAGTTTCAGTATTTTTATTTCAACTATTAAATAAATTATTTAAAACTCTAATACTAATTATAAAAACTATTCTAAGATAAAGCCATAATATACCTTGTTGAAACGCTGTCCCCTCCAGTTTCTTACCATGATAGATCTCGTTCATGTGGTTTTGACGCGTGCAATTATTTTTTTTAAGTTCCAATAATTTGATGGCCATTATTAATAAATTTTTCTAAAACTTTAACATTAATTTCATAAGTTCCCAAATATAAGACATGACCGATAGTAGAGATACAGGTGGAAGTCATTGTTAAACACTTTCATTTTCAGCTACAATGTAACCCGTGATCATCTAAAAAAGTTAACACAGGATTAATAATCCGATTTGGAGTGAACTCGGAAGAACGTGAAGCTAAAACAAGGGATTTGGGAAGATCAGAACAGAACGTACGTCGTTACAACTACAAAAGCAGAAAAACAGAAGTCAATTGGGCTTCAAGTTGCTATGGATTAATTATTGACCTAGCTCAACCAAACAAATACAGAAGGTCCGTTCTACGAATCGCCAAAAAGGGCAAAACAAGAAGCAAGCAAATCACGCTCGTTTGAGCAAAGCTTCTTCCAATCAAGCCTGCTCACTTGGGCTAACCAACTTGTGATTGTTAAGAATAAGTATCTCTACTGAAGATACTTTATTTGTATGAACAACAAAAACTGAACTTGCCTCCGCTAAACTAAGCTCCTCCGCGCAGTTTGTGACGACAAACATCAGTTTCATTTCGACTTGAAGATACTCTTAACCGAATCATAGGTTGGGACATTAATGACTGCATAAAATTGAAAATAGATTAATGAAATCTCTCATATATTCAGATAATTTAGCGAACTTTGTCTAGTTGGGTCCGTAAATACCGTTTCCATATGATGCCATTGTAAGCGGGGAGGAGAGAAGCTTTTGGGCGATTGAAGAGATGTCCTTTGGCGTGATTTCATCAATAGCCTTCAAGAAATGCTCCACAGGTTTCCTAATTCATATAAACGATTCTATAACTATAGCTGTAAATGTTGTACAACTAATTGCCCTAAATGTAGTCCTGAAGACCACCACCAACCAGCAAGAACGACAAGAAAGGAACAAGCATATAAAATGAATTTGTAACGTCACACATTATTGCCCAAAAACTTGCATATTGCTACATACCTTTCACCATAGGTCAAGACCTGTCTACCAATATCTTCTGATACAACCATCTGTGAAGAAAACCGCCCATGTCAAATTATCAACATATGAAACTAGACCAAATATGAAAATGAGAAATGATAACAAGAATGTGTATCCATAAAAGACTGGAAGCAGTGCATACTCTGGACTCCAAATTCATCAGAATGGCAGCCTTTGTAGACTGTTTAGCTCGATCTAATTGTTTCTGGTCAACTGCAGAAGCACAACAATAAAAGATTTACCAAAAGGCTACAGAGTAAGAGGGAAGCATATATAACAAAATGGAAGCAGATGCAAACCTTCACCAGGTGTTGCAACTGCAATAAGCTCCTTTGCTGCTAATTGAATGCCCTCTGAGGCAAAATCAGATCCCTACAGCAGAGGACATTGAACATGATTGCATTGACAAAAAAAACTTGGCCAAGATAGAGGGGTTAGTAGAGGTGATGGCAATGAAGATGGTTCAATGTGATAAAATGTTCAAGTTAAGCATTGATACAAATCATCGAATCTGCACCTAAGTTGCAGAATGTTGAGACTGATGCTTACAGTGGTAGCTTGAATGCCAAATAAGCCAGTATTATTGTAGATGTTGCTGAATGCTGTAAATGACTGAACTTGTGGATATTGGTTCAAAACCCGAAGATCTGCACATATAAAATATGACTTTCTCATACTAAGTTCAGTTTTAACAAGCAAAGATAGTAGGTATGAGCAAAGAAGTACAACTGTTTGACATGACTAAGGCATGAAATAGGGTATGCATGAGTTAGTTTTCACGTCTAAAACATTCAACGAGCTTATTGTCAGTATCTCTCAGGTATGCTGAATTTGTCAATAAAGAGGAAAATTTGCAGTCTTGGTTCATCTTAAAATCCATATTACTTTGGGTCTCAACTAGGTACGGCTCTCTGGCTTTGCAGATTTTCAGCTTCAGGTATTTCAGTTAAGAGATTGTTCAGGTATGTTCATTTGAATCTTCGATAATTTGGATGTTTAGTCATTTATGGTTTTGGAATTTTAGATGGTTTTTTTCAGGTGATTGATTTGTCAAATTTACAGATTACGCAGAAAGATATCAGATTGCATCTATTTTCAGATTAATGCAGGCTAAGGTTAAGTTAGGTTCTAAGCAGCTCAACAAATTAGATCATATATATTGACATTTTTATCCAGCACATCTACACTTCAGGGCATAACTCTTTCTATAATATGTGCATCTAACTATTTCTAGCATAAAACTTAACATACTACATTTGTGATAATTACAGCCTCTCATGCTCATGGCAACCATCAAGAAAGGTTACTCACATAACCGGGAGTGCATTCCCTTTCCAGGGCCACCAGCTGAAAAAGAACCACCTCCTCCCATCAGAATCTACAGCATAAATAGAATAGTTACTACCTTCCATCTCAAAACCGTTGATATAACGGAAAGATCAAAAAACAAGTGTCCATGTTTTATAACAATAAACAATCCCGAAAGGTGTTACGTCCGCTACATGGCACAACTCAAACTCTTCCTTTACGAATAGAATAGCTTCGCAACACACAGGAAAATTTTTGCAATGAACAAAAAGAATGAAGCAGTAGATAGTGGTTGGTGGAAAACCTGTAAAACACTCAAAGTCATTGTTTCTTTCTCATTCTTCCAACCACCAGGGAGCTCAAATGCAAGAGCGACGTAAGTTTTGTCCTGCAGATGAAAATCATCAATAGTTGATTGACAAGAAAGGCACATGTGAGAATACGAAGTATAGAGTGTACCCCTGTGTCAGCTTGGCAACGATAATCGCCTCCAGTGTACACAGATTTTGGCTCTTCAGCAGGAGAGGTGGTGGGAAGGTCTGACAGAAGTGGTTCAGCAACAGATAGAAGTTTCTCGTGCTCAACTCCAGATGCTGCCAATACTATCCTTGAAGCACTATAATTTTCCTAAAAATTCAGCATGGAAAAGAATAAATCTGAAAGGTTGGTAAAGAAGATAACAATATGAACCAAAACCATGAGAGTAGCATTTACAATAACTAGCATGCTGGAATCTTAAACTTGTCTCACTCACGGCAACAAACTCCTCCAAGATTGTGCAATTCAATCTATTTATTGCTGATTCTGGAGCCAAAAGAGGATTTGCCAATCCACCAGAATAACCAGCTGCATGAAGTGCCTCCAAAACCAATCCTTGAGGGTTGTTTGCCGCTTCAGCAATCTCAGCTTTCACTTTCAGAAGCTGCAAGAAAGTAAAATATAAATAGCCATGTATGTAAAAAACAAGCATAAAATCACAGGTCACTCGTTGAAATTATAAACCAACTAATGAGGGTTAGTAATACAAAAAAAAAAATTACCTGTTCATTGACCTCCCAGTCAAGGAAAGCAGGATTCCTCACACAGTCAACAAGAAGCTCAACCATTTCAGGAACATAAGTCTTCAATGCATCAAACGTGTACCCCATTTGCTCCCTCGAGGCTGACGCTTGCACATTACCACCAATTGCCTCAACTTCCCTTACAACTCGCAAATGGCTCCGATTTACTGTGCTCTTGAATGCCATACGCTCAAGCAAGTGTGAGGCTCCAAATGTTATTGGCGATTCATATATTGAACCACAGTCTATATATAACCCTATTGAAGCTGTAGGACTCTGCAAGATTATAAAAGATGACAGATTCAGAATTATCATGCAGTTAATCTCTCAGAAAAAGAAGCAAAGCTTAAATGAGAAAATTTCCACGGCATGTTAAAGCATACTTTTGATGTCTCTGAGGCAATTTTGACACCATTAGGCAGAGTTGTAATCTGTGTATTACTTGGTTCCACATAATCAGGCAATGGTGGCGGAAGAGTGACACCAGGAAGGGGGACATGTAGCGGAGCTGAAGGCTTTGACCCCCCTCCTGTCAGCCAGCTGAAAAAACCACCAGAAGAGGACGTGGTTGCAGTTACAGTGCTTGTACTTGCAAGCCTTGCAGGTACTGTACGCCAAGTCTGACCCTACAATCACGCTTTCGTTTTGATCAAAACGTAGAATTTCTCACTCTACTATTCTACCAACAAAAATCTGAACAAAAACAATAAGCAAATCATGAAAACAAGGGGAAAAAAGGAAAGAGAGAATCCAATTGAACAAAGTCATATTCAAATACAGTCACATTTAAGAGATTACTTCCGATTTCTGCAGCCAAGAAGCAGAAACAGTAACTGACGAAAAGGTTTAACGAATCGCAGTCGGAATAATACAGATTTGTAAGAACATAGCAGTCGAGGACGCAAATCAAACTATCTCGCTCGTAAAAAGCCAAAAAAGTCTACGTGATTTAAATCATATCGAATCGAGATTCATCAGAAGTTAGAAGCGGAAAGGGCCGAAATTCGGACATAGCGCTCACCCTGAGAGCTCGGAGGCGAGAAGCTGCACTTCGGTACATGGCGATCGACGGTGGGCTGGAACGAACGATCGGACGGTTGCGAAGCTCGGAAACACTGGGAAGAACAACGTTTGGCGAGAAAGAAGACGGAAATGTAGAATGTCGCTTCTCTTTTGGTTCGGCACCGGTGGCCTCCAAATTCCCAAAGCCCAATGAGGATCCAGACACGTGTACGGCTGGTGAAAGTGCAATGTTCATCACTGAAGTTTGAGTTAATTTTCAATTGGGTCACCTATGTTCCGTTTGTTTTCAAACATAGAAATATATCAACCAATTTTAATCCCCTTTTTTTTGGGTTAGATCACTCTAATAATTTCTGAGGAAAATTACTAAAACCCCCAAGCTTTGGAAATACCTACGATTGTGTTCTCCTTGTTTTAAATACCTACAGTTAAGCCCCCAAAAAATTAAATCCATTATTCATCATTATCACAAAAAAGGGAAAATATATGGCTTTGCCCTCCTAACCTTCTCATAGAAATTTTGCCCCAACTTAAGAAAAACAAAACCTATAAACAAAAAATGAAATCTACAATATCAAAATGAAAACCCAGACTCCTAATTAATTAGAACAAAACAAAAAACAAAAAAAACAAAACCCAGGTGCCTTCATCGATTCTGTTCATTGTTCATCGGCCAACAGCAACTTCATGCCCTTCGATACCACTAATCTCAGTTACCCAATTTATCAATTCTGACATGGATTTATGAGTTTTGGGTTTTTTTCAATATGGGTTTAAAAACTAGTTCTATTAGGGCTACACTGGTTCAATTGTTCAATATGGGTTTTAGAAACAGGGTTTGATTGGGTTTTTAGAATCAATTCAATTGGGTTTTGTTCAATCTAGGTTTTAGTAGCCATGACCTTACATTTCTCTTAGTCGATGAACCTTTTTCGTTCTGCACTGCTGTCAATTCTAGCAAATCGCCAATATCCCAGTTCCCAGGTCTGCCCGTCACACCTAACTCCGCCCCCCGCACCTTTCTCCACCTGTCGCACCCGTCTCTGTCGTTGCATCTATCTCCACTTGTCGCACCCATCTTCGCCTCTGCCTCCTCCTTACACCTATCTATTCATCTCTTCTTCACTTCGATTCCTCCATTTCCTCCTCTAAGAACTCAACTGTTGCTTTGATTGTGGTTATTCTATTATCGTGTCCTGCGGCAACAAGACTTTCAAGGAGTTGATCATGGCTCGGTGGTGACGGGCTCGATGACCAGATGATTGGATTGCCATTGTGTGTGGGTGGCAATCATGTGTGGCTACCAAATGCTTACGATCATCCCTCCAATTAGCAAGTGTTTTTTTCCTTTTGTTTATAATTTGTAATGACATGAGGAAATTTGTAGAAAGATTTACTCCAAAATGACTTATTTTTATTCTTCTATCTTTTTTACCTAGAACTAATTTTAATTAAAAGCCAATATTATATAGCTACAATTATCCATTAAAAATATAATTTTCGTAACCTTACTAAATTTTTATAAATTTTTCTAGTTTAAGGCATTAACAAAATTCATAAAAATTTAACATATAATAAAAATTTACTTTTAAATAAATTATTGTATCTACATAATATTAACTTTCAAATGAAATTGGTTTCAAACAAAAAAGATGTAAAAATAAAAATAAGTCAGTTAACTTAAGTTAAAACGAATTGGCTTAGTGATGGTTGAATGAAAAAATATGGAAATGCTAATTGATTCATACTGAGGGTTTTGTTGTTTAGGGTTAAATTTGGTTGTCCTTCCAGAATGAAGTAGGAAAATTTTGACAATGGGGCAATAGACGCGAATGTAGGGGAAAAGGGAGAGATGTTGAAGTTGGGGATCAAAGTTTCAACGGAAGAATGTTAGGAGAGTAAACTGGGTTCTTCCCCCTTCTTCTTTTTTATTTTTTATTTTTTTTGTCTTAACATTTATTAACGAGTTAAATTTGAGGGGATAAGTGTAAATTTTTGAAACAATGAGAACACAATCGTAAGTTTTGCCAAACCTCAGGAAATTTTTGTAATTTTCTCATTTTTGTCATCCAAAAATTAAAATGGTATTAACATGAGACTCCTACGTATTTTCTCCGATTCTTCTCGCATGATTTTCTGTTTTTTTTTTAGGGACTCTTGGTTGATCTTTGAAAAATTGAATAAATGAATTTGAGGCATTTTTGTGTGAAGATATATATATCAAATATCTGAAAATATTTTTTCAGCATATTTTAACACTTTTGATTGCTTTTCCAACTTGATTCTTACATGCTACATTTGTTGCTAGGAGTCTTCTTTTTTATTTGTAATGGTAGTGCTACTTCGATTTCATTTTCCTCCTTCTATGTATGTGATCCTTGGGATGGGGGCAGAGGCCATGCTAATCTTCTCTATACGTTCCAATTTTATCAGATTTCTTCCAATAAGTGTAAGAAAATTTTATCAATTTTCTCAAAAGTGTGAAAATACAGAAGAAGAAAATACTCGAGGAAGCTTATTAGTAATCTACCATATATATTATAAAGCAAGGTAATTTAGTGACTGCAGAGTTAATTAATGGGATAATTCAGTGCTAACTCAAATATTTAAAAGAAATTTCAATTTTACCCCTTAAATTATTGAACCAATTTGACCATTTTCAAATTTATATTATAAAATAATAATTTTATAATAAATGGTAAATTTTCAATTTCCTCTGCTTTTTTTTTTGTTACTGGTTCCTCCATTTCTAATCATAATTTTTTTCAAATATGGAATTACTCATCCACCTAATGATTATGTATATAAATAAAGTTGACTTATAGTATAATAAAATAAATTGTATTATTAATCGTAGATTTCGCTTAATATATTTGCGACTTTTTGACCAATAAAAATGGGTAAAATTCACCAGGGGTTACCTAGCTTTTTTCTTTTTTTTTGTTCGGGTACCTTACCTTTATTTTGTCATAGCGAAATACCTTCTGTTTTATTACGTGTTTTATTTAGGTACTTTCCGTTAATTTCAAGGTTAAGTTTGACGGAAAATGATGACATGTCATTAAATAATACCAAAATAAATTTAAAATGATAACTTTAGTGCTCAAATTTTTTTCAATTACTAATTCTAGCCCCTGGACTTCCTCTCTTCTTGGTTTCAATCCAACCCTTCACATCATCATCACTACCATCACCCCGCCGCGCTCCATTTCTGGTGGAAAATCTAGGCGCCACCGCCCCACAGCCCCTTCTACCATTACTCCCACGTTAATCCCACCATCATCGTCCCTCCCTTGGCACCAGCCCGCTCCCACCAGCGGCCTCCGTCCTTGCCACCAGCCTGCTTCCAGCGCTCCATCTCCACCGCCCCTTATTCTTTGATTTGATTGTTGATTCTTCAATTTGATTTGTCAATTCTCCCATTCGATTACAGATGCATAACGAAGCGGAAATTGAAGAGACAGGGGAGTGGAACGAGAAATCCAGATGCTGCGGCAATGCCATTGATGACGTCGTTGCTCCGACGAAAAGAAACGGTAGGGCCTTGGGACTAGGATGGCAACGACGGTAAAGGTGAGGGTGTGATCAAGGCGCCCAGATTTGGATGAAAAAAAGACGGGGAGACGGGGCGGTGGTACGGTTCCGACAAATCTAGACAGAAGAAAGGGAAGCCTTGGTGGATGGCGAATCTAGGCTGTGAAGGTGAGGGTGTGATTAGGGCGCCCAGATTTGGATGAAGAAGAGACGGGGACACTGGGAGATTGGGTGGTGGTGGTGCGGTTCCAATGAATTGGCTTAAGTGAAACTTTAAAAGGTTAGTAAAGATGGAAGATTAAAAGGTTTGGAGGGTAGAATTGGCTTAATTGAAATTTTAAGGGTTAGAATTAGTAATTGAAATAGTTTGAGGACTGAAGTTATTATTTTAAGTTTATTTTAGTATTATTTAATGCCATATCATCATTTTCCATCCAATTTAACAATTAATTTGACGGAAAGTAGTGGAACAGGATGCACAATAAGAGGAAAGGTACCTCGCTAGGACAAAATAAAGGTAAGGTACCCGAATAGGACAAAAAAATAAGCTAGGTGACCCATGATGAATTTTACCCCAATAAAAATATATAGTTTTCTTTAAATTATGAAAGTTGCATTATTATTCAAAAGGAAAAAAATTGTTACTTTTTTGTGGGTGAGAAATTGAAAATTTAACTATGTGTACTTATGTAGTCTAAGCATGTATGATTATAGCTTAGTTTGGTATTGTGGAACATTTGAAAAATTGTGGTCAAACATAGTTGTTAACATGCAATCTTTTATTTGTAAAATATCTAAAAAATACATGAAATAATAATAATAATAATAATAATAATAATAATAATAATAATAATAATAATAATGTTATTCCCCCATTTCTTATTTATTGAACCATTTGGTTTGACATAAAGATTAAGAAAGTGAAAAAGAAATTATATGTTTTGTCACTTTTATGCTTAATTTTTTTCACATAAATCAATAAAATTGAAAAAAAAGAATGCTAAAATGATGGTTTGAAGGATAATATGGTAAAATAATTTACTTGACAGAACTGGCCATGTGGCATGCCAAGGTGGATTATTTGCCTTTTGGCATAATGATTTACCTGTTATCAATGATGTAGATGGAAAAAAATAATAATAAAAACTAGTATGGTGATGTGGAGTAAAAAGGAAAAAATGTTGATGATGTGGAAAAGAAAGGAAAAATGGGAAAAAGAAGAAAATGTGAATGCAGAATCGATAGAGCTCTTTAATGGTAGGCCTTCGATGGAAGCGTCGATGTCAACAACTTAAGGTTAGGTCAATGGAGGCGGGTCATCAAATGAGCATAGGCTTGGCTATGATAGTGGATTAGCTTGAGCTGTCACATGATGCACCTAATGCTGAAATTGATTTTGCAATTTATTGGCAATTTCACAATTTCATGATGGGTCGAAGCGAGAGAACTACAAAGAGAAGAGGAGTAAGAGGCATTGGTGTAATAGTAAGAGGTGGAAGGGTCAAACATGGGCTCATTCTTCAATGTCCCAAGCCCTATTGTCACAATTAATGACAACTCCTTCTTCGGCCCTCCAAGCCCTACTGTCATGATGTAGTTTCCTAACTAGGTAGTGCTTCCGTCCTTGGCCAGCAGGTTCAGCGATTTGGGTTCTCATCAATGGGTTTTCATTGATTTAGTGATTTCACAATGGATTCTCATCGGTTCTTTGGTGATGGGTTCTCATCAATTTTGTGATTTCACAATGGGTTCTCATCAGTTCTCATCAATTTCGTGATCGAGTAGAAAGATGTTGCGGCATATGCGTTGAGATGCTGGGCATAACAAATGACATCCTTATGAGAGGCAGTAGGAGGGCGTCGGGCTAGGCGGGGAAGGAAGGGGGAGGTGGCCACATGGCGGAGGGCAGTGTGGGGATGGAGAATGACTGCGGTGGAAATAAGTCAAAGCCTAAAAGGGTAAGGTTAATAGAGGGTTTTCATTTTTTTTCTTTCTTTTCTGCACCATTACTAGAGCTTATTCATTGTGTCAACATGGGCAATTGCCCTATGTTGGTGTGCCATGTGGCCAGTTCTGTCTATTTTAACACTTTCTATTATCCGAAGGTCCAAAATAGAACACTAAATTGAGGTTAGGATTTCATATGCAATATTTCAATGTTAGGGTTCAAAATAGAACAATAATAAAAGATTAGAGCCACAGGCACAGTTAACACCGAATTTTAGACGATATGTCGCATGGTGCAAATTCCAGTTTGCTGCAAAACGGAAACCAGGCAACCAGCACAGGTTTTTTTTTTTTTTTTTAAAGAAAACCAGCAAAGGTTTCTGATCGACCCCTGTTTCATTTCCGAGCCATATGAATCACTCCTGGAGAGATTTTAGAATTTTCTATCTCTCTCCAGCAGAAACTACGTGAAGTGTGGACTTACTCGAGGAACCAGACTAGGCGGGCGGAGAAAAAACAAGCCGATTAGTCTCCGTTGTCGCACTTGTGTCTTCTTGTAACGTGTTCGGCCCCTGTGGTTTTAAGTTTTCCCCCGAAAATAAGATCAACTCAATTCGTCGAGGTCGTCTGATAATTTTCATTTTTAGTCAACTGGGTCTCCTCCGATTATGGAAATCTCTCCTCGTCTCACGGGCTTTGAAATGCCTCAGTGCATGGATTTCCTTGTCGCCGCTTATTTACCAATATCGTCGCCTCTGAATTCGCCCTCCATTTCTGGGATTTTCAATTTCGTTTCCCTCGGTTTCGTCTCTTCTCGTTCCACTTTCGCTATCCTCTTCGTGCTCTTGTTTATTCCATGGGCTCTACAGGGAACTCTTTCAAGCCCAAGATTGTTGAGGGTCCTCTTGGTTACGTGCTCGAGGATGTTCCTCACTTGTCCGATTACCTCACTAACCCTCCCGTAAGTTTCCCGCTTTCCGTCTGATTCGTGAGAAATTTTCTTTTGATCCTGGCTTTTTCTGGAACATAATCCATTAAACCTGCAAATGCGTGCACGATTGTTGCGGGATCGTTCAGGTTCTGTTGTTACAAGGCATTTTTTTTTATATATCATCATGATTTATGTCCATCTAATCACCTTGACGCTGCAGTTTAGAATTTCCTCTTTGTTTTGCTTAATTTTCCATTCGAAGATTTATTCTTGTTCATCAGTTATAGAGTTTGGTGCACTTTGTTTTTTCTTGTCCTGGTTCAGACTTACCCCAATCCTCTGCAAGACAATCCTGCATACTCCGTTGTCAAGTAAGTTTTCTGCGAACTTTCAGTCTTTCTTGTTGTTGAGCATGGTACTTATGAATTAGTATTCACCGGATTAGTTTGGATTTGCAGGCAATACTTTGTTGATGCTGATGATACAGTTCCTTTGAAGGTCTGTTGACTCTGTTCCACCGGTTTTTGCCCCTTCTATTTTGTTTGCTTTATTTCTAATTGATTCATCTCATAGACCTATACTACTAGTCTAAGAATTGCTGATCCTTAACTTTCCACCTTCATTCTTTATAGATTGTTGTCCATAAAGAAGGTCCTAGGGGAACACATTTCCGACGAGCTGGTGCCCGTCAAAAGGTCCATAAACAGCATGTCATTTTGAATGATGATGCACGCTTTCCTCGGCTTTTACAAGATCCTTTTGATTATCATGTTCTCTAGGTGTATTTTCATTCAGATGAAGTTCATGCATGTATTGTCACTTGTGGTGGTCTTTGCCCTGGACTCAACACAGTGGTTAGAGAAATCGTCTGTGGCCTGCACCATATGTATGGTGTAACAAGAATCTTGGGTATAGAAGTAAGTGATTCTTTTAGAAGTTTCCTCTATCTATGTTTTTGTAATATGGGATACATTTCTTTCCCCGGGTTAGAGGGCATCAAGCGGACAAATTCCAACTGTGTAAATTGTGAATCATAAAGAATTTTTGGAGCTCAGCTTGCTGTTGTATCAATGTGATCAAATTATGCTTTTGAATCAATTTGGTGGAAGTGGATGCCAATGAAATCTGATCTTGCAGGGAGGATACAGAGGCTTTTATGCTAAAAACACTGTCCCATTGAACCTCAAGGTTGTGAATGATATCCATAAACGAGGTGGAACCATTATTGGCACATCAAGAGGAGGTCATGATACAGCAAAAATTGTTGACAGTATTGCTGATCGAGGAATTAACCAGGTCCAAAGAATACAGTAGTCATTGTCATTGCGATGGTGTCTAGGTTCTTATTTATGTGCCAGAAATATGTATCAAATCAATGCACTGTCGTCTTTAAAAAATTTAGGTTTACATAATCGGAGGGGATGGAACTCAAAGGGGTGCATCTGCTATATATGAGGTACTTTTTCCTCCACTGGATACCGAATCCTGTTTTTACCTGCATGTTTTAACAGTTCTACTCCGCACCAAACAGGAAATTAGAAGGCGTGGTTTGAAAGTGGCAGTTGCTGGAATTCCCAAAACCATAGACAATGACATTCCGGTACTGGTTTCAGCTTATTAAACTGCTTGGTTGTGATGTCCCCTACTTTCAAGGTCCTGACAAACCAACTAACACTGCTCATACAATGACAGTTAATTGATAAGTCCTTTGGGTTTGACACTGCTGTTGAGGAGGCTCAATGTGCTATTAATGCGGCACATGTTGAAGCCGAAAGCTTTGAGAATGGCATTGGTCTCGTGAAGCTAATGGGACGCTACAGTGGTAAGTCTCTGACTTTCCTTCACTTTGTCATGTTTCTTTGCACTCTTTTCCCTTTCTCTTCATACATAATTGGAGGAGATGGACCTCCCCCCATGCACACATTACACATGGTTTCCAACGAGGTATCTTCATCTATGTAGGTGTAATAATCATTCCATGGTATTGTTCGTCCCTGCACTTACTACTTTGGCCATGCTTAGCTATGCTATCGTATTTTCTGTCTATGAAATCAAACTTCCATTGCTTGGCAGGATTTATCGCAATGTATGCTACTCTTGCTAGCCGAGATGTGGATTGTTGCTTGATTCCAGAGTCGCCATTTTATCTTGAAGGATCTAGTGGACTTTTTGAATTCATAGAGAAGCGCCTCAAAGAATCTGGGCACATGGTCATAGTGATAGCTGAGGGTGCTGGACAAGAACTTCTCACTGAAAGCATGCAACCTCTGAAGGATGCTTCAGGAAATACGCTTCTCAAGGATGTCGGTCTATGGTTATCACAGCAGATAAAGGTATGTGACATGTTCCATCGGGGAATGATCTAGTATGGTTAGTATAGTGTTAGATTATTCATGCGTTGCCAAATCTTTAGTTCTTATTTCTAGTTCCCCTGATCAGGAGTTCATCTGAAAGATGTGTTACCTGAATATCATAGAGATGAATTTCATTAGTTTGTTTGCTTTTGCAGGATTACTTTTCAAAGCAGAAAAAGATGACCATAAACTTAAAGTATATAGGTTGGTATTGATACTTACTGCTATAATATTTTGCACATACGTGACTTGCACAGATTTATTATTGGCTGGTGTCATCGAGCATGCTCTTTGTCTTCCGGCAGATCCAACCTACATGATTCGTGCCGTCCCAAGCAATGCATCTGACAATGTATACTGCACCCTTCTGGCGCAAAGTGCAGTGCACGGGGCAATGGCAGGTTACACCGGTTTCACAGTTGGTCTTGTCAACAGCAGGCAAACATACATACCCTTCAACGTGAGTGTTGTTAGTTGTTAGATGCCCTTTTTATATTTGCATGGGAATGGACTTAAATAGCTGGATATTGCCCTTGCAGCGGATCACGGAGAAACCGAACAAGGTTGTGATTACTGACAGAATGTGGGCAAGGCTACTTTCTTCAACGAATCAACCCAGCTTTTTGAGCTCAAAAGATATACTGGAAAGCAAGAAAGAGGAGGCACCCACTACACCGGTCGGTAAGAAGACTTGATCAAGCTTGTTCAGCTTAGTCGTGGTCGTGGGCAGCCTGTGAAAGTTTCATCCTGTAGTGGCTGGAACAGCTTGCAAAATCCGACCACTCTTTGGCTCTTTCTTCTTTAGAAATTTAAGTTAAAAGAAGGCCTGCATAAAGGTTTGTTTGTAATGCAGTACAAAATAATCATGAATCTGGCTTCACTTTTTTATTTTTTTTCAGATCAAGTGTCTAGCTTTACGAGTTTTACTTTGGTATGGAACATGTCAATCATAATTGAGGATGTTCTTCCATAGTATCCATCTTGTACAGACATTACAATTTGACCTGTATGTTGTTTCAGGATACTTATTTATGTTGTAAATCTAAATCAAATACTCTATGATTTACTTTGTTTCTTGATTTTTCAGTGGCCAGTCACTTTATTTCTTCATTTCTTTTCTTTTTGTACAACTGGTTACCCTCTGATCCCTCCCAACAAAATACTTACATTTGTCTTAATTTCATAAAATTTAAAGATGTGCTTCCGTCACCTCTTTCTTCGTATGAATTTTCCTAATTCTCCCAAGTCCTTAGCACATCTAAACATTTACTTGGTAGATGTGTGCCAATGGGCTTCTTAGCTTGTTAATAAATTCTTGTTGTACTTATTACATGTGGTCAATTAGGAATATTAAATAGTAAATTGCATAAAGTTCCTGAAGCTTATTAAAGGTTACACTAGTAGATGAAAATTTCAAAACTAACAACTTCTTGTTTTTACCATTAGGTTTTTAACAGTTGGTGGTAATTATGTCTCTAACTGTAATATTTAGTCATTATACTATGCACATATGTCTAATGTCTAATTAGACATACTAACTCATCCTTAACTCTCTTTATATAATCCATTTGTATAAAAAAATTAGCAAAATTATCCCTCATCAAAACTCTCTATTCCTTAAAAAATTATACCCTCATTCTTGCCACTGCAAAGCTTGCCATTGCCATTGCCGCCGCTGTTGCCACCACCAGATTCCGCTATTACTCACATTTGTATAAGTGTCAAAGACAAAAAAGCAAAGTGTCCAAAGTAATTGGGAAAGTGTGTGAACAAGTATTTATAAGTGTCTAAAATAATATGCAGATTATTTGTTCTCTTTAATAATATATAAATAATTTGTTTTCTTTGACAAAATGTAAATGTATAGAAGTGTTTGATTAAATACATTAAATTGTCTACAGAAATATGTAAAAGTGTCTGAGTAATGCTAAAAATTTATTATTTTAAAAATGAACGTGTTTAAATTAATAAGTAAAAATGTCTGAATAATTATATAGAAGTGTCTGAAGAAAAATACTAAAATGTTTGTAACTATAAGCAAAAAATTTATTATCTTTAAAATTAAAAGTGGATGAAATAATAAATGCAAATGTCTAAACAAATATATTGAAATATCTAAATAAATGTACAAAAGTTCTCTCAACTCTTTTATAATTCCAAATCTCTTTTAACTCCTCCTCCACTGAGAGTCACCACAAATCTGACTCCCAGTGAGCAAAGATGAAGCTGGAGCGGTGCGATTTTATCTTTTTTTGGTCAGAAGCGTCTGGCTCCTTTTCCATATCCGATCCAATCTCTTATCCAGGTTAATGGCTTGAATTCGAGATCGGAGAGATTGTGATTCGAGATTAGATCGGAGAGTCGCAATTCGAAGGTAAATCAAATCGGAGAGTCGCGATTAGATCAAAAGTCAATCAGATTAGCGAGTCAATATTAAAGACCAGATAGGCCTTGCTGTTCGTTCCGCTCGCCTCGTTGTTCGTCTTGTCATCTTTCCTCAAATCGCCTTCTCGTCTTTTGTTACACCTCACTTAGGCCCTGGCCTATAAGTTTCTAAATTAACTCACAAGCCCAACTCCAAAATTAAGTTTCTAGCATTCGGCCAAGCAAACCATGGCAACATTAAGTCTTATTTTCTTAAGTTGAGAGGCCTGAGAGGTGGCCCAGGTGGCTTTAAAACAAGTCCAACAAATACTTGCAGCAAAGGCAAGGCCCAATACCACTAACTTGTACAACAAGCAAGGTTTTAATTGAATACTTGCATACCAAGCAAGACAACACTTAATGAAGTTTTTAAGTGCATAATTGGTGTGCAATCAAGTGTGCTATCTATATGACAACCAAGAAGCCACATTATTGGTTTAGATTTTTGAAACCACAAGTTAATATGTACATGATGCTCTCGGTCAACAACATACATATAATGGTGCACAACATTTCCATAAGACTAGGCCCATAACTATTCACATAAAAGTGCCATACATTGGCCCAAAACATTCAGCATACATGTACAAGCATAAAGCCATCCATAAGCCCATACATAACTTGGCATACAATCCCAACAAAAGCATCACAAGTCTAGGCATCAAGGACTACACATATGTACACAAAAAGGGTAGTCTACCTAGTGTCCAACATGGCTACATGCCATGAAACCGAAAGCTAAACATGCCAAGTTATTACATACCAAGACCATTAATGGTCAAACAGAACTTTGAGAATTCCATACAAAAGTACACACTGCAACACCAACCCAATTGCCTGATTCATTGTCATGAAAGCAAATACTATGATCAGAGCCAAAGTCCAAGTATCCATAGCTTTCCTAGACAAGTCTCCAACTACAGCCTGCATACTTATCACATAAGTCTCGGCCAACCAAAAATATAAGACTTGTAATGTACTAGAACTAATAAGCCAAGCACACATTGGCACATACCTTGGAAAACAAGCAAACAAGCACTAAACACAAGTACAGAGCAAACTAGTGCTACTCAGGCCGAATGTCTTTGCCTGAAACTAAAAGGATGGGCAGTGAGTAAAACTCAGTAGGATTCACTTATATATATATATTCAACTCTAATAAGAGTCCATTTAGTTAAGCTGAGTAAACACTCAAGCTTAACCTCCCAATAGCTAGCTTTACCTGCAAAACAAACACAAAGACAAGGAAAACCAAGCATATACATATACAAGATAAATAACCATGGCATAAAATCCACAATTCCATAAGTGGGGTTAGCAAGCACATGGAAAGCACCAAAGCACACAAGAACACACACACACTCCACATTTTGCTCTCGGCCCAAATAATCATACATGTACCCATGTGCACATTGCACACAAAACACCATCAAACCATCCACTTCCACTTAGAGCTCCAAAATGCTAAGCAAATAGGCCACATTTACTTGCATTTCTAGTACATGTACATTAGTTAATTAGCTAATCAACAATTCAACCGAGTGAAAACTCAATAGCCCATCAAGCAACTAAGGTCATTTGGCAAATTTCAACCATCACTTAGTCACTCTAAACACTTGAACCATGGTAATTCACCAAGCAATATCAAGTGTTAGTGAACCCTACCTCAATATGCTCTCGGTCACAACCAAACTTCAAATGCCCAAGTGTTCCTCAATCACAATGCCTACCATAACAACACATAGGCATCAACAACACATAATCATGGATTAAATACCATGTACTCCAAGAAGAACACCAAGATACACTAGTTCAAACTCTCGGCCAAAATGCCCAATTCCTTATATTTATGTTCTTCATCAAACTAACTCATTACATGATCATCTAATCATCAATAAACATTGTTCATGGCACCATTACCATGCAATTAAATGAAGAACACCTAATTACACTAATCCATGCTCTCGGCCATAATGCCCATTTTCACACTTTAATGTTCTTCATCAATTTAATCCATCATATAATCACCAAATCATCAATAACCCTTATTCATGGCACCATTACCATGTAATCAAATGAAGAACATAACATTACCTCAAAATGAGCTTCTCGGCCAAACACTAACTTGCACACATTGATGTTCCTTGCTCAAAATTGCCTAGCATAAGATCAAATAGGCACCAATTAACCTTAATCATGGACTAATTTCCATGGAACTCAAGAAGAACACCAAGATTACTCATCCAATACTTTCGGCCAACAACCAACTTTCAAACCAACATCAAACTTGTTCAATTAACTCAATCTAACAACAATTGAGCTTCTAAATCCCTTGTTCATGGAAGAAATACCATGGAAATCAAGAGATACAAAGAATACCTTGGAACCCTAGCTTGATTTGGCTCGGCCCTTCACCAAAACTCAAGAACAAAGCTTGATTCCAAGTAGTCTAAAGCCGAAACAAGTCTTCCAAGCTTGAATCCTTCAAATGCCCTCAAGATTTCTTGAATTCAAGACCAAAGTGTGGATGAACTCTCATGGAAGAGCTCTCGGCCAAGCAAGAGCAAGGTAACCCGAAATGAACAAATGGCCTGGACTTAGTTTTGGCCGAAAGACACATGTGATTTAGTTAGCAAATATACTAACTTTTGTCTTCAATTTCTTTGCATGAAACAATGTAGTCCTTAGCTTCATATGATCACAAGGCCGCCACTAAAACTTGGGTCCAATTTGACATTTAGGTCACTTCATGGCTTATAATGCCATGCACACAACAAACACAAGTACCAAAGCACTATAATTACCCATGTGTAACCGGCCATGTAACTAGAATAAAAACTAGTTAGTTTAACTAGTTAACTAGTGAATAGTTCTTTAGTGGTAGACAATACTTGACTAGTAATCATTGTTGTCCACCAAATTTGGTCTAGTCTTGCACTAGTCACCCATAAGTCTTGCATGATCGAAATGATCAACTTAAAGTTGATAGTTTTAATTGTACCACTCATTCAAGTGTACAATTTGATCCCCTTCTCTATTTTCTGTTTGTTTTTCCATAGTCTAGTTTCTATGTGCAGTTTAGCCCTGAAAATTTTCAGCTTTACACATAGACCACTGTACTAGTTTCCATAGTTCTCCTTATCCTTCCTTTATGCTTTTCTTTGTTTTCCCTTGTTTCTCTTGGCTTAAGCCAAGCACTTAGCAGGTACCTAACACCTTTGGATGTGATCATGATGCTTCACCTCACCTAGGTTGTTAGTGCTCGATGAAGATTGGTGTGCGACGACAGAGATCAGTGCGCTACGAAGATCGTTACGCGACGGAGATTGGAGTCTGGAGTGGCAGTCAGCAGTTGTGACGATGAGAATGGGGGAGAGAGAGAAAAACAGTCTGAGGTGTAGTAGAAGGAAGGAAGAGAAAGAGATGGTTAGAGTAAGGGGTAAAATTGTAAAATCAATACTTTGTCTAATTAGATATATGTCTACAATATCCATGGTAGTAATATTAATGGCACATCCAGTCTCAGACTATAATGGTAGTAGCAATATTGGTGCTAGAAAAAAATTTTAATAAAAAATTCAATCCATGAGCCAAACATTAGTAAGAAATTGGTAAAAGGGGCAATCTTGTCATTAAAGTATAGGGCATAGTGCAATTTTGCCACCAAAGTATTCTTCTAGGCAAATTTGCTATGGAAACGAGCATGTTTGTCATCAATATTTTGAAATATGGAGATATTTACCACTATGACATTTAATGGTGAAAATATTCTAATATCAAGAATATTCTGTTAGGTGGGGGTAAGTTGGATAAGTTTGCTGGCCACATCAACAATACATGTTACGGAATTGGTAAAATGTAACATGATTTGTACAAGAATACCCAAAGAACAAAAACAAGCAAATTCCCCTAAAAAAAAATTGGGTTGTTCTATTCTCTTAAAACAACCGATCCTCCAAATTAAAATATTGAGAAATCCAATTTATGTCCTTTGTTATTAGGTGAATCGAAATCTGATAGAGCAAAGAATACGACTAAAGACCTAGTAAGAAGGGAGAAGAACTGGAGGCAACAGGAGAAAGGATTGTAGGCAGAGAATTGGGGCTAGACACAGTGGAGGAAGTGGTGGCTATAAGATTCAAAAGAGGAGGCCATCAGCTGGATCAAGTGGCATCAGATTGAAATCTCGGATTTGGAGTTCATGAAGGAGGCGGGGGCGGAGGTAGAGCTGACTACAGTGGAGGATGGGGTTTCGGATCAAAATCTGGGGAGAATGAGGCAACAGTGGAGAGAGACCTAACAGACCGACGGGGCCTTTTGCTTGTAGAACAGAAAAAAGAAATTAAGAGAGACACGATTTTTACCATCGTTGTTCTTTCTTTTGGAGGGTTGGAGACAACTGCTTGGTTCTTAGCTTTGTGAATTAGAAATCAACACCACAAGGTTGGAATGGTTGGGAATTTGGCTATGGGCTGAAGGAACATATTTTAACTGCAATGGTATTGCCATTGAGATTTGATTGACTCACATGTATGGCTTGGATCCAAGGCTAGTGTGAGAATTAAAATTTCAGCACCATGGTGATCAAAATTGGAGCGAGACCACTACTTGGAATTTAGAAACATTAGTTGCATATGCTACAATTTGATGAGATAAGTGAAATATAAATATTTACCAAAGGATATGATGGTTTTGATGTTAGATATGAAATATTAGGATGAAAAGAGAACAAATATAATTTGAGTAACTATAATATAGTTTTTCCTTTATTTTTTTACCAAAGGACCACAATTCTACTTGTGTCTCCACGTCAATAAAATAAAGCCACCTCATCACTCTCTTAATATGTCATTAACGACAGTGGTAAATATCCCTGTTTGTAAAACATCCGCAGCAAATTTGTCTGTCTGAAAAAGTTTTTTAATGGCAAAATTTCTCTTTGCTTACATTTTAATAGCAAAATTGCCCTTTTGCTGTAGTAAATTTGTTACTTTTCACCTTCAAACCCAAATTTGTCGTATCTGAGGTACTTTATAGCTCACATTTCTCAAAATGCAACACCACGTAGAGACTGCTGAGATTTCTCATAAACTCATTTTGGGTTACTATATATGTTTTAATGTGAGGACTAAAAGAAAAGATATAAATACGTATCTTCTTCTCACTGGCAAAAGTTTAATGGTAAATATGACAGTACCAACTAAATTGAATGGCAAAATTGTATTTATCAGCACAACAGAAAGCGGAGAAATTTAGCAGTAGAAGAACAAGAATAAGAAGAAAGGAAGTCGCGAATCGGAGGGGAGGAGAACAATGACGATCAGATTCGTATTGATGGTGAACAAGCAAGGTCAGACCCGCCTTGCCCAATACTACGAATGGTTGACCTTGGAAGAGCGCCGAGCCCTCGAGGGCGAGATCGTCCGCAAGTGCCTCGCCCGCTCCGAGCAACAGGTTTTCAATTCTCGCTTTTCCATCCCCAATTACACTGAAATCCCTTTTCCTATCGATGATCCATCTATATATATTCTATGACAGTGTTCATTCGTCGAACATCGCAACTACAAAATTGTGTATCGGCGTTACGCCTCGCTCTTTTTCTTGGTTGGAGTCGACAACGATGAAGTAAGAGTTTATTTTTCTCACTATTTTGTTTTTTTTTTCTTTGTACATTCTTGCTTTTAGATCATTACAGAGGCATTGGGGGTCAAGTAATTACTGGCTTGTTTACTTAGGGCTTAGATCTTTTGATTTTCTGTCCTAGTAGGATGCTATTTATTGTGGGATTTAACTATCTTGAAACTGGGATTTAGATAGAATCTTGGTGTGAGCTGAATTGATATGGGTGCTTATTTCGAATATCTACAAATTTATCAACTTACAGAAGCACCGAAGCAACTCTGGTGTTCTTTTGTTTTTCCTGATGATCTTGTCTTTCATGTTGTAGAATGAGCTTGCAATTCTGGAGTTCATACACCTTTTAGTTGAAACAATGGACCGGCATTTTGGCAATGTGGTGAGTCCCCTGGAGAAGGAAATGTGTTCCTAACTTTGATTTGGTTCTTCATTTTTCTGGTACTGGTATTTAAGTTGTAGGAAAGCTTTGTTATTGCTTTCTTTATTAATGTTTCCTTTCCTCTGAATTTTGTAGTGCGAACTGGACATCATGTTCCATCTAGAGAAAGCACACTTCATGCTGGAGGAAATGGTGATGAATGGTTGCATTGTTGAAACAAGCAAAGCTAATGTTCTTGCTCCCATACAGCTGATGGACAAAACATCATGAAGAAATAGAGTGGGAGTTCATAAATAGGTACCAGGATTACCTTTGATGGTCTTGGTGAATTGTATGTTCTTTTCTATCTGCCTATCTCTTTTTTCTAGGCTGTCTACTTTCTCCACTTCTAAGCCAGATGTATGTTTTTGGTTTAGTAGTTCTATAGGAAGTTGAAACACAGAATTGGCTGAGTGGCAATTCAAGTTTCTGTGTATTGTGTTTGTATTTAATTGAATTGTATCATGTCCATTTGATAATTATGCTTAATATATTCACTTGATTTCTTAGCATTGATCAAATGAATGAGCTTGTTCTCAAACTGCATCCCAGAACTGGAGCTACTGACAAAAAATTAGTCCTTGACATGAAATTTTTGTTCAATTGGAGAGTGCTTTGATCCTTGTATTGATCCATTGATTGTGAACATGATGTCATTCTTGTGTTGTGGCCAAAACTCTGTCAACTTTCATTTTCCTCATACAAATGGACACATGTTTTAGTTTACTGCTGACATGAATGCATTGGTGGAAGTTGGTTTCTGGCCAATAACACGTAGTGAGCTTACCTTATGATTGGAGAACATAGTAGCAGAAAGATGTACAAGGTCTTTGACTTGGTATTTCCCCTTTCTGCAATCTCATTGTTTGTTAGTGTTTGTGTGTGTGTGTGTGTGTGTGTGTGTGTGATCGCATGATTGTCACCAGGTTCAAATTGATGGAACAGATTCAGGATTTTGAGCTCCGGCTTAAACAGTTGCATATAGATTACTCTGTTTTGTGATTGAGTAAATGATTTATGCAGAACATTCTTCATTCACTTGCTCTGCAGGTAGGTAGATTCCAAGGATGGCTAATCTCTTCACCGCCATCTGCCTTGACAATGTTCAAATCTAAAAGTTGCAGATCAAGCTGCTGCAGGCTTCCCATCCTTCTGAGGGTTGCTTAAAACTGTAACATTACTGTTGAATACGTATGCTTAGTATATTTAGTTGATTTCTCAGCATTGGTCTCAGATATGAGATTTTCCTCAATTGTATCTCAGAACTGAAACTTCTGGCAAACAATTATCGTCCATGACTTGAATTTTTGTTCAACTGGAGAGTGCTTTGATCCTTGCATTGGTTCATTTGTTGTGGACATGATTTCATTCTTGTGTTGCAATAAAAAATCAGTTAGCTCTCATTTTTCTCGGTATATGAAATGGACATGTTTTAGTTTACTGCTGACATTAATACATTGGTGGAAGTTGGATTCTGGTCAATAACGTGTTGGTGAGCATACCTCATGATGTACTTGGAGAACATAATAGCAGAAAGCAGTACAAGGCCTTTAAATAGTTTCCTTTCCCCCCTTTCTGCAATCTCATTGTTGTTATTCTTGCGCACAGTTGTGTGGTAAATCATCAGCCAGGTCAATGGATGGAACGCTACAGGATTGAGCCCCAGCTTATGCAATTGCATTTATATTACTACTTGTTGTCACAATTGAATTCTCTAAATGACATAAATTTACATCAACAGAGGAAGAATATCAAGTAAGATTTCTGCAGAACATTCTTAATTCCCATGTTCTGTGAAGGTACCATTCCAAGGATGGCTACCTGTTCACCTCCATCTGCCTTGACAATGTTCTGATCTAAAGCGAGTTGCAGATCAAACTGCAGCAGGCTTCCCATCCTTGCGAGGGTCACTTACTCCAGTTAGTGTCCCATGGAATACCCTAGTGTTCAAATCTTTATTGGCTTTTCGACCCACATCAATTTGGTTTCCAAGTGTTTGAATGACAAACTGAACAATAGCTCCTCCGGCCCTGGCCTTCAGTTGATGACCTCTCTCTTTCAAGAAAATTTTAGCTTCCTCCGCTAGTTCAATATGGTCACCATCGATCAAAGTCCAGTTTTCAAACAAAACAACATTTGGTATCAGCTGCACAAAGGCAAGATAAATTCCATTAATTTTGCATACTGTTAAACATTCACTTGATTTCACATAGTGAACAAGAACAAACCTTGTGATAGACCCTCGGACTCTGCACTGCAGCTAAAGGATCCATCCCTGAGATGAAGTGGTTAAGCAAAACCTGGATTACAGCCGGGATTATGTTCATTCCACCACTACCTCCAATAGCACCTGCGAGTTGATTGTCCTGCCAAAATCAATCAATTTACACTTAGATATTCCACAACATGAGAGAATCGGGCTTGTTCAGAATAGCAAAACAGGATGCCAGTAGTCCAGCAAGCCGAACAGATTTAAGACTCAGATAATTGAATCTAGTAGAGCTGTAGAAGACTGGCACCCTGAATTACCAATTTCAACTTCAGTTTTAGGTGCATAAATATAAGAGAACTGTTTAAGACAATGCGTTTGATGTTCAAACCTTAGTAATGATAAGTGGCGTCATGGAAGACAGAGGCTTCTTGTTTGGTCTTATAAAATTTGAAGGGGCTGGAGGGAGCTTGTCTGCGGATATTTCTGTGGGTGTAGAGAAGTCATCCATCTCATTGTTAAGCACGATCCCTGATGAAGGAGAAAGCACTCCAGCTCCAAAAACACCATTTACAGTTGTTGTCATCGAAACTGCATTCCGGTCTGCATCTACAATACAGAAATGACTTGTTCCGTGATCTCTAAGCTGACTCCATCTGTTGATATACAGATATTGCAAATTCTTTTAACGCAGTTACGTCATCCAAATTTGGAGGCTGTCACAAATTTTAGAAGACAATAGTACCTGTACATATAGTACTGTGGGGGGAAAGTGGTATTGTCAAATATAATTTGCTGAAGTTGCTTTCCATGATAAGAGGAAAGCATTTGTTTGACATACTTGCTTATGTCTACAAAATCGGGGTCACCCAGGTTCATTCGTGCGGCAAACATGTGTTTTAATGCTTCAATAAGACGATGCAGGCCTAGATTTCCTTCTGCAGCATTAGAACTCCCATAGCTGGCAAAGATGTTCGAGACCTGCTTCACTCTATAAGGTCAGCATGGTTTATAATCCTTTTGGCCAAAAATAATGAGTGAAGAGTGTATCATCAAACAAGGCACAGATGCACAGTTCAGGATAGTTAAATATCAGAAAACAGGCAACTGACTGGGGCTCTAATATAAGAATCGGCATTTTGACAAAGATATAGAATATATCCAGTAGTGACATTGAAAGTCAATACTCACCAAGGCCAGACCGAGTGTCCCACTTGAAGGAGGAGGCATTCCGTGTACTGTGTAGCCGAACGCATTTGCAGTCATTGCATCAGTCACTTGAACCTTGTAATTGCTTAAATCCTCCATTGTCAAAATACCCCCAGCTTGCTGTACATCCTTTACCAACTTCTCACCCAAAGTCCCATTATAGAACACCTTCGGCCCTTGTTCAGCCACTGCTTCCAAGCTATGAGCCAGCTCCATGTTATGGCATCTATCACCTGCTTGTAACAACTTCCCCCCGGGCGCAAAAACCTGCCTCAAGCCAGGATCTTCCAGGATCATCTTCCCAGATCTAGCTATGTTCTTCCAAAGATATGGGGCCACCACAAAACCTTCTCTAGCAAGTTTGATCGCAGGCTCAAACAAAATCCTCCAAGCTAAACGTCCATGCTTCGACCAAGCTTCATGAAGGCCAGCAATCTCACCAGGAACTCCCATAGACAGTGCACCTACCGATTTGGCTGAAGGGTTATTAGCGTACATATTCTGTTCATCAACAATATTCTGATCAAAATGCACATCCAACTTGAAAACAGAAAGTAACCGAACAATGTGATCCAACCAGAATCGATCTCAATAGACAAAAGACAGAATTCCAAACCTCTGAAGCAGCAGAAGGGGCAGTTTCTCTCATGTCAAAAGCCTGAGCTGTTGAACTCAACGAATCCCAAACGACCATGAAAGCCCCGCCTCCAATCCCACTCGACATAGGATTAACAACTCCTAGACACAATGCAGTTGCAACCGCAGCATCCACAGCATGCCCTCCTTTCCGGAGCATTGCGGCCCCAATTTCTGAACATCTCCCATCATCCGCAGCAACAACTCCTCTTTCCGACTCCACAACCTCATCACCGGTTCCGATCCTATAATGTCCCTTGTCCAACCAGCAACCCACGTCGCCTACCAGGACAAGGCCAAGAACTGAGACAGAAAAATGCAAACATGCACACACCATTCTGAGAAAACATCTAATTTGTCTTTAAGGACAAAAAAAAAATTCCCAGAAGAACCAACCAAAGGGGAGAAAAAACAAGATCATGGAAGGCAAGAACTGACCTGAGACAGAGAACAAGACAAGAAGAAACGTAACAGCTCTGCTCCTCGTCCATCTCCATGTCCTTCCGTGATCGATGTTACCCAGAAGGGGCGTGTCCATGGTGGGATTCTTCCACCTTGGTCGGAGAGGAGTTGGATTGGAGTGTTTGTTGGCGTTGGACCAGTAGAGAGGTTGTTAAAGCCGGTACGACTTTAGACTGATGAACCACCGGCAGCCGGTCACTCTGTCCTTCCCAAAATTATTTGTCCGCGTCAGCAAGGATGGTGGAGTAGATTATTAAAATGGCCAATTAGATGTGGATATGAATATATCAGCAAGGAGCAGGCGAAGCGAATGTGGATTCTGATTCTGGACTTGTTTCTTGGACGGATCCTTTCTCCTGTCCGCAAATTATATACTGCCAGGCATTCCCTACCTTTTCCAGCTAAGCAATTCCCACTTGAAGCGTTTCTTTTTTTCTTTTCTTTTCTTTTTTTCCCCCTTTAAACAGAAAAAAAAATCTACTATTAAAAACTCAGGAAGTTTATAAGCAGAGAGACCAAAAACAAAAAAAAAAAAGGACTAATGTTTGCTTTCTAATTCAATTATTTCACTAAATTTTAATTTTAGAAAATTATGTTACGAATGTTATTAAGTTGGTTCTGTTATGATATTTTCGTTGATAAGTTGCATAATTTACTTATCTCAGGACTGGATTTTCAGTAAAGAATTGTTAAGGATCAAATTGAGGCTATTAAATATGGGTCATTGATGAGCTTTGAGCTTGGGTCATTGACTAACAATGCCTTGAATTTGTGGCATGATGTTAGTTATTAATGTGATAAAAATACTCATGCAGTTTAAGATACGTATAAAATACAAATAGTGGAAGGAGTAAATTATACAACATATTAACAACAATGATATTTGTAATTGTAGTCATACAATCAAATGTCCAACTTTTCATTATATGCCCAATTAGCTCTGAACATTTGATGAAATTTTTTACGTAAATAATATTTGTAATAGTAGTTCGATCCTCGTTTGTGGCTTGCAAATCATGGGGGCATTATTGATTACTCTGGCTCCAAGTCTCACCGTATTAACCATAATGATATGTGTTAAATGAGTTCACTTGAATTAATAAGGCTTAGATGCATAAAGACTCTTCAATTTTGTACAATTCACATGAGTTAGCTCTTTAATTCCAAATCAGTGTATTTCAAGTTTCAACCATCCAACTATAGAAATTGGTGCAACTTGATTCTATTGTTGGAGATCAAGTTACCATTGATCTTTACTGATTTCTTTATTCATAATTGTTCCATATGTAATTCTTACATGTAAAAGTGAGAAAGTAAATCTCAAAGTTTCTGTAACAACCACAAATCGTAATCATTAAATCAAGATTTTTCTTACTTATGACATATCTGAATGCGTAGTATAAATACAATGTATTCCATAATTCAACATAAAATTTCTCAACATCGTATAATTTGTATTATTATATATATTTTTTTGTGGCTTAAATGCACATTCGATCACTCAAGTTTGCACACTTTTAGAGTTAGTTCTTAAAGATTGACTCATCGTGACTTAGCCTTCTAAATTAGACAAATATGTAACTTAGTCCTGAAAGTTTGAAACTGTGTACCACTTAGTCCCTTAAAATGGTCATAGGCTGTTACATGAGCATGATGTTGTTAGGGTCTCTTCCCTCGCCACCATTTGCCGCCATCTTCTCCATCAAATATGGTCTTATGCCTCGTTGTCGGCTTCTTTTCCATGAAATTTGGCCTCACTTCTCACCGTCGGCCTCTTCTTTATTGAATCCAATGTCGCCCCTCTCTGTCAACCTTTACTTCTTCCTCACCTTTAGTTGTAGGCCTCTTCTCCTCCTCATGCCCACATCGTCAGCCTCTTCTCCTCCTTGCCCCCACCATCAGCTCTTTAAATCTACTCCGCCATTGGTTCAACTTAGTCTTCGACATTGTCAGTCTCTTTAAAGCCACTATTTGTTTCTTCTATGGAATCCCTTCCCTAGCTCATCGAATCCAGCTCACCGTCAGCCTCTTTTCCCAACAATTAGCTTTTCTTGAGTAGCATCGTGTGTCCTTTTCTCCGTTCTAATTGCCCTATACTTATACCTTTGATTCACATCAAGTTCAATGTAAGGAACTAGAAACAACTCCTTTACCCCTAGCTGTCACCTTGCCTTCATCAAAATTTTCACCCTTCATTACCCCTTTTAAATCATCTGCCTTGCAGAAGTTTTAAGTGGCGTGGTGTTGGCGAAAAAGATCATGGGAGATGGGTAGGGAGGTGGCGGTGGCAATGACGGAGGAAGAGGGAGAAGAGGGATTGGTGGTGGTGGACCTTAACCTAGCCCCACACCACATCAACTTGAAAAGAAATGCCATCCACATTTCCATCCATCTAAGGACTAATTCACTACATTTTCTATAGTTGAGGGACTAGATATCAATGATTCAAACTTTTGTGAAATCAAAATAATAAATTTTTTCAAATCAGAATTTTCCTAAATTCTAATAAAACTTTAGTAACCTTTTCACCCAAAATTTTCTGCACCGTTAATTAAGATGTATATATTTAATTTTTTGTATATATTAAATTTTAAATTAAATTTTATTGTCTATGCCATATGTTTTAGGTTATGGCACATGGGCCCCTCCATTTAGGCAAAGTGGTGATCATGACTAGTTCAATCATGGGAAGAGTTTAACAAGGCAGGATGAACCATTTGAGTATCTCACAGTTCCTACTTGAGATATGCATTTTTCACAGAATTCTGCTTGTTGAGGGAGGGGGACTAGTGGGCATTATATTTATAGGGTAGATCTAACAGCTAGTAGAGGTTCTTACACATGGCGTGAGGGATTTACGGTTGGCTCGTTACAGTACACACATCCACAAGTTTCTACTTTTGTTCAGTGTAAAGGGGTGGTTTGTTGGGTTTCGGGAGCCAAACAGCGCAGCGGAATTTAACCGAAACCCTCCAGGATCCAAGTGAAACGGGGTAAACCGGGTGTTCGAAAATTTCATACCTAATTTTCGGTTGAGATCTCTCACTCAACTGTAGAGTCGAATCACAAAACCTGAACAGTTGACGTGTTCAGGCTCTCTATGGTATCCACACGAGCCTCTCGGGATCACCACGCTTCCACCACGTCCCGGCAGATGCGTTTCTCTTGCGCACGCAGTGCTAGCTTGCGTCCTCCAAGGAATTGCAAGAGAAGAGTGCGGCTGTCCTTTTGGGAGGCTAGGGCAAGGAGACCTGCGAATTTCTCACTAAAAGTTGTATTTATAGTGAGACTCAACTTCCAGGCCTAATGGGTTTCAAAGCCCTAATCCAATTAGGATTTAATTTCGGGCTTAATAATGGCTCAACTCTTGGGCCCATTATTAATACGAAATTAAAGTGAAACCATAACCCAAATAATTAGCCCATGCACTCTAATGATCCAAATAGCTCTATGTGTGCGACCCAATAGGCTCTTGCCACGTTGGCAATGATCATAAATCACATTTATGATCATAAGCAATGAGCGGTGTCTAGCAACACATCATTGCTACCCAAGTGACAAGATTGTCGGTGATTCGACTAAACCTTTATGATCATCACCGATATATGCCATTGTCCCTTTGTCCAAGATATCAAGACTAAGCACGAGACATGGAATGTGTCACTCTCGTATAGCCCAATCTTTGGTTTCTTGATTACCGAGTAGACCAACTTAAACTGATGACATTGATATCGTATATCAACTCATCCGAGCATGGCCATGCATTTTCTAAGTCTCACTCTATCAAGGGGCCCGAAGATATCACTCCCGTTACATAGGAGGGACAAATCCCATCTTGATCATACAAATCCCTCCGCATGATATGTGACATACCCAATGACCTCCTTCAAGTTCACTCAGTTACGAGCAACAAAGGAAAGTATCAAAGTATGTGACTCACATGTAGGGAACCTTGATGATCTTAGGTCGAAGGACTACATATACCATGATCACTATGAGAATCACTTATGACACTCATATAACGATCCATGAAGTGTTCTCATGGTGGGTCGGTCCAGTACACAAGTTCTCCAACTTATACCCATATGTAGACTAGATATCTCATATTAGTCTCCACATATGCTAGTCATTATGTATTATTGCAACCCGCTCCACAATAATACTAGACTAGGGACGTTTAAGAATATCATTATTCTAGGGTTACAATTATGCTTATTACGTTACGCAGAAACAAAACAACAAACATAATTGCTGGATTAATGCCTCAATAAAATATCATGACTCAATGTGCAAAAATACAATCATCTCATGATTGGCTTTTTGGGCACAATACTAACATGGTTTGTGGGAGTCATTATGATATAGGGCATTTTCCTAGGGAAAATGAGTCATCTGCCCGAGAATCGAAGTCTAGTTTGGAGAACCAACCCGGTGGCAACGCTAGCCATGATGGCGTCCCAAAAACACAGCTGCCAGGTCATCAAGACAATGATACATGACTTGTTATTGTTCCATTTGAGTAAGTTTTAATCAAATTTGTATAATAATTTAATTTTAGTTATTATATTCATAAATTCTTAATTGTTATTTAATTATGTGACATTTTTTTTATAGCTTTCTTCGTATGAAGGCCGTTCATAATAGGCTACCTACATCTCACTATCACTTTTTAAGGGTAAAGCTGCAGAGTTTAAGGACCTTAAAAAGAGTCAAAGGCAAAAGAATCTAGACATGCTATAGGTAATTCCGTCAATTTTCATGAATTGTTTTTTTTTTATTTATCAATTTTTACATTTATGTTATATCATCTTAGTTGCTTACATTGTGTAACTTTCAGCAAACATACAAATGGACACCTAAGGATGACTTGGTAGTTAAGAATGCCTATTTTGAGGTTTTCAGAAAAAGTTACAAGAACAAGTTAGGGAAACTGCAGACTGCAGTAATAGAAAAGGTAGGTCCTAATTTTTACCTGGCCCAAGATTATTCGCGTATCATTACTTTTTGGCCAGCTGAGATTACTACTATAGATTGAATGAATTTGTGTGAAATTTAGAATACTCTAGAGTGGAAGCGGAATAACCTCCAAGGGAAGAATAATAAAAGAGGAAAGGATGCTACACTAGATGCTAAGGGGCCAAAACATTAAATGGGTAGTCCAACCAAGGAAATGTTCTTTAATAAAATGGTAAATTTTCAATTCTGATACATATATTTAATTAATAATTTTCTAAATTTGATAATTTAACTATGAAATTGTAACAAGCTGCTGAAATAAATAGACAACTAATGTGGCACGAGTTGTATGAAAGGGCCAAAGAAAAAAATGACCATACAAAGGTTTTCTAAGTCATAAAGGAAATTATAGGTTAAAATCAAATTTCATTATCTCTATACTCATTAATTATTCAATTAATTTTCAGTACTTAACTTTTATAATTTTCTAGGAGGACTACATGACATAGATCAGATTGCACCATGGGAATAATATGAAAGATCATCCCCAATTCGATCCAGCAGCTTGGAATGTGGTCTTTGGTGAGCCTGGGAGGGGACAATGGATGGGTGTCCTAGGTTCCTAGCATTTTTTGATAGATATCGGCAATCTCGATCAGATGTACTTCTATTAAGTTTGCTACATTTATTCCTAAATGTGTTAAACTTAAAATTGTTTAAGAGTTATACTACTTTTTACCATATTATATGATTCATTTAAGCTGATTGTTTAATATTGTCTTTCTTGGTATACATAACAAGGCTACTTCATTTCACAGACTGAGAAGCAATTTTAGCACTTGTCTGCTGAAAATCAGTCATTGCAAGTGTAGGTTAGGGAGATGTAGCAAAAGGCTCATGAGACATAACAGGGTGTCTTTCTATCATAATTGGAGCATTAGTACATTTAGATGAGGGCCATGCAGGAGAGAGTCCAGAGGATTAAGGAGTGTGCTGGTAGAGATCTTCAAGTGGCCTTAACTACTTCCCTTGGGAGCATGTAGACACTTGGGTTTGCTCCATCTTCAGTAGACTTGACTGGGATTGCCGAATTATGCAACTTGTACATGGTAGCAATATTTCAGGCGAGGCTAAGGAAGACAAGGAGGAGGAGGAGGAAGAGCAGCAGTAGCATCAGTAGTATGATCTGTTTAGTAAGGATTAGCTAAGAAAAGCACTAGTATTAAATAATTTTAGATATTTATGTAATTTGGTACTTTTATTTATATTATGGATGTTTTAATTAATTAGCACTTATATTCTCTATTTGGATTATATTAGAGAAACTTATAATTATCTCCTGAGACATGACTTAACCTACAGTTTGGCCTTCTATTTTTAAAAACCTACACTTTGCCCTCTATATTTTTTACACTATCCTATAACAACATCTGAAACTATATTTAAATTACACGATAGTCATCTTCTAGTGTTTCAATCTCTCCATTTTTTTTTGTAATTAATAGATATTTTAAATTATCAATTTTTTTCAGTAAATACATTTTTTTCCTTGTAAAATACATATCAATAACGACCGGTTAGCTGTGAAAAAATATTAAAACTCTTGAAATTACTGAAACATGATTATCAAACTGTTTAAATTAGGATTTCAGAACCTGCTCTCAGACACTATAAAGTAAACATAAGGTAAAGTGTAGGTTTTTAAAAATAGAGGGAAATATATGGGGCAAAGTGTGAGTTAGACCAAACTATAGGGGTTTTTGTAATTTTCCCATTATATTATGGATGTTTTAATTAATTAATATTTATATTCTCTATATGGATCTTTTATTTTATTTTATTAATTTATATATATTATCTATATTAATAGCAAAATTAGACTATACATGAATCACACCCATGAAACTAAAAAAATGGAGCGACCATCTCTTTTGGTCTCCATTGGAGACCATCTCATTTGGTCGGTCTAGCAACTGTTATTTTCTGTTGCCATTAGCGACCACTTCTTTCGGTAAATGTGTAATCATCTTCACTATGATGTACATACATACATATAAATCAAAGTCACAAGCCTAACCCTATTATCATTGACATTGAGATGTATACCATTGTAAACATATGCCAAACTCTTGGCATTGTTGTTAAAAATTTCAAAACTCCATTTGTAGTTTGTCTATATTCACATCATGATAATACCAGGTGGCCAAGTCAAGTAAATATCGGTTGGCGTCGTAGCTATATTTCCCATTTAATAGATTAGTGTAGAAATTTTAACCATATAATAACCTTTTTTTTTTTCTAAGAGCAAACCGTGTAAGAAATATCAAGTTATAATGAATTTCGTTTAACAATACTTTTCTAATTATATTTTAGGGAAAGACTTGCTTGTGCTTGACATATGTGCCTGGAGGCACTTTTACTTCTTACAATTTTTTGTTGGCAAAAATAACGAATAAACAACTAATATTTTTGTGCTAGCCCGATTTACCTACTAAGGTTTCTTTTTTATCAAATAAACCATTGACGTTTTTGAGTTGGCTTAAATCGGCCACTCTTGTAACTTGTTTTGTTAAGTCTAACAGAATCTTGACTTAAAATACTAAGTTTAGTCCTTACATTTTATACTTTTGCTCCCAACACCTCTAAAGTTTATTAATCGGACATTTGAATAACCTTCTTGAAGTCGACATCAATCTTCGGACTCTGATTGTGAGTAGTAATTGAAATCCTTCTAAAATTACTGATAGTGGTCACGATATTCCTCCTTTTATTGTGCCTCATATTATACCATAATCTTGCGTTAAACACTAATATGAATGAGATATCATTCGGAAGTAGCAATGTGGGGCCAGAGGCATCTATCTTGGGCAACAGAGATTGTACACTTTGAAGTGGCTAGAAGTAGCAAATGAATAGACTGTGCTAAAAAAATGTAATTGTGGAATATGGTTATAGAATTTTATAAATGATGAAGGTAGCATATTTGAATTGTTTTAAACCAAGTGGAGCTATTTTATTAATTTTAGAAAACTAATAATGGAGTTTTGCAATATTTTCAAGAGTCGAGTGGGTAAATTAACCTATTTGAATAACATTAGTGATTTATTTGGCTATTTTAAATAATATCAATGATTTATTCGGCTAAAAAAAATATTAGCTGTCAATTTGAGCTGGGTCTAAAATATTAGTGGTTTATTTGTTCTGTTTTCCATTTTGTCTATTTCAATAAAGCCACTCTATTTGGTGAAATGGTAAGATGCCTAGATAAGAAAGTGGGGGGTTGTGGGTTTGAGTCCCACTAAGCCCCCCTCAAGGCTCCATTTTTATTTTTGTCTACTTTTTTCGGTTTCTTTCCCTTTTCATTTCTTTTATTTTTCGTTTCTTATATTTCTGTCTACGTTCTTTTACTCGTTTCATTTCGTCTATTTTCGTTTCCGTTTCATTCCCTTTTATTTTATCTTTTGCGTTCCTCTACCCGTTTTTTCTTTTGTTTTCCCAATTCATTTTTTATTCTTTTCTTTCCCTTTTCCTTTTTTGTTCTTTGTATATTTTATTAATTTTTATATATTCTTTTACTAGTTTTATCTATTTTTTTAGAAGTTTTAATGTATTTATTTTATCTATTTTATCATTTTTTTTATTTGTTCTTGTTTATTTTTTTATCAGTTCTAATTTATTTTTTTTAATTGCTAATAAAAAAATAAATAACTAATTTATCAAAAGCACAAGCAGGAATTTATAAAAGAATAAACAACTATGGATAAAAGAATGAATAGCTACTAATAAAAGAACAAATAACTAGTTTATCTAAAGAATAAGTAGAAATTTATAAAAGAACAAACAACTAATAATAAAAAAACAAAAGAAATAGACAACTAATTTATTTAAAGAATAAAGTATAAATTAATAAAAGAACAAACAACTACTGATAAAAGAACAAATAATTATTGATAAAAGATCATATATCTAGTTTATCAAAAGAATAAGTAGGAATTGATAAAAGAACAAATAACTATTAATAAAATAATAGATAGCTAATTTATCGAAAGAACAAATATGATTTGATAAAAGAACAAACAACTATTGATAAAAAAAATAATTACTAGTAAAAGAACATACAGCTAGATTATTTAGAGAGCAAATAGAAGTTGATAAAAGAATAAACAATTGCTTGTAAAAGAATAAAAAAAATACCGACAAATGAGCAATTAACTACTAATAAAAGACTAAATAGGAATAGATAAAAGAACAAATAAGGTCTTAATATTTTAGTTTTTGCTGCTTGATTTCTTTTTTTTAGACTTTCTTATATTAAATTTCTGATTTCTTTTTAGGATATATTAGAGGAAAAAACAAACTAGAGCAAAGAATGAAAGTAGAAAAAAAATCTAAATCAAAGAAAGCAGTGAAATTATAAAAAAAATTAAATCAAAACAAATAACTGAAATAAAAGAAAAACTAAAACATAGTGAACAACTGAAATCATAGAAAACTAACGAAATAAGAGAATGGATAATTAAATGTAAGCAATATGAAAAAAAAATATAGAGTAAAAAAAGACAGATTTTTTTTGTTCCAAGAAAAGAAGTGGAAAAAAGAACAACAGAAAAGTGCCAAATCAGGTTGCTGATTGATGAAAAATAAAACAAAAGAAAAGAAAAGGCAAAGAGAAAAAAGTTAGGAAAAAAAAAGGGAATTTGTAGGCTTTTGTGGAACAGTGGTGTGATTGGCTGATTTGTAAACAGCTGGGTCAAGTTGTCAATTTATATATTATCAGGGGATGACTTATGGCATAGGCTTACATAATACTTATTCTATATTTTAAACCTCAGCCTCAGGGGATAGTGTAATTTCCTTCTAATAGCAAATATGGGGGGTCGGCAGAAATTGCCAAAATGTCTGATTAACCGGCTGCAAATTACTTAAATGTCGGGACCATTGACAAAGGTAAAGGCGGAGGCGGAAGACGTCTGAAATTGTATTTGCTCCCTTGGCTTTTGTCTTAGATATGCTGTTGTCAATCTTCCCGGCGACCGATTTCTGGTTCTTTTTTGCGTTTATTGGTGACGCTAACAACTTACGACCGCCATTGATGGAGACAAAGAGGCGCCGCCATAGCCGCACTGCGAGTGGACGGCTGCGGCCGACTTGGAATTTGGGCCCAAAGACTCACGCCGGCTGTGTGTGATGACATTCACTGTTTTCTTCGTTTTTTTTTTCTGCCACCTTTCAAAAGATTTACATAATTCACTGGAACTACTGTTTTTTGTTTTTCGCTTTTATTCAAAATCATTTACAAGTAGAGATTTGAAAGTTTATAGTAGTTAAAGGCCAACTGATCAATGTCCAAAACCTGGAGGATGTCAGACCACTTTTTGTCCAGTAAAACCTGTCATTTCATTACAAACAAAAGTCTGCTAACATGTTTTCCTCAATTAATAGGCCCTTCAAGCCATCAGCTCTCAATGCATTAAACAAAAGACCAACAAGATGGCCTTAATTACTAGTAAAATCAGTCAAAACCGTCTCCACACCCAAACAGATAGAGCGTAGAATTGTTTAAAGAGGGTTATGGCCTTTCCGGCCAAAATTTGTCGAAGATCTGCATCCCACCATGAAGTCGAAGGGGGAGATGGAGGGTCGATTCCTTCCAGATGTTATAATCAGCAAGGGTCCGACTGTCCTCCGGCCATTTTCCGGTGAAGTTGAGCCTCTGCTGATCTAGATTTCAGTCTTGACGTTTCCGATCATGTGGAGCGTTCTGTCTTGAGGAAGATGGTCTTGACGATGAGAGATTTCAAGAAGATCTGCGTGCTGCCTCGAAGGAGGAGGACAAGGTGGAATTTGGCCGACGGCAGTAACGTTCCTTCCCAAATTCGGCTACTGGTGTGTGGGGTTTGTTTGATCGGAGAGATTCATCCATTTGGAACTAAAACGAAGCCTTATTCGGCAGTTGTTCATTGTCCTCTGTCAAAAGGCATGGTCACAGTCTAGGGTGAAATGGCCTGATGAACAAAAAAAATGCAGGGCATTGAAGGATTAACATAATAGCTGGAAAATCGGATAGAACGATGTAACGTGTAATATATCATAAACCAAGAGACGACAATGGAACAAAATGGCTGGATGACTTGAAGTAAAGACATGAGAAAGAAGTCAGTCTGGAGAGTTGGGCTTGGTGGGAAGGGAAGAACAAATACAGGGGCAGATACGTCCACAAAGCATGTGAAACCCACATATTGTCAGCATCTTAAACACAAAACACGTTAATATACCCCTTGTTAACTTTTGCCGAACTGAAATGAGCTCTGATTTTTCGATTTTGGGTTGCGAGGTCAAAACATCAATCAATTCAGCTAGACACCGAGTTCCATTCCACCACTCTTTAGCAAAGATTAGATTTGGCAAAATTTAACTCAACCCAAAAATATGATATAGCCTATCCAAACTTAAGTTTGATCAGAAAAGTCAACGACCTGAATTTGACCGTACTCAACCTGACATGAGCCTAAACCCAAGTAAAGTGAAATCCAAAAAAACCCAAATCCGAACTCAACTTGATTCGATGACTAAACCCTATAAGATCAGATTTTAACTTAAATCAATATAAAATATATGGTCGATAAAGACTTTAGAAGTTGAAGTTTTTTCTATTCTGCTGATCTATTTTAGAAATTATTTCTATAAAGCAAACGAGTGAGAATTATAGGAAACGATTAGTGAAACGGTAATAGAGAGATGAAAATAATTAGGTTTTAGAAATTATAGTACCTCTTCTATCTCATATTCTTTGAAATATTTGACTTTTTTGAATAGTTTGAATTGAATTTATTCATATTACTCTTTATATCTCAAATTATTTGCACCATTCATATTTTAACAATTAATATATAATTTTTTGTTTTCAACATTTGAATATATAAATAAACCATTTTATACATGAATAATAAATCAAGATCTACAAATTTTAAATATATTTTTTTAATTTTTTAATAAACAATAATATAAATAAATTTATGTCAAACTAATCAGAAAAGTTAAATGGAGCAAAGAAAATGGGACGAAGGGAGATTATTTGTTAGAAAAAAATTTTAAAAGTATATATTTAGAAACTATAGGTCTTTATTTATTATTTAATATAATCATTTTTCATTTATATACTAAAATGTTGAAAATAAAAAATCATCGATTAATTGTTAAATAGTGAATATTATAAAGAACGTGACATAGAGGGAGCATTTTATTAAATAAATTATATATTAATATATCTTCATAAATTTTATATTATTTTTATGTCTAGTTAAATTAAATTTTAATTAAAATTAAACAAAAAATTGAATCAATTTAACAATTTCGGCTCATGCATTAGTGAACTGAGTAAACCTGACAATCAAATTGAATTTGGTCTAAGACCCGATAACCCAACCTGATTGGATTCAAACCGAAATAAACCCGGTCTAACCCAACTTGAACCCGAAATTTACTCAAACCGAAATCAAACTAAGCCCAAATAACCCGACCTGGACTAGACATGAATTTGAATACATGCTAACCTGATTAAATCTGAACCTGAATGACCTAACGCGACTCACCCAATTGCCATTCCTAGTAAAGATGGCACTATTTGGACTCGGTCACTTTGCCCTCCAAACTATACAAAGGCACACATCAATTAATGGTTCACATAAACCCAATGGAGGTATTATCTAAGTTATATAATCTTTCTATTTTGGGTTGCAACTCCTACTCTCACACTTTCACTTTTGCTTTCAATTGTCATTTTCACTTTTATTTTCACATATTTTTACTTAAATTTTAAAAAATAATATTTTTTCACTCACTTTTGCTCCCTGCTCTTGCTTTCGGAATGCTTAGTATAACTTACGGTACCATACTTCTTTTTCATACATCTTTTTCACCAGTAAAATGGCACTTGGAAATTCTTCAATTATCTAAAGTGCTTACGTATAAGGTTGCTGTTGTTTTAATGTCCAGGCCCCCTTTCCATAAACGCAATTCCCCAGTTGCCCTGCTCTAGAATAAAAGAACAATGAGACCTATATAATTCGCAAACATGGTCGAAGAAATAACTCAAACAACCAAGCTTTCGCTCAACTGTTTAAGCTTATTGTTGTCACCACAAGTCCAATATAGCAGAGCTCCGGGGCTAATTGAAGCATCGACCATGCATAACAAAAGGTAATACTGCTCCAACACTAGCAATGTCAAAATGACTGTCTTGTTTGTTGGATTAATCACCGAAAAACCACAAAAAAAACACTAGAGGCTGCAACTGTTCTGTACTGAATTCTACCAATTTCCTACACCTAACTGATGGATGCACTCAGGTTTGCCAGAACAAATCAGGGTCATTGCTATACAAGGAGTGGTCTTGGATTTCCTCGTTGGCCACATGGCGATCAACGAGTCGTATCTGAATAACTTTACAAAGAAACAGTCCACAAGGAAGCATCCACCATTCACTTTCATCCCTGCACCAAACAACAGGAGACGCAACATCAGAGATTGCTACTTGTTTAGCTGTTTCGGTCAAACCAAAGGCACTCAAACCAACATACATGCTAAAATTCCAGGCCTGAAAGTTTGGATGATTGTCACTTGAGTGGCTTCTATGGTGCAAAAATCCACAGATCAAAGCAGTTACCTGCCCAAGAAATAAAATGATGAAAACAATCAGAAGCAGACACTCCAACTCTCTCTGATTTTCCAGGCCCATGATAAAGAAGAAGAATATAATCGACTGCAACGAGGTGACTTGAAACAGAGTCTACTTCCAAATAGCCAGTGCTTTCAAGGCATATGCGTTGATTAACGACTACCTACAAAATCACCTGATGTAAGGTAGTCAACTTACAATGTTAATCAGGGACGTAATGTTCCACAGAGCATAGAGACGAGAAAGGGCAGCAGACCGCTTATGACCATGACCGAACAAGGCATTGATGCCAGCAGGGAATGGCAGCAGTATGGCAAGAGGAAGGATGAACAAAACTAGAAAGAAATCTAGTAAAGATATAGAATACAGCTGTAGCAAAATCAGCAAAACTAAACTAAAATCTGCCAGAAGTAGCAAGGAGATCAGCAAGCCAACTAGATCCTACAAAATAGAAAGGATAGAGTGAGGGTGTGATCCTGAAATGTAAATGCAAAAACAGGAGAGACATTGATGAATTTCAATTACCTGATGACTGACGGGTTTTGTATTCCAAACAATAAAAGATGGAGGACAACAAATTCCCCTCTTCACTTTAAGAGTCTGTAAGTTGTTGAGATGCAAAATTCCTCCATAGATCCTTTTACGCATCAGCATATCCTCACCCGCATTTGGATAGATCCCCAGGTCTCTCTTACAAACTCTAGGCAAAGGACAACTCAACATGAGAACAGACAATAGGTTATTCAGTGTTAAATTGAAAGCCAAAGATGGCAAAAAGAGAAGGAACTGCATACTCTGACTCGTCACTTGGTAGCAAGTGTTCAATTGACTGTTCTCCTGTTTCATTTGCAAGAGCATGTACCAAAAGCCCAAACTGACAATAACCTGAAGAGGTAGGCTGAGACCAGGCAATGTCCACACGTACACCATGTGAACTTAAAGCTGGGTTTGCATGTGTTTCAAGCCAGCTGATGACATGAGAAAAGGTAATTTTTAAGTGTGCCCGAGAAACTAGGCGCAGTTGAGCATTTAGGCCAGCCACAAAGCGATACCATGTGGTAGGTGGAACAGACTGACAATTCATTTAAAAGAGAATATTAGAGCCATTTCAACCTGGGAACACGCCATTAAATGAGACGTGTTTCAAGGGTTGGAAATCTCATAATAAGTAAAACTGCATACCTGACTCATTAAGCTAGTAAGGACAGTGTCACTCTCAAGAGAAAATGGAGTCATGTAATTTCCATCTCCCCCAAAAAGCAAGCACATTGGGAGTCTCTGACAAAGACGAGCAGGAAGGTCATTCCTCTTCTCATCACCACCACAAAAAAAGTCCATGTATGCAAGCATCAAATCAGCAGTTGCAGCTACCTGCATTATGATGTGGTGGGGATCAAGAAAGTGAAGACAGATTCTCTCTCTCCTCTCCCAAACAAGAAAAACAAAGCAGACTCTCCTTTCCAAGAGCTCCCTCTCATATGAAAAACCTTTTATTTCATAGCCTAAACTCTTAGTCTTCAGCTGTGAGGATCTACTGGTTGGTTGGGGAGAGGATATTTATTTCTGTCATTATAAAACAGGTAACATAACCAATCAAGCAAAGAAAAGACATAAAAAATAGAGACCCTGGTTGCACAGGATACTTATCTGAAAACATAAGAAAACCAGCGTTCATCAATCAATGATTATGACAAGGACGAAGAAGCAACAAAAGGTTTAGCACATCTTTCGAGATACTGAAATAAACCGGGCAGATAACTGATCAAAGGAACAAACACTTGGGAACAGAAAGGTTATGTTCCAGATACCCAACCCCAACCATTAGTTGCAAAGCGGTTATTCTTCCACAAGTTCTAATAATTTATTTTAGTTTGGTTACTAAACAAGTCTCAGCTAGATTCTAAAATATTTTTCACATAACTTCATGTGTGTGCCTTGTACGAGTCTAGCAAGGCACTGTGGAAACTAGAGATAGCAAAACTTTGATCTGGCATAACAACCTACCTGATCCAACCTGAATTAGACTGCATAAGTAACGACTCTAACCTGGCCCAACTTGGCCCTAGATGACCCAAACCTGAGAATGACCAGCAACTGAGATAACTTCAACCTGGGACAACCAAAAACAAGACGACCAGAACCTGACTGACCAGGAACCCAAACTCATGATCCAAGAACCTAAACTCAATATAATCAAACGTTGTAAATTCATAACGGCACAATGCGTCATAATGTGCCATGCTAATTAGTGTGCACATAATGTCTATGGTTTTGCTCTCTCATCGAACCACAGATAATAAAATACTTATTGTGTTTTAACCTTTACATAAATTAGAAGTCTAAACATGGAAATAATGAAACTACACTAAAATATGTTAACAATAACAGAACCTATAAGCAATTGATTAAAACAAAAAGGTGGTGAGACATCAAAATATGCCATAATGATTAGTGTGCACATGATGTCTTTATGGTTTTGCTCTCTCATCAAACCACCGATAATAAAATGCTTATTGTGTTTGGATGAGTTCTTCTACCACCGGCCTATGATGAGCAGATATTCAAAACCATCCAACCTTCAATTGATCAATATACAAATGACTACCCAAGATTACCCTAGATTCAGGTGACCCCAAGGAAGAAAACAAAAAAGCAAGACTTGAATGACCACAGGAAAACGACCTATTGAAACCAACACCCAAAACAAACCAAGACTTGATGTGGATTCAAGTCCAAAACTGATTAGAACTTGGTGAACTTGTCACCCATGTTAATGCATCCAACCTAAAACTGACTGGCAATGGGCAGGTAAGCCTCATGCCTCACCACAACATAAAGCACAAATAAACCCGTTGACAAAACATCATGGACAACATCAAGCACCACTTAATAGGCCAAAAAATTTGGGAACTTCTTGGACTCAACACCTAAGACAGCCAAGACTTGTACTCAGGACCGATTAGGAAACCAGACCCAAAGTGACCCAGTTACCCACAATCCGTAATGCCCTGACACGAGAGTGACTCCCTATCTGACATCATACAAAAACTGAGATAGCCTAAACAAAACGCAATTTAACCCACCATTTGACGTCTCTCCTAGCAACCAGTAAGTATAGCACAATTTAAAACTCAATCCTCAAATGCTGCAGAAATGACCTTTTTCAAATGAGGACAACATAACTAGGGACAGATGGATGCCATGACAAGTTGAAGACACCATAACAGTTAGGCTCTGTTAGGCAAAAATGTTCACAATTATTGGAAAATTTTTCATATTAGTGATAGCATCTTCCTAACTCTTAATGCTAAAAGTTAGCCTTATAATTTATCCCAATCTCAAGACACCAATTGCTAACATCTATTCCCCAATATACCCTTCAGAGTTAAAGAAGCATGTATATGAACATAAATTAAAATTTAGACTCCAGAAGAAAGAACCTTAAGACCCTCATATAGAGCACGTGAACGACAAGAGCGTAAGCAGGCATGATCATATTCGGACCGAACAAATTCACGAAGCTGCTGCAACTTCTGCTGACGACGCCATTGCAGCCAGGACCATGCAAGAGGGTATGCAACAACAGAAAGAATGCTGTGGATGGATCCTTCCCACCACTGATATCTAGCTAAGTTATTGATTTCATCCACAAACCTATTGAAAGCATCCTCATAACTGAGAAATAGATGAAACCAAAATTGTCAGCAGACAATGTAAAAAGGGTCATCTCATATAGCAGTTTGAAGAGCAAAGAAGAATCTGAACATCATATAAGAAGTAATTATTTTTGTAAATAAAAGTAACTGCAATACCTAGCACCACTGATGGGCAAGGAAGATGATGGGAGGTGGTAAAGTAGTAAAACTAAGGTCAAGACTTTTTTTGAAACAAGAATCCAACTAGGGGAAATGAAGAGCATACACAATCTCAGTCACTTGGTCTGGAGGAGAATGCACTAGATGCCAAGGTTGAGTGAAAGTGTTTGGTCCCATAAAGTACATTCGGTGCACATGGCTCTGTGTTTCTTCAATCCTATTTGTCTCCAACACCTGCAAACAGGGGCAAGAGAGGACCATTGCCTGAATGATGATATTCAGAATGTAGTCTTCCGACAAACATGCAAAAAGATCAAACAACAAATTAGACAGCAAAAATACAAATGTACACCTCATTCAATGACTCTAGAAAAGGGAAAGAATGGTCTATTCTAGAGTTGCGATGAGCAGGAACACGAGCTGGTAGTTCATCAGCACCAACATACTTCAACCGTGCAACACTCAGAACAAGGGCCAACAGAACAAGGACAGCTAGAAGAAGAAAACTGAACAGCCAAGGCCCGCCAAAGGTGTCTATCAACTCCTCCAGTGCAGTATAACATTTTGGCATACGATATCTGTCAGAGATGCACTTGTAGGGACAGGGATTTTTAGTGACACCACCTACTCAGAAATGAAAAGTGATTCAATTATAGATTGTTTGACTAGGGACTCAATTATGAATTTAACATTACAAACAAACACCTGGAAATTAAAAAACCTTTTAATTAATCTGCTTTTGTTCTTGACAAGAGTCAGAAATTAAAAAAGGCAATTTCAAGCTTCAGAAAGTAATTAATGAGTACAGCAACTCTTCAATAAAAGGAATAATGCTGTAGAAAATCTGAAAGTACCTCGTATATAAAGATACACACCACGGTGTGGGAGCTCATTAGATGGGCACTTATAACAAAGCGCTCTATCAGATCCACTGGCATTCTTAAAAGTTCCAATAGGGCATTCCTGCAACGGAAGTAATGGGCAGCAGTTGATAAAATTTATTTACAAAAACCAGAAGTAATAATTACAACTATTTTGTTGCTATACCAAACAAGAGTGAAAAATATTATCTATGTGGATATGATAAGAAATTCAGTGAGGATTTCCAAATAGCACTTTCAGAACAAAAAAAAATCTGCCATCAAGAAATCAACAAAGAACTGAGAGCAAACAAAATGAGTATGATTCTTGCATAAAATTGTCTAAACCTTCAATCTGACAAGCACTTATTCATATACTTGTCAAGAATGATAATAGGTATGGCACACTCCTACGAATCAAATAATATCTGGTCAATCAACTAAGCTTTAATCCTAAAATTGTGGCCCAGCTTCATAAGTTAACAAAATCCTGCTTGGTATGAGAGACGTTCCACACTTCCACTACAGGCTCTAAAAAGGCAAAACCTTTTTTCAACCCGTCTACCTAAATCAATTTATTAATACTCCACTGAAATGAGTACAAGTACGATAAACAATATGAAGTTGTTTTGCAATTTTACCTGACAATAAATTCCATAAAGTCCTTTTGGACAGGGTTTTCCTGTGAGTGTACCACTTTTCCCATCATGACCTTGACCCCTGCCAAATCCACCTCTGCATGTAGGAAATATATATGGCAACAAGATCAGATTGACATCCTGGAGAATCCAGAACCAACATTCTAATTATAAACCATTACATGAAAATGAAATGATGAAACTATGAAAGTGAAAATGAAACTATGGAACTATGAGACCATAACGCAGTTCAACTGAGCCCTAATCAAAGGCAGTGAGTTCAATCATTAATATAAATCAACTAAAGTAGGCACTAACCTAAAAATTATTTGGTAGGTTGCAAGCACCTTGATTTTCCATGTTCACGGATTTGAGATAACACCTATCCAAGGCTCTAATGCTAACCCATTTTTCATCACCTGAGGTCCTTAACACATTTGATCAAGGTATCTCTTCCCTATTTTCCCATCTAGCAAACCAATCCTTCTTGAAGCAAAGACTATCTATTCAAGGAGAAAATGGCCAGCACCACTTCCAAAAGAATCAAGAAAGTCTAGCTACTAATCCTTTCCGTTCTAACTGTTAACTTTATTGATCAGTAACTGTTCAGTTGAACAAAAATTTGATTGAATCAATAAGGAACAGGTTAGGAAATGAAAGGTTTAAAATTTCATCCCATTATCCCCTCAGATGAGATTTGGGTTGGGAAACACATTCAGTGCAAAACCCTGCCACTTTCTTCCTCTGCATGGATTTAGAATGTCAATTAGGATTTTTAACATAGAGTTGACATCATGAACATGCAGATTCTGAATAGTTAGGAAATCTTTTTTCCTCTCCGTGTGCAACTGAATGCTTTTCTTTTTAGAGAGGTGGGGGGAAGGGGCGGGTGGCTTCTATCTGATCAATCTAAGGAAAGGTATTCCTTACTGCTCATACTCTTGAAAAATCACATGGTATTGGTTAGTAACTGCGACAATACGCGGTTTAACATTAGTTGCCAGCAGCATCCAGTAGAATTATGATCAACTATATGACAAGTAATTAAGAGCTTAAAATACCAACTTTATGTGTAGCATAATCATCAGATGTGGCATATATTGTGTAGCATCATCATCAGATATGGTATAATACGGTGAGCAATTTCCTCTACCATTTTTTGGTAAGGCCAATGGTGATTTGGGGAACTGATCTTGGACCTTGTGGTGACAACACTAACCTTAAACAGTTAAGCTAAGCTTTGTTGTTTGAGTTATTTCTTCCACCATTTTTGGAAATTATATAGGTGTCCGACTATTCTCTTATAATAGGAAAGGCAACTAGAGAATTTTTTTTTCTATGGGAAAGGGGGGCTGAACATTAATGCAAAGAACAGCAATGCTAAACACCAAGCACTGACCCAGTGTAAATGCTCCCTTCTACACTTGCTACAGGAAGATATTCATCCCCTGTTGGTATATCTGACCAATGGAAGTGAACCCTTCCACCACCTCCACCACCACCACCATAGTGACTGCCATGTCCACCAGCACTTGAGATACTTGAAGAATTTCCAAGTGCCAATTTACCAATGAAGAGAAGTATTGTACCACCAGATCCACCTCCAGGACCCATCTTTGGGGCACTTTGAGAGTTACTGATATCTTCTCCAAAACTCTCTCCATCAGCTCTAAGTGAACCATTAATCGACAAACTTGACAATGAGTGCTCCATCGAACCCATAACTGTTGAACAAAGGAGTAGTGGAATGATAATTATGTAATTTTTTAAAAAAAGTGGGGACTGAATGTGATCACAGTGACACTCAACAAGTGAATGGCACTAGGACGACTCCCATTTAACTGCTAATTCATCTTAAAAGGAGATGAAAATCACTTTTCCAATCATAGGTTATAGATAAAAGAAAACTCCATTAAAAATTGCAGAGTACGAGAGTAGCAGTAAACCAAAGGTACAATAGAAATGCTTGCGATCATACTGGAATTCAGAAGCAGACTGCATTATAATCACTTGATAGAGGAGTGGGGTACATGTATGTCAGTAGTAAATATAGACAAATGGAATACAAACCAACTCTAGAGATTACCTAATATATTGGTAAACAAATACAGAAGTATGTACCTAATGTATTTTCATCATAATGCACATTCATCCCCACTATGTGGGGTTTTCGGCATGAAGTGCATAGTGCCAACTAGATATTAAAAGCAACATGGACATTATAAATTCCTATGGAGAAAAAAAAAGGTGCCAAGGTTTTGTTCTCACCCTCATGCAACCCTCTTGTGAGAGAAAAATAAGATAAAATTCGATAAGATAAATTTCATGAGACAGATATCAGCAACACCATACAACCAACTGTTCATAAATCAATAGTAGGCTAATGGATAAATAGCACCAAAAATATTGTATTGCATTCATAAAGCCTCTTATGATATTAATTTGGAAATAGTCATTGCTATTTCTATGTGTAGCCGTATTTATTTATTAGCTACGATAAAACTCTAGTTGGACAGTTGTAACAATTGGTCTTATAAGGATCAGTATTTTCCATCACCAGCCAGCAGGCAACAAACAATCAACTTTATTGATTAAGTTGGAATAATAACCAAATTAGAGTATTCACTAGATACCTAAACTATCAGACAAGCATCCTCCAACTACAGAAGAGCAGAGCAAGTCATCATCATCATCATCATAATATACCTTAACCCCAACTATGCTAGGGTTGGTGGAGTGAACCTCCTAATATTGATTACGAGTTAAAAGTTGCATTCACATTATAAATCCACGAAGAGAGGGGGAGAGAGAGAGAGAATGTTTAATGCCTTTCTCGACACAAATTTGGCATCTTCCATTATCGAAAAAAAGAAAGAACAAAGGCATTTGAATTACTCACCTCTGATGTATAATTAGAAACAAACTCACTTAAATGAATTATGTTTCAAAGCTTACTTATTATACCGCCACCAGCAGTTGCACCAGCAAGACTACCATTGCCGCTACCGCTACCAAGTTCACAGGGCAAATCAGCATCTCCATATGCAACACCACCTTCAATTAGTGTTCCGTTATAGTACCCATCTCCACCTTTTCCACCATGACCACCTCCACCACCAAGACCGTTATCAAATGTTTTTCCCCTGCCCACTCCACCAGTGCAACCTGAATAAGCCAAATCAGATAGTCACAGAGTTCATTACACAATTGACCTAGCTAGTTCTGTTGAAACTCTAAAGGACTTGCTGAACTGATACCTAGCCCAGAGGTCAAGATTGCTCCAGAAGCATGGACAAAGACGGCTCTAACCCAATGAAAGTGAACAATAGAACCTGTTATACTGCCACTGACAATGACATACTCAACCCGACATATCTGTAATTGCAGATTAATTGAAAAAAAACTAAGCATTCACCGGAATAGAAGATGATTCAATTTCAGTCTAGCTAATTGGATACCTGAAGAGTGAAAGCCAATGAAGAATTCACGTTACAATCTTCGGGTGGATGAATCAATTCTACAGGACAATCTTGAAGTTCACAATAACGCTCCATTGACCTATAAGTTTTGTTAAAAGAAAAAAAAAAAAGATAATACCTTATCAATGAAAATAAATTGGCAGAAAAGAGCCACCCCGAAAAAAAAAAAAAAACCTACACAGCTCCAACTCACTTATACTCACTACTGGCATTCTTCAAGGGGCCTCGTAAAATAGATCCAGATCCAACCTTCATTTAAGATAGATTTAAACAAATAAGAACAGTAATATAAAAGGTTGAAAATCGGGGGAAAAGAATATGCAAGTAAACAATCATGTTTTTCAGAAACTTTGAGTAGAGAATACATAAGGTTTTACTAACCACATGCCAATTATGGTTCACATTATTGCATAGAAGCATCATCTACAGTTGAAAATAAATCGATCAATCACTTAAAACTATAAACAAACTACTTGGGCTCAGTTGCAAGAATCCTGTGTATTTTGCTTGGTCAAAGGCAAGTTCTTTCCCGAACTCTAAAAGAACAAGATCCATTTCACTATTCCTACCCAAGTATAGGCCTGACATTACTTCTTTTTTCTGCTCCTACATCAAGCCTATTATTCATGCATCGTTGCATCTCCTAATTTTTCATCAACCAAGTTTACTTTGCCTTACCCCTAAAGTTCTCATTTATATTTCTATTCCTTAGGGTATGTCCTCTCATTTAAAGCAACACTCTTGCCTCTGCTGTTGTCATTTTGTTTGCCTGTTGTTTCTTCTTCATTGCTTAGGACTCAATCGCACAAACCATTAAGGAAGGAATGTCCGTTCCATATCATCATTAGTGAATTGAACAAAAGTTGTAGGCTAAGACTAAGATTAAAAACTTAAACTTCATGAACAAGTCACTAAATGCAAAGGCATAAAGGTAACTGGATCAATGGTCATGTCAAAGCAGTATCCAGTCCTAGGCCAACCAGGCCTTCAAGCCCAAGAGACTAGAACCGCATGGCCCATGCTGGGCCTGACATGGGTGAGTCAGGCTCAAGTCTCTACTTGTAAATGCACTTGCGCACATGCACAGTGACCAAGAGTGCTCCCCATTATTACCAGGCCAACTTTGACCATAACCAACTCTATGTGCTGGGCATGTTTTCACATGATTACACACAAGCATAACCAATGGTAAAAATGGATCACAAATCATTTCACTTTAAGCAGATACATCAATTCTTCAACTATCATGAACAGATGACTAAGTGTAAAGGCACATACAGTAAGCTGAACTCAAACTTAGCAGAGAGAAAAAAAAAAAGAAAAGCACAAAGGAGAAGAAAAGTAAATACTACTTTTAGATGCTAACCTTCATCTTAAAATAAATACAACTCCTAGTAAACATGTGGTAAACTTGTATGCACATCATTGCTCAAAAAAGTCAGCAATTGAAAATGAATGAAACTAATTATGATAATTGCCCCACTATCACAAACAAGTGATTGAATATAAGGGCATCGAAGTAATGCTGGAAACTGAGCATTTTAGCTTACATAGATACTGAAAAACAATGACAATGTAAGATGTTGAGCTTCAATTACATCCCCTGGTCCAGACAAGTTTAAATAACCTTGTCCATGGACGCCCAAATTTGAGTTAGAATGTATTACTGATGATTCCTGAAAAACAGCAGCAAACAATCAGTTTAACTCAAAAGCACATATCTAAGGATAAATCTCAAGCCATCACAAAAGAAAAGTCAAGTAGAAAACCTTAAGAACCAGCAAATTGCTTGCTTCAACCAAGGAGGTGTCCACAATAGCATCACTCCCAGCATCTATAAGCATTTTCGAATTCCACATTAAGTGTATCTTCACAGCCATACGAAGTGCCCCGTATATCTATATATTTAGAGAAGGGAAAAAATGTTTCACAAATAAACTGGCAAGGAAACCAAAGAAGATAGTAAGAATCTACAGTCTACACTAAAGAAATTATAAGCAGAAACAGGTATATTACAGAAATTAACTTTGACTAAGGATGCACTGAGTGCCACCACTAAAGAGATAAGTGGTTATTACTGCAAAGAAGATAGTAAGAATCTACAGTCTACACTAAAGAAATTATAAGCAGAAACAGGTATATTACAGAAATTAACTTTGACTGAGGATGCATTGAGTGCCACCACTAAAGAGATAAGTGGTTATTACCGCAAAGAAGATAGTAAGAATCTACAGTCTACACTAAAGAAATTATAAGCAGAAACAGGTATATTACACAAATTAACTTTGACTAAGGATGCATTGAGCGCCACCACTAAAGAGATAAGTGGTTATTACCACTTATTTTCAATTTTGCTTCTTTTGTTTTTGTCTAGAACTAATGTTATTTGAAAGTAAAATATTCTACTTGGCTAATAATCACTTCAATAGTAGTTTTTTTACAAAGTGGTTAATTTTGTGATTTTTTTTTCTTTATCCAAATTAAAAAGGGAAAATTAATAAAAAAAATACTTAATTTTTTTTGCAATAAATTGTTTTTGAGCTTCTTAAATCGTAGGTTTCAATTGATATACAAGTTAAGTACAATTTAAGCAAATGATCACTAATAATCATTTTTCAATAATTTTCCCAAAATGCACCCTAAAAATAGAAAATTGAAAGAATAAGTCAAACCTGAAGCTTCATCCGATCAGTAATATGATTTTAAAAACTACCATACACCAAAGAACTAGCAACAGCCTAGAATGGGAAGCGTGAAGGTTGGATGACAGAATGTTTATACCAATCCTGTGTAGAAAGAATGAATTAAATAGCTAGCTTGTATGCATCCCTAACTGTATTCTCAATTTCTCATACATAAAACCTAGTTGGGGTTGGCTACACAAACTCTATGTCTTCATTCTGCACTGTTGGAGTTTACAGGGATACATGAGTAGTGAAATGTACACAGTGGAGTCAACAAATTTTCTTTCTTAGTCATGTTGACCACTAGCATTTTCTGGAAAGACAAACAAAATTTTCTGCATAAAGAAAAAAAAAAACCTATTAATCGCCTATTAAGTCTAACATCACTCTCAGACACGTCCTACATTGAATTTGGTTAAACAATTTATGAAATTGTTCCCTTCTCAATTGGGCACCACTTTTATCAAACCCCGTATACCCTCATGTTCAGACTTCAATCCAACATTCGTAGTTAGCTAATAGCTAAATGCTTCAATCTACATGGATAGACATTTTCTCCATTTGTCATCCAACAAAAAGCAAAGTGGCCAAAATATTATTGAAGGCAGCAGGTACAAAGTGATGGTACTATAAAAATATTGAATTGCAATGTATTTTACAACGTGCCTTAATAACAGAGTCACTCATTAGAAGTTCTTCTGCCATCAATTCAAACTCTGACGAGGCATATTGTGCAAGGCCAAAGCTCAAAAGAGCACAGCATGATAAGCTAATTTGTCCTTGAACCTATCCAATACACACACATATTTCTAAGCAAAAGCCAATGATAAGAATTGCAAAGATAGAGATCATCAAAGTTATGGCACAGACAAACCCATATGTGTGCACACACCCGCAGATATTTATACAACAGAATCAGCTTCGTTTTCATCTATAAGTATTTTAAAGACCACCTAATAAAGGGTAAAGGGCATATCATTTCTCTGGGTGTCCATCATCAATTTATGTTACAGAAAGGACAAGTGTAAACAGTTAACAGTGTGTAGCTACCACTGAATCTTACAAAACAAATGCATAACAGGATCACACTAATCACACCAGTGATAAGCATCAAAACAGGTATGATTGAAACCAATTTTAGTAATTGTTCTGACAATGCATGAAGGTCATAAAGACAAACAGTGAACTTGAATCAGAGCAACTATAAGAGGCTGAAACAACTACATAAGCAAGGATTTCTGAAACTCAATACAGCAAAGATGAACAGTGAATTTGAATCAGGGCAACCATAAACAACTGGAACATTGTATCCAATCTTATCTTCACAGGGGCAAAAAGCAAATTGGAGATGCTAGAATGTTTAAAATTAGACTCTAATTTTGGATATAAGATAAAGCAACAAACAGATCACGGTCAAGTAGCATCATGCTAAAGGTTGATGGCAGAATTCATGACCTCAACATGAACCAGGCAGTGACTTTCTTAAACAAAAGGCAGTAAAACATATGACACTGTTAAAGCGTCCAACCTAACACCAATTGGCTATAGGTGGAGAGGCCTCATCACTATATAAAGCATTGACTTAACTTATTTTCTTAGCTATGTGGGATTTTCCACTTAATATGCCCCCTCTCATGTAGGCCGTTTCGGCACTATCACGTGGGTTATTTTTGGTAATGGTTGGAGCAATTTCAAACCTGCTTTGATACCATGTTAAACAATTCAGAGGAAGAAATAGAGGGCTTGATTAAGCAAAAATAAGGTTATTGGTCAGGGCAGTGGAAACGTAAAGGTGGGTATGATTTTCTGGTGGTGGCTGCAGCAAGGGTTAGGCTAGGGTTTAGGCTCTGATACCATGTTAAAACGTCCAACCTAACACCAATTGGCTATAGGTGGAGAGGCATCATCACTATATAAAGCATTGACTTAACTTATTTTCTTAGCTATGTGGGATTTTCCCACTTAACAGAAACATCTAAAAAAGAAGGAAGTAGTTGATTCTTTGAAGACCTGAACACGGCTCCAGTACAGAGGAACAGCAGCCTTAGCATGATCTTTCAGATAAACATTTGTCCAGGGCGACCGTTTGGGGAACTCCGTCAGAATTGTGTCAGTATCTGTAGACATGTTGTGATTGGTAACAGTAAGAGTCCGAGGGAAGGAATCATAATATGTTCCTGCAGCACCTGCATTTCCAAGGCAACCAAAACTACTCCCTCCTGCAAAAACGATGAATATGACAATGAGAAAACATTAAACTTGCACTTGGTTGTCTCAAGCAGTTCAGGTGCATCTATTTATACTCTGATCAGAAGGCAACACCACCTATCAATTTTCATGTAAGGAAAAGAAAAAGATAATGAAGCGTTAGTCAGAATAGAGTACAGAATCTATCACTCAGGCGACATACCATGGGCAAAGAACATGGTGTCATCATGCCTGCTGAAAACATTGATTGAGATTCTTCCACCACCTCCTCCAGCAAATCCATTACCCCCGGTAGCACTTATCTTGCCATTTCCAGTCCTGCCTTTAAGAAATTAAGTGATTAAAAAAAAAAGTGAATGACATGATATATGAACCAAAAGAAGAACTGACAAGGGCCAACTGATATTTTTTACAGCAAAAGAAACTCAAACACAACCCGCATAAGCAATGATGTCCATAAGATTCCATGTTTCTTTTCCTAGAGATGTGTTCTAGCACTTGTTTTTCTTTGCTGGAATTTAATTAATATTTGCTGCAAATAAGAACTCTAGAAAAGGCTCATCTTCTGGTCCTTCATAGAGAGCAAGGGAATGCAATTCTTGAGATTTGAAAGGCAACAACTAAACAAAATCATCAAACCAAAACCCTAACATAATCAATTAATCGAACCCCCAAAGAGTGAAATCCATCCCATGAAAATTCTTGTATGGTTCACGTATAAGTGTAAATGCTGAATTTCTTTTATACAATCACAAGCTGAATCATCCTAAATACAAGAACAAACTCGCCAACCATAACCCCTTAAGCAATATCAAAATCATTCAAGTCTGACAACTAGCCATAACAGGAAATGTGCCGATTTTCACTAGTCAGTCCAATTTTCTTGCCCTGCTTTGTAATGCAAAATTGAACTCCATTCTGTAACTGTGTCTGTCACTAACTACTGCTTAAGAGTGCCAAATTTTATTCTCACCAATGGTCTATTCGCTGTTAACTGCTCTTTACAACTCCCTTATACATCCTCCCTAAACATTTTGACCAAAATGCCTGTTCTATTTTATATTTTCCATAATCGTGCCTAGCAAAAACATGCTGACTCCACCATCACTCATTAACATGGGTCGAAATGCTCATAGAAGTCAACTACAGATATCAACAGAAGCTAGAGCCAACGAACCTACAAACGACTATAAACATCAGAATGCATGCCGTGCAAAAATTATGCAAGACCAATGCGAAAATCCAATGAGGCACAAAATAACAGTGAGATAGAGAAACTAGAAGTTTACATTCTCTGGGCCTCGATATACACGCTTCCACCAGACCCTCCTCCACCCTTCATCCCACCATCACCACCATTGGCCAACAAACTCCCACCAACCTCCACCAAGCCCCGCACCTCGACCCTGACCCTTCCCCCTCCTCGACCACCATAATCCTCCTCTTTGCTCGTTGAGCCACCTTTACTCCCGTAACTCCACGGCTTCTCCAAGCTAGACCAGGAATAGGTGTCCCCACCCCACACATCATCGGGCGATTTTGTATTATCCGTCAAGCAGCTCGCCCCTCTTCCTCCATGGCCGCCACCACCGCCCTGCCAACCTGACGGTGTCCCAGTTGTCTGAGCTGGTGGCTCCCCAGCTAAGGCACTCACATTAACCAAAGACCCACTTAGGAAAGATGCATTTATTGCTGAAACGAAAACTGACCCGGAAATAATCCTCGCATTCCGGCCCAAACTGAATTCACCTTTACTGACATTGACGCAAATAAGACAACCCGAGACCGGGCAGCGCAAAACCACGCCGGGGAGGACATGCAAACTGCCGTTCCCGGCTATGGAGACGTCTTCATGGAAATCCAAACTGGAATTCAGCTGGCAGACGGTGTCAAGAGAACCGATTCCGTTCAAATCCTCCTCACAAGAAAGACTTGGAGGGAGGGGTGGCAGCGGAGGCTCCGGCGGCGACGGGGGTGTGTAATCTCCATGAAAATCAAAATCGAGGATCGAGAATTCGTCTTCATGATCGAAACAGACAGAAGGGTTTACGGTGAGAAGAAACTGGAACAACAGGAGGAGAAAAGAACACGGGAATCGAGCCATGAAAAGAGGCGAAACTCATCAGATATTAGCAAAGGCAGAGCCAGAAACGAATTGGGTTGCGAGCTTTTTGAATTTTTCTTTCCAATCAGCCGGCAAGTGGGCTTAACAGAACCAACCAAGATGTAGCTTCACAGCTTCTGACATGGCAGGCAGGGACGCGAATGAGAAAACGTAACCGTTGTTGGGGGGAATTTGTAAATAGAAACATTAATTAGAGAAGTATTCAATTCATTTATTAATGTCGTGACGAGAGGAAGGAGATGGCCGCGGTGGTGGTGCCACTGGCACGCAGAGAAACAAGGAAGGAGACGGGAGCAAACGGAATGGACAAGTGACGAGTGAGCGACTTACAGCTGGACAAGCCACCACATCAGCTCCTCTCCCGTGAAACTGTTAATGTTATTGGGCCTTCGATTTGGTCCTGTTGAAAATTTATTTGGGCCTTCTAAGCCCAAACAAAGTCTTTGGCATCAAACTCCCGCCAAAAGAGCAGAGCAGCCCTTGCGCCTGACGGTTCTCTCCTCTGGGGACTTCTCTCGTACGCCTTCTCGGCTCCTGCTAATTCAGTTCCGTTCTTCGTCTCTTCTTCCGAAGCTCTGAAAGATACTTGTCAGAGATGGTGAGTTCGTTTTGTATCTCTCTGGAATTTGAGTTTTGATTCCTTTTCTGCGTAATTTTGTAGATTAGGGCGTTAAAATAGTGTTTGAATCGGTAGAAAAATGTTGGAAAGAGGAACATCGTATTCGACACGACTGAAATTGACTCTTATTTTTTCCACTGAGTATGTGTTTGATTTTCCTATCAACTAAAATTTCTGCGATGCAGTCAAAGAAACGGGGTCTTTCTTTGGACGAGAAGCGCGAGAAGATGCTCCAGATATTTTACGAGTCCCAAGACTTTTTCCTGGTGGGTACATCTGAATTCTGATCTATTTTTCATGATACAGCTTCTTCAAACCGTGGATGTTTCATTCTGAACTAGGGAGCTGGATAGTTATGTCATCAGCACTAGATTATCTCTCAGGTCAAATCAGAGAATTAGATCTTGATTGATTAATTTTAACCGGATAGGTTCTTGTTCGGTGGCTGTCCAGTCATCCGGTTTCTCCATTCTGTGTTCACTGTTGGTTCTAAATCCCTCCTTTTTGTTGCTTCCCAGCTGAAGGAGCTAGAGAAACTAGGCCCAAAAAAGGGTGTAATTACCCAGTCAGTGAAAGATGTTATCCAGAGTTTGGTGGATGATGACCTTGTTTCAAAGGACAAGATAGGAACTTCTGTGAGGACATATCTCTTTCTTGTGTTAAATTTGTTTCAATCTGTCCTTAAGTATTGTCTGAGAGTGATGGGCGCTTGCCTCAACTGGTTTATAGGTATAATTAATTGCTCAGTTGCAATCTCCAGGTATACTTTTGGAGCCTTCCCAGCTGCGCTGGAAACCAGGCAAGTTCCTAGGGTGAATCTTATAAATGTAATGCTTGGAATGTACTCAGTGTTCCACCTCAGTTTCTAATTCTTGAACAGTTGAGAAATGTGTATCGTAAGCTGGAATCAGACCTACAAAGCAGTAAAAAGCGTCAGGAAGAACTAGTTCAGCAGAGTGATGCACTTAAAAAAGGGCGGGAAGAATCCGTAAGTGTTTGAAGATAAATTTTATGCTTTGGTTAGCGTTTCAGTTGGTATGCAGGGATGCATGTTTGGAGTCTTTTGTTTGATTTTAGACTTCGCTTTTGAGCCTTCACTAGGATGAGCGAGAGAAGGCATTAGCTGAGCTTAAAGCCATTGAGTTGAAATATAATGAACTCAAGGTGCGTTTAGATCCTTTCTATTCATGTTTGAAGCAATCTGAAGGACTTGCTTAAGCTGACAGTCATGTTTTGTTTCCCTGCTTCTTCAGGAGGAAATGGGGCAGTATTCAGACAATGATCCTGCAGCATTTGAAGCAATGAGTTAGTTGTGCTTACCTTGATGCGTATACAGATTGTTTATTCTATTTTCGCCAGATACTCTTTGAGCTTATGATGTGTTGAAGCTTTCGCATATATGAATTGCTACTTCGAATCACAGGTTTTTTTTTTTTTTTGACAGAGCAAGCAATTGAAGTTGCCCATGCTGCAGCTAACAGATGGACAGGTAAATCCTTTCTGCTTTGCATGAATACAGACCCCAACCCCTCTTCTCCTTCCTTCTTTATGTTTGAACATGTATAAACTGCAGTTCCTGTCCTTCTGAATATACTTCATGATACTCTATATGCATGATTATTGCGATTTGACTCAACAGACAACATCTTTACACTAAAGCAATGGTGCTCAAACAACTTTCCCGAAGCAAGAGAGCAGCTTCAGCACATGTACAAGGAGGTACACCAGTCATGTTTTCACATAAACTTTGTGCATTTTAGTTACATATTATGCTGATGTCACTTCAATGAATGGTGTTTTGAAATGACCCGGAGCATTAGGCACAGCCTTTTGTATGATTTCCACCGTTTGTTGCTGGTTTTTTCTTAAGAGATCACATCACAGAATTTGTAGTAAGACCTGTGACTCCAAAATCACCTCTTTATGACAACCCCAAAAATCACTTTTCAATGATGACTTGCATTATTCTGAGTTGTAAACATTAGTCATGCAGCATGTCCCCACGCTCTTCCAGTTTTGGGGATGCCGCTGTAAACAAATGGTTATCTTGTCATCTTGAACATAATTTAGCATTTTTAAGGTCAGACATTCTGAGTCATTGGCTCTTATCTCGTCAATTCTTAACTTAGCTTCTAAATCTGACGTGCAGATAGGGATAACAGATGATTTTGACTATTTGGAGACATCACCAACTACAATGAGCTGAGTTCTTGTTCACTCTCTTGAATCTTTCTACTGTATAGGGGTATAGAGAGCAGCTTTATGTGAGATCCGTAAGCAGGATCTTTCTTCTGATTGTTTCCCGTTGCAGAATATGTATGCATGCATAGAATTCTTCCCTTGATCTTATTGTTCTATTTCTTGATCAAGGCGTCGAGATCTTTTGTATGAAACAGAAAATAGAGGGGAAACGTGGGGCTATGCTTGGGTCCCTGTCGAATCTGGGTGTACGTTGCGGTGGGTCCAATAGATGGGGACGGTGTCTGTTCCCACTTCCCAAAAGGGTGTTGAGGACGGTCAGTTTATGACTTCCCTTTAAAAAATAAAAAGGAAGCTTTCGGGACACAAACACATCTGTTTTGATTCGGTGAGTGGATTGATCTGGTTGTTTTTTCGCTTGAACACAACATGATTTGGTTTCGCAGTTTTGTTAATGTTTTGCTGTCTGTCGGAAACAAAATATGGGTAAAAGGAAGAAATCCCAAGTTCTTCGCGCTGAAGGAAAGACGGATAATTGCTCAAGCCGTGCGGATTGACTGGATTGGTCGTCGAAAGATGTTCCTTTTGGATTGGAGGGATTGGGAGGACCCTCCATGTTGACCTGGCCACCCAAATGACCCAATTTGCAACGGTAGGATTATTAGGGATTTTATAATAAATCTTTGAAATTTAAAATGTCACTCCCGCCATCTTCATCACATAACTTAAACAAATATTTGTCAGAAAATGACGTGTTTGTACTTTGTACGAAATGGAGTATTAAAATTATTGCTTAGTAGTTTAAAATAATTACTTGTTTAAATACTATTATTGGTTTTGTTGATGTTTCTCTTAACTTGAATATCAATTGAAGTTCTATAATCTAGAAAGCTCCAAAAAAATTTAAATTAATTTCTGAAAAAATAAGCATTTTTTATTAAATGTTCTCTATTAAGTTGGTTGGTTATGGAAAAAAATGTAAAAAAAAATTAATTATTTTAAACAAATTTTATCCATGTGATTATTAGGTGGGTAGAGTGTTAACTTTTTAGATGACATTGGTTCTGGTTAAAAAAAATCACAAAATTAAAAAAAAAATTACATGAGCCTTTGAATTAGAAAAGAAAATAAGCCATTGATTTTAAAACTGTGTTTTGTACATGATTTTACAGAGATCAAACGCATTAATAGTTTGACGTCCATTTAACTTTAAAATTGCTTTAACTCACCATCTCCTAAAAAGTGTAATTTTGTACAACTTTTTCGACGTAAAATTGTCCTGTTTAAATGCAAAGCAATTGTTTACGCTTTTTTGGGTTGTTTGTTACTGTTAGTGAGGAAAGTTTTCATAGGCCAAACATATCGATTAAAATTAATTTTCATGTTGACCTTATTCATCCACTTTTCCTTTTGCCAAATAAAACATTGGTGTCTCTGTCTCTCTGATTGGTTCAAATTGATGGCTCTCATAACTTTTATTGTCGAGTCTAAAAGAATTCTAGTGTAAAATATCAAGTTTACTCCCTACAATTTTTTTGCTCCCAATGCTTCTGAAGTTTGTGGATCTAATATTTCAATTACTTTCTCCACTTTATTATCCTCCTTTTATTCAGGGACTTCAACATTAGAGGATGATTCCACTGAGAGAATCCCAAGATTGGGGAACCCATTAATCAAAATGCAAGGATCCTTAAACTAGTGCTTGAATTTACAATTATAAAAACGCAAGACAATGAATAGTGGCATGGAGAAGGGCTTGCCCTTGGTGGTTAAAAGGACATAAATTAAGATGTACAACAACTCCAATGTTTGAAGGGATCAACAAGTGAAGAGTACATGCGGAATGATGAAGAGTTTGATGGCCATACTGCCAAGACCGATGTTAAGATGTTGGACGCTTTACCACATGGTATAGTCGCCAACTTTGGATAACAAGTTCCCGAATAGAATGTCAGGCCTCTAGAAGCACAAACAGCAAAAAGTAGGTGAAAACATTGATTATGAAGTTCTCAAAGGATGACAGCATGTAGGAGAGTAATCTCGGAAGATTGAGCTTGGAAAGGGAGGTCTAGACCAACTTCCTTCACTTTACGATGAGAAAGGTTTGGAAGGCATAATGGGTGTTAAGGAAGGAAAAAATATAAAGGAGGAGGGTGTTGGGAAAATTGCTGAGTTGATTGAACTCCGGGGGATTTTCGCTTAGCTTCATCTTTTTTTAGTCCTTGATCAACCTTTTTCCTCCGACAAAGTCCAAGGGTCAGGACAAATTCAGAGAACTTGATGATTTTGTCTCTTGTTAGCTTCTTCCACGAATTTATACTTTGAAACTATGTTAAGATGACCTTTAGCATCAACAATAGTCAATATTGAGAGAGCCCGAAATGTATTTTTGCTAGTAGAATATAATTGGGGAAGGTAGCCTATTTGAATTGTTTTGAATCAAGTGAAACCATTTTGTTAATTTTAAGAAGATAATGGAAGAGTTTTGTAATATTTCAAAAGTTGAGTGGATGTATTTGACTATTTGGATAATGTTAGTGGTTTACTCGGTTATTTTAAACAATGTCTATAGCTACTCACCCCCCCCAAAACAATAGTAGCGATTCAATCTGCCCCAAAACATTGGTGAATTATTTGTAGTTTTTGCCTTTCAATACAAAGTTGAGGTATTTTATTCTTTTTGAATCGGTAAATACATAGGATTGTCCTTGTAATTACCTGTATATGAGTGAATACAAGGTACAGAGCCTTAAACAATTTACATTATAATTCGACAATTTTTTTTTTCTTCTTTCCCAAGGTACAGAGCCTTAAACAATTTACATTATAATCCGACAATTTTTTTTCTCTTTCCTTACTCTAATTCATCCACTCATAAACAAAAAGGAAAAATGTATAAAGAGGTAAAATTCATGTTCCTAACTTTACATGGCATTATTTTACTCTTAGATAAAGAAAAAGGTATTGACATACATAAAAATTTCAAATTATAAACTATTTTCCATTTTCGCTTTCATCGCATTAACAATTTATTTTCTTCAAATATGGTAAGTTCAAAGTGAATGAAGTAAAACATTTATTAATTTTTTGAAATCCTGCACCTACTTACCAAGTTGTCTATCTCTTACCCCTAAGCCTATTGAAGATTATTCAAAATTTTTCTTGTGCTTGAAGGTTTGGCCAAATGAATGACTAATCATTTCAAAATCTCTAAGGTTACCCAGGCTTAAGAGTTAGGGTTCAAACCTTTTCAAAAACAAAAATCTTTCATTTTTTATTACACTGCAATATGTGAAAGTATCTAGAAGTAATATACAAATAATTTATTATCATGAAAAAAATAAAAATGTCCAAAGCAATAAGTAAAAATGTATTAATGATATTAAAAAATGTCTAAATAAATATATAAATGTGTCTAAACTAACATATAAACAATTTACTCTCTTTAGAAAATAATTATCTGAAACAGTAAAAATAAAATGTCTAACTGAATATGTAAAAATGTATATGGAAATGTGTAAACATGCTTAAACAAAAATGTAAAAATGTCTAACATAGATAATTTTTTTTGCTTTGAAATAATTAAAAAAATGTGTCTAAATAATTATGTAAAAGTATCTAGATAAAAATGTAAAAGCATATGATGCAGATAATTTGTTTCGGATTACATCATCTTCTCCACTGCTAACATCTCACAAATCATCATATTCAAATCTCACCACCTACACTCAGATCTAGATTGTGCCATTGCCATCAGCCTTAAGATTTTGCGCCACAATCGCTTACCTTCGCCTCACACCGCTCGCCTTCAGATCGTGTCAACTGTCTCTCATCTACGAGATATCATTGTCACCGTGCCTCCAATCTTCTCGTCTTCATTATCATCGTTGACATCATCTTCTCGTCATGTTGTCATCCTCACCGTCATCTCACCTCATTTTCATCGTTGCCGCCATATTGTCTCATAGCTATTGATGCTACCTCCTCTTCTCTGATTGTCTGGATGACACTATTCAGCAGCCCTACATAAGAAAATAGAAGGATTTACAAATAGGGGTGGTAACAACTTTTGAGGATGATAAGGGATAAAATTGAGAAATTATCATTATGTTTAATTAGACATATATTCACTGTGTTAGATATGTTTGCTCAAATTTAAGAATGTTAAAAATTTTGATTTTAATTAGGATTTGGTTTTCTTATTTTGTTGTGGTTTGGGTTTGTGTGTTGTTTACAAAAAAGGTTTGTTGTGTTAGAGTTTTGAGTATGAGAGAAAAATCAATGTGGTGAAAAAGTAAGATATGAGGGTTTCAAAAGGGAGGAAAGGTCTAAAGGTTGGAGAGGGTTAGGACGAGAAGCCTTTTACAATTTCTCATATTTTGCAATTGTGTGAGGGCAAGACATTGAGATTATCAGTGGTGTGTAAAGGATTCATAGGTCAAAATGAGCATTAAGGGCATACATATGCTATAATCTCTATATTTTGTTAGAGTAGATTTCTCTTATCCGTGGATGTAGGTTAGATAAGAGCCAAACCACATTAAATTCGTGTGTTTGTCTTGTGTTTATTATTTTGTTGCGTATGATAGGTGATTAGGAATTTTTTTCCTAACAAGTGGTATTAGAGCTTATGGTTTGGTTCTAGAATGGTGGACCGTGTGGTGTATTCTTGGCATGATGGAGCTTGTGGTGTGTTCCTAGCATGGTAGAGCATATGGTTCTATGCCTGGCATGATGGAGCATTTGGATTGTTTGGTAGAGCTCTAGGGAATTGTCCTAGGGATATTTGATAATGATTGCTGTGTAGTACTGATAGCTCAGTACAAGTTTGAATATTGAAGATTTTGTTCGTATGTATTGATACTCAAAATGTAGCTGTTCGTGATATTCTGTTCATGGTTGTTTTTGTTCATTGTTATTCGTAGTCGTTTGCATTCATTGCTTTTTTCATGTTTTAGCGATGTTTGTGGTATTCGTATTTGTGATCGTGGTCGTGTGTTCGTAATGTTCATGTTCATGATAAAAAAATTTGAGCTAAGGTGAAAATTGTTGGATATGTTGGCTTAAATTCAAGAATGTTAAGGATTTTGATTTTGTTTAGAATTTGGTTTTAGTTTTCTTATTTATTTAGGGTTTGATTTTTCTATTTTGTTGTGATTTAGGTTTGTGTGTGGCTTATAAAAAAGACTTATTGTATTAGAGTTTTGGGTATGAAAGAAAAACTAATGTAGTGAAAAGGCAAGATATGAGGGTTTCAGATAAGAAGAGAAGTTCGGAGGCTAGAGAGGGCTAAGATGAGAGTCTTTTACGATTTCTTGTATCTTACAATTGTGTGAGGGTAAGATATTGAGATTAACAACGGTATGTAGGTGATTCATGGGCTAGCATGAGCACTAAGGACATACCTCTACTATAATCTCTATATTTTATTCGAGTAAATTTCTATATTTTGTTCTAGTGGATTTCTCTTATTCATTTATGTAGGCTAGTTAAGAGCCAAACCATATTAAATTCATGTGTATTTATTTTGTATTTATTATTCCACTATGTATTATAAGTTTTTGGGGGAATTTTTCCTAACACACCCGATGCATAGGCCATTTTCATGTGCCCTTATTATGAGAAAAGATCTTTCTTAGAGATAAAACGAAAAAGCTTTGCTTAATTTAATGGCATGACCTTAGTGAAATGATTCGGGCACATGGAAATACGCAATTATTGCGTGGGCGTGTAATTGGAAATCTGACTCAGATCCTGACTGGCCGAGGAGAGGAGAGGAGAGGGTCTGGTCCCCGATGCACAGCTCAGGAATACCTGGCGGCTCAACGTGCAGATAATCTGGGTTCTACACGTGGCAGCAATCAACAATTTAAAAAAAAAAAAAGCCGTTAGTTCTCAGAGCAGTTGCAGTTGCAGGCCAGAGCCAGAGTGGCTACTTCCTCTGACGCCTAATATTTAAGGCGCAGAGCTCCTTAAGGAATTTGAAGCAGAGGCTGAAGAAATCCATTGCTGACAAGAGAAGTAAGCAAGTAGTTTGGTTTTCTTGTGGGTTGAGAAGGAGCATAAATGGAGCCGGTGAGGGTTCAGTTCTTGGTCATGGCCATTGTTGGTGTTGCTCTGGCTCTGCTCCAGCCTTCCATTGCTGCCCAAAGCTCAGCGCCAGCACCCGCTCCTACTAGCGATGGTCCGTTCTCTTCTTCTTCGTCGTCCCCTTCGTATCCCTGTCTGAGTAAAAGTTGATGGGTTTATGTTTCTTATTGCAGGAGTGGCACTGGATCAGGGGATTGCCTATGTTTTGATGCTGCTGGCTCTTCTTCTCACGTACATCATTCATTGAGTTGATGCTCCATTTTCAACTCCTCATTGTGTTCTCCTGCTCCAGCACAATGATTCTTCTTTTCTTCTTCTTGTTTCTTTCTAAATGTCAGGATTCTTTTCTTCCTCCTTCCAGTCTCGAGTTTGTTATTAATTCTTTCCTTGTAACTAAGAGAATTGAGTAATTAAATTCATGTTTGATCCACCTTTGGTTCAATTAGCAAGCTTTTTTTTTTTTAATACTTGAATCAGAGTTCCTGGACATAACTTGCGTAGCAGACTTCCACTGGCAACGCTAGGGAGAATGCCTACCAAACAAAATTGAATTGTTCTATTGACACTAAACCAAACAAGCTCATCAACTTCCTTCGACCTCAACTAAATCCCACATACAGATGTACTTGACACTGGAGTTGATCTCAAATCCAATGAACAGTACAAATATGACTCGATCGTTGCTTGGGTTAATCATAATCACTGAATCAAGCTCACTCTTGTATGAATATAACTAAGACCTGGATTTCAACAGGCGCATGGAACTTAAGTTTAACTGGGGAAACAATTCTGGAAAGGAAAAGGAAAATCGTATCGTTCCCAAGGATAAAGGTTAATAATGTAAGAATCGACCTCTATTTTCCTTTTCTCCTCGAGAATCCTAGTTTAGAGAGCCTGTATGTGTTCTTCTTATACGTGGTAGAAGGGTGCACTGGGGAGGTTAAGTTGGTCTCCTTGTTTTGGGTGGCTGGGTGTTACAGGGAGCTGTTGGGTGTTGTTTTTTCCAGGGTTGGGTTGGGTTGGGGTTTTCTTATGGTCAACCACCATCTCTGATGATCTTTTTTGTAATTTTCTTCTTTTAATAAAGTTTATTTTGCTGCTGATTTTTCTAATAATAATAATAAATAAATAAATAAATAAAAAACACAGTCCTGAAAGCATTCATGCACAGGCCATTTCGGTTTTGGTCATACCAAAAGACGAATGAGAATGCTCGGTCAAGATGAAATTGATGGTTTAGGATTTTCATTCTATTTTATCAAACAAATCTGTGGCTTGTCAGAAGCTGCGCTGCCAGGCTCAGCCCAGACTTCACACTGAAGTTCAGACCTCAAACTACTTCAAATTCGCTGCATAGATATTCATGCTTCCTTCATTCTATCCAAATAGGAACTTTATTGCTCATCTCATGGAACAGCGTTCTGCTCTGATTTGAAGGAGCAAATACCAGTAGGAGCGCGAGCATGTGCGCTTCATTCAGTTTTTGCTGTTTGCTATGTACATCAGCTTGTAAACATAAAATGCACGATGCAGGTGGTCTAAATAGTACAGCATGGCTTAAATCATCTCAATGGTCACTCTTTAATGTCACACATCTTCAGTGGTAGGCCGGGTAGCAAACCAATTCGAGCGTCTCTATTGTTAAAACACATCAACCTCACACAGAGACCCTGCCAACAAATTATTTAGGCGGAGTTGAATAGACAACATCCACAGAGAGGATAAACAAAACTTCCAAAACTTGTCATTGCTGAAATAGAATGAATCACCTCAAAGTGCCATCTCAGCCTGCAAGGCGGCAAGTTCATCTTCCTCAGCTGTGCGTTTTTGAGGCACTGGACGAGCTGGTTGCCTTGCTGCAGGTGCTTGCACTGGAGCTGCTGGAGCAGTTGTAGCAGGCTGAAGAAGTTGTTCTTCCAACTCAGCACCTTCAAGTTCCTCAAGTTCCGCCTCCAATTCATCCTGTCACACCAATAGGTTTAGAGTGTAGGAAATGCAGATGAATTGTGAACAAAATTTAAACCACAAAAAGCGGATGAAATCAACACAGGCTTTAGATTTTATAACCTCATCAAAATCAGCGGCAGCCCCAATAGGAGTTGCCAGAGCCTCTTGAATTTGCTTCATGTTTTCTGTCTGTTCATTGATTTCATCCATGGTCCTATCTACATCGTCTATATTCCTGCACGAATATCCATTGTCAATTATTCAGAAAAGCATGCCCATTGCACAGTTCCTACAATGGCACAATTATAATTTTGCATAATCAGCAGTTTACATGGTACTGTCATTTAGGTCAAACTAACGCTGGTTATCACTCCAGACATTCATGAGACAGTAGCTTGCTTATAGACTTTCATTATGTAAAATTCTTTAAAAGTTGCAGCTGCAACAATTTCTTTAGGTTTCTTTAAAATTATTTCTTTATCTTTTCAGTACAAAATATCTTCAAGTAGATTCTAAATCATAAACGCAGCATCAAATTCCTCCAAACAATTCCATTGGAGGCCACAAACAGGTTTCATGAAGACAGACGACTGATGAACACTTTCTAGCTTTACAAAGTAAACAAGGATGTAGGAAATGGAGACCTAAAGGCATGGTATCTTATAATAACTCAGATTCTGCATCAAAGAAAATACATACGTTGCTTTCTGCATTGCTTTCATGGCAGATGCTCCAGTTCTTAGTGCATCGACTGTCTCAGTTGTTGCTTTTGCACCCTCTAACATTATCATCTGTAACAGCATAAAATGTAGTTTTAGCCTTTTAGGTACACAATATAAACAAGTAAAAGAGATACAAACTAGCCAAACTCCCATCAATATCATATTAAACTCACTTGATCATGAATTCTCAACTGGAAATTTCCAAGCTGTTCAATTTGCTGTTCATATAGTCTCTTCTTCTTCAAGCACTGTATAGCCGCTGCAGGATGGATCCAAAAGTTAGAATTCTACAGTTTCCGAACTAAACCAAACTTCAACAAATAAAGAAAAGTACCGGATTACTGGCTGAAGCATAAGATAGAAGAAATCATAATATAACATTCTCTTCAAACTTTGACTAATGTGACAAACTTGAATCAAACAACAAAGAAAACCATCACATTAGTTGGTATTGATTGAATAACGAGGAAATAGTAAGGGAAGCCAGGGACAAGTTTTGGTAAAATGCAAAACATGTACAAGACAGTAAATTTCTGTTGAGAAACAAGCATAGAACAATTTGAAAACAACATAACAGGAGTCAAAGCAACTGGATAACCATAGTCAGCATGAGATTTTCCTCTTCTTCAAAGAAAAACAATAAATTTATTCCTCAAACCTAAAAAGTGGGCTAGTTTTCGACTGAGGCTAAAATGGCTACAGAATGCGCAGGTCTTCAATCTGATTAATTAATGTTCTCCAAACCTAAAAAGTGGGTTAAATTTCAATTGGGCTAAATGGCCATGGACTAGGCAGGTCTTCAATCTGATTAACTATGATCATGATTATTCTTCAAGAACCTTCAAATACAATAATCCTGACAGTAACGCCACACTAAAGAATTTCATCCTTGCATTAACAAGCAAACATCAAAGAGCTAGCTTTGAATTTAAATTGCATTTATTGAATATTAAAAAAGACTACCAGTTCCCATGTAACAAAACACAGCTTAAGAGTACATCAGACGACTGATTTGCATAAATACCTCTTTTATTCTTTGCCTTTGAAAACTCTTTGGCTTTTTCAATCTCTGCAGCAGCCTTTTTGACAAGTACTTTCTCCTTTTTCTCTAGCATTTCAAGGGTCTAAAATGGAGACAATCATTGGTTTAGCTCGGAAGGTGAGGAGATTAGTTAAATACTTCAATAGATGTAAAACAATAAATACACGACCAAGACATAGGAAAGCCATCGTACTTCCATATACAAAGGAGCAGAAATCAAGTTATGAACACTTTCAACCAATTCCCACAAGGAGCAAGAAAAGGTTATCCAGCAACTATACCATCTCCAGGGAAAAATAAGATATCTTAGAACTATTACTAAACCACACACGTTAAAAACAACAAATTTTTTTCTGCACATCAGAGAGCCCCTTGCCTCAGAATATGGACTTCTACAGAGCCAATAATTTTGCTTCCGCAGAGTATTATATGGTCAACAAATTACAAAAGAACAATAAAATTTCCATATGTCAAGCATTTCTAGCATTACCCTAAATCAAAGCCCTAGCTCTTACCTCCGTCAAAGGCACATAAGAATTAAACGAATAATAAAACAAAAATGACGCAGAAATCAAAGAAAATACTGACAGATTCTCGACCCATCAATAGAAAATAGCATTAGCTAGAAAGTATACCTCATTTAATTTATCCAACGTGGTAAGAGCATTTGTTTCTTGCTTAGGTTTCCCGAAAATCCGACTAAACATGGTTGATTCTCCGCTCCGATCTTCTGCTTCACAGAAACCAACAACCAAAAACCCAATTAGATTGAAAAAACAAGCTCACACGATCGATTGCCCCCGAAAAATGCACGATTTCAAAGAAATTGACAAGAACCTATCGTATAATTAGTTCAGTTTCTGGGTAACGAAAGAAAATAAATACTCAAAAAATTAACAATAAAGCAGAAGAAGAATCGCATCAAACCTTCGAATTTGTGGAGTGGAGAGAGGTATTGAGATCTGGGAGCGATGAACGAGTTGGCTTCAGTATTTTTGTCAAGCGCACTCGGCAGGTAATCGCGTATGGGAATGGAAAGGGCGAAGCTTCGTCGCCGTCTCTAAACGACGTTGAGGTGACTCACACCACACGTGGCGCCGGGCCCGCCTTCCGTCGTTCGAGTAAGTTTAATCCCATCCCGCCACCGTCCGATGAGACGAGTCTTTGTTGATCAATCCACGGCCATTGTTTGCTCTTACCTAAACTAAATCACTTACTTCTTTTCTGTCGAACAATGTAGAGACACACACACACACATTTTGTCCTCAAACTGCAAAAAATTGCACCGTGACCATTGAACTACTGAATTGTATTTGTAACAATCTTGATTCTTGGCCCGTCTTGTGGTCTCACTACCTCGTTTTTGTTAAAATTTTCTGCTTGAATCTTTTATCCCAGAAGGCAGCACAAATTTCGTTAACTCCATTCTTCCCCAATTCTGCCCAGTTTCGAATTCGATGGCTCTTTTCAAATGGACGATGTCTCTAGTTATCACTTTCTATTTGTTTCTGGGAACAGCCGTTTCTTCCACCTCTTCGCCATCCCCAGAAGAGTTCGCAAAAATACCAGTTGACTTCCTTGAGTTTGCTAAGAAACCTGAGGTTAATGAATGGATGGTGGGCATCAGAAGGAAAATCCATGAAAACCCTGAACTTGGTTTTGAAGAATTCGAGACCAGCAAGCTCATAAGAGCCGAGCTTGACCAGATAGGTGTGCCATACAAGTATCCGGTTGCTGTCACTGGCGTTGTCGGCTATATTGGCACCGGGAAGCCTCCTTTTGTCGCTCTTAGAGCTGATATGGATGCTCTATCCATGGAGGTTGAACTCATTTCGTTTTAGTTTTAGCTTTGTTTTATTATTTTGAATTTTTTCCCTAATAATGAACATTGAATTTTGCTTTTTGGTTGATGCAGGAGAAAGTGGAATGGGAACACAAGAGTAAAGTTGCTGGTAAGATGCATGCTTGTGGGCATGATGCTCATGTTGCTATGCTTCTTGGTGCCGCCAAGATGCTTCAGGAGAGGGGTTCTGAGTTACAGGTTCCTCATTACACTTGCCATCTGATTATAAGACACAATTTCATTGGCTTGTTTATGCCTCTTCTGTTTTTAAGTTTCAAGTCTAGTGTGTCCCTTGCAACATTTTGATCGATTAGTTGCATCTTTTGAGAAGTTCTTTTTTATTTTCTTGACCACTTTTTCTTCCTGTAGACAGCCCAAAGAGGAGCCTTTTTTTAGTCTATGGAGGAAACATGTAAAGTTTGGGTAGGTCAGAATCGTAATTCTCAAATATCAACTTAATGTCCAAAGTTGTGAAAAATAGCTAGAAGCTACCTCCAAATAATGCACATAATGATCCTGAAAAAAGAAGTACCAACATAAGGTACATAAATTTCACAAAAACACTGCAAGAGATTTTGAGTATAATTTTGAAATGTGTTACTGTATTAGAATTAATACCTGAAACTTTGAAGTTTGGTGAGGAAAACATATGCACACTATACCTGTAAAAGGAATGCTTAATCAATGCTTACCTTTGACTTAATTCCATGGAAAGCAAATACGTTCACCTTGTTCTGATTCATTGCCTGCAGTGCAGCCTATTGTCTGTTCCATGACTTTTCATACAAGACGTAAACGTTTTATTTATTTTGCATACAAAATTAGTTCAAAAGATGGTAAATGCAATGAAAAAGTTCTGAGAGGTCCAAATACTTCTGTGAGTAGTTGGAATAGTTATTTATTTTGAATTCCCTGTGGATAGAGCGGCCTAGTTACCTTGGAATTCCATGTTGATCATGTGGTCCTTAATCTATACCACTGCAATGTATATTTAGCTTCATTTCCTTTTCTATGTTCATTATGTTCTTGCATGTTCTTGAAGATGCATAACAAGGCATCAGAGTGAAGAAGTGTGATCTGTTTTGATTGCTGGCTGTTGTGTCTGAGTTGTCAACTTTCTTTTCTGTACTAAAGTTTTCCGATATGAAAGAGCTTTTTCCTCCAAAAGATATATAATATCTTTCTGCCTCTTTAGTTCACTATAAACAATGCACAGTTTTAATATTTATCAACATGTTGGCAATGATAGGGAACTGTTGTATTAGTTTTTCAACCAGCTGAGGAGGGCGGTGGGGGAGCAAAGAAAATGCTAGATGAAGGGGCATTGGAGAATTTGGATGCGATTTTTGCAGCGCATGTTTCAGCCAGGTCTCCAATTGGTACTGTTGGTGCTAGAGCTGGCCCAATTTTGGCTGCAGGTGGTTTCTTTGAGGCTGTAATAAGTGGCAAAGGGGGTCATGCTGCCATTCCCCAGCATACCATTGATCCAATTGTTGCAGCTTCAAACGTGATTGTCAGCTTGCAGCAACTTGTTTCACGTGAAGCTGATCCCTTGGATTCCCAGGCAGGAGTCCTATGTGTTTCATATTCTCCACTTTCAGGCCTTTCCTCTTTGTCTGAATTTGAAATTCCCTCTACCCTATCCCTGTAACAAGGTAGTGTATGTGCTATTAACTGCGGAAAGGCTGATACTGCAGGTTGTTACTGTTGGGAAATTCCAAGGAGGTGCTGCCTTCAATGTGATTCCGGATTCTGTCACTATTTGTGGCACATTCAGAGCATTTTCTAAGAAAAGCTTCAAACAGCTCCAACAAAGAATCGAAGAGGTAAGCTTTTGGATCTTTCCACTAAGCAAAGACCTTACTTTTTTTCTCATCTATCTAAGCACATTTTTCCCGAACCAAGGTCAAAACAACTTTGAAAAGAAGCATGAAAGCTGCATGAAAGTTGAAGAGAAAATATTTGCAGCCGTAAACTGCCTCTTTTCTCCTAAAAAATGACAGAAATGGTTTAAGTAAAATGTGTTATAAACTTTGTAATCCTTGGTTCTGTGTGTTTTTCATACCCTTTCATGGATGTTCTCTCACACCGGACATAACAGGTTATTACAAAACAAGCAAGTGTTCATAGGTGTAATGCAACAATCACTTTCAGTACTGGTGGGAAGCCCTTCTACCCTGTGACTGTGAACAGCAAAGAGTTGCATGAACTTTTCACGAGTGTTGCAGCAGATATGCTTGGCTCCGAAAACATCGAAGAAAGGCAACCGCTGATGGGAACAGAGGACTTCGCATTTTTCACAGAGGAGATTCCGGGATACTTCTTCTATCTTGGAATGAAGAATGAGAGTCAAGGGCAGTTTGAATCAGGACACTCGCCCTTCTTTAGAGTCAATGAGGATGTACTTCCCTATGGTGCCGCTTTGCACGCAACGTTAGCCACCCGGTACCTACTGGAATATCCTCAAAAGCTTAGCACAAAAGATGGAAGCCGGCATGACGAACTGTGATCATGTCAAATTTCTCCTGTCAAGTGGGCATATTGTTGTACATATTTCCAAATACATGAGCCTGCTTGCCTGGCTGCATTCATCTGTTAGAGATATTCCTGCCACTGCTATGTAAAATACAATGTTGAATAGCCGGACAAAAGATCTAGAAGATAGCAAAACTAGAGAGAATAATCATGTGATATTATTATTATTACACTTACATAATTGGAGAAAATAAAGGAAAATAGTTTTCTTTTATTATCTCCAAAAACAAATTCCAACTTTCGGCTAGAGTCTCACGAAGGGACGAAGGGTAGATGTCCGGTCCGGTCCGGTCCAGTCAGAACTCGGTAGTTATTATTCCTTGGCTTCAAGTGATCGTACCTGTCAATTGGCCTTTTATTTGCAAAAGAAATTCTGAAAGTGAACCAGAGGAAACAAAGTTAAATAAATTATGCCAAAGTAGCTTTCGATTCGCGCAAAACTTTCCCAGTTCTGGTCGATTGTTAATTTTCTTTCCCTTCGGAAGCCACCAAGTTCATTACCTCAATCCCGATACTAACCCAGATCCCATGGCTTTCTTAGGATGGATAATGTGTTTAATATTTGCTCTTCGCCTGTTCCTGGGGACAGCCAGCTCTTCAACATACCCAGAAGGGTTCGCAAAGGGATCAGTTGATTACCTAGAGTTTGCCAAGAAGCCTGAGATTAAGCAATGGATGGTTGATATCCGGAGGAGAATCCACGAAAACCCTGAACTTGCTTTTCAAGAATTTGAGACCAGTAAGCTTGTAAGAGCAGAGCTAGCCAGGATTGGTGTCCCCTATAAATACCCATTTGCTGTTACTGGAGTTGTTGGCTATATTGGCACCGGGAAGCCTCCTTTTGTTGCTCTTAGAGCTGACATGGATGCTCTACCTTTAGAGGTTCCTTTGAAATCATTTATTAGTTCATCTGTCTGTCAATGGAAGCTTTGGTTAAATAAAGTAGTTGTTTTGATTGTTGCAGGAAAAAGTGGAATGGGAGCACAAGAGCAAAGTTGCAGGTAAGATGCATGCTTGTGGGCATGATGCCCATGTTGCTATGCTTCTCGGTGCTGCAAAAATGCTTCAAGAGATGCGTCACGAGTTGCAGGTCATTCTTATACTACTCACATACAAATCCATTTAGTATCTAATAAGCTGTAAATTTTGTTTTCCATTGTGATTGTTTACTTAAAAGATATAAGCACAAAGAGAGATTCATAATGTGGTCCAATTTTGAAGCATATACCAACATCTTGGTTGCTGATTTTGCTAAATAGCTTGGAAGATGTTCAGCAGGGCCTCAGTTACTTCTGTTCATTCACTTCTGAATTGTTCTGCCATACCACAAACGTACTAACAAGGGAGACAATTTTAACAAGTCAGATGTTTTAACATTGTGGTAATGACAGGGAACAGTTGTTCTAGTTTTTCAACCTGGTGAGGAAGGAGGTGGGGGAGCAAAGAAAATGCTCGATGAAGGGGCAGTTGAAAATGTTGAGGCAATCTTTGGAGCACATGTTAATTCTGCCTCTCCCATTGGCACAGTAAATACTAGAGCTGGCCCCGTTTTAGCTGCAAGTGGTCGCTTTGAGGCTGTAATTAGCGGGAAAGGGGGTCATGCTGCCAGTCCCCACCATTCAGTAGATCCAATCCTTGCAGCTTCAAACATCATCATCAGTTTGCAACATCTTGTTTCACGTGAGGCTGATCCATTGGATTCTCAGGTGTTGCAGCATCTCCTTCCTGCTACCCATTGAACGACTTATAATCGAAAAAGTTTCATATTCCAGAATCATCAGCATTTCATTGTTCAACCTCATGACATTGCAGGTGGTTACTATTGGGATGTTCCAAGGAGGCAGTGCCTTTAATGTGATTCCGGATGCTGTCACAATTGGTGGCACATTCAGGGCACTTTCAATGGAGAGCTTCATGCAACTCAAACAAAGAATTGAAGAGGTAATCTTTTTTTTTTTTTTTTATCTCTAGGCAAATAACTTACTAACAACTGTAACTTTTAAGAGCATAATAACTCGGCTTCTCTGCATTAAGTTCATCATTTTATGTTTAATTAACATCAAACTTCAGTTGGCACTACGAACTTCATGCTACCCATCAAAATAGTTTTAGTTAAGATTCACTATGATGATGATGATGATGATGCATTGAGTTCATTGAATCAGATTCCATAATGTAATGACATCATGTAATCCAGTTCAACGAGTTCTTTCTTCTTGTTGAACAAGTACAGTTGATGGAATAAAAGAACATGACGAATGTTTCATAGATAGGCTCTTACAAATGACATGACAGGTTATCAAAACACAAGCTAGTGTCCAGAGGTGCAATGCAACTGTCACGTTCAATCCCAAGCTGAAGCCCTTCTACCCTGCAACTGTAAACAGCAAAGAGCTGCATCGACTTTTCACAAGCGTTGCAGAGGAAGTGCTGGGAACTGGGAGTGTCCGAGAACAGGCGCTGGTCATGGCAGCAGAGGACTTTTCATTCTACCAAGAGGCAATTCCAGGATACTTGTTTTTCCTTGGGATGGAAAATGAGACCCTGGGCCAGTTCAAGGCTCTGCATTCACCTTTCTTCAGAGTCAATGAGGATGTACTTCCATACGGTGCCGCGTTACATGCATCTGTTGCCACCAGGTACATGTCAGAAAATCCTCATGAGCATTCTTCACACGAAGGGAAAAATCATGATGAATTGTAAGGCACGCAAATTGGTGCTTACTGTTTTTTTATTGTTTCTTCTATGCTACTGAAGGAGAGGGTTCATTTGATCAATGAATTCCTCTCTTAGAGGTTGTAAACAAAGTCATGCTTCAAACGGATGAACTAACGAGTAGAATAATGAAAAAGCAGGCAAGAAGGAACAAGAATACATCACAGCACAACCTGTCTCATTATTTTCCTGCCATCGACTAGTATCCGAGAAACTACATTTTAAGTCCTAAAACTTTTGTAACTTTTCTATGTCAGTCCTTAAACTTAACAAACATGTAGACTATTGGTTCTAAGTTGGATGGAGTAACACATGGCTGATGGAAAGCTGATGCTGCGCTTACCTTCTATGAGCCAGTTTGTTTCCATTTAATGAGATTAATTCAACCATATTAATCAACCTGGATCAGGTCGATTCACAGGTTAAATGTGACCTGCCTAGGTCAAATGACATTTGGACATTGGATTTGCCAGATTTACAAGGGTGCCACTCCCCATACCAATTGAATCTCATCTCCAACCAGCGCCACCACGTCTCTGACGCAGTCCTCAATGAAGCCCAGATTCATGAGAAGATCAATGAAACCCAAACATAGATCCTCTTGCCGTAGTCCTGATATGCCCTCCACAGAGACTAACTCATCGACGAGATCGGTAAACAAAGCGCAGAATCAAAGCAAAAAAGTCTGAGAGGAAGATGTGGTGGGCACATGAAATGGGGAGAATCAGGGCAAGAAAGGCGGACAACGGAGAATCAAACAATGAAAAGCAGAGAACAATGGAGATCCCCTCATCGAAGTCCTGATATGCCCTCCCCCAAGACTAACTCGTCGGTGAGATTGGTGAACAAAGGGAGAATCAAAGCAAAAAGGAGAAGCAAGCTTACCTTAGGGGCGGAGAAATTGGGAAGATCGGTGGCTGTGAAGTTGCGGGGGCTCTCTCAAACAACGATAAGGAGAGGGTGATGGAGAATGAACATGGATGGCATAAGTAATTTTTGCAAATCCAATGACCAAATTATGTTCCATCTAAGCGGGCCTCATTTAACCCACGAATTGACCTAAACCAGTTTTATTAATGCAGTTGAATTAATCACATTAATTGGAACCGAACTGGCCCTATGTTTTTAGCTTAGCACGTGTGGGCCTAGGCCACTCCTTTGACACAGAGCTTAAAAATGATGAGTTTTTGACTCTTACATGCTCAATAAAAGCCATAGTAGTCAATAGAAGAGGAACAAATATGAGAGCAAGGACAGAGTCTTGTGAAAAATTGGAGTCGGTGGTGGAAGATCATATCTTCCACAGATGGTGGCGAGATAGGATTGATTTGTAGAACAGACAAGTGTCAAATTTGTCTACCTTTTTTTAGGTTGGTGACAATTTTGCGTTCGAGAAAAAGTTCAGTGTGAAATTTAGTTTGATGAAAACATTGATGGAAAATTGACAGTTTTGACAAGTCTTGAATGCTAAATTTGGTATTTTGGGCCTTATTATTTATTTATTTTTTCGTTAATTATTTTTTTTTCCCAAATCTTTTTGCTATAATTAATTGTTCAACTCATATATCATTTAAAAATCCTATACTTAAGAAGCCCAAAAAACAAATTCTAAAACATTATTGCAAAAAAGCAGCATTGTACATTGATATTTCATTTTTCAAAGTAGATAAAAAAAATTCATAACAATTATTTTTTGGGTAATAAATAGGATCTCATATAGCTTTCCTTAAGTCACATAATCCTTCTGTTCTGGATTGTTGCTTCTGCTCTCATGCTCTCACTCCCAATCTCAATTGCATGTTCCACTTTTAATTTTTACAATATTTTTACTTATTTAAATTTAAAAAAAAAAAGATATTTTTTCACTTTCACATTCGCTCTTCACTCCCGCTTTTAGAATGTTTTCATGCAACTTAAAGCTTTCCTATCATTGGTTCTACATTCAAAAAATAAAAAATAAAAATAAAAATAAACGGTAATAAGAGTTTTTTACATGTAACTTAAACCACTTTTTTTTTTCGTTTCTAAATGATATGACTATTATTCACCCAAAAGAAAAAACATAGATGAAGAATAAAAGTTTTGTACATGTGATCATTGATGGAGTTTGATCGATCTATCATTCCCCACAAGAGAAAATAAAAATCCCTAACGGCGATTTGGTGGTCAAACAGTAGCTATGAACTGTGGAAGTTACCAAAATAAACGGTGGTGAATCGGTTTAAGACAACCTCAAAAAATAGCTGATTTTGTTGTATCTTGAAGCTACCCCCCTCTTGGAAGGATTATATGCCACTAAACTGATGCATAGCATGAGAGATTGTACTGTTAATAAGTTGGATTTCATCATCAGATTTGTGCAAGTCCAAAAGCCGCCGCATGTTCAGAAGATCATTAAGGGATTTAAGAACCAAGAAAAGAAGAGCGAAAGCTAAGATGGGACTTGCTTTAATTTGTCCCGAGTAGAATTCGATGCCAGATAATCGTTGATTCAATATGTGGTTAGTTAAAGCAAGATACCCCCACCTAGTTTTCCACCAGGAAAAATGACTATAATCGCAAAACACAACTATGGAAAGTAACACAAGCACATAGTTATATAAACTTTCCAAGCACAATTAAGCGATTTCTGAATGGACAATCATGTACCTCGAATACAAGAACAATGTCTGACAAGGAAGAATCTCTTAAGCCTCGATCAATTTGTTACTTTTTAGGTGCATTTGGAATATCTTTCGACAGGTAAAGACTAATCTCCTTGAGGTACTGTTGAGAGCGAAGCAGGGATCTTCCTCAAACAAATCTTTTTCATAATGAAGGTGCACTCTTTGGAGCATGTTGCTGCTGACTCTCCCATTGGCACTGTAAGTGCTTGAGCTGGCCCAATCTTACTCAGCTGCAAGTAGTGGCTTTAAGGCTGTAAGAACTGGGAAAGGTGCTCATGCCGCCCTTCCCCAACTTGCAGTAGATCCAATCCTTGCAGATTCAAATGTAGTCGTCAGTTCGCAACATCTTGTTTCACGCGAAGCCGATCCTTTGGATTCTCAGTTATTACGGGATCAGCTTTCACTTTGTGTTCATCCTCTTATACATTGAACGATTTCTCGTAGTTAGAAAAGATTTTCATGACTTGCTACATGATGATCACTTTGTTTGATTGTTGGCCTCAACTAGTGAAGACTAGAGGGTGTAACAATGCCATCCTTGTGAAAAGTGAATGTTTCCAGATATCCTGCCTTTTTTGCTAATTAAATTGCAAAATCTCCTCTCTTCTTGAGGAACAACCACAACAGGATTATTCGAGCAAACCAACTCTGAACTGTTATAAAATGCAACCATCTCCGTCAATCCAAACTGTAAGCCCTCATACCCTGGGATTCTAACCAACAAAGCGCTGCATCAATTTTTCACCAATATTGCTTGCAGAGGTACTGGGAGCAGAGAACGTGCCAAAGAGCAGCGGCTGCCCATGGAAGCAGAGAGCCCATTGGAGGACACTTCTTTTTCGTTGGGATGAATGATGAGACTCGTGCAGCTCAAATCAGAACATTCAACTTTCTCCAGAATCAACGATCATGTACTTCCATATGGCGCTGGGTTACATGCACCCTTGGCCACCAGGTACATATCACTCAATCGTCCAGAGCACACATCATAGAACGAGAAAAATCATGATGCAACTGCAAGGCTCGTATCACCTCCTCATTGTTTATAGTGTCTCTCATAATGATATAACACTACTAGGCCTACCATCTGTACCATCCTCCTAAAGTGAATGCATCCACCTTGCGTACTACATGCATTTCTCAGTTTCTTTCCCGGCAAACTTCACGCTCAGACAGGTACGACTTAAGATTATTCTCGCTTTACACATAAAATGTTGCTTTCGCCTCTAAGCATCTGCTAATCGTGTGCAGATCTAACAGGAGAAGTACAAAACCAGCTAACTGAAATTACAGCTAATGATGCCTACTAATTGAAATTAACACAACTTGATCGGTAAATTGACCTGATATGCAGATGCAGGTTGGGTTGCTTTTGATTTGCAGAGCAACTGCTGCACAGGCAATACCGAACTTCTAGCACCAGATAATGCCACATTCATAGGATCAATTCAGCATCAACCTAAGACTACGCTTCATCTGGCAATAGTGTCTCACATTAACAGCAACAACTAGCAACAACTATCCGTGATAATAAGCCTGTTTTCACTCATCAATACATTCAAAACAGAGATGATTATCGGATAAAGTCATGCAGAATACCATTTGGAACAAAATTATAATGCCCTATGAGAGTGAAGACATGTTGATGCAACTAGTTCAAGAACTATCTCTAACCAAGGAAACCAGTATCATAAACCATAAATAATAAACTCGGAAAGACCAAAGAGCCTGCTTCAGTTACATTATGATCTTCAGTTTTTCAAGCTCTACTTCTCAGACGAGTTTGGTCCCCTCTTCTTCCCGAATCCAACAACTGGAAGATATCCAAAAACACAAGAAGCAAACATCAGAACCCACACACAGCGTCTCACTTCATTTATCTGTAAACAGTATCCAATTAAAACTCTCTCTTTCTCCTAAAAAATAACTAGCTCTTCATCAAACAATGATACTCTAGTTTCCAAATTCATGCCACACAACCCAGAATTCTCGCGACTTCATTTTCATACCAGTAATTATAATCCCATTTAACAGTTATAGGTGAAATTATAATTTGATGAGCAAGTTTCAAAAGTCCATTACTAACGATTAAACTTAGAACAGATGAAAAGCATCTTTAAGCTACCGCTACAATCTAGCATCAAAGTTCAGAATTCGGAATGGGTGAGAACTGACCAGCGGTGACGAAGCGGCGGTTATATTGCATGCGCTTGTGGGCGCGTCCACGGGGCTTCTTCTTCTTGTCCTGCTTGGCCACTTTCGGGGTTTGCCCTCTCACCTTGCCGGCTCGAGCCAGAGATCCGTGAACCTTACCTGCGAATTTCGAATTTTAACCAATCATATTTTGAACATTGAATAATGAAACAAACAAAAAATTTCCAGTAATCAAATTGATAGAGATTTTTTAATATCTACCCATGGTTGATTCTCGAGAGTGCGCTCCTCACTGCTGCTTGAAATCTCTGCGTTCGATTCAACTTCGATCTCTGAGGGAATTCTAGGGTTAGGGTTTTGAAGGACTTATAAGAAAGCGAGGCGGCCTGTTTAGAGACAGGTATTGGGCTTCCAGGCGACAAGTGGGCTCGTTATTTTCGAATCAATTCGGCCCGTTATAAGAATTTTAAAGAGATGCAAATGTTTGTCGGAGATAGTCACCTACAATTACGATTCGGGTCCGATTCTATGGTTACGATTCACAAAAAATAAAATAAAAAAATATGTAGAATTTCAATTTTGAATCTTAAGTACTCAATAGCATGCTGCCGGCACTTTGTTGCGAATTGATCAATAAAAATATAAATTTTTCATACTAATTACATTTCTAGAGAAAAATATTTTAAAAAATCATGAGTTCAAAATTAATTTATGATCAATTCAAATATTTTAAAAAAATTGAACTATTTCAAAGTTGTTGATAACCAATTTGATAAATAGAAAACATACGCATAAGACCTATGTGGTAGATTTGGCGGGTGGAACTCAGTTATGGAAGCAGCTAGCGTCGGGGTTCCTATACCGGCATGGCCGCAGCATGGAGACAATAAGGTGAACGCAGTTACGCAGAAGTATTGGAGAAGGCAGGGCTTGGGAATTGGGAGATTCAGCTAGATTCAATGTCAATATTCTACCTCCCGAACTATTTCCCTCCCTCAAATTGTTAGGACCAATTCGTTTTAATTTTGGTATCCAACAGCGGATGATCAAGCGGGGAGCCAAATAAAAGAATTAGAGGGACCAATTATGGAATAAGTTAGATCGTGAGTTCTTTTTCTTAATTGTTTCTTGCCTTCTTATTTTGAGATGGAGGAAAATGTAGAAAAATGCAACAATAGTCTAGCTCCAAAAGATAGAAGTGACCAGAAGAAGTAGCAATACCTTTGATAAAAAGAAGTGTCAGGGTTACGAAAGATGCCAATGTAATCTTACGAAATAGTATTGTCTCATGAAACTCAGCACACCTCATCTAAGTTTGTCTTCACTAATTTGCATGAACAAGAAATGGAAGTCATTCCTCATCTTCAATGACCTTGGTGCCCAACCCAGTCAGTCCTTCTGGTGGGATCTCTGCAACAGTGACAAGCGAGTAGAGCTCCTCCTTAGCATCCTCATCATCATTCCTCTTGCGAGCAATGCGAACTCTGATCCTCCTTGGAACGCTGCGGATACCCCTGCTCCAGATGTGCTTGTTCAGCTTCACATCCACCCTCACATCCTTTGTTCCCATGGCTTTCTCAGCGAACTTCCTGATCTCCTTTATGGCTTTAGGAGCTTTCTTCTTGAAGGTGCTGGTTCAATTAACGACGCAAAGCAACAAAAACAACCATCAGTCCCAAATCAAAGTCAGAAAGAGGATACCGTATGCGATCATCACATTCAACAAAACACCATGGCATCTGATAGCCAGCAATACTACAAACCACCAGAACATTCGAAATCATTACTGTGACAGAATTAGACAAGTATCACTACTCTGCCATTAGAGTACATAACAAAACTCTGAAGAGTTCCTATAAAACCAAAATAAAGCAACGGAGAACTGCATATATTTTTTCTTGAAAGTTGAAACTCCTCCACCTGCATCCCCCCCCCCCCCCCCCCCCCCCCCCCCCCCCCCCCAGCATTTCCCATAATCTGTTACCATTTCCTCCAACAGTTGTAACAGGTGCTAATATCTAGAATGGTCGACTGTTTCTTTTTGCCAATTCTTTCTAGAACTTTACATTTTAGTCACTCCATTATCAGTCACAGAAGTGCTATTCAAAAGAAAAACAAAAACCAAACTGACAAACCCAACTCACATCACTACCAAGACCAGCCAAAAGTTTAAAAAGCTAAAATCACCATAAACCAGAAACAACTGAAACCCCTCGTACCATAATCACCAACACATACCTACAATCGAACAGAAAATTAACGAGAAAAACCAAAGCCAGAACCAAAAAGAAAGTGTTCAAAAGAGAAAAACAGAGAAAACGAGTTGATAGATTACCAGCCATGCAATCTCTTATGAAGGTTGATGGTGTATTCTCTGGTGACCACCTCTTCCTTTCTTACCCTAGTCTTCTCCACCATTTTCACTCTCTCCCTGCCTACTCCTTACCTGCATTCAGTCACCCAACTATCACTTTAAAACCCTTCCTGCTCCTGTTAATCGAAATATACGAGAACCGAAATCAAATCTGAAACATAAATCGGGCGTGGGGAAGGGAGCGGGAGCCGACACCTTCTCTAGGGTTTGCGGGAATGTGCCAGCTAAGAGGGGCAAACAGACGAGAGAGGCGTAGTTCTGCTCGGCTCAGGTCAGCTAGTAAAATGCAGCGCGAAAACGAAACCCTAATTTGGATACTGGCACAGCTCACTTGAGCGGTGTCGTTTAACTGGTGGGTCACTGCTGGGACTTTTTCGGCCCAGCCTAATTTCCATTTTTTTCTAGTCTTCTGGGCCAATATCTTCTTCTCCCGAACCTCCCCTGGGCCAAAATCATATTTTTCTCTCTTATTCTCTAACAAGTAAAATCTTTGGTCAACATTAGTCAACAGCATGAAAAAAATAATTTTAACAATAATTATAAGAAAACTAGTTCAAACTCTAAGGGTAATTATCTATTGATAAATCCAAATCATCCGATAATTAGTATTTGACAGTGTTAAAGAATGAGTGGGAAATTATAATTTCTAAAATCAAGTGGGAGGATGTATTTTTAACCAATCTTTCTAAGTAATGGTTTTAAAGTCAATGATTTCATTGTGATGACGTATCACCTAAGATAGATAAACAATAGCTCGAAGTCAACTTAATTAAAAAAACACGCACACATATACATACATATACATATATATGAATTGGTATTAGTGTTGAGGTCAAATTTGTGGACTTGAATGTTTTCACTTTTATCAAAATTTAAAAGATTTGATAGTGCACATCCATTGAAGCTCTAGTTAAAATATTCACTTAAGTTTATTAATATGCTTGCATTAAACGGTTTATGTATTTTACGGAAGATATGACCGCAAAATAAATGTTATTTCAATTTATGAGTTCAATTATTCTGGCTCAAAATTCAAAACATCAAACAGATATAACTTACTGTCAAAATATTTTATTTATTTACGATAGCGTGCGATAAGCTTTGGTTGTAATTTTTTTTTTTTTAGTATTACTACAGCTCCTAATCCAATGGGCTAGACAATAATTATCCTGTATGATTAAATTCTCTGAGTCTTAATTCTATTAGAAAAAAAAAAGGTAAATCTCCGAACTTGTAACTTCTTAATACAGCAGAGAACTAAACACTTCTGTGAGCACCGATTTTGCTCGGAAAGATGCTTTCATTTTCAACAGCTCCAACACCTCAATACAAAAAATACAAAAAATAAAAAGAATAAATAACCAGTGATAAGATTATTACTATATTACCTATAAATTTTGAGATGAACAATTAAGGGCACACTCACTTACAATGTAGTTTAAATTTAGAGATATGGTATTATGATAATTTGTTACGATGACAGATGCATTACATTTATTAGATTCGGACACTACATTTGTTATTATAATAATACTCTGTTATATTGTTGTTACCCTTATATTTATTGATATAATTGAATTATGTAGGTGACGAAATCCCACCACATCAGATCCAATCACAATGTCGACCACTTCCATATTGTCAGGTCTTTAAACCTGATACTTCTGTAGCTGTTCAAGAGTCTTAAGAGTCAGATGATATTATCACACGCACCCGACACTCGCACCTCACCTGAATCCATGTAACAGAGACCAATATGTAGGTTCCCAAATACAAAATGTGAAACTGTCGGAGGATGGTGTCCTGCTGATGTGGTAAGAAACAGAGACAAACAAACAAAGCAACCTTTGGTATGGCTGGAAACTTCATGCATGTCTGATGGCTAGACTCTTCTTGAGGATCTCCACAGAAAGAACGCCAAAGCTGTCAGACCAGCAAAGCCTGCTACAATCTGTAATCACCAGTGGGAAATCATCTTATTATCTCAGTTCAATTGCAATTGCTATGAGGCCTCTAGTCTAGAGGAATCTGAACTTAATTTGAAATCAACATCTTCTACCGGGCATTATTACAAGTTTGAATGTGAAGGGATGGCAAAATATAAATACGTAATGACAGATAACCCATTGCAGAAATTTCCAGAAAATAGCCATTGCCTTTTCTTGTTCGGGATGAATTTGATACGCCAATTGCATGAATACCTTTTGTCAAGTCTGTACCATATACTTGGACGAAAAAATAAAAAAAAAGAACAGAAATAAGAAAGTAAACCAGAAACGGAGCATCTTGAAAGAAAATTGACCTTTGCATCTCTATCCGGGGAATTCCAGCTCAAACTTTTTCTCAGCCATGTAAATCTTTGAGGCATTAGAATCACAAGAGTATACTTATGTTCGCAGGGGTATGGCAGTATCCTTCTCAGTGCCAGCTTTGTTGCCAATGGGGTTAAGGATTTCCTAACTTTGGAACGCCCCTCCTCCAGAACCTGCAACAAAATCAAATGATTTAAATTTGCCAATTTCGACTGCGACAAGAATAATCACATGTCTTTCTATCGTGGCTTTTCGGAAGGGCATGTTTTTATGTCTTTTTGCAACATTCTTTTAGCTGGATCAGGGTCCCAACCCGCTAATAGATAGGAGTAATAGTATAAGTTTACTTATTCTCTCTAGACCTTGAAGAAGAGGTTTTCCTGACTGGTATAACACACAACAGAACATAATATACCATAGCTGCCCAACCTTAAAAGAAGTGCCAACATCACCAGAGTAAATTCTTGACTGGTAGCTTGACAAAATCCTCTCTAGCCAGTCATCATTTTCCTGCAAGGAGTAAACAGGTTAATGCAGAATCTTAAACACCGATAAAACTGCTTTCAATTTCACTTCTCCATAGATGCTAGAACATATGCTGTAGTTTGATAAATGTTGGAAACAGTAGAATAAAAGGGTTCCATTTCCTACCGTTTGGTCCATCTCTGATCATTTTCAAGATAAACCATAGCCTGCAGCAAGGTTTGGCCATTGCACATACCAAAATTACTGTCTAGTCTTTAGTTTTAGAAACTGACCTGCAGTCCATTTTCATGGTTTCTCTGCTCAATTTCAAGTACTGTTGAGACATCCTCATCTGAAGGTCCTTCCACTTGAAGACGTGTTACCTCACCCAAAGCCAGACCAGCCTGGTAACAAAATTTGCAGAGAGACTTATGACGACCAGCTAAGCTGTTTGGTGATTGAGGATGCAGAAGTGAAAAAAGCAAATTGAATGAACCAGCAGAAAACGAACCAGCTTTGAGGAAATCTTTGGATCGCAGGAAAAATATATGCCGATTGTACCACGTATATGACCTTGCCTATGAGTCATATCACCATCAAGGAATTCTGAAACGCCTGCAAAATAGATCTGCAGCATAAAGTAATCATATGAATCAGGTTAAAATATATAACAGCCATGAACAAAGTAAAATCTTGAGAGGGCAATCTTGCCTTTCCATGTTTAAAACGAAGAACATCTGTAATTTTCTTCTCAAGAATTTTGATCAAGAACTCAACATAGAGTTTCTCTTCTACCTGCAATTTTTTTCCAAGTGGGAAATAAGATGTGCTTGAATAAAGATAAAACTGATAATGCCAGGATATCACATCTAGGATTTAAGTGTTACAAAGAAACGATAATAATGCCAGTAATAACAAACCACTGTTTCTTCATCCAGCTCCACTGGAAAGCATATTTCTACGAAACCTTGTGCTTCCATCATGGGGCTGCGCACCACTTCTCTGCAAGCAGAAAAGACAGAGCACTACAGAACTCAGTCCCAAAATACTTCTTTTTGTCCAGTCATTGTAATATTTGTTAAAAAAAATCAAATAAGTTCTACTAAATTGCAAGAGGATGCAACTTTTGGTCCTTAAAACAACAGCGTCATAAATTTTAAAAATCAACTAAACAAGAGAAGTCAATCCATTTGACTCTCCAATTCTTCCAGGCTCTGTGGCAAATTGACCACTAGCAGGTACTCGAGTTCCTTACCTAGCTGTAACTGTAGGAAATTCAAGTGGGAGTCCTCTAATGTAATCCATGTGAAACAGGAACAGAGGTTCAGGAGGCTTCGGTATTCCGCCCTGCAAGGGCAGTTAGATCAACTGAATCGACAAAATGAAACATGTATTTAGACAGGTCAAGGGTAGGCTGAAGAATTATGAGTATACCAAGTATTGCAGTAGAAAAGGAAGTGCACTTGAAGGATGAATATTCCCCACAAGCACAACAGTAAAGTTCGATGGATCTTTAAAACAATGACTGAAATATTCACAAGCTTTCAATGGGTCAATTCTTCTTAGGTCACTTATTTTAAGAGGCTGCAAAAACAGGAGAGACAAAGTTATGGTGCGCACTGCCATTTAGAAACCTCTATAAAAATCTTAAGTCTATATGTTTACCCTTAAAAAATAGGAATTTCCATAATTGATCTTCATAGCACGGTTGTAAAAAGCAGTGTAAGGATCCCTCTCTTCTGCAAGAATTTCTTCTACTTTCAGTTGCATGGCTGTTTTCACATCTGCTTCTCTCGGTGTTATGTTAGTCATGAATAATTGATAGACAAGCTGTGACAAGAATAGGAATCATTTCAACATCAAAGAACACTGAACACAGCCGACATTGGTTTCCAGCAATCTAGAAAAACCATCAGCACCATACATGTGAAGTCTTAAACTGATGGCAAGTTATACATCCAAACAAGTGCATCAAGAAGAACCTACAACTTGTTAATCTTTTTGGTCCAGATTTCAAAAGATTGATTCTTTCTTCAGCCAGGTCCCTACGTTCCCTAATCTAAAACTACTTTGTGCATGCTCGAATGCATGCTGAGGGAAAAAATTGATGAAACACCAGACAGTAGGGATAAATATCTAAGTTATCAAGCTTATAATTGCATGTTATTCTTTTCATTTTTTTAAAGGGATTTGCATGTTACTCTATTCACCTAAACTGAACACTTCTTTTACAAGAGTCACCTTCATTAATACAGTTGAACTGATCTAAAAAGAGAAGACATTGTCCAAACATTTGAGGTACTTTCATATTAGTAAATTCAACCAGCAATGCTACAGTGAAATGCAATTTTTGCAAACCTGCAGAGCAGTTTCCAAGTCCGAGGGTGAACAAGAACCATAAAAGGTTCTTGTATACACATCAATGCTTGTACGGACGTCAACTCTCTTCCCAGCTAGCATATCCTTTAACACAGTAGGTTTATGTCCAAAGACCCCGATTTCCCCTGCAATCCTTGATCCCATCATACACGACAAATACTCACTTTCTGCCAGTTCTGATAGACCGCCATGTGAGAATCCTGTAAAAAGAACCTTTGGAAACAAGCAATAGAATAGAACTATTATTATTATCTAAAGATTAACAAATGCAAATGAAGACTACAGACCGTTGAAAAAAACAATACCAATTTCAAGAGTATTATAAGTTTTGTTTTCATATGATCATGTCTCAAGACTCTCAACTTATGAGTAAGTTATTTGCTTAATTTTAAGGTCATAATCATGCCTTGAAATCGAACTAAGAAGACGAAATTCTAACTACAACCTTCTCATGACCTCAAGTCTGAAGAAAATATACCTGGTCATCATAGAAGTCTGTGCACTTGTAGCAAATCCGCAAGCCATTTGACAGCAATAACTCAGTAGCTCCAATATTTGAGTGTTCTATCTCCTTGAGTATGCTCCTGAAATAATCAATAGAAGACTTTAGAATCACAGGATTGTTGCATCAAAATGTCTGTTTTCTTTTGTGACAATGATGCATTGAAGTCCTAACTATGGTGGAGATCTCTTATGATACCCATATATTTGCTAATGCAAATGTGACTGTAGGTAAACACCTCAGATTGGAGGATCAGCCTGAACATATAAAAGTTAGCCTTGCCACAGAAAGCATACTTATCTCATTATTAAGTAATAGTATTGTATAGTTCGCACAAAATTGCTATGTATTAGTTCATGAAAAAGGAAACACTTGGATTTTATTACTGAATATGGTTGCAGTGGATTGATTGGTATGATTGCACTACCAGCAGGAAAGTAGGAAACAGATCTAATATCAGGAAATGGCTCAACTGTGTACCCTGGACTTGGTTTTTTATCCACAATTTCTTCTGGTATGCGTTCATTATCCCATGGGGGGATGGCCTGCTCCTTCTCAAGATCAATGATCTTCATCACGACTGATTTCAGGTCATCAATCGTGGCAGAACCTCTAGCTTCTACAGTCTTTATAACACAGCTGCAGGATGCTTTCAGTTTCTCAGCATACTTGGATACGTCTGATGCAGATATACCTATGGGGATGATAATTAACTGAATAAAAGCAATCGAGGTATGATACTTGGTTATCATAGCATACATCAAATCTAAAATATATAAAATTTTCAGACAGTATGCTCACCGGGCAAAAGAGATTTCTGCAGTTGAGCTTTGTACTCAATCCCTATCATTGGCTCATTGTCGAGAAAGTGCTATGCAACAATAACATGAAGATAAGTGCTTTTCATATCAAAAGAATTGAATAGCAGTAAGAGCAAGAGTAGCTGGGAACCTGTATACACTCGTCACGCAAGCTAGTTGACTGTATTTGGTCACGCTCCAAATAGGACGATTCAATCGATGAAATCAATAAAGCTCGAACAATATTTATTTCATGTTCTGAGAACCCAAGCAGCCGTATCCTTGCAACCTGTACGAAATATATTGCGTGTTAGTAGACAGATTAAATAGCAAGAATTCAAACAGTTCACTATTCAGAAAAAATGTGAAAAAACCTCAATGAGCATTGATTCCAGAGCTTTCAGTACACCCTTTTCCTTACAGGATGAAGACATGGTACAAACTTTTAACTGCCGAACAAGAACATCTATAGAAGCTGAGCATGAGAAAAATGGCGGATCCTCTCTGCGAGATATTTTGTAGAATCTCTGGTTTAGAGCATTCATGAACATGGATTCCACAAGCATTTCCCTGTAGTCTTTTACTGTCTTGATGTGGTCCACTCCCATCTTAAAGCAAATTTTCACTGCAGACTTTGGGAAGAGAACCAAATACAGTTGTTAAATTTTACAGATTCCATAAAAATTCTCCAAGGAGTTCCTGTTGAAATGACAGAATGTAACAGCAAGTCAGCAACCCAACAGCCAAAAAACAAACAAACCTGAGCAGTTTCGGGATCAACAAAACATAAACAGCGAGGCTCCTTATGAGAAGGAACAGGAAAATGTTGCGGAGGAAAGACCGGTCCAGAACTTTTATGGCCAAAATGAGTTCGTATCACGTCAACCACATTCTAGAGGGATGATACAACGGGTGAGTGGCTTTAAGAAACCTTGGTTTTCCAACTAATGGAGAATACTGCTGTTGCAATTAAAAACTATAAACCTGTGTTCCAGAAAAATCTCCAACAGCTACGACAGCCATGTTGCTTAAGTGGTACCACTTGTGATAGAATTTCTTCACAGTTTCAGCAGAAACTGTTCGAATTACTTTCTCCAATCCCATTGGCAAGCGATCAGCATACTGCAATAACAAATGGTATGAGGCTATGACTCATCAACCAAATGGAAGACCCATACTTCTTGGCATGAATCAAAATTGATATGAGTACCTTTGAACCCTCCATCATCAACATCCAATGAGCTTCCTCCATCCTCCCTCTGGCATTTCTGTCGAGCCTATATTCTTCCATGACAGCTCCTCTTTCTTTCTCCAAATCCTCCTTTGATATTCGGACCTGAACCAAAGAAATAAGCATTGTACCATATCAAAAAAAAAATGTCAAAACCTTCTATTTTTAAGGAACACATATTTCAAACCTCAGAACTAAATTCTGCCAAGATTGAAATAGCCTGAGGTAATAGTTCAGGCTTGTCAATAGGAACAAACAGTTCATAAACAGTCTCATCAGGAGATGTTGATGCATTCTGACAGGGACCAAACTCGGCTCCAATGCTTTCCATGAACTTGACCAGATCATGATTGGTGTACTTCTTAGTGGCACTAAAAGCAAGATGCTCAGCTATGTGAGCCACCCCACGCTCATCCTCCTCTTCCATTACCGAGCTGCCATTGATATTGACCCAAGAAATAAAGGCCGATCAGAAACAAGAAAAAGAAGTATTGACCCAACAACGAAACAATTCAAACGACTAGGAAAATCCAAGGAAAAAAAAAAAGAAAAGAAAAAGTACTGAAGATAAACAAGCGAAAGACCACTGACCCAACTTTGACAGCAAGAGCCAAAGCAGCCCTCATTTTCGGCTTAGCATTACATCGAACATAATAGAAGAGCCCATTTTCCAGTCTCCCATAGTCGAAACCAAAGGGCTTGTCGTCGAACGTCTCTCCCAGGTCGACATCGAGAACCTTGAGAGACTTGAAGCTGTCCAATTTTCTGGCATGTGGGTTCTCAGCATGAACAGACTCGATCTCCATCTCCGCCTCTTCACCAGACCAAAGACCGGGAAAGTCTTCTTCTTATGGACGGAAAAGTCTGGAGACGCTACTTCCCCGTAGTGGAGACTGGAGAAAATAATTGTTAGATCTCGCACTTGTGAGCTGACAGTGACAGAGGCGGTTTTTTGTGATGTTTGTGTTGGGTGGTGTGGGGAAGCGACTTTTCTACCTTTTCTTTTCAGTTTTGTTGTTTCCCCAACTTGTTCGGTCTGCGAGGCTGAGTTGCTATCGAAGTGAAAGTGGCCTAGTCTTCGCATGGGTGTCGCCACCTTCGTACTACTTCAGTTCGGCCTGCGGAGGGAGGAATGAGGGCCCCACTTGTTTGTCTTTTCTTCGCTCTCAAGTCTGTAATCTCTTTCATAGCATTACCGCCAGCACTGGCACAATTGGAATGTAATTTAAGACAAGACTTAAATCACAAATATGATCGGCCATTAAACTTTCAGAAAATAGGCACATTACCCGCCTGAACTTTTTTTCTTGTCTATTTCAATTTCCCAATCAAAATTTCATATTTATAGCTTTTTTTTTTACATATAAGGAATAGAAAACAAATTACAATAAGAACAATCTAAGAGTAATGGTGGCTAAAACATGGGCACAACTTGCAACCTATTGCTTCCCAGCTAGGAAATTTCATATTTATTGTTGATAGTTGATACTAACAAAAGTTTTATATTGATTTTTTAATATAAAAACAAAATATAGGGTACACTAGCTTTTCGTTCTCGTTGATAAACTTAAACTGAAAAAAGCTTCCATAGAAGACAGTACACTAGTTAATAATGAAGAACAAATACCAACATTGTTAATATGTTCTTCGAGCCATCCCAAATGCTAGACAACATTACTCAAATGAAAAAACTGGTTTTCACCACCAACATTTAAACACATTGCCTGGCCAATTAAGTCTTTACCCAGTTAACATGTAGACCATCATATCACATGATTAGCTAAGATTTAAACCCTGATTTGTACAAGAGATTACTTCTCTTTGCAACCAGTGAATGACTTTAGGTTAGTTGAAATAAGGTATAACTTGTAAGGCAAATTAGGTTGTAAAATACCATTTATATCCTCTTTCTTGGAACATTCCAAGTAAACAAAACAAATACATCAACTCAAACAATGACCAATTAATGTTAAACTTCCCGGTTAATGTTAAAGTTCGAAAAATTAAAGGGGAAGGGAGGAATTAGACCCAATTCAACATGAGAACGAAGACTTCAGAAGAGAAAGATTTAGCAAAATAGTGAATTAGCGGAGGAAAACTGTATAAGACACGCACATTCTACACATGCCGTTCATCCGGGCAAGTGACAGAAGATGCAACGGCAGTTCACGACGATTGCTGCTACTATAATGAGTGGCCTCGTGCCACAGACACAAGTGTAACAAAAGTAATCTTGACAACAATATTGCATCTCATCTACGCTTGAAACAGAAATTGGCAGAGTAGGGTAGTTAGAAGATGATCAAACTGATTAAAATGTCAGCAACTATCCTGATCAAAGTCATGATGCTCAACCATTTACATGTCAATCCTCGATTTGATTGATTCACCCGCAATGGAAACAGTCATGCATGTGATGGGGCAACCTTCTGTGCAATTAGCTTGATCACTTTGATTCTCTCCTCAACCAACTGTTGCAACTGCTCTGCTTGAGTTTCTGCCTGTTCTTCATCCAGTTGGACGTCACTTACTTCACCATATGGTGACTTGAGCATTACAAATGACGTCTCCTCATCATGAGGGCTAGGGAGGGCAATCACTTGCTTTCCCGTGCTTTCGGAATCTTTCCCCAGGATATCAGCCTTAACACGATTTGCAACAATTGTTTTGTAATCCTCCATGTACTTGTCCACAGAATCGAGGCCCAGGTACATCAAAATCTCCCAACACTGAAGAAACTGCTTCTTGTTAATTTTCAAAGTGTTTCTGACACTCTCAACAACACTTGAAGGTGGCATTAATCGAGGAGTCTGAGTTTTCTTCGACAACTTCCCTTGCTGAAGACGCATGACAGCTGATTTAATTGCATCCTGCACTGGCTCAAAAGACAGGAGATGTTTTATATCCACACAGGTGCGCACATGTTGGAAATACTCCAACGGCTCTTCAACAGTCCAATCATAAATATTTTCACGTATTGCAACATTGCTGAGCACTTCCACGAGGTAACTACCATAGCCCTTGTGCTGATAAGGAGGCAGCACCAGAATCTGCAACAAACATAGAACTTCAAGTAATTGCTAAAGTAGGCCAAGGACATCAAATAAAATCAAACCCCGTAAAGAGCTGAATAAGTAAAATCAGATAGTTGCAGCAACACCTAGAAACTAGAACTAACAACAGGGAGAAGGAACCTGACTGAGTCGTAACCGTGAACTGTCGGGGTAGTGATAAAATCGATAGGCTGCCATAAATCCAAGCAGCAAATGCTGAGTGTCATCTTCTTGCACTACTTTTTTCTGAGTTAACAGATATAACTCCCAGCTTGGATCCATCACATCAATAGGATTGCTACCTAACAAATAAACATGGTATATCAGAGGTAACAAGAAACATGGCATGCTACCTTATCCAAGACAATTCAGAAGTCATTACTCATTACCATCAACAAGAAGGAGAACCAAAGGTACCGTGCGACTATAAAGGTTTCCAGCAGCCAAGTTTCCAATTCCCATGCGAACAACCTGCACAAAACATGCAAATCAAGAGAACTGTCAGTTTAATATGTGAACTGTGTTCCTGATGGAAATATATATATATATATATATCCAATGGAAACAGCAGATCAAGGGGCTCAAAGTCTGAGACGATAATGAATTTACCAAAATAATTAATAACCTCAAAAATACACAATCATGACAGTGTTAGGAATGTCAGGATTCCCACAAGCCACTGAAAATATGGTAACAAGAGACCCGAAAAAGCTAACGATGCTAAAAGATTCTGTTTCCTTTTTCAAGCACAATCTTATGTGCTGAAAGGCAGCCCCTTGTAGTACCAAATTAGTGAATGCATTTACCAATTTTCAGTAGAAGCACAACAAGACTTTTACCTCCACATCAGAAGCAATGGTGCCAGAGTTACTGTTAAGAGAAATGCTGTGTCCATTGGATGCCCCATTGTGCAGCTTTTCCCCCTCAGATATTACTGAACTGAAACAGTAAAAGTATCAGCAAGTCATAAGTTAAAATGGTAAAACAGAATTCATATGAACGCAAAAGTATTGATCTTTGAATATGCATAATGCACTACCTTATGAAACGGCTTTCTGTTGTAAATGTTTGGAGGAACTCATCTTTACTCTCAACAAGAGTCTCACCAAAAACCCTCTGCAGGACAACATTCAATTAGAAACCTATGCAAATAAAAGATTAAAAAGATGAAAAACAAGGTACAACACACACCTGCAGAGCGGATTTCAGATCTGTAATACCTTTGCCTCCCTAAAATTAAATAAAGTAGTTATCAAATTCCTGATTCACATTGCACAACAAAACAGGGCTGCAGAGAGTACACTTACATCTGATGTACCTTCGAATGAGATATCAGCATATGCAGAAAAGGATATGCTGCTGATCCAGACATTTATCTGTTAGGAACGACATAATAAAATTGTCAAAAAAGGGAGGAAAAAAAAAAAAAGATCAAATAGTGCAGCAACCATTTTATCCCCAAGAGCAACATGAATAATGGAATGCTAATGCTAACAGGAGATTATGGGCATAAATTACCTTCAGCCCTTGGTACCCATATATCTTCCCATCATCATCGAAGAAGCTGTTCAAGTCTACAGGGTTAATACAGTGACCATTTGAAGTTCCGACTTCCTCCTTGCTAGAAACTAATCAAAATTGACAAACCAATTAAATCAGAGCAAAGACTTAAGCTTCGAGAAAGAAGAGAAAAGTTTTCAAATGAAATACCACAAGATTAGTGAGATACTGCTAGATTAGTAAACCACGAATTTTGTAAGGTCGAGTGATAGAACATAGCTGAATCATGCATATGTCCGGTCGGTTGTCACTATTTCGTTTCTATAACACACACAGAGACACGGACACACGTAATGTCTTCTTTGGTTCCTCTTTTTTATTGTTTTTCAATGAAGATTTAATTGGCCAAACAGAGTAAGTAACAAAACTTTACTGAGTTTCTTAAACAGATTTTCAGCAATTAAAGAACAACCAACAAAGAAAGGCCTAAAAGCCTAGAAGAAATTTGGAAGAAAAAAAAAAGGAGAAAATCAAGTTAGATTAGAAAGCCAACTCACCCAAACAAATCTTGATGCACTCATTTGCTTCGATCCCAACATCTGTTTCGTAGTTGCAGAGATGACAGAACAAACAGCGTTAGTAAGCTGGTTCAAAACCAAACACGGAGAGAAGAAGAAAACTCAACGCAACAGCGAATCTGTGAGGAGAGCTTAGGATTGGGCTTGAGACGGGGAAGAAAACGACAGTGAAAATCTGAGAAATTGGAGCAAGTATCAGTTACCGAGAGGTGAAAACCCGACACGTCGTCGCTTCTTGGGGTCGGAGGCAGGATCGGAGCTAGGTTGCTGCTTCTTCCCCATATTTCCGGTGAGGATTAGGGTTTTGGAGAGCGGGAAATGGAGGGAGGGAGAGGCGGGAAGTTACACTGTATGAATGAGGGCAATTTGGGGCAACAAATAACAATCCACGGCACATCACATGAATGCCCGCTCTCGGCCTCGGACTGAACCTCGCATCAGTTTGTGATGGTCATGTGCGGTGCACGTGTTCATTCGGGGGGGTCGACTCAAACAACAGCAATTGATGGCCCAGGTTACTTGTTGGGTTAGGTCTACATTCCTAATGGGCTAAACACATGATGAGAAAATCCCAAGCAATGATGTATCTTTTTATTAACAAAATTATAGAAGAGTTTAGTCATTAGTGTCGCATGTACTGAAAATTTTATACGAAAATTTCATAAAATTTTACAATTTGATTGAAAATTGAAAAAACATATAAGGTTCTATGTGTCACAATTTGATTGATAATTGAAAAAACATATAAAACTTTCTGTGTCACAGTTTAATTGACAATTAAAGAACATGTGAGATCTGTTTATTATTCTGCATCCAATCAATTTTCTATCACATAGGGTTTGCACAAGTTATTTTTTTTTATAAATTTTAGAACTTTACGGAAATTTATTATAATTTTTTTTGTAAGCTTTTTTTTCTTGGGAAGTCTCAAATATTGAGAAGCTTACTAGAAATATAATTATTTTTTTTTCTCACACGGCCAGCGCAATGGCAAAAGTGTTGAGACACTAAACTCAGGTTCGAATCCCCCTCCTCGAATTACACAATAATGTCTTAGGTGCTACTTTAGTTATCTTTCGATGCCTCATATACATATGTCAAATATCTTCTGGGTAAAATCTATTATTAATCCACTAACTTTAAGGGTCGTCCTAATATAGTCCCTTAACTCAAAAAGTGATTCTTGAAGTCTCTTAACTCAACTTAAGTGTCCTATTTTGGTCTCTACAGTTAGTTCTACCATTATTTTGGATATAAATTACCTATGTGGCACATATATTACCACGTGGCAGTCTCTTTTATGATAAGAAGTGATTAAATTGGAAGAATAATAGAGTTCAAGCTAAAATTGGCACAAAAAATAATTTTAGGTATCTAAAAGGATAGTTAACCCAATCTTTGATTCAAACGTCGCCACCCCTCTCCGATTCAATCACCGTTGCTGCCCCTTTCCCTCTCTCCACCGACTCTCCATCTTCCTTCTTCCCGATCGACACTCCACCTTCCCATCCACAATTCCTCCAGTCACAGCTCCACTAACCAATTGCCAGATTAAAGAAGGAGAGAATCAGATCTAATGTACTATGTTATGTTGTACTATGTACTATGCTATGAATTACACAATAATGTCTTAGGTGCTACTTTAGTTATCTTTCGATGCCTCATATACATGTGTCAAATATCTCCCGAGGTAAAATCCATTATTAATCCACTAACTTTAAGGGTTGTCCTAATGTAGTCCTTTAACTCAAAAAGTGATTCTTAAAGTTTCTTACCTCAATTTAAGTGTCATATTTTGGTCCCTACCATTAGTTCGACCATTATTTTGGATGGGCGGCTTCGACGGTGGAGGTGGAGATGATGGGATACAGGCGGCAAATCACAATCGGGGCTCTCCCTGAGTGGCAGTTGTAGAGTAAGACAATGCGGTGAGAGCTGGAGGTGGAGTTGTAACTAACGGGGCTGTGGATAAATGGGAGAAGGTGGAGCGTAGGTCGAGAAAAAGGAAGATGGAGCATTGGCGGAGAAAAGAAGATGGGCAGGGAGGGCAATCAAATTGGAGAGGAATGAAGATTGGGTTAAGTATCTTTTTAAGTCCCTGAAATTACTTTTTATGTCAATTTTAGCTTGAACTTTATTGTTCTTCCAATATAATCACTTCTTATCATAAAAAAGACTACCATGCACATGATAATATATATGTCACATAAGTAATTTTTATCTAAAATAACGGTATAACTAACGGTAGAGACCAACATAGGACATTTAAGTTAAGTTAGGGAACTTTAAGAGTCACTTTTTGAATTAAGGAATTACATTAGAACAACCCTTAAAGTTAGGGGACTAAATATGGATTTTACCCAATATCTCCTCCTTAGAGTATAAATATTTTCCTCCAACCCTATAGACTTGTATAGTTTATTCCGCATACAAATAAAAAAATGTAATTTTATTTTAGTTTTTTGTTTCCAAGTTCTAGATATTTAAAAACTTACTAAAAGAATGGAAGTACTCACTTTTGCCCCAGTTATTGTCACTTTTCATTTTTATAACAAAGAAAGGGTCTACGGTTAAATTATTTATTTCCTTCAGAACTTGATGGCTAAATTCTTCATTTCCTTAAGAAGAAATTGCTAATTTCATGATACAGTTTTACATTAACAGATCAATACAAAATTAACAATGCTTCACTGCCTCCAGCTGGTGAGTTGATCAACAACAATGTCCCGTATTTGATAATATCAGAAAGTGAAGCATCCACTTAACCTTCTAACTTAGGTCACATGTTTTAATCTAGATGAACAAAAATTTGTTAACAAAACCCACAACCTAGTAGCACACCAAAAGTTTCCAGAAGTCTTGGAAACTTATAATCTAGCCAAACATTAATAACAAAAATTGGCAGCCTAAACTCTAAAGTGGCGTTCAGTTGTGAAATTTCTTTTTTTATTTTTCTTTTGTAAATTTTTTGTGATAAAACTTTGAGTAAATAGCCAATTTTAAGATAAATCTTGTTTTCTAAATTTTGGAAAACTTATTTGGTAAAATAAAAAATCTTATTTCAGATGTTTTCACTTTACACATGAATTTTTAGAAACTAAGAAAACATGATTTTTCACATCTATAAAACAAACTAGGGAAAAATCTAAATTTGGTCCCTTAATTATTTGGTTTGTCCTAAAATGGTCCCATAATTCTAAAAATGACTATTAAGGTCCCTTAACTCAAGCAGTGCGTTTAATTTGAGTCCTGTATATTATTTCTAGTGTTATTTCTAACTGCGACTGCATATATGGCATTTAATATCTCTGCTTGGTCCCACAAATGCCACTTGGCATGACAATAAGTAACAAGATTGGGAGAATAATAAATCTTAGACTCGAGTTAACAAAAAAATATAATTTTAGGTACTTAAAAAAAATTAAATAACTCAATCTTCCTCAATTCCAACCCAAAGCTCCCAATCTGCCCTCTTCTCCGACTGACGATAATGATCGGCCCTCTAGTCCGACGGCATTCATCTAACTGGCAACAAGGTGTTCTGAAAACCAAGCAAATTGGAGACCAGCTGGAGACGGTTAATGGAGACGGTGATGGACGGGATAGAGGTAGACAACAGGAGGAGGAAGAAAAGCAAAGACAAAGGTGAAAATCGATGGAGAAGCAAATCGATAGAAATCAACGAAGATGAATGGATAGAAATTGATGGAAATCGATGGAAATTGATGGAAATCGACAAGCCATCTTGCTGCTGCCCAACAAAATCGAAGGAGAAACCAAGGCGGGTCCAAGCGAAAGGTATAACTGCGTTCATTGGTGATTCTAGCAGCAGGTTAGGGATTTGAGTGGCGATTCGATGGCAGGGGAGGTTGCAGTGATTCCTTCCACCTCTCCTTCGACTTTTGTCACCTTTCAATGCATTTGATCTCTATCTTCGATCTCCATTGGTTTCTGTCTCGAATCGGCAACTAGAATCCCTCCTCCGTCGTCGATCTTTGTCATTTTCTATCCCTGTTGATTTCCTCCTTCGTATTTGATCTCCTCCTCTAGTCGACCTTCTCCGCCACCATATCGATTCATTCGTCTCCAGCCTGTTGGTCTCCAACTCCGTTCACCGTCTCCAGTTATTCGGCTCCGCCATATGCTTTTAACAATTGGGGTTTATCTATATTTTAGGTCCCATAATTTTGTGTTTGTGTCAATCTGTGTTTAAATTTTCATATCTGTACAAAATGGTCACCTATTTTAGTTAAAAGGAAAGCCACGTGGCACTATGGGTGCCACGTAGCAAGTTCCATCCAAATAACGGCTTTATTGACGGATGGGACTTGAATTGAGCGCACTGCTTGAGTTAAGGGACCTTAATAGTCATTTTTAAAGTTTGTGGACCATTTTAGGACAAACCAAATAATTAAGGGACTAAATTTGGATTTTACCCAAACAAACTATGTGTTCAAACTTTTATCAAAGGAAATTTGTAAAAGAAAAAATTAAAATATTTTCACATTCAAACACCACTCAAGTAGCTCACTTCCTACTATGGACCCTAGTGACCTCCTTGTTCCTCTCTTGACACAAGATTTGAGACTTTGAGGCTGCGGTTGACGGATACCAATTCTTGCAATAAGTGCAACTTTCTTCAGATTTGGTCTGCGGTAGTTGTCAACAATCTAGGATCATTCATTCAAATGCCTTGCTCAGTGCCAAAGAAATGACATGTCTTTTGCTTAAAATGTCAGAGTCAGGCAGCGAGCTTTTAATTTGGAAATGTGATTGTGATGATGACGAACAAAAAGGATGCGTTCACACCGTCTGATAAATGGGCCTCATGTGAGATCCACAACATTAGACGGCACAAACGTGTTCGTCACATCCGTCATCCATCACACTACAGGATCCCTTTCAATTAGACAAGTGTGGAGGCAAACATGCCACTAGCAGAAGACTATGCAAAAATTGCCGGTACCAGAGGACGTTAAAGATCATACAAAAACCAGTTGACAGTCGGACCAAAGCTCAGAAGCCAATCGTAACAAGCACATTTCGTCGGACACCCCTATGCATGATGGGGCGCTCTTCCATGTTAATAGATATCGGAATTCCTGACCATGATCAGGGAATAAAGCATTTGAATAATATATATATATATATATATATATAGTTCTAAACAAGACAACAGGCTACTTGACCAATAGCATATGGACCAATTCCAGGAAACAACTTATAACGTACAGAGATATCTCCATGTAAATACAAAACCACAAGTAAGTGACCTAGTAATAACAAACAAATTGCAAACTATTTGATCTTAAACCAAATTCCCTACCCACATTCTAACAACTCCTATGCCGGGCTATATATATTGAGAACCACAAATCACCTGACTTATTAAATAATGAACAATTCCACACAATTCAATGAATCTCAATTAAATTCTAAAACTGGGCAACAGGTATAGATTGGAATACCAGATGATTGACCACGGCCGCTCTGGGCATTTGGATTTTGGACCACTGGTATTGTTGGTCCCTTGCATTGCATGTTGGTAAGGAGTTTTTGACCCTTCGTTTTCTTTTTTTTTGATGCTCTTTTGAATAAAAATGGGTTGGGTAGACTAGAGTCCTCATTTCAGCCGGTTGTGTCAGATCTACAAAATCAGCATTTTGCCGCCGACCTTTGTCCTCCTGCCATTTACTGGACACCAAGTCACTCACGCATCAATCTACATCTGAGATCGCTCTAATAGCACCCAAAACTTTGGATAGTTGAAACTTGAGAGGCAAGGGAAAATAAGGATGGAGAAGGCTAAGAAATCTGTGCAAGCACTGTCCCAATGGATGGCTTTTGGTCCTGATATTTCCATTTCTTTTGCAATTTAACAGAAGGGAAATTAGCATCATTGCTTGTGCTTCCCCTAGTTCAAGTCAGTCATCCACCCAAAGGTAGGGTTCTACTTTCCCCCACTTCCCTTCCGATATATGGAAGGTTCTGTTGAGTACTAACATTATTAACATTGGAGATTTAGAGATTTTGAAAAGCTATTCAGCCATTAAATAAATTATCCATTAATACTTGTAATTCTTGCTGATTCATGATAAAATTATACTCAAATCAGCCCAATTATCACTTCTAGTCTTTCAACCACTTCAATACTTCACCGCCTCTAGATGTAAATGAGCAGAAAAGCATTCAATGGAAAGATATGCTCAAATCAGTCTATAACATCTGTTAAAACCACCGCGATACTTTTAACATGTTTTGCAATGTTAAAATCAAACCCTTTTGGGAGTCAAAAAGGCTTTGTGGGCGAAAGATAGCGAGTGAGAAGGTAAGCAGAATAACGTTATCCAGGATTTACTCCACAATGAAATGCATCACTGAATCCGTAAGCAAAGCAGAAGTATGAGCCATGAAAATCTTAAGTTCTAAACACCTGAATGCTGAACTCAAATTCATCATATCTCCAAAAGTTAACCAACCAAACGGAAACGAAAACAGAAACCAGTAGCCATATGGATCCTCTAAGAATGTCACTTCCTACCGCGGATCTTTGTTGCCTGCCTGTTCTTCTTCTTGACACCAGATTTGGAAACCTTGAGGCTACGGTTGACAGCACTAAGCCTTGCAAGTGCAGCCTTCTTCAGATCTGGTCTGTAGTAATTGTCCGCAACCTGGGATTATCAATATCAAATGCCTGTTTTAGTGCAAAAGAAATACAATGCAACTGGCCCAATAATTCAAACAGCGCGCACTAAAGCAATACAGACCAGATTTAATGATGAACAGAAACATGCCACAGGCTGAAGATTATGCAAAATGCAAAAGAAATTAAAAAAAAAATTAAAAACAATCTCAGAAGAAACAAGGAAACATACAACCATAACATTTACTGTATCGGCAAGTCTACTTCTTTCATCAAAACATTGCCAATGACACTTGAAAAATAACTTGATCAACCAACATCTTAGCCATAAAAGCAACATAAAATAGATAGTGTAAAACTTTTATTAGTCACTTGCTAGTACTAGAGGACACAATTCAAGAACCAACATAATTAAAAAAACCAGTGGCCCTGATGAAATAAGATCGAAAGCTCAGAAGCCAAGCGTAACAAGTATATCTCATTGTGGACCCCAAAATATGATGGAGCACCCTTACATGTTAGCTTTTCATCACAGCCATGCAACAGTTTTGACAATTACTTAACATGATCAGGCAATAAACCATTCCAGCCAAGAAAATAACAGGCTGCTCCACTAATAAAAAATAACAACCATCCCTTGTCAGAAAAGCTCGCAATGCAGAGGACTGAACAAGCAAAATCAGAACCAAAAGACGGTGACCCAGCAATGCTGAACAGTTTCGATAGAATTCTCTTTCAAATCAGATTCGTCCCTCACAATCTAACAACTCTACCACTAGGCTCCACGAAATACCTGATTGACCACGGCCTTGGCCATCCTGGGGAACTCCTTCCTCATGACAGATTTGTGAAGAGAACTGGCAGGCTTGCTCTGCTTCCTCTTCTTGGAGGTGGCGAGCAAAACCGACAGATCCTTCCCTGCAGCCTGAATTGTGACAGTTTTATTGTTCGCCAATCCTAACAATAACAAAAACCCAATAACATCAGCAGGTTTTTCACCAGAAAATCATCAGAAACCAAACATTGAAAGAGAGAAAATGAAAGAATCGGTTACCAGAGTGCTTGTAGGAGTTGAGGTTGTATAGATTGTTCGACTCCTTGCTGAACTGAACCTTGGCGTCTCCCCGACCAAACTGCTTCACCAAGAAACAGTTGTTCTTCTTCACGATCTCCCAGATCAGCTGCCCAGGAACAGTGGCCATTTTAGAGCCCTGTTTCATATCAGGGTGTTAGAACAGAACAGATAACCTTAAGCAGAAAGCGAAAACAGACAGTGGATACGTTCGTAAGATGAGAGAAATCAAAATCGGAAGCTACGGAAAGCAACTTACTACTTTTGCTGCAGTTTTGGGGTGGGGGGAGACGCTACGGCCAAGGTGTAAGACTGGACCTTTGATCTGACTAAAATGGCGAACATCTTATACAGTTCACAGTTGCCCAAAAAGTCCAAAACCCTAATTTTAGGTGTGACAATAATTAGATACCAATATCTTTTTTTTATTTTTTTTCGGAACTCATGCAAACTGGGCGTTTGGTCTAGTGGTATGATTCTCGCTTTGGGTGCGAGAGGTCCCGAGTTCGATTCTCGGAACGCCCCATTGGTTTTCACATTTTGCCTTGGGACGCCGCATCAGTCTTCGCATTTTGTCTTAGTTTACAAATTCAGTCCATCTCTGAAAACGAGAATTCGAGTGATGTGATCAACCAGGGTATTATTTTTTTCTTTTGCCTGATGGCCATAAATAACGCACAAGGGAGGAAAAAATAGAATTAACCAATGATCCAGACGAAAGAGCAGCTCTGGCCATCCGCCAGGTGAGCCCTGGAAACCTAAAATGACCTTATGAATGCCTTGGACAATTCGCACATCTTGCCAATGAGGTTGGGTGTCCTAAGCCAGAATCCAAAGTACTGGAGCCGAATCCAACAGCATCATAATCAACCATGAATTAAAGACTGAACAGATGGCCCTAAACTCCAAGGCCTAACAACATCCAGGAAGATGGAAACCTTGGCTGCAGCAAATAGAACCAACAATGGAACAGGCTCCTTGCTTGTACGACTTTTTGGATGATAAAAAAAATGATGTTTATAACACTTCATGGTAATTTAATGCCTTTCTTACTTCTTGAAGATAGAAGACACAGAAGCATGTCCTGTGGGAGGGATGCCCTTAATTGGATGGCTGCAACAGAAGTATGAGAGCCAAGGAGGAAATACAAATCATACTTACATAAATCGTTACTGCAGTGCTACCTTTTCATTAACATGCAAGGAAATTATTACAAAGCCAAAAAGCATATCAATATACTGATTTCCTTTTCCACATTCTTCCCTCATTTGCTTCCACTATTCTGTGACGAACTATAACAAACAAGGTACATATTCTCCTCTTCATTGTGCAAAATCACCATCGTCCGCCCGACACTGATGCGGCATGGGGGTGTGCTGCCACAAAGAGGGAAAAAAAAAACTGTACAATTATGAAAATCCAACATGTATTCGTTTCTCAAGACAGGTGATGCATTCTTCAGGATCACGGGAAAAAAATTATTGTTTAATACTTGCAGCTCAATAAATAATGCACCAGATCTTTAACCAGTGCAGCTGCAACAAAGTATATGCTGCTTAAAATTTTCAAAGCACACAAGCATCGACTTTCTTAACAGCTTCAGAAGTGTCTTTGTATACATTGACTTAACAGCTTCTGAAGTGGCTTCGTATATACCTTATTTTGAATGTTTGATGCAAAATCAAATGTCATAAAAAACCCAAGTTCCTTCTTCATCTTCCCTTCCAAATCCCCATTTCCACCTTACCTTGGGATGATCATTAATACAATTGGAGATGAGGCTGTTAACAGCCCTATAATCTTCTTCGCAGGGTATGAGCAATGCCATATCCAACAAATTGCTGCATCTATCCAATACAGAGCGGATAAACAAGCGTGTAATATGGAAATTACTATCCAGTACTGCCAAATGTGCGATGATCTCCTTCAATTCTTTAAACTCACCCCTACCTCCTAGACCTTCAGAGCAAAACAAGGCCTCTGCTTCTGACCAAGCCCCAGGCCCTAGTGCCAATGAGGTGATGTTCGGGAATGCGTCAAGTAAATGTTCGAAGCGAAATGTTTTGTTTTCAAGTGGTTCACCAGATCTCTTCAAATCCACTTTCAGCTTCCTGATTGTTGTACCTGATGGAAATACACTCAAAAGGCTATGAAGGCTTGATGTTTCAAGCCTAAGTTTTCGTAAATTGCTGAAGTCTTTTGCTATAAACTCATTTTCTTTTTCAAGTGAAAGATGGAAATCAGACAACAGTGGTGTATTAAGGACAAGTAACTTAGGCCTGACACACTCCAGTCTGAGTTTCGAAAGATTAGGAGCAACTATTGTCAAAGATAACGGGGCATTTGACACTGTCCAATGACAGGAATCAAGATGCAGGAGATCAATCTTTGGCTCCTTAAGTCCTCCAACCCCAATCAAATTTAGGGTTCGCAAACAGGGGAAGCAAGTGTTAACTTTGTCCAAGTCCTCATCATCGAGTCTGATGAACTCAAGTGTCAAACTTGTCAAGGAAGGCATCGGGCTCAAACCGTCAACTGACAGCCAAGCGTTCTTCAGCTCTAGTTCCTGAAGACTATAGCCTGCACAAGCAAAACAAACGTTACTACCAGTCCTACACTGCAAGATCAGCAATTAAAAAGCCATAATTCCTAAACACTGCCTTGATAATCTGCTAAAGAAAACAAATCTTCAGGACTTAGAATTTCTATTTTAAGAATAAAGACTAGACAAAATCTGATGGGCAAATTCTAATTTTGGTAATTTATCTTGATCTAGATCAGACTTTGTTTCATTCAAGAACTGATGAGATTAACTTGCTCATAATTAATCATCTTCAAGCACTGCCTAAAGAAACAAATATCGACCCTTTTCTTGTTTTCTCCATTTAATTGTCATTTCCCAATTCATGAAAGGAATTTCTGCAATCCAAATTGAAGGGCCAGAACTCACAGCAAGATGAAATCAAACCCAAAACCTCTGATCTCCGCCAGCAAGACTGGGACCAGAAATCCGAAATCGACAACTTCCTCAGTTCCCCAGAAAACCTAGGCAGCCAATGGTTCACGAACCTAGCGTCGCTTAGGTGCAAATCATCGGAATCGTCGTACTCGTCATTAGAAAGCTCCCTCAGAGACTGATCCACAGCGATGGAGACAGACACGAGCCGACGAAAATTGCCGACCAGGTCGAGAAAGACCGTCTTGAAAGGCTTGAGCCAGCGATTGCGGTTTGGCGACCGCGATTTAACGTAGTACGACGCAGTGCAGATGAGGTTGATGGAGCGGACGTCGCGGGCGAGCGAGTCCAGAGTCTTGGAGGCGAGCCGGCAGCGAGCAAGGTCGGCTGAATTGGTTAGTCGACTCAGGATGTCGACGATCAAAGGTTGCGGTAGATCCTCCATCCGACCGAGGAGTCAATTGAAAGTTTGACCGGCGAATGGTCGTTACTTCCGTTCATCTGCTAAGGATATCAGAAATTCAGAATCGTGTCCGCTTCATTCATTTTGCCCACAGTTTCGCTTAATGCTGGCCAACTACTGCAGCAACGAGTTTTATGCACGTAAAAATTTTCTGATATGGTCTACATCCTCGGGACTCAGTAAAGTTGATGCATGTCCCAATTTGGTGTCAGAGGACAGTGAGGACAATATTTTGAAATGATCGAAATTGAAGAGCAACAAATTTTTAATATTGTCTATCATTGTAAAGAAAGTTTTAGTTGTTACCGTCTCAACCGTTACTTTTGAATCAGCTTTTAGTGATGGAAAACATGTTATTTCTGAAAAATGAGTAAGGTTGCCATTTGATGTGGTTGAGATGTGTATCTACAATCGTGATTAAGGTATTACCGCCTTACGGCTATAAAGCTAAAAGAGTTCCGACGATGAAAAAGCCGATGAGATGGACCCTTAGATTTTTATAGCTTGTATTTGATTTGGTTATGCTATTAAGTATAGATTATAAGTTTTTTTTTTAATTTCAATTTTCTGGAACGTTTCACCATTTTCCATTGTAAGGCCCGTTTTCAACTTATGTAAGTGTTGCTTGACTTTAAAATTAATAAAATTGACACTACTAGTGTCATTTTATTCTTAATAAAATTAACAATCCTAATTTTTACGTGAAAATTTATTAAAAAAATACACAAAAAAAAAAAAGCAAGCCTAGGCCCAGCTTGACCCAGGATTGGGTTAGGACCGGACCAGGACCGGCACACCAACAGCCAAGCCGTGCCCGATACCTATGAGCCCAAGACCGTCCGGTCTGGTCCGGTCCCAGTCCGGGTCGGCCCATCTTGCCCCTCATAACGCAGTCCTTCAATTCATTGCTTGTACAAGGGGCCAGTAACATATGCTTGAGCCTTTGAGGCCATGCGATAGATGAAACGGCCTCTAGACTTGTTCAGATGCTTGAAACAGGAACCAGACTTGCTTCAAATGATTTCATGTAGCTAAATTATTGTAACTCTTATTGATGTCGAATTGGCTAGAGAAATATTGAGAAAGTAGAGACAAATCAGTCTGAGCCAAATTGTTGTACATGATCAGGGCCTGAATCAATGCTCGCGCCTGCAGATTGTGATCCCATCACCCAAGGGTGCATGCGAAATTTGAATGCGGGGGTCAGAGGCAAGCAATCGGTTAAGCTCAAGGGTGTATCGTCTGCCCTCTCTAAACATCTCCGGTGTGTGCTCTTCAGGCATTCCCACCGTGCCCATCCACAGCGTGTTATCATATACGATCATCCCTCCTACTCTTACCAGTTTCATCAGCCTCTCATGGTAGTTCCAGGAGTTTATCTTGTCTGCATCGACGAATGCAAAGTCGAAACTGCCTTCATTCTTGGGCTGCAAGAAGTTGCAAATGTGAACCAGGCATATGGCTAGAAAGAAGCATTTTGTTTTGAGTTGGTGAACCTTACATCTTTGAGTAGATCATCAAGGACTGGGAGAGCCTCCGATTCTATGAAGTCGATCTTCTGTTCCAGTTTGGCTTTCTTAATGATAGGTAGTCCTATTTCATCATATGCCTCCCTATTCAAATCAATGGCTAGTATCTGCAGAGGTACACCAGCATCAGAACTTTTATAGGAGTCCCAGTCAAGAGTCGAACTTTACACGTTATGGCCTGTTCTTGTTTCTTGCTTACCTTGCCATCCTCTGGAATTGTCAGAGCAGTGAGAAGAAGAGAGTAACCGGTGAAAACCCCGATCTCAATTGTTCTCCTGGGATTGATTAGCTTCAAGAGCATGGTCATCAACTGGCCAGCATCAGGTGAAGTGGCCATTATAGCCCTGCAAAGACAAGACCACCTAGTTACTGATACAAAAAGAACTCGTCCACTGATAAGCATCAAAGGATGTGTTAATATGTTCACATATAGATCAAACATTTTTCACAGGCTTTCCGAGATGAAGTATAATGGATATTATAGGATAGATCCTAGAAGAGATAATTAATTTAAATCTAGCATGATACAAGGAAGAGCTATTTAACCTTGGGTGGGTTGCATTGACATGTCTTAGCTCCTTCAAGGGCTCTGGTTCACGAGGATACACACTTGTCTCCAGGACATACTGTAGCTTAACATAAAATTCATGATTGATAGTTAAAAAATTTTTTAAAAAAAAAAAAAAAGAATTCTTTGTTCAACGAGGAAAAGGATATGGACTTGAAAATCTTGAAAGATAACATAAAACTCTTATCACCTGATACAACTCTTCACTCTGCAGTAGGCCTTTGGAGCTAAATTCTGACTTTTTGTCTCCTTTCGACATATGAAGAACTTGGTCTATCTCTTTTAATTGCAGATTGGAAAGAAAACCTGGAAACGATCTCTTTAGATGATGGTCAACGAATTCCGCAAAATGAAACCAGACATAAGAAAAGATGATGATCAAATTTTGAATTTTGATTCTCCTAAATTCAAACAAAAATTGAAGAAAATGCAGAAAAACAACCTGTTGAAACTAGGTGAGGAACCAGGTGAAGAAAGTATGGTGCTTCCTGGCCTGATTCCGAGAAGAAATGGTAAGCGGCCGTGACTGATGGGCAAGATAAATAGAAAATTGAGGATGCGTTAATTATAATTTGCTCTCAAGGTTCAGGCGATATTACATTTTTTCTCATTTATTTCAGAAATATAAATGTTACCATATATTACACTTTATCCTCTTTAAAAAAAGTTATTTTTATTTACAAAAAAAATTAATAATTTAAAATATTTATTAATTTTTAAAAAGTACCATATGTACTGAAACTATTAAAAAAATAATTACTGTACAATTTAAATTAAAATTTTAAAACTACTATTAAACTCGAAGCTAGATAATAAAAAGATAAAAAAGATAGGAGTCAAATATACATTTCTAAAATAAGAGGAAAATGTAATATCACATAAACCTGGGCAAAATTTTGATTAATCCATTGAGAATTTGGTGGATACTGGGTGCGTTGATGGATCAGTCAGAAGAAGAGCAGGCAGGGGTTTAGTTAGAGCAGGTAGAGGTTTAGTTAGGGCGTTGACGATTAGAAAACCAGTTTTTTGGGCCCGGTTTAAAACATAAGATATTAGATATCATCATATTTTGAATATTCCTTTTTTTTTTATGAATATGTTGAAGATCCGGATTTGCTTTTCTAATTTTTAGAAAACCAGAAGAATTATAAAAGAAATTTACGAGATATCCATTTTTTTAAAAAAAAAATTGTGATCCAAGCATGCTTTTATTGATTCCAAAAAATATGTGATAAATGCATTGATAGATTAAGTAATCCATGTAGTAAAAATATATTTTAAAAATATGAGTAAACCACTCCTTTTAAAAAAACTGTACTCACATAAATTTGCTCCTTTTTGTTTCCTTACAGAGTTATATTATATTCTAATTGTTTCCTTAGAGCATCTCCAACAGCTTCCCCATTTTGCAGTTTTTCTCCATTTTAGGGAATATAAAGCCATTTTTCACTCCAATAGTTTCCCCATCCTATTCTCTAAAATGGGGAATGGGATGAAAGAGAAGATCTCATTCCCTATTTCTGCAGAAACTCCAAAAATTTTTGGGGAATGAAAAATAACATTATCTCTTTCTCGTAAATGTTGTCTCATTTATTATTCACAACAATTAATTCATAATTTTATTTTCCTCCAAATTTCTTATAGAAATATAAACTTTTTATATGAAAATGGTATCTTAAAGACTCTATTTTATAAATTTATTTTTTTTGAATAAAAAAAAAAAAGTTAAAATAGTTATAGTACAAATTAATATGAATATTTTTAAAGTCAGACTTTAGTTAAAAAAATTAATTAAAATAGTCATTTTTTGTAAAACGGAAGACGTAATTTTTAAAATTTTTTAATAATATTTAATTATACAATAATTAATCTAGTCATTAATTTGAATTTGCTTTAAATCCATAATATTTAATTACTATATAATAAATACAAAATTCTACAAAATAGAGAAGCTGTTGGAGTTGGAGCAAAAAAATTATAGAGATTTTACTTTTTGCTTCCCCATCTTATAGAAATTTTGGGGAAGCTGTTGGAGATGCCCTTACATAGTTTTTTTTAGTCCCTAACCTATTAAATGTTTTGTTTTAGTCCTAAACCTATTAAAATATTTTGTTTTAGTCCTAAATCTAATGAGAACATTTCATTTTGGTCCCAATTTAATAAAATTTGTTAACTCAAAGTATTTGTTTGATAACAATATTTTAGATCATAATTTAAACTATCTGGTAACTATCTTATAATAAATTTAATCTGTAAAATAATTTTTTTATAATTAATAAAAAATTTAAGTCACTTCTTTTTCCTCTTTGTAAATTGAACTTATTTTATTCAGGAAGAAAAAACTATTAATTTAAATTTTCTATTTATTGTTAAAAATATTAAACTATTTAAATTTACTGGAAAACAGTTATCGAATATTTAAATTAGTACTTCAAAAGTTTCTATTAGGCAATTATTCTGAGTTAATGAATTTCATCTAGTGAGGAACCAAAATGAAACAATTTTAATAGGTTTAGAACCAAAATAGAATATTTGATAGGTTAGGGACTAAAAGGAAACAATGACATAAGGTTATGGACCCTTTGTGAAATTTTCTCCTTTTTCTCTTAAAGTCTTCGTTTTTTAGTTAGGGCGGGCCGACACACATATAATGAAATCACGCGCTGGTAGCTGTATTCCGACCGCTCAGCGCATGAAGGCCGGTGCTTCTTCGCCGTCGTCTCATCATGGCAGCTGTAATAATCAATTAAAAATACAATTTTTATTCTTATATTTTATTTTTATTTTTATATTTTTTTAATTAATTTTAATTAAAAAATAATGTTATGTAGCTACAATAATCAATTAAAAATATAATTTTTATAATCTTACTAAATTTTTATGAACTTTTCTAGTTTAAAACATTAAAAAAGAAAAATTTATAAAAATTTAATAATATCATAAAAATTTATTTTTAAATGAATTATTACATCTACATAATATTAAATTTCAAATAAAATTGATTTTAGGTAAAAAAGATGTAAAAATAAAAATAAAACAGTTAAATTAAGTTAAAATGAATTGACATGTTGTGGTGATTTATTTTGAGACGCTAGCTTAGCTAGTACCAAAGCTATAGTGGACGACATTGGCGTTGGGGTGATTCCTTTACATTTGCGCCTGGGTTGCCCGTAGTTATGCTGTTTGGTTGGGAGGAATAAAGCCACTGTCCTATTGTCCTGTGCCGCTTCATTTGCTGCTCACTGCTTGTTGCTTTAGCCTATAGTGTGTCTTAACCTTAAAAATCAGTTATTGAAGTTAAAAAAACCAGTGTCTTTGGGGTCAGAAAATTGTTTCATACTTGAAATAGGTACTAAAATTCTAATTCAATCATAAAGGCTGAATAGTATCACTACATCCAGGCTCAAGAAATTATTGAGTGAGCCAACATATGTAACTGATCTATGGCCTCGATCAACGCTCACGCCTGCAGATAGTTATCCCATCGCCCAAAGGTGCATGTGAAATGTGAATGTTTGGATCAGATGCAAGCAGTCGGTTAAGCTCAATTACTGCCTGTCTGCTCTCTTGCATTCTCTCAGGCGTGTGCTCTTCAGCCATTGCTACAGTTCCGAACCACAGTGTGTTATCATATATGATTAGCCCCCCTACTCTTACCAGTTTCATCATCCTCTCATGGTAGTTGCAGTAGTTGGTCTTGTCTGCATCGATGAATGCGAAGTCAAAACTGCCTTCATTCTTGGGCTGCAAGAATTTGCAAATGAAATGAGTTTGTGATTACAGAGAAGCATCCTGAACTGGGTTGGTTAACCTTACATCTTTTAGTAGATCATCAAGGACCGGGAGTGCCTCAGATTCTATGAAGTCAATCTTGTCTTCCACTTTGGCTTTTTTAATGATAGGTACTCCTATCTCATATGTCTCTCTATTCTTATCTATGGCCAGTATCTGCAGAAGTTTGGATCAGTTAATTGGAGGGCAGAGTTTAAAAATTTATAGTTTTTTTTTATGACCTGTTGTGTTTCTTCTTACCTTGCCATCTTCTGGAATGGTCAGAGCAGTGAGGAGGAGAGAGTAACCGGTGAAAACTCCAAGCTCAATTGTTCGCCTAGCGTTGATTAGCTTCAGGAGCATGGCCATCAACTGGCCAGCATCAGGTGCAGTCGCCATAAGAGCACTGCAATAGGAAAAAGGTAACAGCTAGTTATGGCTATAAATTACTGTTACCAAAAATTGTCCATACTAGATGAGGCGAGGAAGAGCTAGTTGACCCTGGTTGGGACGCGGTGATGTGTCTTAGCTCCTTCAATGGCTCTGGTTCGCGTGGATACACACTCGTCTCCAGCACATACTGTAACATTTAGGTTAGTTTAACATCAAATTTTGTTGGATTTGTTGCCATGTTTTTTTTTTCAAGTTTTGATGGTAAGAAAACTAAGAAGTCTATAGTCAAATTTCAAAAATTTGTTTATTTTAATTCACCAATTTAGAACCTCCTATTGGTTGCACATGGGGTAATAAAAATTCTTAGATTTCATACCGTTTAGATGATAAAAAAACATTTCCTTTCATGAGGGACATGACATGGACTAAAATAAAATTTCAACTAAATCTAATGGTTTGTACTGCTCCAGTTTGGAGAAAAATAATGCCGATACGGACAATTCAACAAAGGAAGATAATTCGACGAAAGCTACTACTAAGAGCTACTACTAAGTAATGTGTTTTTGGGATTTTTAAATGAAGCTTGGAAGAGTAATTTCTTCACTTGCTGTGTAGAACTAGAACAAAAATTTGATAAACATATAACAAAATAATTCTTAATCACCTGGTACAGCTCTTTAGTCCGCAGTAGGCCTTTGGAGATAGGTTCTGGTATTCTGTTTGCTCCGTCCATATGAATTAAGATGATATGAATCTATCTCCTTTACCAGCAGACTTAAAAACAGAGAAGAAGAAAAAAACAGAGATTTTTCAGGCCTCAAGGATGATCATCAAATTCTGTGAAACAATGTTCAAACTGGAAAATGAGCTTCCATGAAGAGATAGCAGAAGAGGAGAGGACAATAACCTGAAATCAAGCGTCTTACGATTCAAGTTCTCCTGGAAACGAGCGACCATGGAAGAAACAAATGAGCACTGGGCAAAAGCAACATGCACACAGACACGAAAAAGAAGCAATAAATATTCTTTTATGTGAAAAGGGTACAAAAACAATAATGTTCTATCTGCACGGACGTCGGAGTGGAATCGGTCCAAGCCTTCTTTTTTTCAGAGATGCTTATTCTTCCTAATCAAGCCAAACAAACACGGTTCCATTAATATAACGTTCCGATGCCAATTATATTTGTCATTTTCCACTTTTTAAAATTAAAAAGGATAAAGTTTAGAAATTATTGGCAAAAAGTTTAGAAATTACAATATTTTGCCAAACTTTCATACCTGTGAATTATTTTTAAATAGATATAAATTGAGTAATACTAGATGTAGCTGAAGCTTTTTACATGACACATTTTGAGTGTCAATTCATAAAGCTAATAAAAAATTTTACATTTTTTTGTGTTTATCAATCTTATATTTTTTTACACTCTCTGGAAAAAAAAACTCCTGCAGTTACCCCTGGAGATTATACACAACTTCTGGAAAACTGTTAGTGCATCTAGTAAACTTCAATAAAATTTATTTTTAAAGAGTTAGCAATTGACCATTAGGATAAAGGGTGTACAGGACTAGAGTAAACCAGCCACAGAACAGGCGTGGCCAGAGCAGGCAAGGAACTGTTTTTACCGGACAGGACGATTACAAGAATGTTTCAGCGTTTATCTTAGCTAATAAATAAATGCCGCTACACATAGAAAGAGCAATGGCTTTTTTGAAATTAATTTCATAAGAGGATTTATTAACGCAATACAATATTTTTGGTATTAGTTATCCATGAGCCTACTATTGATTTATGAACAATTGGTTGCACGGTTGTGTTCCCATTGTTGAGATGTTTGACAATATCTACCGATGTTGATGTAACATGACGATAGTGATGGTCTTCATATCCGTATTTGTTTACCAATATATTAAGTAATCTCTGGAGTTGGTTCGCATTCCATTTGGGGAGCCTTCTAATAGACAGGTGGGGCAGTGATACCCCTTTTCATGGCACATCCTCAAACTTTTATCTATTGATCAGTTAAGGATCTAAGTTTAGAAATATAATAAAACTATACAAAATAAGTTATTTGCAATGTAACCTAAATAATAGGTTACAGGTTACACGGTATGTAATTCTGATTAAACGGTATGAGATTTAGATTAAGTGGTATCAAATTTAGGTTAAATGGTATTAGATTAAGATTCATGTGATATCAGATTCACATGGTATAAGAATCAGGTCAATGCGGTATGAGATTGAGGTTTTTATGGTATCAAGTTAATGTGGTATAGGATTTAGGTTACGTGGTATGTGATACAGGTTATGTAGTATATATGTGGTATAAGATTAAAGTTTTTTTTTTGTATGATATGTGATATTAAATTAGGTTATATGGTATATATATATGGTATGAGAATCAAGTTAATGTGACATACGAATCAGGTTAAGTGATATAAGATTCAAGTCCATGTGGAATATATATGGTATGAGATTCAGGTTATTGGAGTATGAGATTCAGGTTAAGTGATATGGATTCAGGTTCCCATTGAATGAATTCAGGTTTATGTGGTATGAGATTCAGATTCATTTGAAATGATATTCCAGTTTATTTGGTATGAGATTTAGGTTTATGTGATATATATGTGGTATGAGATTCAGGTTGAAATGATATATATGTGGTATGAGATTTAGGTTATGTGGTATATATGTGGTATGGAATTCAGGTTATGTGGTATATATGTGGTATGAGATTCAGGTTGAAATGGTATAAAATTCAGGTTCATGTGGTATGAGATTCAGGTTGTTGTAGTAGTAGGTTGATATGGTATGGGATTTAGGTTACATGGTATGTGATTTAGGTTATATAGTATATATGTGGTATTAGATTAAAGTTTTTTTTTTGTATGATATGAAATATAAAATTAGGTTATATGGTATATATATGGTATGAGAATCAAGTTAATGTGGTATAGGAATCAAGTTAAGTGGTATAAGATTCAAGTTTATGTGGAATATATATGGTATGAGATTCAGGTTGTTGGAGTATGAAATTCAAGGTAAGTGGTCTGGATTCAGGTTCCCATTGAATGAATTCAGGTTTATGTGGTATGAGATTCAGGTTCATTTGGCATGATATTCAAGTTTATTTTGTATGAGATTCAGGTTTATGTGGTATGAGATTCAGGTTGAAATGGTATAAGATTTAGGTTCATGTGATATGAGATTTATGTTGTTGTGGTATATAATTTAGGTTTAATAATATGAGATTCAAGAGATTTAGGTTCATGTAATATAAGATTTTGGTTGTTGTGGTATGGAATTAAGATTAATTGGCATGGAATTCAAGTTAAATGGTATGAGATTCAGGTACTTGTGGTATGAGATTCAGGTTGTTGTGGTATGAGATTCAGAATAAGTGATATAAGATTTAGGTTCATATGTGATGGCGTTGCGTTAACCATCGTTTACGATCCCGCCGTGGCTCCACGACAGGGGTGACAGGGACCTCCTGAGGAATGTCATGGGTGGCCGTCCTACGATAGAGAGCGGGGGCCATGAAGGATTTCCGGTGCAAGAAGGAGCCTGAAAAGGTTGACATCTTCAAGCGGTTCGGCCTGAAATATACAGAAAACATGGGTTAGGAGGTCCCCGGAGCGGTTTTCCGGGGAGGAGCCTCTGACGCCCAAGTCAGTGCCTCTAAATAGCAAAGAATTGGCATAAAATAGACTGGCTGGGAGTATTTTTCTGGCATGCACGTAAGGGGAAGCATCACGCCGGAGGCGTTTTTCCGGCATGCCTAGAGGAGAAGAGAGGAGAAAACTCGGACTCTGGAGTGTTCTCCAAAGCTCTTTTTTTTTTTAGCCCCCCTTGCCCAGAGTTTTTCCTGCTGTAAATAGGAGAAAATGAACTCTCCTGATGGTGACACGTGTAGGGACGGATAGGATCCATACCTCTTAAGCAGGAAAGTGGTCAGCCGTGTGCATGCTTTCTAGGGCAATGGTTTATCGAGAATTGTGTCTCAGTGTGCCAGAGCACGGACTACAGTGGTCTGTCAGAATGCTTGAGGTCAACGTCTAGGACGTACGGGCAAATATGTCAGAGACTCCTTCGTATCACCCATCACCCCTCCGAGGTCCCTCCGGCCGACGTTACCTTTTAAGTGGACGAGCAAGGACCTCTCCCCGGGGTGACACCGTTTCTTCGGGGTGTTCTCACTCTTCCGAAGTTGGTTCATTCGTCCTCTGATGGGGAGGCGATATAGTAACTTTCCGAGGTTGGTGCGATGGGTCTTCCGAGGTCGGATATGTCAGGCGTTTGGCCCCTCCTCCGAAGTTAGTGGCCAAGACCATGGCACTTCGGCCATCACATGCCCTCCTTCGGAAAGCCGAAGTATGACTTCGGCTTGTAGCCCTTTTGGGAGCACTTTCAGAGGATCCAGCTTATATCATTTGCAAGAAAGGTACTTCGCCATTTTAAGGGTGTAGTTTGCTCGGGCGAATGTCGCATACCTGCCTTTCGGCGTTGCCGAGATGTCCGAGATGTCCAATCTTATCTTTTCTGTCTTAAGTCAATGGACTGTCATGCCTTGAAACTAGGCGTGTCAATCTGGGGCTAGACCCAAATCTTTAGGATGTCAGAAAACATGCCCTAGTTTCTCGCGATGACCGACACGTGGCAAGCGTCAATTGGTATGGCACGTCTTTTTGCGCGGGAAGGGTAATTATGGTGACGTTTCACTCCCATGCAGCAGTTATGACGCCTTTTCAATTGCCCTTTCTTTGCTCTATATAAGCTTCCCCTTTGTCATTCTTTCCTTTTGCTCTTTTCTGTGCTCTCCCCCTTGCTCTCGCTTTCTCTCGCCTTTTTCATTTCTTTGAGCGACGGTCTGCACGGCGGAGCGATTTCCGGCCACTATTTACGACGGCATCCAGGAATCCTGATTTTGGCAAGGTTTTTCGTGAGTGCCTTCCTTGGGAGTCGTTCAACTTTTGCTAGTTTCTCAATTTCCCGAAGTCGTATTTTTTCAATTTTTGCTGATGCTTTCCTTATTTCCCGGAAACTCCTTTTTTGGCTAAACGCCTTTGGACTCGTACTGATGCTTTTCCCCCTTTTTCAGAGATGGCGGACGATTCTGCCGCCTACTACAAGAATCTCTTCCTTGGTCAAGTAGGGAAGGGAGAACAAGCAAAGAAAAGTGGCTCCAAAAGGCGCAAGTCTACTGGGAGCGGACCGTCTTCGGCCAAGAAGTCAAAGAAGAGAGCCCTTACTTCACCTTCCGAGGATGTGGTGGAGGTCGATGAAGTTATTGCTACTTCCGCCAAGGTTGATATCTCAACCGATGCGATGGCCACTTCCACCGACGCTACTGCAACCTTGGCCATGGTTGATGTTACTCCGTTATCCACCAGGGTTGTTACCCCCTCCGAAGTAGCTGCGACATCTTCTGAGGCCGATATTGCGGCGGCCAAGGTGCCCGCCGGAGTAGTTACCCTTTTCACTCCGTCGGGTCCCATCTCGCCCGTGGGGCTTTTAGGCTCTTTGCCCAAGAGTCCAACTATTCAAAAGTTGGATAGACGTCACAAGGACAAAGGTAAGTACATTCCGGCCTTTGCGGCGGACACTACCGAGGATACTACCGGGGTTGCACCAGGTTTGCTCCGAATACCTTCTTGCTCATAACTTATGTTTTCGGGGAGCCCTTCCTGACTCGCGCCCCTCCATTTTGCAGAGGACCGGGCGACCCCCGCATGGATGGCTGATCATGCCCGAAGACGGGCTCTTCGGGACTCCCTTCTCCCGAAAGACAAAATTCCGAGGGAGCCGTTTTGGTCTTTCACGGAAGACATGAACTTGTTTTCCGGGGATTGCCAAGAGATGGCTCCCCAGATGGCGAGGGGTGTTCTTACAGAAGCCTCTTCTAGGGCAGTTGCCGAGGAGTGCGCTTCTGGGGATATCCTCGCCACTAGAATTTCTGAACGCGCCGCTCAGGTAACCTTCTCTCTTTTTTGCCCAAGTGTTTTGCCTTTCCTTATGCTGCTTTCCCTGAGGATATTCTCCTTCTCTTTTCGCAGCTTTTGGGGTACAGTGAACACCTCCGATTTTGGGCGGCAGAGCAGTCTTCTGCCCGAGCTCGGGCTGAAAGTGAACTGGAGCAGGCTAGGCTCTTCTGTATTAACTTGGACATAGCCAATGTCGAGTTAGGGCGCATAGCCAGGGAGAAGGTTGCTCTGCTCCGGGATGAGTTCCTCATAGGCCAATCGGACCTTTTGAAGGACTTTTCCCGTAAAATGAGCGACCTTGGCGAGGAGGTTGTGCGCTTGACTTCGGCCAATGAGGTTATTCAGAAGGAGAAAGAAGAAGAAGCTGCCCTTCTGAAGAAGACTCTTGCCGAAAAGGCGGCTCTTCAAGCCAGGGTTTATTTTCTGAGGAGGAGTGCAGCGAAAAGGAGAAACGCGAAGGGATTGGTGCGGAGGATTGCCGGTCTGAAGGAGGAGATCCTGGGTCTCGAGAAAGAGGTTGCTGGTCTTGAGAATGAGGCGAACTCGCTAGATGTAGAGAGGGATAAAGCCGTCCAGATGTCGAAGGTGTCCTTTCAGGACGGCTTTTGTTTAGCTCGCCATCAATTTTTGCAACGCTATCCGGACCTCGATACCTCCTTTCTTTCGGCCCTGGATATTCCCAAGGGTCCTCGGTGGACTTGGTCGAAAGCTGATCACCTCAACCTGCCACCTGTTCCTTTACCTGCGCCGAAGGCGACGGCTAGAGACACGGGAGCTGGAACTTCTCGTGCTGCCGGGGATCCTTAAGCACCCTAGGGTTTTTCTTTTCGTGTTTCTCTTGTACTTCTTGTAATCTTCTCCTTATATCAATGAATTTTTTTCCTTCATAATTTTGGCTAAGTCTTTTGATCAATCTTTCGGTTTCCCAATTGTCCCGAGCACTTTCGGTTAGAGGACTTCAGAAACACGCTTCTTTTGTTTCCTCGTTGTCCCGAACTCTTTCGGTTTGGAGGCTTCGGAAGCATACTTCTTTTGCTTGTTTTTCCAAGTATTTTTTCGGGCGATCTTGCGTAGTTGGTGAAGTTCCCTTGGGCAAATTTTTAGCCTACCCTTGTTCGGCCGTATTCGGTACACTTTGATGACCCTGCCAACCTCGGGAGGAACAGAAGATTTCTGGGAGTGCATGCTTTGTCCTTGTTCGGCGATTCTTCTCAGACAGGAGAAAACTTTTTAGTACTCAGACGAATTCCTGGCTTGCACTATTTCTTGTCTGAAAATTCTAAGTATAGAATTTCTTGAAGGTGCCCAGGTGCCTTGTTCCTCAGTTTTTCTCCCTTCGGTGTTGCCGAGGTCGTATACTCTCTTTCGGACCTCACCGAGCAAGGCTCTTTCCTGTTTGGCCGAAGCACCCCACGTGATGGTTTTTCGGGATTCGGCCTTTCGGAGAGCGAGATCTCCCTTCCGTATTCCTCTTGTCCTTCCATGCAGGTTCGCACTTATCGCCAATTTTCGCTGAAAAAACCTTTCTTTTGAGTTTGGCCGTTTCTCAGTGTTCATCAACTAGGGCGAGCTTAATTCTCACTCCGAGGTGATTTCTTCTTTTGCCGGACACCTGTCGGCCAAATTACTTTTGTAGGGATAATGGTCTCTGTAGTGACGGCTAGGGGTCTTCGGAAAACCATTCCCTGGCCTTTCTGCTGGCTGACTTCGTTTTATCGGCTATCAAAGACTTTTCATGCGAACACTAGATTGCCTTTGAGCGTGCGTGCTTCAGCCTTGTTCTGCGGGTAACCTGTGCAGGAGAAAAGAGAAATTTTTCTAAGTATTGTTTACCTAAAAATTCTAAGTATAGAACAAAATTCTAGGTATAGAATTCTTTTGAGGTATTTCTTAATTTTCTCCCTTTGATGCTGCCAAGCTGATGATGCTCTCTTTCGGACCTTGCCTTGAATCAGGAGAAGTCCTTTTGGTGGCCGAAGTTCTCCCCTGAGGCAGTTCTCGGGGTTGTGTTTTGGCCTTTTGGAGAATGAAGTCTCCTTTTGTCGTTCGGGGCATTTTTGCGCCCACGGCCATCTTTTGCGGAGGAAACACTTCTCCAGAGTTTGTTCATGCTTCTGGGAGTGGCTCGAGTTCGGTTTCCCGATTTGCGGCTATTTCTTTTTTTTCTCTCTTTTTTTTTTTTGCCGAGCATTCCTCCCGAGCTCGTTCTTCCTTCCTCCGAATACTCGCGCTTTACTTGGTAGCTTTATTGCTCCAAGTGGGCACTGGCCTTTGCAGGCGAGTAAGGAAGGTTTTTTCTCCCTGTAGTTTTTCGGAAGACTTGCTTGATAATTCCCAGCAGGAATTTTATCGGCCCTGCTGGACCTTCTCCTTTTGCTTCTTCCGACTTTTTCATAGTCCCCGATGTGTAATTCTATTCGGGGACTTCCACTTGCTTGTTACTTCAAAACTAAGCTGGTGGACCAAAGTATCTTTTAACTTCGGAGGTAATGGCTAACTTTTTGGCCTCCTTCGCCTAAAGGCTGAAGCCCTTTATGCTGCTGGCAATAATGTGCCATCTCCGCGCATCATGTTCCTTTAAGCAGGCTTTTGTATGCTTTTTGCCTGCTTGATCAGTAGGGGCTTCGCCAAACGAGGTGGTTTACTGTTTTCTCGTAGCATTTTGCTTCAGGCTTTGTTGGCAGTGAACCGTATCTGCTGAGGGCTGAGGGCAGTCTCTCGGAATTCCCCACTCCGATGGGAGTATTTTGGGCATTTTATTCCGAAGGCCGTCTTTCGGGTGCTGGTACATTTTTTGGCCATTCTCGCCCTTCTTGGGCGCGTCTATTCGCACCTCTTTTTGCGCGCTGCTCTGCACCTCTTTCTGCCGATGCCTCTCTATAATGGGCCTGAGCTTTCCTTCCAACGTTGTTCTTCCTCAATCAAGGAAAGATTATCCGGAACATTTTCTGTACTTTTTTCCATTTCATCAGAATCTTTGGAAGATGGCTCTTTGCGGGGCATTTTCCTTCCCTTATCCCAGGTTTTTGTTCCCAATAATGCTGGTCTTGGGTGATTCACGACTTTGTTAACCGAATATGCTAACTCAGCCGTTTTCCCCATCCTCGGGCCTCCGAAGTATCATTCCAGTGTCGTAGTGTTTTTGCGCCTGGAACCCCTTCGGTCGGGAGTTTTTGTCTTTCGCCTATGTTCGGTCTTCGTTGGATTTCCCCTTTTTCTGTTTCTGGACTTTCGGCAATGGTCCGCTGTCGCCTGGGGTTATAATGTCCCCTCTAGACCTGTGCGCGATGCAATATCTTTGGAGTTCGGCGCACTTACCGGTTTACTCTCTTCCCTTTGACGTCGCGCAGGGGTGACTCCTTTTTTGGATGATGGTAGTGTGTCCATTGGAGTAGGATCATAGTCTTTTTGCCTGTTTAATATCAACGCGTAGGCGTCTTTTCGGGGGAGTGGGTTCGGTGTTACTGTCTGAGGGACAGCAACCTTCCTTTGGTACGAACTCTTTTGACGGGGGGGTCTGGTCGGCACCGATCCTACCTTTCCCGCCTATCATATTTCGAGGGGAAGCACGTCCTTTGGATATTCTCCCCACAGCTCTTTGTTTCCCCCGGCTCTTGGGTCACCCCTACTCCCCTCGTCGAAAGGATCGAGAGAGAAGACTTCGGCTCGACATTTGCACACGAACATCTTCGGCCTATCTACTGCAGTATTTTGACCACGGCGACACGTGGAAAATTATGCAGGAAAGCCACGGTGATATCCGAAGGATGATCATCCCCGGGATGGGAAATCCCTGTTCCTTAATTGTTCGGCCGCCGGGCAAGTCTCCGGCGCGGACGGGGGCCTCAGGGAGCCTTTTGTCCTTAGAACGCCGAGTTTCTGACCACGGCTGCCTAAATAAGTTCCCACAGACGGCGCCAAATGATGGCGTTTGGTTAGCCATTGTTTACGATCCCACCGTGGCTCCACGACGGAGTTGACAGGGACCTCCTGAGGAATGTCATAGGTGGCCGTCCTACGATGGAGAGCGGGGGCCATGAAGGATTTTCGGTGCAGGAAGGAGCCTGAAAAAGCTGACATCCTCAAGTGGTTCGGCCTGAAATATACAGAGAACAGGGGTTAGGAGGTCCCCGGAGCGGTTTTCTGCGGAGGAGCCTCCGACGCCCAAGTCAGTGCCTCTAAATAGCAAAGAATAGGCATAAAATAGACTGGCTGGGGGTATTTTTCTGGCATGCACATAAGGAGAAGCATCACGCCAGAGGCATTTTTCTGGCATGCCTAAAGGAGAAAAGAGGAGAAAACTGGGACTCTGGAGTATTCTCCAAAGCTCCTGTCCAGCCCCCCCTTTCCTTTTTTGCCCAGAGTTTTTCCTGCTGTAAATAGGAGAAAATGAACCCTCCTGATCGTGACACGTGTATGGACGGATAGGATCCGTACTTCTTAAGCAGGAAAGTGGTCAGCCGTGTGCAGGCTTTCTCGGGCAATGGTTTATCGAGAATTGTGTCTCAGTGTGCCGGAGCACGGACTTCAGTGGCCTGTCAGAATGCTTGAGGTCAACGTCTAGGACGTACGGGCAAATATGTCAAAGACTCCTTCGTATCACCCATCACCCCTCCGAGGTCCCTCCGGCCGACGTTACCTTTTAAGTGGACGAGCAAGGACCTCTCCCCGGGGTGACACCGTTTCTTCGGGGTGTTCTCACTCTTCCAAAGTTGGTTCATTCGTCCTCTGATGGGGAGGCGATACAGTAACTTTCCGAGGTTGGTGCGATGGGTCTTCCGAGGTCGGATATGTCAGATGTTTGGCCCCTCCTCTGAAGTTAGTGGCCAAGACCATGGCACTTCGGTCATCAATATGGTATGAGATTTAGGTTCATTTGGTATGAGATTTTGGTTGTTGTGATTTGTGATTCAGGTTAAATGGTATGAGATTTAGGTTAACTGACATGAGATTTAGGTTAAATAGCATGAGATTCAAGATAAGTGGTATAAAATTCCGGTTTATATGGTATAAGATTCGAATTGTTGTGATACAAGATTCCAAACAAGTAAATATATGTCAGTTAATAGGACTAAACCATGAAACAAAGACTTAAATTAAATAAGGACCGAACCATAAAATAGAAACTGTATAAAATTAAATGTTGTCAATTAAATGAATAACTAAATAATATTGTCAGTGAATGAACCATAAAATGGGAAGGAGATAAAGACTAAAACAAATAAATAAAATAGCAATTAATGGACAACTTAAATTATTTTTTTGTGTGTAAACATACAAAATAACTATAAAAAGGTACTGTAAAAACTGAAATTACTAAAAGATTGTTATACTAAAATATGATTTAGGATTTTAGAAATTTTTAAATGTAATATATATATATATGTAATAAATGAAAACTTATGACTTCTAAATAACTTAAATTTAACAAATCTTGTTAAGGTGTGGAAGTTGCTCAATAAACCATTGAATTTGTTAACAACTTTGGAAAATAATTGTCAGATATAAACATGCAATTGTAATATTTTGGGAAAGTTTAAGGGAAACCTGTTCAGATTACGCAGCTTGACAATTCAATGAGGGACATTTTTATGGTTCAACCAAAGCGCACCTATTCAGTAGAAAAATAAATGATAGGGTTTTCGATTTAGTACAGAGGAAAGGGTTCTAGTTTGAGGCTGGACTTTTAGGGTTTAGGGGGCTGAATAGTGTTGTTACATGGTAAATATCTCACATGGTTAAGTCAAGGGGTCAATTAAAGCTTTACATTATGGTAAGGCCTCTCCACTCATGGTGAATTGTTTTTGATTGGATGCTTTAACGTGGTATAAGAGCCTAACATTTACAGTGCTCCATTTGTCAAGTTGTAAGCCCCTGTCCTTGTCGTGGTTCACACGACATAGCCATTTTAGTAGTCTCACCAGCCTGCATGCAAGAGGTGTGCTAAGTGGTAAATGTCCCACTTGGTTAAGTAAACAGGTCAATTAAAGCTTTGAATTATGGTAAGGCCTCTCCAATTATTGCCAATTGGTTTTGAGTTTGATGTTTTAACAAGTGTTTATCGAGTAAAGGAAGAATAAAACAGAGAAAAAGAAAGCTTGAAATTGCACATCAACCTAAGGCCCTATGCATCAGACTTAGGTCTATATTGTCATGCCCTTTCCTTGCATAGACATGAGGCTATAAGAAAAAGAGAAGAGATTACTTGAAATTTGCAAGGAATAGAAGCTAATGGGCAAAACAATGAAACAAAGTGGGTTTTGTACGGAAAGTTACATCATGAGGCTGAATTACAAGACCAAAAAAAAAAAACCTTTGTGGCCAGACTTGTAAAGTCAGGGTTAGGTACTTATTTGACAAGGAGGTTACTTGAGGGCTGGATTGAAACATCAGAGATGAAAATTGTGCAAAAAAAATTATATAAGGAACAATGTGGACAAGAAGGAAAATCTTGGGCACAATTAAAGATAACAGAAAATATGGAAGCCCAAAAGGAGAGTTAAGCCCCATAACCAGGAGGTGTCGGGTAAGGCTTCCTTAAGCCAAAAATCTGCTTGTTTGCTCTACCTTGACCCGAAGAAATGCAAAGAAGAAAAAAAGTCAGGCCTGGAATTAGTCCAGCAATGAAGGAGAAATGAGAGATTAGTACCCAGAAGCATATTAAGCGCGAGAAAGGCTACATTTTGCTGGGAAGATAGATTTCTTTGATGGCAAGACAAAAATTTTGACTTGGGTAGCAGCGGCAGGTGATGAATACTCATAAGTGTATTGTTATTAAAGGTTTAAATCATCATTATACACTTTGAGTATGATTAATTTCTATATTCTGAGTTTTTTTTTCCACCATGTCACTATTCACATGTTTTTACTATTCATAGTTACTATTCACCGGCTTACTCTTCATACACGTATTCACTGTATATACGTGATTTACTGTTCATTAATATTAAAATATATATATTAAATAATTATTTTTTTATGTTGGGAAAAATCATCATTTAGCTGCCATTCACAAGAAAAAAAATCATATCTGAAGCTGTAAGTATCAGAACTGAGTGATTCCAAATTTATCTGAAAGGCAACACATAGATCTTCAACTCTGCTTTATTCTGCAAGCTAGTTTGATCATTTTCATTGCCGAAATCTGATTATAGATGAGACCATTCGTTCTTTTGTGTGCCGAAGAGCAGTTTCAGCAGAAAAATCATAACTTGAGCTAAGGATCTCCGATTTGAATGAGCAAGCTATCAATTCGAAGCTCAAGAGAAGATCTACAACTTCCAAGCTTTAAGGAAGAGTTGATCTGATGTCTACAATGGTCGAAAAATTAAAAGAATTTGTGGCCTGCCATTATTGATTTGTATTTACCTACATTTTATCATTTTATTTTTACCATTTCACCCACCTTAAAACTCTATACATAGGCACCTTGGGCAGAGGGTGAAGGATGCCATTTTTCTTAGGCTTCATTTATGTTCTTGTATCATTTTTAGATTTTCTTCTTTGTTCTTGTTCTTATTTTCAATACCAAAACTCTGTCCAAGTTTTTTCCCGTTCATTTTTTTGTTCTTCTTTTGATATTTCAATCCATGTTTATTTCATGTTTCTACATGTTGCTTACTTTTATTATGGCTAACTAATCTTCTTTTTGCTAAGGTGAAAAGGAGAAGCTTTTGGTGTAGAGGTTATGATTGATTTGAATGGATCACAACGTTAACGATATTTTCTTCCTTAATCTATTTAACTTGCCTCCTTGTTAAGTGACAGTCTTAATTCATCATAGTCAATCATTGGTACAAAAGCTGCTTGATTCCCTCTCTAGAATATGGCTCTACCGGCTATATTGGAATCTTGAGTTATTATTGACAAAGATTGGCATGATGGATACTTGAACCTATTAGCAAGCGTTGGTGTTTTAAAATCAATGAAAGTTAATACTAACTAAATTCCCCTATTAGGACCTCCTTTATGTGTGAATCCTAATTGAGTGGTAAGATGGGCTAAAATTAATCATAACTGATATACTAAAAGTGGATCCCCCAACCTTAGCTATTTTATTTGAATTTCAATTTTAATTCACACTTGTTCACACCTTTCACCAAAACTTTTTTTATTAAAACTTCAATTTGTATTTCTTAATTCATTTCCCTGTGGTTCAACACTCGGACTCCCGAGATTTTATTATTTGTGATAACCTACACTTGGGTTACAATTGCTAGAGTGCAGTAGTAGGCTATTCGATGAATCTAAGGAGGCTTGCTCTTGATTCATAGCTGCATGCCACAAGTTTATTGGATTTCAAGTTTACTTGTATATTACGTATGGATAAATTGATTGAAACCAATGATATATGGTTTCAGCAGGTTTGTACATGAAAGGCATCATTGTACGATCTAGGAAGTAATCAAGTGAGGGACGATTCTACAAACTCAAAGTCAGATTCTGTTATTGTTTGCATTGTTGGAATTCTTGAAAGCTGCTGGATATGAAGACTGCTAGATGACTCAGGATACAATGGCATGGCCGAATGGCTGTATATGAGGGGGCAAAAGTCCTAGGCCAAAAGGCTGTATGAGAAAGCCAAATGATTCTATGAAATTATGGGGCTAAGGACATACAGGATGTCTATGTTATATTATATTCTAGCTAGAATATGTTGGAAACAAGCATTAGGGTCTTGTTCTAGGTGTGGCCAGCCTTTTACAAAGACCTGGAGCTCTAAGTATCCTAAACCAAAAATCTAAAACTTAATAAGGTTTAATATGAAAACCTAAACCTATGAGTATGGATGCTTGCTAGGCCCCAAGGCTATTTACTCAATTGGTGTTGTGGTGTGTGTGTTGTGTGCTTTTGTGATTGGATGTGTGTGTTGACCATTTATATTTTCTGTATTTATTTGTGTATATATATATTGCCCTATGTTTCTATTTTTCTTTTGATTGCAGGTAATTGAGCTAAATGTTGAGGCAATGTTGCCATTAAACTGAAAATTTGGCTTTGTGTATGTTAATGCCATTATTGAGTTTCACATGGAACTCATCCCCCTTACATCTACAGTGTTGTAGATTAAAAAGAGCTGCGGTGGTCAAGCCAACTTGGAGCTAAAGAAGCAAGGTTTCTTTCTCGGCTGTAAGCTAGAAGACCAAGTCCTGGATATTGGACTTCTAAGTCCTAGACCCTACTGTACTTCATGTATCATATTTGATTCTTAAGCTGTAAAGCTGTTGTATTGAATCCAAACATTTGATCAGTATTTCAATGAAATAAAGGGGTGATTACCAATTTTATTTCATACATTCTTTAATCATTAATTTTGATCAAGTTTTGGTTCAAGAGGTTATGTCCCAAGTTGCCTAGCTGTATTACATTGCTCATAGACCATGTGAATGCACAAAGTGCATAGAACAGGGGCAGTTTGGGCCGTGACATATATTGCGTAGCATAATCCAAGAAAGCATTAAGCTCTCAACTTCTCTAAAATAATGAACCGTACAAATTTTTGAAGCGATTACATGCTTGTATGAAGCTTTATATGCCCTATTCCTTCGAGGTTAAGAAAACCAATTCTTATTTGTACCCAAAACCCATCCCCCCCCTAACAACAAAAAAAAAGCCTAATCATTGGATCGCTTTTACAAGCAAATAAATAACTCCTAAACAAGAAAGAAAGCTTAAAAGACTCATAATAAATTCCATAAAAAATTCTGGAATTTCAAGCAGAGCTGGAAAATTACCAGAATACCCTTATCATTTGAAACTAATAAAAGGTAAGCTAAGTTAGGCTAGACTCCTCCTAAGAGCTATCTAGTGAATATAGGGAAAGATAGAATTGACAAAGAATCATTAACTAAAGTCCTACACCATTCTAATGTCACAATGTTATTAATGCCTATGCTTGCATTCTTCATCAGTTTTATTGATTCAAATAAATTTTAATGGGCTTATTATGGAAATGGAAATAAGGAGTTATTTGGGATTTTGGCCTTATACATTATAAATCTAAATGATTAAAGTCAACTATAAATTATTATTTGTTTAAGGTTACTTGTTAAAATGCATTATTTCCATTTTTACCTCTTTTTGTTCAAAACCAGTACAATTTAAAAGCTAATACATTATATGCCTAATGATCACTTGAATATTTTAAATATTATTTAGATTTTTATGAATTTATAAACCTATAAAGCTTAAAGAAATGAAAATTGATAAAAAAAATGCTTGCTTTTTACTAAAAAAAATGCTTTTCTGGCTTAAAGTGTGTTATTTAAATATATATAATTTTGGACGAATAATCACTGCATATAAAACTGAACACTTTTAATACATTATTATTATCCTAAACAAACTGGCCCTAAAATAGTAAGTGGAAATATGTTGTCTTGAATGGGTTAATTAGTTATAAGGGATGTCTCCTCACTTCCCAGATAGATCCTCTTGCTTTTAGATATAAGCACTGATTATTATCAGAGGATCAGTGAATCATTTTTTATTCTTTCTTTAAATGATAAATAGCTAGAATGTTAGGTGGTAATGGTTTTGTTTTGTCATCAGCCAGCGAAGAAGATCTTGTGGTTTCAACTGGTTAGCATGCAATGCGCCCACAAAATGAAAGCATTATTAGTTTGGTAGGTAAGAAGAACTTTAAGCAATACTTTCAATTAATATCTATAAATTTTTGGATAATTATTTATAGATGATTGAATGCGTGTACTTGTGCCCAATTTTTCTTTTAGCACTTTCTCCAATCACTACCTACCACATTAATATGTAGAATTCACTTCTTGAAAAGTTTTGTAGGTTTACAAGTACTCTGATCCCCTACTAAATAAGAGATATTACTCGATTCATTTATTTGTTTTGTAAGTTTGTAAGTTTTGTGGATTTATTTCATATTATCATCATTATGTGTGTGGGTGGGTGTGTTTTTTCCTATGTGAGCCAATTACGTTTTGGTCAAATGGTTCAAAGTTGTAAATTGAAATCCTTCCTTATGATCAGGGTTATGTTGGCAATAAATCAGCCGTCTTTCCCCTCCAATTGTTGGGCTATGATGTGGATCCAATAAATTCAGTGCAATTTTGTAACCATACAGGCAAGCTGTGTATATTATAACTCAAAGGTCTTAGAGCTTTGAACTGTGAATTGAGTTATCTCTGTATGATCATAATGAAAAATGTTGCATGAAATGAATTGATGGATCTAAGAAATTTCATAGGATACTCTACATTCAGAGGGCAAGTTCTGAATGGACAACAACTATGGGATTTAATAAAAGGCCTTAAAGCAAATGATTTATTATTCTACACTCGTTTACTGACAGGTAATTTAGTTTCACTAGCTATAGTCTGCATGAGGCATTGAAATTTATTTGTTGATTGTTGTATAAATAGTAGGATTATGAAATATTTGTAAAGTGCCAATGATCCTGTAGTGGCACTTCAGCAAAATTCTTAGTGGTCTAGTATTGGTTGCTTAGAAGTTATAAATGCTGCTTTACATTTGTTTCATTGCATTTTCGTTATTGTACTATATATGCTGGGTGTTTTATATTCTGTGCAAATGGTTGTGAATAGTAACCAGTTGAATTCCTTCAAAAGTGTTTCTAGTGTGAGTCTTTGAAGTGGATATTGCAGCTTTTTGTCCACATTAATAATTTATCTAGCCCATCATTTGTAACTTTAGGGTAAATGTTGCTATTGACCTGTAAGCTGTAACATTTGCAAAGAACACAAGCATAGGCATTAATCCTGTTATGGTACTAAATGATCTAGGATTTCAATTTTTTTTATTTTTAATTCATGGAGCTCTATATTTTTTATTGAGTTCTTGCGAGAATTTACTAACATCAAATGATGTGTAAATCTTTTCTAACATGATGATAGAGCTTTTCTTTTTGGTGTCTGGATTGCAGCAAACATGACAGCTTGATCACTAGGTTCTGCCTTTGTGATAATATGTTAACTATTTATAGTTTATACTTAGTTTGGATCAGTAAGGCTGCTTTTATCCCTGCTCAATTGGTGGAATATGTCCTTGTTGGTCTCTAGGTACTGAGTAGTAGTCATTAGGAAGACTTTTGTAATGTTTAAGCTACAATCGTCTTATACGTCAGGTTCTGCATTATAGGTGGTCAAATAAAGCCAACTGGTCAAAGGTTAGAACAGTTGGCAGTCTTTTTTGGAGGATTTATGGCGCTGCAATGCTATAGATAATTGGTGGTACTGTAGCTGGGTCACCTACCCCTCAAAAGTGCAACAGTTGATTTCTTGTTGTTTTGAATTAAGTATTATCTTGGACTGGTTTTTCACTTTACTGTGTATGCCAAAGTGTTTGCTTGTATGGTGAACTTATGCTATTCATAGTTGATTTTTTAAGCATCTCTATCACTTTGTTTGCTTGTATGCCAAAACTTAATTGCTTAAGCCTGTGCAAATTTTCTGATAAACTTAATTGCTTGAGCCTATGCGAATTTTCTGATATCTTGGTTTTTTAATGTATAAAATGGAAAAATTTTATGTTTGATTGGTTGCTAAAATTCATATTGTTGTTTTCTATTACCTTGACTTGTTGGTTGTGCAGGTTATATCGGTTCTGTTTCTTTTTTGAATACTGTTTTACAAGTTGTTGATAAGCTTCATTCAATAAATCCAAATCTCACCTACGGTAAGTAACTGATACATTACAGCATACAGTTGATCCTTCAACAGTCTGTTGGCTATTATTTTATCAAGTAAAAAGTGTTAAAGTTGGTATATCATTGCATGCAATCAGATAACTTGCTTAAAAAGCTTTTAGAAAGGTTTTACATATTGACATTTTGGTTAAAAGTTAGTTGTTTTCTCACCATTTTATGTCTAGCATGCATATTGCTTTTATTTGCAGGGTAACTCTTAATCAATAATTTCAAATATTGTTGCCAAACTTTTTTCTTTTTCCCATTTTCTATTTTTTTCTCTTTGTTTTTTGTTTTTGTTTTTCTAATAAGCCATCTTTCATGTCTATTAGATATGAAATGGAACCTAGCAATCATTAATACCCTTGCCAGCATTGTTTCCTCTGATACAATGACATGGACAATAATAGAGGTTGATTTTCACCAGCTCTCGAGTTAAAGTTTGTTGTTAACGCACCATAGAAGACACAACCTGAGGTTGTTAAAGTTTTATTCAGTTTGTATCTTAGGGCCAATTCGTTTGAGCTAAAGTCAACTAACTTTTTTAACTTTTACATTTTTTTTACTTGAAATCAATTTTATTTGAAAGCCAATGTTATATAGATACAATAATCAATTTGAAGGTAAATTTTTAGAATGTTGTTAAATTTTTATGAATTTTTCTTTTTTAAGGCTTGAAACTAGAAAAATTCATAAAAATTTAGTAAGATTATAAAAATTGTATTTTCAATTGATTATTGTAACTACATAATATTGGCTTTAATTAAAATTAGTTTCAAGTAAAAAAGATGTAAAAATAAAAATAAGTCATTTTGTAGTCAATTGACTAAAGTTAAAACAAATTGGGTGTTAACCTTTTTCTTAGACTCGGAGCTTATTTATAGAAATTTAGTTTTTTGGTGGGTCCTTTATAGGTAGAAATTTTCAATATAATCATTCCTTTTTTTAGAATACTTCCTTCCTTTAAAAAACAAGATTTCATGATCTATGTTCTATTTTTTTTGTTCTTTTTTTTTTTGTAAAATATTAATGATAAACATTCATATGTGTGCATGTTCTTCTGACCACATAAATTCTTGTAGTTGAAGTCTGTGCATGTACTATGCATGATAAACTAGTTCTACGCGTGCATGTACTGTGCATGTACTGGCTGAAGTCTGGCATGAACCTTTGCAGTTGTGATCCTGTGATGGGTGATGAAGGAAAGCTTTATGTCCCTCAAGAACTAGTATCAGAATATCGTGAAAGAGTATGTAAAACGAATCTTAATTGTTATACCCTACTCATTCCATATTATCCAAGTCTGGATTCAAATTTCATTTGGCTATTATTGAACTTAAAAATAACTAAAAAAGAATTATCCTTCAGAAAGATGTCTAGTGTATTTCTGATTAGTAACATGGTTTGATCAATCCTGAATATGTTTTTCTGGAGATTTCTTTGCATTTGTAATTTAGTTTTTTTTTCTGCAATGCTATTTATTTTCAGGTTGTCCCAGTGGCTTCAATGTTGACCCTGAACCAATTTGAAGCTGAACTTTTGACCAAGGCTAGGTAGTTTTATGACTCATTTTATGAGAGATAAAGTTTTCTTTTCTCTGGTATATATCATTGTGTTGTGTTGTATTGTCGAGTCATATAGCTTTTGAGTTTTCATATTTGTTTTGCCTTGTTCATTGAGATAGTGAGCATAGGTGTCAAAACTGTGAACTTGTATTTACCACTTTTTGAACAATTCTTCTGGTAGACTATGCAGTCTACGTTTCCTTTTGTATGAATCAGTAAAGCTTTTCATTGACAAGTGGCTTCTTGTTATTAACTTTTCAGGATTAGCTCATAAGATGATGGACGGGAAGCATGCAATATTCTTCATACTGCCAGTCCTCCAAAGGTTTGTCTATACTGCGTGGTGCATGCTGGACAACCTCTTCGTCTCACACGTACACACTGATGCACCGATAAGAACATGTGCCTGGAAAAAAGAAAGGAAAAAGGAGGTCAAATTATCATAAACCAAGTCAGTGAAGTTATTAGGCACCTTAATACAATGAAATACGGAGCATTTTGTGCTATATTTTCCTGTGGGTTAAAAAATAATTGTTTGAGGAAATGGACATTTGATGCTCAAAGGCCTATCAAATTAGTGCTAAGATGTTGCTGTCATTCTGTTATTAATTAACTGCCATTAAAGATTTAATATGCAAATGACCTTTGATAAAGAATGTGTAATTGACATGGTCAGTAAACATATAAAGTCACCACAATTGTACATAGAAGGTTTTGCTGCTGTCTTGTGATTCCAAACTTCATTTATCTCACTTAAGCTCTGGAAAGTTCATTAGTTTCTTAATTCTGATGGTTTATGGATCACATTTTTCTTTTTAAGGGAAAATTACTTCATCGAAAACTGCCAGTAATAATTTTTGAAGCCTTTTGTGTTTAACTGAAAAACATGTCATGCCTTCCTTTGTTTTGGATTTAACACCTTAGTATATAACAAATATTTGGATGTTGGTCATTATTCATGTTGTGATTACAAGCATTAACATTGAAGGCAATCATCAAAAGGAGAACGTGGTGGATTTTTCTTTCTTGTTTAATTGTAACTTGCAACTGTAATATCAACTAATATTTTAGCTGAGAAGTTCATATGATTTAATTCATGGCCATCAGATATACTTGCACAACATTCTTGCTTCTCTAGTCCATCACAAAAAAGCCTTATCTTACAATTATGGGTTCCTATCAATGTGGTTTCAAATAAGGCAATTTATCTTACATGTTGCTGTTATAATTGTTGAAAAATGTTTGTCACTCTAATTTTTCTGTTATTATATGTGAATGATGACTTGAACAATGCACTTGTTAACATCTAAGAGTCTATTTTGGAAGTTGATTCTGACTTCAAATTATCATTGTTTGTGCTTTCTATCATGAGATTCATATGCTATAGTGTGAACGTTTTATATTTTTCAACTGAAAGGGTGATTTTGATAGGGACATTCTCCTGAGCAGTTCAAGATATTGATCCCGAAAATTCCGACATATTTCACGGTATGCAAAATTTATCTCTTTAGATGGTTTATTTATGAGATGATGACTCAATTGTTCTTGTTGCTAAAAGAAAGTGCTCTTATCACCACTGGCTTAGTTGCTTAGTTCCCTTCACCTGACTAACTCTTTGATTATGTGTATGGCAATATTTATTACCAAAAGTAGTGGTAAGTTTTAGTGCACCAAAGATAAATAAAAATAAAAACAAATATTCCATAATGTGCAAGTGATTGTCTTTACGTATGCCAAGGACCAAAAGGTGCTTTTGAATAGAACATGAATTCAAACGGAGTTCACATAACATCAGTAAAAGGGGAAAATAAATAATTGCTTCATAGCTATGAAAAATTGAGTCAACTTCTTATCCCTAAATTTCATTGATTTATATTCTGGTAGTTCTGTGTGTGGAGCGAGGACGAGGATAGTGATGAGTTTCTATGAGACTAACCTCTTTTTTTTGCACCATGTTAGTCTTGGGAATTGACAGGATAGGATCTGTGATATTACTTGCAATGTTTTTTTATCTAGTAGCATTAAAATGGTCTAGGAAACCCCAGTGATCTATTTAGAAAAATTCTGCACAATGATGGAGGCGCATGCTCACCTTTTGTGGGGGTTGGTTTTTTGGCATTGTTATTTGGAGTATTCCTTTTTCTTCGGGGAAAAAAATGTTACAAAAGAAGGTTCAGTAAGAATTTGTTTTTTGTAGAACTGCTTGTGTGACTTGAAAGCTTTTTTTGTTGCACATAGGCTGCTACATGCTTGGTTGGGGAGGGATTTTATAGGAGTAGTTTCTAGGATGTTTCTAGTGATTAATCCTATTATTTTGTTTTTTAACATCGTCAAATATCATAACTGTTAGTGTTGTGCCCAAAAGCCAATCATGAGATGATTGTATTTTTGCACATTGAGTCATGATATTTTATTAAGGCATTAATCCAGCAATTATGTTTGTTGTTTTGTTTTTGCGTAACTTAACAAACATAATTATAACCCTAGAATAATGATATTCTTAAACGTCCCTGGTCTAGTATTATTGTGGAGCGGGTTGCAATAATACATAAATACTAGCATATGTGGAGACTAATATGAGATATGTAGTCTACATATGGGTACAAGTTGGAGAACTTGTGTACTGGATCGACCCACCATGAGAACACTTCATGGATCGTTATATGAGTGTCATAAGTGATTCTCATAGTGATCATGGTATATGTAGTCCTTCGACCTAAGATCATCAAGGTTCCCTACATGTGAGTCACATACTTTGATACTTTCCTTTGTTACTCGTAACTGAGTGAACTTGAATGAGGTCATTGGGTATGTCACATATCATGCGGAGGGATTTGTATGATCAAAATGGGGTTTGTCCCTCCTATATAACGGGAGTGATATCTTCGGGCCCCTTGATAGAGTAAGACTTAGAAAATGCATGGCCATGCTCCGATGAGTTGATATACGATATCAATGTCATCAGTTTAAGTTGGTCTACTCAGTAGTCAAGAAACCAAAGATTGGGCTATACAAGAGTGACACATTCCATGCTTCGTGCTTAGTCTTGATATCTTGGACAAAGGGACAATGGCATATATCCGTGATGATCATAAAGGTTTAGTTAATTCACTGACAATCTTGTCACTTGGGTAGCAATGATATGTTGCTAGACACCGCTCATTGCTTATGATCATAAATGTGATTTATGATCATTGCCAACATGACAAGAGCCTATTGGGTCGCACACATAGAGCTATTTGGATCATTAGAGTGCATGGGCTAATTATTTGGGTTATGGTTTCACTTTAATTTCGTATTAATAATGGGCCCAAGAGTTGAGCCATTATTAAGCCCGAAATTAAATCCTAATTGGATTAGGGCTTTGAAACCCATTAGGCCTGGAAGTTGAGTCTCACTATAAATACAACTTTTAAGTGAGAAATTCGTAGGTCTCCTTGCCTTAGCCTCCCAAAAGAACAGCCGCACTCTTCTCTTGCAATTCCTTGGAGGACGCAAGCTAGCACTGTGAACGCAAGAGAAACGCATCTGCCGGGACGTGGTGGAAGCGTGGTGATTCCGAAAGGCTCGTGTGGATATCATAGAGAGCCTGAACACGTCAACTGTTCAGGTTTTGTGATTTGACTCTACAGTTGAGTGAGAGATCTCAACCAAAAATTAGGTATGAAAATTTTCGAACACCCGGTTTACCCCGTTTCACTTAGATCCTGGAGGGTTTTGGTTAAATTCTGCTGCGTTGTTTGGCTCCCGAAACCCATCAATAACTTTCCTGTTCTAAATAACATAACTATGGATTGATGAGATAGCTTAACATTAAAATGTTACTTTATCTTGTTATCTTACATGTTAATGTGGGTTTATCGTAATATTGTTGCTCGGGTACGGTTAACTGGTTTTACTTCAAATTGGTTGGAAGAGTTTCTCCAGACATGTTTTTTCCTTACATCTGGTCATTATTGTGTTTGCAGGGAACTAGAGATCTGATGACTTCACTCCTCCTTGGATGGAGTAATGTAAGTCCTTTATAACGTGTCCATTTTAGAAGCCAGTGTTTATATGTTGTTTTGTTTACCTCATGCTTTGTCATCAGAAATATCCTAAGGACCTTGACCGGCCCGTTGAGCTTGCTGTATCAAGCTTGCAGGTAACACTTTGCTTTTCAATCATATTCATATAATATAGAGCTGTGAAGGATGCTGAGGGCATAAGCTAAAACCTCAATAGATGGGGCGCAGCTTAAAACTCTTTAGGCAATTGGGAATCAAAAGGTGGTCCATTTAGTTTTCAGCTGTACCCCTGGATTTATGATACTTAAGGCCACAATCTCCCCTTATTTTTCCCCACCATGTAAAATGATATGAGGACAATATGGTGTGGTGCAAGAGATCAAGCAGTACATTATTAGTACGAGAATGCTCACATAACCTTAGTAGAACTCATCTACAAAAGCTAGCCGAAAAGGGGGAGTTTCTTGCCCCACAGACTTGCACATATTGCCCCAAGTAGAACTTGTCTCCCGAAGTTTCTTCTTGCCCCACAAACTTGCACATATTGCCTCAAGTAGAACTTGTCTCCCGAAGTTAGATTGTTGGGTAAATGGCTTGCAGACCCATACAAGTACCTATAATACAGCCACTTTTGTAAGCCATTTGAGAATTTGGCTTTTGTGAAAATTATCCACTTGACAAGAGACGTTAAGGCAACCTACAAATGGAACTTTGTTCTTGTGAATGTGTGATTCGTTTATGCCAGTTATATGGGCTTGGTTTGGGGTGTTTGTTATTTGGATTAACATCTAGGCAGTATGTGGGAACATAATGTGTCTTGAGACGGAAATAGTTCCTCATGCACATTCGTTTTTCTTTGCAGGCACTTCTTCATACGATGGTGAATGACTATCAAGCTGCTGGATACGATCCCCGATCAAGCAGCCTAGAAATTCGATTAATTCAAAGCCAAGACAACATTCGTAATCGACAGTTGAATTTTAAAGCTGAGAAGTATAACCAACACATTTTTTAGATACTGCCATTACACCGTCAGAAGAATGGCTGTTTTCAGAAAGAAAAAGGAAAATAGTTATTATATTGTAGACATATGTCTAATTAGATATACTAATTTAGCCCTAATTTCCCATAAATAATCCATAATCCAGTAAATAAATTGACTAATTTACCTTTGGACCAAAACTTACCCTCACTTTTGAAAACTCTGTTGGGTTTCGGAAGCCAAACAGCGCAGCGGAATTTAACCGAAACCCTCCAGGATCCAAGTGAAACGGGGTAAACCGGGTGTTCGAAAATTTTCATACCTAATTTTCGATTGAGATCTCTCACTCAACTGTAGAGTCGAATCACAAAACCTGAACAGTTGACGTGTTCAGGCTCTCTATGGTATCCACACGAGCCTCTCGGGATCACCACGCTTCCACCACGTCCCGGTAGATGCGTTTCTCTTGCGCTCGCAGTGCTAGCTTGCGTCCTCCAAGGAATTGCAAGAGAAGAGTGCGACTGTCCTTTTGGGAGGCTAGGGCAAGGAGACCTGCAAATTTCTCACTTAAAAGTTGTATTTATAGTGAGACTCAACTTCCAGGCCTAATAGGTTTCAAAGCCCTAATCCAATTAGGATTTAATTTCGGGCTTAATAATGGCTCAACTTTTGGGCCCATTATTAATACGAAATTAAAGTGAAACCATAACCCAAATAATTAGCCCATGCACTCTAATGATCCAAATTGCTCTATGTGTGCGACCCAATAGGCTCTTATCACGTTGGCAATGATCATAAATCACATTTATGATCATAAGCAATGAGCGGTGTCTAGCAACACATCATTGCTACCCAAGTGACAAGATTGTCGATGATTCGACTATACCTTTATGATCATCACCGATATATGCCATTGTCCCTTTGTCCAAGATATCAAGACTAAGCACGAGACATGGAATGTGTCACTCTCGTATAGCCCAATCTTTGGTTTCTTGATTACCGAGTAGACTAACTTAAACTGATGACATTGATATCGCATATCAACTCATCCGAGCATGGCCATGCATTTTCTAAGTCTCACTCTATCAAGGGGCCCGAAGATATCACTCCCGTTACATAGGAGGGACAAATCTCATCTTGATCATACAAATCCCTCCGCATGATATGTGACATACCCAATGACCTCCTTCAAGTTCACTCAGTTACGAGCAACAAAGGAAAGTATCAAAGTATGTGACTCACATGTAAGGAACCTTGATGATTTTAGGTCGAAGGACTACATATACCCTGATCACTATGGGAATCGCTTATGACACTCATATAACGATCCATGTAGTGTACTCATGGTGGGTCGGTCCAGTACACAAATTCTCCAACTTGTACCCATATGTAGACTACATATCTCATATTAGTCTCTGTGGCAACGTGCGGGTTTTCGGGAGTCGCCACCAATCGGTTTACCTAGGTCGATTGGACACCTTAAAATTTGGTCTGCGAGAGTTCGGGGATCGGGAGTACGGTTACGCTAAAACAACTTTGTTATAGCGCCCAAAATTGGCACCTTAGTTGATTTTAATTTTGTTTTACTTTGCTTTTTAACAACTTCAGTTAATTTTTGAAACTAGGAATTTTAACTGAATTATTTAGTCGAATGTGGATTTTTGGTAATTAATTTGTATAAATTTTGATATTTCCGAACCATAGACTCTGCCGAGTCACCCGGACACGGAAGTTTTAATTCCGAACCATGGACTCTGCCGAGTCACCCGGACACGGAATTTGATGAAATTTTATATAATTTAATATATATCTAAAATGTGAATTTTTATTATTATTTTTATTTTTATTAAAAATCATTTGGCTAAGATTTTTATTTTGTTTAATGATGGAATCAAAAGGTTATATTTTAAAAGAAATAAGTAAAATATAAAGTCTTAATTTTATATATTTCTATTCTTAAAAAATTTTTTTGTTTTTATTCTTTTTATTCTTTTTACTGAATAAAAATTAAAAGTAACTATTAAAAATTAATTTTATTTTAAAATTACTTTATTTTATTTTAAATATTTTTTATTCTCCAAACCATTGGATCCTGGCGGATCATTTGGACATGGAGTTTAATTTTTATTAATTATTTAATTGTTTAATTAATGAATTTTAATCATAATTTTATTGGATTTTATTATTGTTTTTATTTTATTTTAATTTAATTATTACTTTTAATCAGATTTTTGTTGGAAAAGAATTATTTTTTCTTATTTTTGGAATTATTTAATTATTATTTATTTATATAATTAAAAACAAATTGATTTTTGTTGTATTAGACTTATTTGTTATGATTTTTTTTGCGAAGAAATAAAAACAAAACATGTGTTTCAAAATAATAAAAGATAGTTGGCTTTTAAGAATGATTTTTATTTGCCTTAAAAATAAATAATATCAACAATTATTCACATAAAAGATTCTTCTTTTAGTTTATTTTATTATTTTTTAATTTGTTATTAAAAAATTAAATAAATTTAATTAAAAGTAAAAAAAGGATAATTAAAAAAATAATAAAGTGGGGCTTTTTGGCCATCCACTTTAATAACGCACAATAATAACAACAATAATAAAAGTTAGCAAAGTTAGATTAGTTAATAGTACAATAAAAATAAAAGTTAGTAATGTTAGTTGAGTTAATTGTTAACAATAATAACAACAATAATAATAAAAGTTAGCAAAGTTAATAAGTTAGTTGTTAGTAGCAATAAAAATAAAAGTTAGTAATGTTAGTTGAGTTAATTGTTAACAATAATAACAACAATAATAATAAAAGTTAGCAAAGTTAGTAAGTTAGTGAGTTAATAATAGTAACAACAATAATAATAAAGGTTAGTAATAATAACAACAATAAATAATGGATATATAAACAAAAAGTTAGTAAAGCTTTCTGCAAAGACAAATGAAAAGGTTAGTAACCAAATTGAAAGAAAATAAAAAGATGAAGGATGAAAACAGAGTTTTACCCTAACAATTAGAATTTTGAATTTCCTGAAACGGGGACGACGAGGACGCGGGGGGGGGGAAACGGCGATGCGACGGTGGACGGGGCTGGGCACGGCGGCGTGCAGGGTGAGGCGCGACGGAGTGGGGGCCTTCCGGCGTGACGGCGAGGGAGCGGCGGCGGTGACGCGTGCGACGGAACGGGAGGGGCAAGGCGGGAGTGAAAAAGGGGCTGGACGGCGGCGTGCGGCGGTGGCAGGAGGGACGGGACGAAGGCGTGCGGCGGCGGCAGGAGGTGACGGCAGACTGGTGCGACGGCGACGGGATGGGGTGGCGGCAGCAAACAGCGAAGGAGAGAGAGAGAACGGAAATAGGAAGAAGATGGCTAAAACCTAAGAAAAAGAAATTTTGGGACTTTCTGGGCATAGGGAGGAGAGGCTAGGGATAAGGCTGAGATTTTCTCTTTTTCTAAAACGGAGCTCTAATCTTTCTCTCTATTTTTTTTTCTGTCTTCTTCACAGATTTTGGACCCATATTTACATGCGAAGGGGTGATGGACTGTTAAAAATTAAAAATTAATTAAATTCAAACTTATATTTTAATTTAGTAAAATGACAGTTTCAGTCCTTTACGTTTCCTATCCTCTGGATAAGTATCAGAAGCTTCTGATTTTGACAATTTTGTCGTTTTCTGTCAATTTGGGCCAGAAACGTCCGTCTGGCCCAAAATTGATGCGAAAAATTACCCAATGCTCCTGGAACTTTTAGAATTTATCAAATTTTCCCAGAACTGCTCAATTTTTTCATTTTTACCTCAAACTTTTTTTAATTTTGTCATTTTTATCTCAAACTTTTTAATTTTGTCATTTTTATGGAGTTTTCTTTTTTCTTTCAAACATACACATATACACACATATATCATTTTAAATCAAATCTTCACAAAACACAAAATGTATAATAATAAGAATAATAATAATAATAATAATAATAATAATAATTTTTTTAAATGGATTTTAATTTAATTTAATTAATTAATTTTTTTTTTAAAATTTTTTTTAATGGCCGGACGAAATTGGGTGTCAACAGTCTCCACATATGCTAGTCGTTATGTATTATTGAACCCGCTCCACAATAATACTAGACCAGGGACTTTTAAGAATATCATTATTCTAGGGTTACAATTATGTTTGTTAAGTTACGCAGGAACAAAACAACAAACATAATTGCTGGATTAATGCCTTAATAAAATATCATGACTCAATGTGCAAAAATACAATCATCTCATGATTGGCTTTTTGGGCACAACACTAACAATCTCCCACTTGCACTAAAGCCAATCATCCATGTATCTAATACCGATGGACCTAGAATGGCTATCATGCTTTTGCTGCGTAAGGGGCTTTGTCAGTGGATCAGCAATGTTGCTATCTGTCGAAGTCCTGCATATCCTTACATCACCCCTCTCGATGATCTCCCTGATGAGATGATAGCGTCGGAGTATATGTTTGGATCGCTGGTGAGATCGAGGTTCCTTAGCCTGTGCGATTGCTCCATTGTTGTCACAATAGAGCTCTATCGGGTCGGCAATGCTTGGAACCACTCCAAGTTCAGTGATGAACTTCTTGATCCAAACTGCCTCCTTCGCAGCATCAGAGGCGGCAATGTACTCAGATTCTGTTGTAGAGTCAGCTACTGTCTCTTGCTTTGAACTCTTCCAGCTCACAGCACCACCACCAATACAAAACACATAACCAGATTGCGATCTAAAATCATCCTTATCGGATTGGAAGCTTGCATCGGTGTAACCCCTTACAACGAGCTCATCTTCACCTCCAAAGACCAAGAATGCATCCTTAGTCCTTCGTAAGTACTTAAGGATGTTTTTAACAGTTGTCCAGTGACTCTCACCAGGGTTCGATTGGTACCTACTTGTCATGCTCAAAGCATATGAGACATCGGGACGAGTACATATCATGGCATACATGATAGATCTAATTGCTGAGGCATATGGAATCTTACTCATGCGCTCTCTCTCCTCAGGTGTACTCGGACACTGAGATCTAGAAAGAGTGATACCATGTGACATGGGCAAGAATCCTTTCTTGGAATCTTGCATGCTAAACCTCTTTAGCACCTTGTCAATATATGTACTTTGACTTAGGCCAAGAAGCTTTCTAGATCTATCTCTATAGATCCTGATGCCTAACACATAGGCTGCTTCACCCAAGTCCTTCATAGAGAAACATTTCCCTAGCCAAGTCTTCATAGACTGTAGCTCAGGAATGTCATTCCCGATGAGTAGTATGTCATCTACATACAACACCAAGAAGACAATAGCATTCCCACTAACCTTCTTGTAGACACAAGGTTCATCTTCATTTTTGATAAAACCAAACTCTTTGATTGCATCAGCAAAATGAAGATTCCAACTTCGAGAAGCTTGCTTCAGTCCATAAATGGACCTTTGCAACTTGCACACTTTATTGGCATTCTCAGGAGTGACAAAACCCTCAGGTTGTGTCATGTACACATCCTCAAGTAGCTTTCCATTTAGGAATGCAGTTTTGACATCCATTTGCCATATCTCATAATCATAGTGTGCAGCAATAGCAAACAAAATTCGGATGGATTTAAGCATAGCAACTGGTGAAAAAGTTTCATCATAGTCAATACCATGAATTTGCTTGAAACCTTTTGCAACCAATCGTCCCTTAAAGGTAATCACATTACCATCCATGTCAGTTTTCTTCTTGAAAACCCATTTGCACCCTATGGGTTTTACCCCTTCAGGTGGGTCAACCAAAGTCCATACTTGGTTTTCATACAGGGATTCCATCTCGGATTTCATGGCCACTAGCCACTTCTCAGAGTCAGGCCCTGACATAGCTTGTTGGTAGGTTGTGGGCTCATCCTGATCCATGAGCATCACATCACTGGTGTGAGTCACAAGAAATCCATATCTCTCAGGCTCACGCCGAATCCTACTAGACCTACGTGGGCTCTGTGCTACAGGAATAGACTCTTGAACAACATCTTGCGGTGTCTGTTCAGGTTCCATTTCAGGTTCGATGTCTCCTTGTTGTTCTTGAATTTCTTCAAGTTCTACTTTCCTCCCACTAGTTTCTTTAGAGATAAACTCTTTCTCTAAAAAGACACCAGTTCGAGCAACAAACACTTTTTGCTCAGAAGGATTGTAGAAATAGTAACCCTTTGTTTCTTTGGGATACCCAACAAAAAGGCATTTTTGAGATTTGGGCCCTAGTTTGTCAGAGGATTGACGTTTCACATAAGCGTCACAGCCCCAAATCTTCATAAAAGACAAATTGGGACGCCTCCCACTCCATATCTCATATGGTGTCTTTTGAACCGATTTAGATGGAACTCGGTTTAGTGTAAAAGCGGCTGTCTCTAGAGCATGTCCCCAAAAGGAGTTTGGAAGGTCAGCTTGACTCATCATAGAGCGAACCATGTCTAACAGAGTTCGATTTCTCCTTTCAGATACACCATTCCATTGAGGTGTACCTGGTGGAGTGAGTTGTGATACTATACCACACTCCTTCAGATAGTCAAGGAATTCTCGATCCAAGTACTCTCCACCTCGATCTGATCGAAGCACTTTGATACTTTTCCCGAGTTGATTCTCTACTTCATTCTTGAATTCTTTGAACTTTTCAAAGGATTCTGACTTGTGTCTCATGAGATACACATAGCCATATCTGCTAAAGTCATCAGTGAAAGTAATGAAGTATTGGAAACCTCCTCTAGCTTGTGTAGACATAGGGCCACATACATCACTATGTATGAGTCCTAGTAAGTCATTAGCCCTTTCACTTTGCCCTGTGAATGGGGCTTTGGTCATCTTGCCCAACAAACATGACTCACATGTCTCATATGATTCAAAATCAAATGAGTCCAAGAGTCCATCCTTATGGAGCTTGGATATGCGGGTCTCATTTATATGGCCCAAGCGACAGTGCCAGAGATAGGTCGGGTTTGAATCATTTAATCTGACCTTCTTGGTATTCACATTATAGATTGGATCTTCGAGGTCTAGAACATACAACCCATTGCTAAGTTGAGCACTACCATAAAAGATTTCATTCAAATAAATAGAACAACATTTGTCCTTTATTATAAATGAAAAACCTTTCTTGTCCAAACAAGAAACAGAAATCAAATTTCTACTAATAGTAGGCACAAAGTAGCAGTTGTCTAATTCTAAAACTAATCCACTAGGTAAAGTGAGAACATAAGTCCCTACGGCTAAGGCAGCAACCCTTGCTCCATTTCCAACACGTAGGTCCACTTCACCTCGGGCCAATCTTCTACTTCTACTTCTACTTAGATCCTGCACATTTGCACAAATGTGAGATCCACATCCAGTATCCAATACCCAAGATGAGGAAGTACCCAAGTAGAAAAGTTAGCCTCTATAACAAGAATACTTAAAGTGGAAGTCTTACTTCCCTTTTCCTTAGCAAGTTCTTCAAGGTAGAGCTTGCAGTTGCGCTTCCAGTGTCCAGGTTGCTTACAATGGAAGCACTCCCCTTCCTTTGCCACACCACCCTTTGGTTTCAGTGCAGCTGAAGAAGAATTAGCATTGGACTTTCCATTAGCTTTATCCTTCTTCTTGTTGGCTTTTCCCTTTTCCCTTGCCCTTTTGAACCATCAAAATGGGCTTAGCCTTCTTAAGGTTTTGCTCAGCAGTTCTCAACATGTTGAGCAATTCAGGGAGGGACTTGTCAAGGTCGTTCATGTTATAGTTCATGACGAACTGACTGTAGCTTTCAGGCAACGATTGCAAGACTACATCAATAGCCAACTCTTTCTGAAGAGCAAATCCCAAATTCTCAAGATTCTCAATGTACCCAATCATCTTGAGCACATGAGGACCCACGGGACTTCCCTCAGACATCTTGCACTGAAACAATGCCTTAGAGGTCTCAAACCTCTCATGCCTAGCTTGCTCTTGGAAAAGCATTTTGAGATGTTCGATCATATCGAACGCCCCCATGTTCTCATGTTGCTTCTGAAGCTCAGATTCCATGGTAATAAGCATGAGGCATGCAACATCCAAAGCATCATCAGAATGCCTCTTGTGAGCATCCCTTTCAGCTCTTGGAGCAGTGGCAGCAGGCTCATTCGGAATGGGCTGCTCTAGGACATAAGCCTTTCTCTCTTGTTTGAGGACTATCCTCAAGTTTCGGTACCATTTGAGAAAGTTGGTCCCATTCAGTTTTTCCTTCTCAAGGATCAATCGCAACGAAAGTGTCGATGTGTTTTGTGCCATGGTTATCTACAACAGTAAATATGCAGTGTAAGAGTCATGTATTTTAATTCATTTAATAAGGACTTTTATTAAACGATACTCCCACTATTTTCCTCAAAATAATAACCCTCGATATTATTTCGGAACACCTCGGCGCTAAGGTATTCTAGTGGGCCAAGATCCATATTTGACCACAACCTGAGTCAGCTTTGGCTTTTCTCTCAAGTTACAGCTATTTAGGTAGGCAACTCCTTGCCAATTGCATCTTATGCAACTCTTGGATAGTTGGGTGAACAACACTTGTCCAAGCTCATCTCATGAGCTTAAGCCCAACTCTATGCCTCTAAGTCCCTAATCCTATTAGGATGACTTAGTTAAGTCGAACCCAAAGTTAGCAGTTTGGATATCACTATTATCCCATCGCGCCTTACCAAGATGAACATAGGTGCTTTGCTTTGGCAAACCCACCTAATGTTGATCAAAGTCTTGACGAGTGCCAACATTTGGAAGGCATCACATTTAATGACTTAATATTTGTTTGAGGGATTTTTCTTTTGATCTCACCAATTTGTTATCTCCGGTTGTCTTATACATGCATCACATACAAATATAAAACATGCATCTCATGCTTACAAGAAAGTAAATGTGACATGGTTATAGCCCAAACTATGCGATATTCTCAAGCCAATGAGAATATCATAAAAGCCTAAGAAAAGAAAAGAGTCTTCACAAGCTCCTTCTCTTCCTTTCTTGGTTGCCCTTTTGTTGTCACCTCCTTGGACATACCACCTTGGATGATCCTTGGACATACCACCTTGGATGATCCCATAATGCACCATTACATCAATAATAGAAACCTCGAGTTACATTCGAGGGGAGTAAGGTGAGAAGAGAATGTACAATGAGAGTGATAAGAAAAGGCACGACTCGCAGGCCGTATTTACAAGTACAACCAATCAAGGGCTATAACCATGCACCATGCTTCAAACACCAATCAGCATATCATGTCAAATCTCATTCAACAAAGATGCATGCCAATTTTCGTGCGTTGATTAACCAGTTTTTATTTATGTGGCGCTTCGCATACGGCGGTCCCGCTGGCCGGTCAGTGGGCGGTGGTTCCGCTGACCGGTCAGCGGACGGGGTCAAGGGGAGCCGCCCTTGCGGGGGGCGTGGGGGGCAGCGCCCCCCGGCGCAAAAAATTGTCTTACAATTGCTTAGCCCGAAATCTTCTATTTCGAGCAAGTAGGCACCCGAGACTCCTCCATTCGAGCCACCAAAAATACCTTACTTTCGGTGCCCGAACAGGCCGAATCCGAACAAAGCTAGGGTTTTTGCAACTATTGCAAGAATCCTAATCCATATCGGTATCTCATACCTATTCAATTTCGGGTTAATCTCATTAACCAATTAGTGTCGTTTCTTCATATATCGTCATATGTTCATTACGAGTTTCGGTTTCATGCATCATGAATCAATCTAATTAATCATGGCCGAAAAGCAACCGAACACATAGCATCATGCGATTCAACACTCAATCCCGATTTAGGGTTTCACCAGTAGCTCTGATACCACTGATGGGTTTCGGGAGCCAAACAGTGCAGTGGAATTTAACCGAAACCCTCTAGGATCCAAGTGAAACGGGGTAAACCGGGTGTTTGAAAATTTTCATACCTAATTTTCGGTTGAGATCTCTCACTCAACTGTAGAGTTGAATCACAAAACCTGAACAGTTGACGTGTTCAGGCTCTCTATGGTATCCACACGAGCCTCTCGGGATCACCACGCTTCCACCACGTCCCGGCAGATGTGTTTCTCTTGCGCTCGCAGTGCTAGCTTGCGTCCTCCAAGGAATTGCAAGAGAAGAGTGTGGCTGTCCTTTTTGGAGGCTAGGGCAAGGAGACCTGCGAATTTCTCACTTAAAAGTTGTATTTATAGTGAAACTCAACTTCCAGGCCTAATGGGTTTCAAAGCCCTAATCCAATTAGGATTTAATTTCGGGCTTAATAATGGCTCAACTCTTGGGCCCATTATTAATACAAAATTAAAGTGAAACCATAACCCAAATAATTAGCCCATGCACTCTAATGATCCAAATAGCTCTATGTGTGCGACCCAATAGGCTCTTACCACGTTGGCAATGATCATAAATCACATTTATGATCATAAGCAATGAGCGGTGTCTAGCAACACATCATTGCTACCCAAGTGACAAGATTGTCGATGATTCGACTAAACCTTTATGATCATCACCGATATATGCCATTGTCCCTTTGTCCAAGATATCAAGACTAAGCACGAGACATGGAATGTGTCACTCTCGTATAGCCCAATCTTTGGTTTCTTGATTACCGAGTAGACCAACTTAAACTGATGACATTGATATCGTATATCAACTCATCCGAGCATGGCCATGCATTCTCTAAGTCTCACTCTATCAAGGGGCCCGAAGATATCACTCCCGTTACATAGGAGGGACAAATCCCATCTTGATCATACAAATCCCTCCGCATGATATGTGACATACCCAATGACCTCCTTCAAGTTCACTCAGTTACGAGCAACAAAGGAAAGTATCAAAGTATGTGACTCACATGTAGGGAACCTTGATGATCTTAGGTCGAAGGACTACATATACCCTGATCACTATGAGAATCACTTATGACACTCATATAACGATCCATGTAGTGTTCTCATGGTGGGTCGGTCCAGTACACAAGTTCTCCAACTTGTACCCATATGTAGACTACATATCTCATATTAGTCTCCACATATGCTAGTCGTTATGTATTATTGCAACCCGCTCCACAATAATACTAGACCGGGGACTTTTAAGAATATCATTATTCTAGGGTTACAATTATGTTTGTTAAGTTACGCAGGAATAAAACAACAAACATAATTGCTGGATTAATGCCTTAATAAAATATCATGACTCAATGTGCAAAAATACAATCATCTCATGATTGGCTTTTGGGCACAACACTAACAAACTCACCTCTGCTACTACCAATGCTGCCGCCGCCGTCTCCTCCTCCGATGAACCGTCATCGCCGCTAGATCTTATAGTTATCATCCGGCTCCAGATCTCATAGCTGCTCGGCTTTGGATATCGTCGTCACTCGCCGAATCTCGTTGATCACCCGTCGGATCTTGTCGTCACTTGCCGGATTTCATTGATTACCCGTTAAATCTTGCTTCTGATCATTTCCCGGTTCTCATTGTCACCCGTCAGATCTTGTCATCACTCATCAGATCTTGTCGATCACCTGTTGGATCTCGTCATCATCCGTCGGATCTCGTCAATCACCCCACGGATCTCATCGTCACCCATCAAATCTCGTCAATCACCAACCGGATCTTGTCCATTACCCGCTGGATCTCGTTGACTTGCCGGATCTTGTTCATCATCTGCCGGATATTGCTTCTGATCATTTCCTCCAAGCGCGTCCTTATTGCTTTCGAACAACAAAAGTGTCTGCAACAAAATGTAAATGTGTCTAATATAGTATGTGGAAGTGTCTACAAAATAATATAAAATAAATTATTATAAAATTAAATTAAAAGTGTCTAAAGCTATAAGAATAAGTGTCTGATTGAATATTATAAAATGTCTACATAAACATGTAAACGTGTATGAATAAAAAATGACATAATCAACTTGTGAACAATTTATTATATTTAAAATATAATAAAAAAAAGTGTCTGAATCAATAAGTAAAATTGTCTAATTGAATTTTAAAAAATGTCTAAAGAAATATATAAAAATATCTGACTAAATAACTTCTGAATAATTTGTTACTTTTAGAAAATAAATGTCTGAAATAATTAAAATAAGTGTCTGACTAAAATATAAAAGTGTTCAAATCAACATATAAAAGTGTCTAAATATTTAAAGAAATATTCAAATAAAGGTATATGATTCAATGTCTAAAAAAGTGTCTAAATAAAAATTTAAAAGCGTCTAAAATAATTAGCAAATATGTCTAAATAAATATTTAGAAGTGTCTGAACCAATACATAAACAATTTACTATCCTAAAAAATAACTATTTGAAACAATAAAAAAGTGTCTGAATGAATGTGTAAAAATATCTAAAGAAAAGTTACAAAATGTCTAAAGCAATATGCAAACAATTTATTTTCATGATAAGAAAAATATATACGAAATAATAAAAAAAGTGTCTAAATAGAAAATTAAAAATGTCTAAATCAATATTTAAAAATGTCTAAAGAAAAAATACAAAAGTGTAATATATACGAAATAATAAAAAAAGTGTCTAAATAGAAAATTAAAAATGTCTAAATCAATATTTAAAAATGTCTAAAGAAAAAATACAAAAGTGTCCTAAAAACAACTAATAAAAAAAATTATTTTTTTGGGAAACAAATTTCAGTCTCTGCCTATCTCATTCAAATGCCGATCTCCTTTTTCGTTCGCTGATCTCATCGCCCCCATCTTCACTCGCAGATCTCTTCTTTGTTCGCCGATCTTACCTCCACCGTTTTCACTCGCCGATTTCTTCTTCACTTGCCAGTCTTACGTCAGCCGCATCGATCTCTCCTTTCACCTGTCGATTTGCCGATCTCACCGCCACCATTTTCGCTCACCAATCTCAGTGCCTCCCTTTTTGCTCGCCGATCTTACCTCGGCTCACCGGTTTTACCTCCGCCATCTTCACTTGCCGATCTCTCCTTCACTTGCTGGTTTCACCCTTAATTTTCGCTCACCAATCTCAGTGCCTCCATTTTTGCTCGCCGATCTTACCTCGGCTCACCGGTCTTACCTCCGCCATCTTCACTTGCCGATCTCTCCTTCACTTGCTGGTTTCACCCTTGCCGCTCTTTTCACCTGCTAATCCTGTTGATCTCCTTTGCTCGCTGATCTTCTTCGATCTACGTCAATCTCCTTCGCTCACTGATCTCCACACTGATCGTGTCATCTCTCCTTGGATCACCTCGAATTGCCTATTTGCCTCGGATCTCGTCTTCTCTTGGTGCTCAACGGAGATCGGTGCGCTATAGAGATCGGAGTACAAAGCGGCGGTCAGCCGCTACAGTGACGAGAGATGAAGAGAGATCCGGAAAAAATGGGAAAGCAATGATTGGAGAGAAAAAAATTTGATTTAGGGTGAGGTGTAAACTTGTAAAATTACCCTCTATGTCTAATTAGATATATGTTCACAATAACCATGGTAAAAGAAAAAGGAAAAGGAAAAGGAAAAAAGAAACAATTTTCTCATAATTTTTTTTATTTTAAAATGCTAATAAGATGTTACTACAGTGTAAACGCTTTGAACATTTTATTATGAGAAAAGGCTTTGTGACCCAGAACATGACCTAGAACATCTCATTTATTCACTGCTCAAAATCAAATATTCCCTCTATTTCAAATTTTTTGTACAATTTTTTTTTAGCAATTAATTTAATATTTTTTATTTTTAATATTTTAGTATATAAATGAAATACTTTTTTCTATGAACGATAAATTAAGATTTATAATTTCTAAATATATATATATTTTAATTTTTTTCTAACACAAAATAATATGAATAAATTTAAATCAAACTAGTCCAAAAAATCAAATGGAGAAAATAAAATAGGATGAAGGGAGTAATAATTTTCTAACCTGTCCGCCAAAGATGATGCCACTCTTACAAGTTATGATAGACATTATATTAGTTAGTTTAGGGATTTTAACTTTGGCAGGTTATGTTATAAGGTGGATTTTTATAAAGGTTTTGAACATTTTAGTAAAGATTTGATTGTACCCAATTAACCCAATATGGTATGGTTTCAATATTATGTTATTTTTGTGCCCTAAATGGGTATCAAAACTTCATTTCTATTCTATTGAATTACAAAAATTTATTTAACACGTCCAAATTAAACAGTTTCTGTCAATTTCATTATTTACTCGGATGAAAAATGCTGATGTGACACTGAATAACACTAAAATAAACTTAAAATAACAAATTTAATATTCAAACTTTTTCAATTATTAATTATAATCCTTAAACTTCCACTAAAACCAAATCTGCACTTATTCACCCATACTAGCCACCATGCCTCATCGTCACTGCTTGTTGTCTGTCTTAACTGATACCCAGCTCCCGCTTTGCCAGTCTTCACCGTTGATACCTAGCCCCCGCTGTGATGCCATTAACCTGCACCTAGTCAAATCTAGAGATAGATTAGATTTGCCCACTGCATCGGATTCACATCATCTTCGGTGCTTTGAAGATTGAGAGAGAGAGAGAAGTGAGTCGTCACATCTTGAGACTGTCTCTTATTATAGATTGAAAAGCCTATCCTTACTAGTGCATCGATTCCTAGAGTTGATAGAATCAATGATGGAAGGTGACTTGATGCCAACTCTAGACAACAGCCACTTCTTCCAACTCCTTTGGTTTCTCAAGGAAAATATAGTGGGAGAGGTTAGGGTGATGGTAGTGGTTGTGGACGGGATTATCTTGTGTCATTGGCCTTCGACATTGTACCTCTTGCCTCATCATTTGCCGGTGGACAAGCTTGTGAATCTTACATTTATTAATAGTCAGGTCTGGGTTTTGTGGATGTTTAATTGTTAGAATTAGTGATTGGAAAAGTTTGAAAATTGTTTCAAGTTTATTTTAGTGTTATTTAATCTCATATTAGTATTTTTTAAATTCAATTTAAGGGCCGATTCACATAAATAAAATAGCTCAAATTTGCTCACTCATCTTCCAGCCGGTCAACTGCTAGAGGCCATGGCTTCTTCCCCATCGTCTCTTTCTCCTCCTCCGGTGCCGATGGAACTTCACGCCTGCAACAGGGAGAAGCTCCTCCATTCTCTCCGCCAGCACCTTATTGAATCGTCTCGTCCCGTCGAAGGCTTTGCCTTCCTTCTGGTAGCCTTTTGAATTATGTGAAACATAATATACTCAAATGTTTTTCCTGTTTATGATGACATGAACCGTGCGGATTCTAGGGCGGCGAAGAGCAAACGAGATATTGTACTGATCACTTAGAGCTCTTTAGGTGATTTCTTGGTGCCTCTTATTGTCTTCGTGTTGATTTTGATGGAAATGTTGCTTATTGTTCATGCTGATTGATAGACAGGAGAGTTATTTCGCGTATCTCTTTGGAGTGAGAGAGCCTGGCTTTTATGGAGCTATTGTGAGTACTAGTAATCTAGTTCTTGAACTTTAGTTGAAAATTTATGCAAGGATTCTGGTAATTTGCCTTTACATCTTACTGAAGTTGATCACGCGTTGGTTTTAATCAAGGACATCGCTACAGGGGAATCCATTCTTTTTGCCCCTAGGTTGCCTGCAGATTATGCTGTTTGGATGGGAGAAATAAAGCCCTTGTCCTATTTTCAGGTGCCGCATTGTTTACTACTCATCAATTGTTGCTTCTGTATATAGTGTATCTTGACAATCTCACTTTTGAGTTATCTTACTGCAGGAGAGATACATGGTTAGCAAGGTCTTCTATGTTGATGAAATTGTTGGAGCTTTGCATGACAAATATAAGGGACCAGCAAAGCCGTTGCTGTTTCTTTTGCACGGGCTTAATACTGATAGCAATAGTTTCTCGAAGCCTGCCATGTTTGAGGTTTAACGTCATGCTTCGTCATCTGTTCTCTTGCTGCTTGTTTATTTGTTGTGGTAGAACTATATGGCACTCATGTTTTGGTATGCTATATAATGAGAATTTTATTTTATTTTTTTAAGAAAAATCCCTAAAAGCACAAAAGTGTTAGTTTCCTTTTGGTTATGTATATTTTATCTTGGAACACAAATCCAATATCATCAACTTCTTTGCAAACTTCTAAGGTCATAGATGTGCTGTATTGAATACAACTGTTTTTATGCGCTTCTTCTATTGCTTCTAGGGTATTGAAAATTTTGACAGAGATTTGGATACTTTGCATCCTGTATTGACTGAATGCCGTGTTACAAAGTCACCTTTGGAACTTGGCCTTATCCAATTTGCCAATGATATAAGCTCTGAAGCTCATGTTAAGGTAACTTCTTGTTACATGCTAATGCACATGTGTGAAGTATGAAGTTTTGTTCTAGCCATCTTTTGAAGTTACTTTTGGACCATTTGTTAGATGTTCACAGCTTGTGAAAGTTTCTGCTTTTTCCTTAAAGATATACTCCCTCCGTCTCAAAAAGGATGAAAAGTATTCCTTTTTAGGCTGTCCCAAAAATAATGAGTTGTTCCCCTTTTGGAAACTTTTTAACATCTAATTTACCTTACTACCCTTATTTAAACTCTCTCTGCACAAAACTCAAAAAAGATTTTTTTAATCCTCATTTAAACTCTCATTGCATAAAACCCCAAAAAGTTATTTTTTTTTTAAGTTCCAGGGGTAAAAATGGAAAGAATAACATAAATTACACACATCTTAATCGTCATGCCTAAAGAAAAGCATCATAAAAGATGGAGCGAGCGAGTAGTATTTAATTTGGATCGCAAAGAAATTTAAATTGATGAGAAATTTTCCATGAGCATATGCCCTATGTAGTTTTGCTTCTGAATAAACGAACTAGGACACAGGATTCATGCCTCAATGGTTGAGGTCAAAGCTAGTTGTTGATGGATTTTTTCCCTTTATATAGTTTTACATTCTCAGAAAACACATCTTTTTGTATGTGTTTCTAATGATGGTGATGATATTACTCAACTGTTACTATTATGGATTTTAACTAGGTTATGAGAAAAGCTAAAGTCGGCATGAAAGAGTATCAACTTGAAAGCACATTTCTTCATCACACATATATGTATGGTGGTTGTAGGCATTGCTCTTATACATGTATTTGTGCTACTGGTGAGAATAGGTATGTTACAACTGACTCAAACTCTTGTTATGAATTGTGCAAAGCATACCTGATCAGCTAAGAAGTAAAAAAAAAATAAAAACTGATTTTGATGCTCCTTTAATTGTATTTCCATAAAATTATACACTTATCATTGCATAAACTGCTAATGTCAGTTTGAGGACCCAAAGTGCTTGTGACATTTCAAAAAAATGGAAACTTTTACATAAGATATACCATCATCTGAGCAGGCTATAAATCTCAGTGCTGGTTAAGTTAATTCTTTCTGCTTAATCTAGAAACGGGAGCCATAGCTAGCTACAGTACCATATATTATATCCTATATTTCAAATGACATAAAAATCTGTTGTCATACTTCATTAACTGAACAAAGATTGTAACTGAAAAACAAACTTAGAAACGCATGCTCAATCAAGCTTGCTTTGTGAAGGTAAGACTGATATTGTTCCTCCCTGCAAACTGAAAATCCACACGAAAAGTTTCTCTTGATGTTAGACGTCTTTGTATCTCCTTGTCATCCTTCTTCTTGGGCTGTAATGAACATAACGTTTGGTGAACTGTTTGATGGGAGTTCGTTTATGTTCATTCATTAAGCTAAACGAATGAACACGTACACAATTTTCCTTTCGTTTATTTAAACGAACAAATACAAACAAGCTTTTGATCGTTCATTTATGTTCATGAACAATTCGATTATTGATCGTTTATGTTCGTTCGTTTATTTGTTCATTTCTTCATTGTTCATTTTTTTTATTTATTAGTTTATTATTTATATTAGTATATTTACCCATTTATGTCTACATAGACAATCCACATGTGATCCTCATCCTCTTTCAAGTTTAGGTTTTCGTTGGTCACTTAGACCAAAGTGATGATTGTTTGTATTTATGCATATGTTTAAGTTCGTTTGTTTATGTTTGTTTATGTTGGTTTAAATTGCTCACGAACTTGTTCATATACATCGTTTGCTACGCGATCATTTACTTCTATTCATGAACACGTTCATGTGTCTGATTCGTTTATTGCTGTTCACGAACGAACATGAATGAACACGAATACCTTTTTTCACCAAATGAACAAACAAACACAAACAAGGGTTGTTTGTGTTCGTGTTTGGTTAAAGCTAAATGAACGAATATGAACAAAGCCTGTTTGTGTTCGTTCGGTTCATTTATAGTCCTGCTTTCGTCACTTTGCCTTAAGGTAAGCTTATAGTTTACAGTGAGATGCAAATGTTCATTCGTTCATTTTTTCTTTTTTCTTTCAACCAGCTAATATGTTTCTTCATAAGGCTCTTTCTCTTGTCTCCAAGCTGTTAACGCCACAAGGATGGCATCAGAATTTTTTAGTACAAGCTATAGAGATGCTTCTCTCAGCCAGCTTATTGCATGAAATCCTGTTGGACTTTAAGAAACATGCAAATAAGTTGCTTTATGTTTTGTTTAATATTTTATTGCCCAATTTTTAGAGTTGTGGTGTTTTGACCAAATAGTGTTTTGTTTGTAGTGCTGTTCTACATTATGGACACGCAGCAGCTCCAAATGATAGGGTACCTTTAAATTTTAACTCTTCATTAACCTCCATTGTTTTGGGTTTCTGATAATTTGAAGTTTTAATGTTTAGTTGTCTTTACCTTTTATCTGGATTTGGTTTCCACTTTTTCATAATGGATTATTTCCTCTTTCAAACTTTTTCAAATGGTAGAGTTCTGGAAATGGGACTTGGTACAGTTGGTTTCTAGTCATTTAAAGGGTCTATACCAGGGCTTGTGGATTGAAATTTGGAAAGTTTAGGGTTCAGATTGTTCTCTTATGGTTCTGTAGTAAAATTATAAAGCTAGATTAGATGTTGAGAGTTTGCAAATTTTATCATGCCTCTCATGCAGACATTGGAGGATGGAGATATGGCATTACTTGACATGGGAGCTGAGTACCACTTCTATGGGTCTGACATAACCTGTTCATATCCTGTGAGTATCTGTATGCTTTATTGATGTTTCCCCTTATCATTTTATATGTTTTTTTAATTCAAATTTAAGGTTAATCAGTCAAATAAATTTGGTCTTTTTCGTGTTTCTGTTTCTACTGTCTAGGACTGATCTTGTTGAAAGGGCAAAGTGGAAAAGAGTTCTACCCGTTAGTATTTATTTATTTAGTTAAGTTTTCCTTATAGATAATGAAAAGTGCTATAGTAAAGTAGATTCCCGATGACAGTAAGGATTAGGCAAACTGTTGCCCCATTTGAATTAATTATCCAAACTCTTTTAAGTAATTTTTCAACTGATATGACAGATTCCAAAGGCTATCACTTGATCTATTCGATCTTTAGTTAAAATTTATAATCCTTTTCATGCAATTCTGAAGATGCATAGAATTTTAGCTTTGACTTTTCAGATCAGACAAGCACTTGACCAGCTATATGCAAATATATATCCTGAGTGATGTTTCAGTCTCATATACTGTATAGTCCAGCCTCCTTGTTCTTTGTTTTTTTGGAAAATGTACAAGTGAAGACACTTTTGCATAATTTGGTTTTACCAGCTTCCAGAAGAAGGCTTGAGGTCCTGATACCGGCTAACATCTAGTGCAAACCAGTCCCAACGTATTTTTCATTAACAAAAGCAAGCGAATTTTTTTCAGTTCTTAAAAGTGGGTAGGGTTAACAGTTAAGGAAGATATTTTCCGTGTAATGGTTCAATATGACTATTAGGTGTAAAGGTTCATGTGAGTTAAAAACAGAATGATAGCTTTGATGAAATAGTAAGCTGCTCCTCTGTCTGTTTTCAGCAACCAGCTACAGAAGTCACTAGTTAACTACATCTCTTGATTTGCAGGTGAATGGAAAGTTTACGGGCGATCAAAATCTTATATATAATGTAAGTGTTTTTGCTCAAGAGATTGTCATATTAGTTCTAATAGTTTCTACCCATTGACACCTGTATGAATTGCACTTACATTTTGGTTGCTTATAATTATTTTATTTGCTTTTTATGACACAAAGGAAATACGTCTGGCTGCAAGTTTCTCATTCTTTCTGTTTCTTGTCTTAAATTTTGGTGTTCTGCAGGCTGTCCTTGATGCTCATGATGCTGTGATTTCTACAATGAAACCTGGAGTGTCCTGGATTGACATGCACCAGTAAGGGTAGAAAGTGCAGATGTTAAAAAGTGTTTACAAGATACTTATTATGTAGATAGATTAGATTTGCTTCTAATCTGTAGAGATTATTTGGTTATGATTTTTATCCTTCAATATGGCAATGAGCCTTAATTGTGCACTTCAGTTGGCTGCATATTTATAAGAAAGCTGCTAGAGAAGATTAGCTTAGAATATGTTGGGTTTACTTTAGTCACACTTCTTTTTCCTCTGTACACTACTTTTACTTAAAATGACATTCTTTAAATTCTAATTTTGTTCTTTCATTTTTTTTTTCTTCATTTTGAATACTGTTTTTGGTCAACCATGCATTTTGAGGTCTTGTATGTTTTCTATCTAGGCTAGCAGAGAAAACTATATTGGAGTCATTAAAGAATGGAGGTGTCTTATTGGGGTAACTTCCCCTTCACTCAATTGTTTTCTTCTAATTGGATTCACTTCCAGTGGCCATAAATGGAAGTCATGTATTACATAATCTGTTACAGGAATGTAGATGATATGATGGCTGCATATCTGGGTGCTGTTTTCTTGCCTCATGGTCTAGGCCATCTCCTGGGTATTGATACTCATGATCCTGGAGGTTACTTGAAGGTTTTGTTGCTAATATTTGTTTCTCATGTGTTGGTTTTGATTATTGTGTTTGTTATCTTTCCCTTCACCCTTTATCTAGAATATGTATGCTCATAACTGCTGAACCATCTTGAAGGAACAAAAAAATACATACTAACTTGTACATTTTCAGGGACCAAAAAGACCAGAAGAACCTGGATTGAGGTCATTACGTACATGTAGGGAACTCCAGGAGGGCATGGTAAGAAGGGCATTGGAATTTAGGAACCATTATCAACTTGTTTCTTCATGTTTATCTTTATGATTGACATGTGACATGTTCTGGCCATTAATCTCTGGGCTATATGGTTCTTTTTATGTTTAATGAAATGGTAGAGCATTCTTCATTGATATTTATTGTCTTTAACTATTGTTCATGCTGATAGCTTGATAGCTTCTTTATTCTTTTTTCATTTTTAGTCTTTTCTGAGGCATGTGGCATTTACCCTGTAGAGCTGGTAGGTTTTTGTTTTTCTCCAATTGTAATATCACAAATATTATCTAAAAAAATATCTTAATGAACTTGATCCTTTTTCCAATAATAGTGCTTAATCGGTTCAAGAACAAAATTTTGTCTTTTTCTTTCTTTCTTTCTTTTTGTCTTTCTTAAAAAGAAAAAAAGAAAAAGAAAAAGCAAAAACAGGGGGGGGGAAGCAGAATTGCTATATTTTGTTGGTAGAAAAATAGAAAAACCCAATGTCATCTACAAGCCCAGCTGAGGGGTTACAGGAAAGTGCATATTTTCATTGATGTGAATACTTTGTAGGCTATAACTGACATCGGAATGAGAAGATCATTATAGCTAGAATTGTAATTTGCATTGTTGGGATTTACTTGTTTGAGATTGCTGAGGGTATAAAGATGTGGAACAAATTGTAAGCTAGTATCATTTTTATTGTGCTGGTTGTAGGTCATCACAGTGGAGCCTGGATGTTATTTTATCGACGCACTTTTGCTTCCAGCCTTGGAAAATCTAAATAGTGCAAAGTTCTTTGTTCAGGGAGCTGTTGACAGATTTAAGGGTTTTGGTGGAGTTCGGATTGAAAGTGATGTGGTATGGTATCTGGGGCCATTTTATCCAACTTATTTAGAAGTGTATCCTTGACATTGTTTCAGCTTTCAGCTACATGAAATATGCATATATTTTTCCAGCTAGATGGTTTACTTTTTCCTCTTCGTATCCATTCTGGGACCTGATATATCCTCTCTTTCCCAGCTTGTGACGGCCAACGGTAGCCGGAACATGACAAATGTTCCACGGAAAACTTGGGAGATTGAAGCTGTAATGGCCGGAGCACCATGGCCACCCAGGAACGTTGCTGCTAATTGAGATATTTCTCTTTGAAGTAAAGGCCGGAGCACCGTGATGCTTTCACTTGATCTGTAATTTGTTGCTCCCAAGCAATGGAAAGCGACAGAATTGGTCTGAGTTCTGGATTTTAAGCTTGGAGTTTAACAAGCATAAAACCAATTTCTGGCACAAGTGGCTGTTGAAATTGGTGCCAGGTCATTATTACTTTGAAGCAAATCCCTCTTCCCACAAAATTTGCTTTATGGTACACCAAAGTTACCGAGCCGGCAGTTCTATCTTTGCCGCCGTTATGCTCACAAAGTTACTCGACCGGCATTTATGTCTCTGCTGCTGATGGATCAAACGGGGACGATAATGTTTGATCGATCTCTCTGGGACGTAATGTCCTCGAGTAAGATTTGATCTGTAGTTGCTCACATTTTGGTGTGAGATAAGTTCGAATTGAGATATGAGTTTGGAAGTGGTTTGATAGCGAACATCGATTTCTGTTTTCTATTTTTCTTTTTAGTTTTTTGAAAAGTTTAACAAATATAAACTTTTTCTATTTTTTGAAAAGAAAATTCAAACCTGAGAAATATATTTTTTTTAATTTCACTTTCAAGTTTTGCTAGAAATATATTAGTTTCTAATTTTGAAGAATTAAAATTAACATAAGCAACATTTTCAAGAACATAAAAAATAAAATAGAGACTGAGAAACATTACCAAATGATCTCTTTATTAGAAAATTCGTGATTTTGTTTTCTCAAATTCTTTTTTAGGGGTAGTTTGAGTGATTAGTTGAATCTTAAGGAGGTTAGAAACACTTAAAAGAAAAACAGGGAACTGCATTTTAAATGAAAATATTACAGGATTTTAGAAAATTCTTTATTCCACCTACGTAAATATCTTGTTTGGCTATGCTTTTATTGGAGAGAAATAAAAATATGAAAATTTCTCATTATTTAGCTCACTTTTATAGTTGTTCTTGTTCAAGTAAAACTCGGGCGGTTTTTTTTTTTTATATATAAATTAAAAAAATATATATTTCGGTCTTTTTTCTTCTATTTTTTTTCCTTTCTAATGGAAGATTTATTTTTTCCTTTTCTTCTATTTTGTGTAAACTCTTGTTCTCTTTAATGCATTCCTTTTTTTAACAAAAAAAAAAAGGAAGAAAAATTTTGGACATTTTTTTGTTGGGGGATTCAAAATCATTTATGAGAGTTTAAGGGTATCGGTAAGAGTTTGTAAAGGTTGAAGTCATTTTGCGTTTCTTGAAGGCCTAATTACCTATTTAACTTCTGTATTATGGTGATTCGGTCATTCGTTCTTTTGGACTTTTAGGGGGTCATAATTGAGCCATGAATTTTAGGGCCAATTCGTTTCATCTTAAGTCAACTGACTTTTTTTAACTTTTTCATCTTTTTTATGTGAAAGCAATTTCATTTGAAAGGTTATGTAGATGCATAATCAATTTGAAAGCTTTTTTAAGACTTGAAACTAGAAAAATTCATAAAAATTTAGTAAGATTATAAAAATTATATTTTTAATTGATTATTGTAACTACATAATATTGGCTTTTAATTAAAATTAGTTTCAAGTAAAAAAGATGTAAAAATAAAAAAAAATCATTTTGTAGCCAATTGGCTAAAGTCGAAACGAATTGGCTGTTAATGATTGGGACATTTTGCTTCATTAACTCAGTAAATCGGCTATTTTCTGTTAGTTATATAAATGAAGTGCATCTAATGGCACAATTTAAAACTTCAGGCCTTTAATTGTACAAACCAATAACTTTGGGACTTAAACTGTAATTAAACCAATGGAAACCGAAAACCAATGAGATTTTGACACGATTCTTATGGTCTCGGTTCCAGTCTCAATTTCGGTGCAAATTTGTACGGTTTTTGACATGATCCGATGCAATTTTGATGTGATTTTGACAGTCTCAGTTCTAGTGACGCGATTCCAGCGGTCTCGAATCCCGCACAATTCCAACACTATTAATGGTCTTGATTCCGGCACGATCAAGGATGAAGCGAGCCAGCAAATCAAAACTTGATAATTGAGGAGCACGAATCGAGGCCAACTAATAGAAGAATGAACAAAGGTGACGAGCGATAGATGAGATGAGGACGAGACAAATTGAGTAATGGATGGAGGTGAGGAGCGATGATAAATGGACAAGGTTGGTAGGACAAGATGATTGGGAGGGACAAAATTAGAAAATGAGATGGAAGGAGTACTAAAAAGGAGGAGTCAAAACATTTGGGTCTAAAAGATAAAAATTTGGAAACTTAAGTGGCAATTATGTTATTTTTTTTCCTTTTTAAATAAATAGAAGTTAAGTAAATGGAGCAAAGTATCCTGGTCATTAAAGTTCAGGGGAGCAAATGGCCGAATCACCATAATACAGAGGTCAAATAGGTAATTAAGCCATTCTTGAAACCTAGGGATGTCTAAGGGGTGTTCACGGTGCGGATTTGACAGGGTTCATCATAAACCCAAATTACACTGCATAGGTAACCAGGTTACATAATATAAAACCAAACCACACCATTTACTACAAACTTTGATTGAAACCCAAACCACATAGAATGCAGTTTAGTACGGTTCTATAAAGACTCTCCAAGTCCTTCCCATAGTTTGGATGTTAAGGTAAGTAAATCCTAAGTTATTTCCCTCAAATAAGTTTTATCAAGCAAGAAAAACGAGCTAAGTAAAGTTGTATTGAGTTCCTAAGTACAAAATGACACCAAAGGGCGAAAATGGTAAAATGGTAATTTTGATCCAAGTGAGTGGCATGGCTATAATTTTAGTGAAATTAGATTCATGTAAGTGTTTTAAGCTAAATAAGTTAAGACCATAAGTGTTTCTGGTCATTTGAACAAAAAGTGAAAGTTAATGTTAAAAAATGTAATAAGTAAGGAATTGAGCTATTATATCTTATAATGGCTTAAGTGGCCCAAGGGCAAAGTGTTTGAGTAAGAAAAACCTTTCAATAGAACCAAAGAGTGATGGTATAGAAGAAGTTTAAGCGGCCTAAGTGAATCAAAGTTAAATTTGAGAGCCAAAGTGACAACAGATGCAAAATGGGTTAAGTGGGAGTAGTTGGTTATATATTTGGAAGAGTTAGGAACTATTCATTATCTCTTCCATCCACCATTTTTGTGGCTGCCTTTCTGCTATAGCTTTTCATCTCCAAACCTCTCAAATCACCTAAAATTCCATGAAAATTGAAAGTCCCAAAGCATCCTAACAAGCCCTTAGCTCATTTTTTGTGGAATTAGTGCATTTGAGCTTGGTTTTGCAAGTTTTTGGTTCAAAACCCTGAAGTAAGCATCTTTGATCCTTGTGGGTTAGTTCTAAGCTTGTTAAATGTGGTAAAATTCATATTTAGTCTCCTAACTTTAAACTTGTCCTAATGTGGTCCTTTATCTCTAAACGTGGCTATTAAAGTCCTCTAACTCAACTAATGTGTCTTATTTTGGTCCCTACCATCAGTTCTACCATTATTTTGTATGGAAATTGCCTACATGGCATGTAATTGCCACGTGATAGCCTCTTTTATGATAAGAAGTGACTAGATTAGAAGAACAATAAAGTTAAAGCTAAAATTGACATAAAGTAATTTTAGTGACCTAAAAGGCTAGTTAACCCAATCTTCCCTAATCATCGCCGCCACCCTTCTCCGATTTGATCCTCGCTGCCCTTTTGCGTTACCTCCAGGATGGCTACGGTGTTCGCCAAAACATTGTTGAGGGCTGTCAATTCCTTGTCCAAGCCAACGCGCGTGAGCTAGCAGCTATTCTATCCTCCACTGCCACTTTGAAAGCCGGAGCTCGCTCTTAGCTAACATGGAGTCCACATTTAATCCCACATCCCAACCATCGTCACGTGACTAGGCCAGGCTATCCCTTGTTGGGCAATTTTGGCTGCAATGTGCCGGCGCTAGAGGCGCATCTGGTGAACTGGTTCCTGGCTGAGTGGTTTGGGTTGTGGGAGGGGTCGCCCAGTCCTGGGCTAAGGTTTTGCTCGCACGTTGGTTATGGGAGACCGGAGACGAAGAAGCATAAGTTCAGAAGATGAGTGACAGATAGATTGCAAGCCAAGGAAAGAAAGAGAGACCAACGACTGAATGAGAGGAGCAGTAGCAAGAGAGAGAAGTACTTTGCCGAAAAAGATGACAGGCGTGGCAGCGATTGAGTAAATGGAGATAGGCAGACGGAAGACCGAGAGACAAAGAGACGAAGCAACGGAGAGGCGATGGTGCACAGTGGCATGGATGGTGGGGTGGGTAATTGGAAATTGGAGAAGATTTGGATTATGGGTGACACCATGTTTTAGGACTTATGATTATGCGTTTGCATCATTTTAGTTTGAAATATGTTATTCTTTCAATTTAGTCACTTGTTGTCATGGAAAGGACGGACACATAGCAATCTTTGTGCCATGTAGGTAATTTCTATCCAAAATAACGGCAGAACTGACGGTAAGAACCCAAATAAGACATGTTAGTTGAGTTAGAGAACTTTAATAGCCACTTTTAGAGTTAAGAGACCACATTAGGACAATCCTTAAAGTTATGGGACTAAATATGGATTTTACCCTTATTAAATAGTTAGAAATAGTCTTAATTTCATGTCCTTGGTGTCCGATTTGGTTGAATTTAAGCTTGAAACTCGAAGGAACTCCATTAGAGCTTAAAACTCAAAGGAACTCCATTAGAGCTTGAAGTGAATAGTTGCTTGATTTAGGAAAATCTTCATTTGAGGTAAGGGATTTAAGTTATGGCATGATTAAATAATGCATAAGTAGTGTTGAGCACCAGGGAGTAAGTTGACATAAGCCAAAAGTGATTGGAACTTGTTTGGATAAGAGGTGGAATGAGATTGGTTGAGAATCTCACTAATTATTTTGATGCAATCGCATCGAGCTCAAGAGGAAGAAAAGGCTGCTTTAAATGCGTAATGCTATTGTACCAAGTTTTCTAGTGCTATCACATCATTAGTATGCATCAATAAGAGGATAATAAGTGGGCGGTTAATAGGGCTAAGGAAAAGTGGATAAGTAAGGTACCTTAAGTCACAATTAGGGTACTAAGGAGGAACCTAGTATTGTATGAGTCCTTCAATGGCCAAGGGGTGAGGTCGTGAACCTCCAGCGTTGGAGAGGGACCTGAAAGGGGTTTGGGACCCTTGATGACCCAAAGGTAGAGGCCAAGTGCCTTCGGGCATTGAGTAGTGCCCAAGAGGTCCCAACCGAGTCGATAGGCTCAGTAAGTAAGTGAATCCACTAAGTTGCCCAAGTCGATTTTAGGGGAACTTGACAAAGTTTGGCCACTAAGTTTAATTACTCAGCATAACAAGTAAGGGGAAGTTACGGGTAACAGGTAAGTAAATGACGATTTACTCTAAGTAGCTTGTAAAAGGCGGTAAGGTCAAGTAAGTGATGACTTACTTAAGACGCCCGTAAGAAGAACTTCATATGGTTTAATCAAGTACTAGCATCAAATACGAGGGCCAGTATCCAAGTACCCTAGCCGTATGAACTCACAGTAGTTAAGAATACCTTCGGGTGTAAGAAAGTCCTAAGTGCATAAACATTTGCATTCACTCATCCATCCAGACATTACATTGTATTATTGTTGTTGTTTATTAATTGCTTGTGTTTATTACTTATTGTATTGTCTGGTTGGTTGCTTGTGTTGTATGAGATATATATGTTTTTTGTGCTTTGCATGCTTGAATATGTTTCCCCTGTGGGTGCAGCATCTCTTACTGAGTACTTTAGAGTACTCACCCCTTAAGTGTTGTGCAGATATTAAGCGGGCTAGTCAGGCTTAATAGTTTGTAAGGGGCAACTGTTAAGGCTAAGTTTTATTAGTTTGAAGGTACTCTCTAAGTGGGGAAAATCTTATGTTTCTAAGCTACTTGTAGTATAAGCTAGTATTGACAAAAGTGTTTGCCTTACAGTTTGAGACTAAGTGAGTACAAGAAAAGTGTGGCTCATCACTTGAAGTTTGCTTGTTTGGGTGAAGAACTAATGATGGATCTTAGTAGATATATGTTACTTCTTCTGTATGTATGGTATTTTCTTATAAAAAGATTTCCTCTACTAGTACTCATTGATGTGTATAACACTAGGGTTGCATTTTGGTGCATATAAGTTTTAGATGTATGCACATAATTGTTACTTGAAGTCAAAGCAACTAAAGTTTTACGTCTTGGCTCGTTTTGAATTGTGTTTTCATTAATTTCCGGCATTATTTTCAATGTTGTTTTTATTTAATTGTTATTCCCTAGCCAGGACGATGTATGCATATTTTCTATGTTGGGTAGGTTACATGTAATGATTTAAGATACTTCACAAGTAATAACTAGCCAATTGTAATCTAAGTGGGATCATAGTTTCCAAGGAGCCTACCAATGTTAGCAAATCAGGGCACTGGGGCCCTGTTCTGCCACAAATTTGGTTTGATCGATTTATCTTTTCTATCTTATAAAACAATTTAAGCCACTTTCCAACACTTGTCTTAATGTTAATACATTGTTCTAAAAACTAAATAGTTTTATGAAACATCAACAATTCCGTAATTTAGAACATCACAAGCACAAAATAGACTTATTGTTACAAAATTCAAAGATGGTATATTAAGTCCAAAGCTCCTGCTACACTAGGTTGCCAAAGCTCATGCTTAATTAGAGTGCAAAATTACTTCAAAATTCTTTAGCTTCTTATATGAAATGATCTTGACTTCACCTACATGAAACCACTAAGTGTGAATTTCAAAGCATTCAAAATGAATTAAAATTATGAATAATAAATTCTTAAAAATGATAACATGCTTACATAAAAAAAATATACAATGAAGAAGTGGTCATCAATTAACACCACCAACAAGTGTTGTCTGAGTTATCTCGAAAAATTTTGTAAAGTTGTAGAATAACAATTACAATTAGATGTATTATCATGTGTATATTATACAATATACTAATCACAAATACAAAAAAAAACTATTTTACCTGATTTAATTTGTTCAAGCTTATTAATTCTTTCCTCAACTTCAAACAAAAGTAGTGCAACCTGACACCAATCTTATGTGGTAACAGGGGAGAGGCCAAGCCTAATATAATTGGGCTTTTCTACGATGTTATTAAGGTTGTGGTTCGATCCGGATTTACAGAGTTTTAAAATTAAAACCCGAACTATACCACATATACGTCAATTTTTAAATTTTAGAACCTAAATGATACCATAACCCGCATAGCCAACAAGCTGATTCAATTTGGCCTATACAGTTTTACAGATTGAGCAAGTTGGATAAACACCTCTAGATAGTTGTTGAAGCAGGGCCGAAGCGCTGGAATCATCCCTTGTTGCCAACTGGCTAACTGAGACCCAGACATCGAGTGCGTGACTTATCAAAACCACAATTATGAGCTCATTCAACAGATGGTAGGATAACAATCAAAAGCATACTTACCCTTCACTGATACTGATTTACAAAGTAATCATCGACAAGCCAAGCCAAAATCGATTTACTAATACTAGACAACAAGTATCATAAAACAGAGACTAAAAGAATATATATATCATTCTTTCTTTAAATCAAACAAGCCCGCCCCCTCTTGGGAAAACCCACCTCCTATTACTCCAGTCAAGATGATTCCACATATGGGAAACAGGGTAAGCAATGAGTTGGTTGGTGGTTTCGAAGTATACCAAATACTTGTCGTCATCGTCGTCCACCGTCTCTTTCAACAACCCATCTCTCCCCGCGATCTTCCCTGCCCATCACCCGTCGTTGTCGAACACGTCCACCGTCTCCTTCAATGACAGCCTTAATGGATGCTGGGTTTGCGGTGGCCGAGGCCGCATGTCATCTGCCCAGAGTACCTCCCTTAACGGCAGTGAGTAGTCGTCTTCCTCCACCAGAATTCTTGTACTCCACTTCGTACGATGTCTTGCCGTCAACGTGATCGATTGGATGGATCACTGCCTCGGTGTAGTAGGAGCCCCTAAAGCTGCAGACCTCCACTTTGTCTCCCTCCTCGGAAAACCTGGTCATCGTCGTCATTTGCAATCACAACCAGAAACAAGAAAGAAACCCACGAGCTGGAACAAACTGAAAAGCGCTACAAGTTTTATTTATAGCAAAGCTCTGGCTTCCTATTCCAAAAAGAAATAGGACTCTACCTTGAGATCGAAAACCTGAAGGACTGTGTATGTCTTTTCAACCGACTCCAGTTATTTCTTCTCACTTAACGTAAATATTAAGACCATATTAGTCTTAAGTTAAGTTAGCTGAACTCAAAATAAATTATTTTTCTTTTTACATCTTTTTTGCCCGGAGTTAATTTTATTTAAATATCAGTTTTATGTGGATGTAACAATCCACTGATCATAAATTTTTAATGATATTATTAAATTTCGGTGAATTTTTCTTGTTTTAAGTATCAAAAGGAAAAAAATAAATAAAAATTTAATATATCATTGTTGGTATATGTCTTCATCCCTTGTCTTGTATATTAAGATAACCAAATTACCATAGAGTCCCTTAACTTGACCAACTCACACGAGTTAGTGCCTCAACCAGAACTCGGTCTAAGTTAGTCCTCCAACTTTGCAAATTGTCACAAGTTAGTCCCTTAAGCCATTTGAAGTGGCACGTGAGGTCACGTGCCTAACATCATCATTGCCTCCTTTCAAACACGATCCATCACTACCCTTCCTCTGTCAAACTTGGCCATCTCCTTCACCACACCTATTTTTCTTTCTTCTCTTCATTTCTCCTTCGCCAAACGTACCTCTTCTTCTTTCTCCTATTTCTTTCTCATTTGTCGGACTCACCATTCTCCCCCGCTGCGCTACTTCCTCTCAATTCTCTTTCGCTGGACTCGCCTTTCTCTTTTGCACCGCCTCTTTTTCTTTCTCCTCTTATTTTCTCCTCTGCCACCGTACATCTTCTTCCCCTTTCTCCTCCACCGCGTTTCTTCTTCTTTTCTCTTCTGTCTGATTCACTTATGCTCTTTCACTAAACTCACTTCCTCCTCTGCCACCGCACCTCTACTTCCCCTTTCTCTTTCACCGCGCCTTTTCTTCTTTGTCTCCTCTGCTTGATTCATCTCTTCTCCTCCGCCGAACTCACTTTCTCCTCTGCCACCGCACCTCTTTTTCCTCTTTCTCCTCCGTTGCGCATCTTCTTCTTTCTTATCTTCCTTTCTCTGTCCCTTTGACCTCTCTCCATTCCAAATACTCCTTTCGGATATTCCGATAGAGCCAGGCTGAGATCAATCTCTAACTCGCTGCAACGAATGGTGCATCTCCTGGCGAAATTAGTGCCGCTAGTGGGTTTCAAGTTGATTCAAAAAACCATCAGCCCCATAAAAACATCCTATTTGCTTTAGTGCTGTTATCATCGTTAGGACACGTGACACTCTAACTAAATAAGTTATCACATTTTACCAAGTTTGAAGACTAACATAAGCTGATTTCTAGTTAAGGGACCAACTCAAACTCAAGGACCGGCAGGGTACTTAGGCCTATTAAGATTAAGCACGAGATATGACACATGTCTTTCTCATATACTTGACTTTATGGATTTCTTAATTTCTGAGATATGGCATATTTCTTTCTTATATACTTGACATATCATATCAACTCATCTGAGTATGGTTATGCATTTTCTTAGCCTTACTCAATTAATGTGTCCACATATACCATTATTGGGAACAAATCTTGACTTGATTAAATAAATTCATCCATATGATGTATGACATACCCAATGACTACCTTTATGTCAGCTTAACTACGAGCAACAAAGATTAGTGGTAAAGTATATGACTCACGTGTAAGGAACCTTGAAGCAAAGGACTACATATATCATAATTACTATAAAAATAACTTGAACACTTATATAATGATCCACATAATATTCTCATGGTGAGTCAGCCCAGTACACAAGTTCTCCAACTTGTACCTCATATATAGATTTCATATCTCATATAAGTCTCCATATACGTTAGTTTTTATGCATTATCGCAAATTATTTCACAATAATACTCGACTAGGAATATTTAAGAATACTAATAATCTAGAATTGTACTTATATTTGATTATGTTAAGTAGAAATGAAAGAACAAACAAAATTATTGGAAGAAAGCTATAATAAAATATCATGACTCAATATGCTAAATACAATCATCTAATAGGATGAAAACTTAGATTAGTGACGGAAATTCCTAATAGCATTCTTTCTAGTACCTAAAAAAACCCAACACAAGACTTTAAAAAGAGAATGAATACAAAAATTAAATTAAATTAATAAGGGTGAAAATAAAATCAAAATTAATTGAATAAAATCCCTAAAAAGACTAAACTGACTCATATATTAATCTTGCATGAAAAGTTTTCATGAAACAATTATTAGAAAAAGATATAAAGAAGAAAATAATACTATTTTAGTACAAAATACTATTAAAAAATAAATAAATAAAATAAAACAAAATCACAATAAACTTTAATTGACTCAAAATTGGTTAAAATTGACTAGATAAGGAAAAACCTGAAAATTCTTAGTCAGCTTGACTAAAAAATGTTAAAAAGTATGATAAATAGCATACTGTCAACGACTAAATTGCAACAATGTAAAGCTGCTAACTCCAGTGACCTAATTGCCAAGAAAAAAAAAAGAAAGGGTTAGTGATTTAAACAAAACAAAAAAAAAAACAAAAGACAGAGGGCTGTAGGCAAGTTTTACCAAAACTTGCTCTGGTTGGGTTTTTCAAATTGGTCGAGTTTGGCTTGCACAAGAACTTCTTCCCTGATTCCCCCTGTAGCAGCAATTTTGGAAGGATCAAAGGCTAGGCTTCTCACCGGTGAATTGAGCTTCAAACACGGTGAATAGGTCGCGAAGGGGGGGCTCTTCCTTTCGTTCTTGCATCGTCGATGATGGGCGACGATTAGAATAGACGGTGAGGCACAAGGAGGAGCAATGGTGGTAGGCTGGAGCGGCTGATGGTGGTGGAGCAACGGCTTGGCACTTTAAGAGTGATGACGACAAAAGGAATAGTTTACGGTTTGGGAGACATGGTAGTTAAAGATTAAGGGCCAAATTACTACTTACTAAGGATGTTTGCGGGTTGAGTATGACTGGGTTCTGCCTCAACCAGACCCTAATCACATCAATAATCGGATTTCCTAATTCACTACCAAACCTTACGAGCATATACCTTTAAAGTATATGAAAACCTGAACCATATAAAAAACGGTTCAAGTCGGTTCGGTATGATCAAGTTTTCATATTCTTTTATAAAGCAGTTGTTTTTTATGCAAACTAATTATAAATAAGTAACAAACACATAATTATATTTTAAGATGTAATTTCTACAAAAAATCTCTCAATCGAAATAAAATTTCATATGCCTAAAATTCTTAAAAAGAAGAAAAATCAATTGTACAATAATAATACAAAATAAAAAATCTACAAAAAACATTAAGTATGGTTTAAACTTACATTCATTTCAAATAATATTCTCAAAACTTAAATTTCCTTGATATTAATAAGAGAATAAGAAACGTCCGCTTGTAGTAATTTGCATAAGTAATCGAAGAATCTAGCTCTTCTTTTTTATTTTCTGTTTCTTTGCTCGTTAACCTATACATGTGTCATGGTGGACAATTTCTATATTTAATTAGGGAAACTAAATGTGTACAAAATAGCCAAAGTCTCCCACATAAATTTCAATGAAATTTTTTTTTCAATCCAAAACAGTTATAAATAAGTAGAAAACAAATCGCACGGCAGGAGAATAAGGTATGAGTTCTGAGCACTGGTGTCATGTCATTATAGTTAGAGTTTATGGATTAGGGGAAGAAGCGGGGCAGGTTGGGTATATTTTGGTTTTATAATTGGAACCCACCCAACCTTGCATAATTGACCGAGTTCATTTTTTTACTACTTGCCCGATCCTAATCCATACAAAATTCGCATTGTAATCTTTTTTGTTTGGTTCGAGACAGCCAATTTTGTGGGTTGATCGAATTTGATGAATACCCCCTACTATTTGCAATTTCTTCACTATAAGCATAGGGTTTCAAAACTAGCTTAGGTTTTAACCTTCAGCCTTATCATTTCAAGAGTTTAAGCTAGATTTATATTTATTCAAATCCTTGAAGCCCAAAAAAATCATTCCATGCTAGAATCCTAATCAAATTAGGTAAGGATTTTAGAAAATCCTACAATTACAAATTTTAGTTCTCAATTCTTTCCCAACTTCCAACTTAGCCCAAATTGATAAAATAAAAAATCTTCAATTAAGCCCAAAATTCTCAAAGATTTTTAATTGAGCACAGAGAGTTCCTAGATTAGCCAATTAAGCTTCGAACTTTGCAAGATTTCCAGTTAGAGCTCAAATTTCATGAGTTCACTAATCAAGGCCCATATTCATCAATTAAGCTCAACTTTTACCCAAATTATGAAATGGCTCAAATTGACATTAAAAATAAGAATAACTTAATTGAGACCTAAACGAAAATTAAAGACTTATAGACAAACTTTGTGACATGATACAATAATTTTGTGATATAAAAAGACTAAAATGCCCCCAGACATTAATAACCAATATTAGCCTAAGACACCTACGTGAAGATCAAAGTGAGTGTTAACACGTTAAACCATTGCTTAATTGTGTACTACCATAAAATTTTAATCAAATAAATGGTGCAACATTTGTCCTTTGTTATAAAAGAAAAACCTTCATTATCCAAATAAGAAATGATAATTAAATTCCTACTAATAGTAGACACATAATAACAATTGTCCAATTATAAAACTAATTCATAAGGTAACGACAGATAGTAAGTTCTTATGCTAGTGTAGTAACTTTTAGTCCACTCCTAACAGGTACATCTACTTCGCCTTAAGCCAATTTCCTACTCCTACTTAAATCTTGCACATTTACACAAAATGTAATATCACATCTAGTATCCAATATCCAAGATACATAATTAGAAAAATTAGCGTCTATGATAAAAATATTTGAAGTGGAAGTCTTACTTCTCTTATCTTTCTTGACTTTTTTTAGGTAAAGCTTGCAGTTGCGCTTCATATGTCTGGGTTTCTTGTAATAGAAGCATTCTCCTTCATTGATTTCTTTATTTGCAGTTGAAGAAGAAGTAGAATTGGATTTTTTATTGTTTTTGTCATTCTTCTTACTGGCCTTTCCTTTTAGGGATGATAATGTATATCTTATTTGGCGGACATCCATTTGCATCAAATCCAATGGGTTGGTTTTTTTTTTTTACAATTGATCGTGTTTGGGTTTAATGTAGTTTTTTTTTACCCGTCAGTAGGTTTGGGGTTTACTTACCCCACATTTAACCCATATCCACACACCTCCCACACACATTAGTATCAGTTATACGCTGAAAATAAAAGTATAATGGTTAAGTTACATGAAATTAGAAACAAGTCGGGGTTGGTCTAATAGATAATGTATAATGGATCTTTCTAATAGTAGTAAATGTATGGTTGGACATTGCATGGTTAAGTTCATGTATGACCGGACATGGCATGGTTTAATAAAATTTCGGTTATGGAAGTATGATGGGTGAATGAGTTTTACTCAACTTAGCTCATCTAAAAATAGGTATGATACGATTGTGAAAACTGTCCAACAGATATGTGATAGGTAGGACACGAGTAAAGCGTCTGATGTAAAGAGTGAGATGTGAGAATTCCCTTATCCGACCTATTCACATCCTTATTTCCCTTACCCATTTAAGCCGTTATAATGGGCTTAGTTTTTTTTTTTTCAAAGTTTTGTTCAGCTATTCTCAATATATTCAGCATTTTAGGGAGAATTTGCCCAACAATCAAATATATGGCTAAATTGACCCATCCTTCAGAAATTTGATAGCCATCTACTGGTTTTTAGCCTTATGTCAATTCCAAAATATCTCTTTCTACAACTTGCCCACTTTGATTGGCTCTTGTCTTCTTGTCCCAAACTTTTTAATAGGATTAAGTACCAACTTTGCCACTGGAAACTTTTGAAAAGACTATTTATCATCATACTCTCAAAAGTACTAAATAACATAGTAAGCTTTTAAAAGGGAAGCAATTATATCACCAAGGTTTCTGTTAAAGGTATATGACACCCTAGATGATCAAATGGAAAGAATATTCTGCTAAAAATGGCATATTCTAGTATAGATATGACACAGCGGTAGTGAGTAGATAAAGGGTAGTACATGTAAGTGAAATCAGTTTGGGATTGGAATTAGGAGTTTAATAGCTAATGAACCCTAGAAATCAAATTGGGAAACAATTTGGGGGATTCTTGTTCCTCTCATTAATCAACAAAATTGAATGAAGCAATCGGTAGATTTAGATGAACGAACCAATATTTTACCTTAGTTAGAGACATTTCGCTCTGCTCGTTATAAAGAAGAGAGGGTTATGGACTTTGTCTGCAAATATGGAAAGAGGGCTATTGGGAACATGTCATGGACACTTTGGAATTCAAGTAGATGTTTTGTTGGATGCTGAAGATTGAATGTAAGTTATTTTATGTACATGAATGTATGAATGTATAAGTTTTCATAAGCATGTTTGGATAATTTGTAGGAAAAATTGTTAGGCATAATGTGTTAAGTGTTTTTGGTTCATTCTGGGTGTAGAGGGCAAACAGATATAAGTATTTTCCTTGGAAGGACCATGAATTTCCAGCTCAAGCTATAAGAGTGATAAATGGGTTGCTAGCATCAAATAAAAGATTAGTTGTGGTGAATAACACATTGCTGGCAGAGGTTAAGAAAAGGAAGAAGTAGCTGAAGGTTCTAAAATCAGAGACATAAATGATGGTCCAAGCTGCAGAAGAAGAAAAAATAAGGCTTGAAGAGAAGCTATATTATGTGGAGATAAAAACATAGTTGAAGGTGAAAGCTGTAAAAGATGAAATGAGGAAGATGGAGGAAGAACATCATTGTGCCAATATAAAATCTCATGTTAAATTGGAAGCTATGAAAGAGGAGAGACAAAAATTACAGGATTAAATATGTGTTGATCTAAAAAAGGCTGAGATTAAGATAAAGGTCCTGGAAAATGAGAAATTAAAGGCATATGAGAAGCTTATATTGAAGGGAAAAAAAAGCGTCCGGTTGGAGTAGTTGTTTTTATATTCATGATTATGTTAATGATATCATGCATTCTGTTTTGTATACTCCAAGCATAGTGTTCTAAGAATGGGTGGTTAAGTTGTAAGAGGTTTTTTTGCATAATGATGTCCACGACTGTGTTTATGCATGTTGCATTGTTGTCTTCATGATGGAGCTGTTCTATGTAAATTGGTTTCTATGTATTTTGTTTCTATGTAATATCAATGTTTATCTTCATTTTGTACATATTTTGTTCTAGCTAAGTTAATGGTAACTTGTTCATAAAGAGAACGAGAAAATAAGGCAATTACTAGAAACTAATAATGTATTCACTTGGCAAATGTATTTATATTTACATACTTGTCAATAACAGCTGCAATCAACAACAATGTCTCAGTGGGGAAACAAAATATAGATCCAACCCCTAAGTCATCATATTCATGTTAAAGAAAACTGTTTGTGCAAAAGCTGATCTGGTTTTTTTCCTTTATAAAAAATCTAACCCCTATAAAAGAAACTAATTCTACCTAACATAAAAAATGTCCATTGGACTACTTAGAATAAAAAAAACCCATAACTAGGGCCTTCTTGGTTGTATTTTCTTCCTAAACTACACCCCAGTTATACTTGATGATGCACCTAATTTAATAGAACAATATCAGGTTGACTTGATGATGTCTTTTGGATGGGGGCTGATGTTGGTGTTTGGTCAGCTGGAGTCAAGTATGATATGGTCAATCTCACCATTCCAGTTCTTTCAGCTGATTACAAACAATAAAGTGTCTCTTGAATACAAAATGGTTCATCACAAAACACAAAAGTAGAAGTATGAAGGGCAATATTCTTATATTCAAAATTTGGTGACCAGTAGCCATGTTAGTGTATATTCTAATGCCTTCAAACTTAGGTCTATTAGTATTGGCCTGGTTTTCTTTGTCAGTGTGTGAAGAAGAAAACATATTTTTATTTTGGCCTCATTTGTTTGCAGTTGCACTTGCTTCCTACAATGTTACACTTAGTCAGTTTACGACATTAATACAAAACTGGATGAGCGTTAATCATTTTCAATATTTAACCAGATTCTAAGATGTTGCACTCTCATCTTTATTTAGGTAGGTGGACTTGTGATGGCCAAGTTGCTTACAGATGGAACAATTGTTGTTTATTCCACTTCTTGAAATTTTTGACTTATTCTTGGGTTCATTAGGTGTATTCCTCCTCAAATTTTTTGGTCTTCTAGGCATGGTTCTGATATTATGTGGTGTGATAGGAATCAAGTCTGACCTAACCCATTCATTAAGGCCAGAAATAAGCATGATAGGATATTGATAAGATGCCAAATATTTTTGCTTTATGAACCATTCATACAGGTAATCAACTGGATCATGACCTTTCCAAACAATGTAGCAAATGGCATAAATGCATGGAACACTTAAAACTTACCAGTATCCACATGTGCACTCTTTCATGTTTAGCTTAATTGTATGTTGTTCAAAACTAGTTTTCAATTTATAGCCAGCATCTCCATCAAGTATTTTCCCAGAGATGGAAATATTTCCCTTGCTCTTGCACTTTAACAATAAGAAGACCATGACCTTTTAACCATTTTCTGGCATAAGCTCTCTTCTCACTCATCCTTCCCATTACATACTTTTAGATTCCTTCTAACAAAGAGTAGATTGGTCTTTATTTTACTTCAATTACTTCTTTCACACCATTAAATGTTTCATAGTGATTGTTTTGATTTGCATCACATTTAATATCCTTGTTGAAAAAAGCTTTACACTAGAAACAATGGTCAACTCTTAACATTACTTATTTTGCCTTCTCTCATGCATGTTCAACAATAACATTCAATGCATCTGCAAACTGCCTCTTTGTTGTGCTATGTGCAGTCCTCCAGAATATCCATTTCAAGGTTTCCCTAAGATACTTAACCTGCCAGTTACTAAAGATATGCCTGGCACAATGCCTATGTTCGGTATTAGGTAGTCTTTCTTGGATTGTAGGTAGAAGCCTTGTAAGTGAAAGAGAACAACACAATATATTAGATTTAACCCATATAACTAAGATACATAATAAATATGACAAATATACATAATAAATATAACAAAACATAAAAAGAATGTACCTTTTGTTGATCGGATATTACAGTCTAACCATAACCATAACCATAACCCATTCCCAGGTCAAACTATAAAGCAATTAAAAACCATGTCCAGGAACTCTTGTTCTCCACCTCAACAACAGCCTACACAATTGGGTACATTTGGTCATTAGTATCTCAACTACTAGTAGCTAAAATCTCAACCTTAGCTACTATTTAAAAATAAAAAACAACCATCAACCCCAAAAGTTCTTCTGCATCCATCCAGAAATATCATTTTACACCCATCAAAACACACATACATGCTGCTAAAGATAGCATGGGTCACATATATAGTAGGTATAACATTCAACAAAATAATGCTGCTTGAATTTTTCCTAAATAACTCACCAACATAACCTTAAAAAGTGAATATTCATGAATAATGTTACCATCAAGCTCAAACCTAACAATTATTTAGCCTTTTTAACCATGAACTCGCTGACCTTCAACCTAAGTTTATTGTTAACCTTCTCCTTCAAATCATGTAACCTCATCCTTGGTTGGTCTCAAATCACATTTACTTATGTACAAAGTATTTTGCACTAACTAATCTAAACTTGAATGCATGATTGCATTGGTGAGCTTTCCTAATGCATTTAATTTGAAACTAATATATTTTCTTAGAAAAATATGCTCATATTCTAAAGTGGCAACCAGGTGCACATCTAACACTAACCCTTATCCTGTGACTAACCTTAAATAAACAACATACTTAATACATGTCATCTTAAACGGTTCCAAGTCATCAAATCTTAACCTTGCCTCAAACATAGGAGGAATTACTTTTGGGTCATATTTTGGGTACCTGCTTCTCCTAAACTTGATATTAGGTTGATCATTGATGTCACCAATGTCAACATCAAATCCAACTTCACCAACATCATCAAAGTCCATGTACTTAGTCTGATTACCATCACTGCCATTTCCAGTATCAGCTTCTTCCTCTTTACTTCAATTTTATGGTCATCTGATTCTTCCTCACTTGAAGGGATGAAATCCTTGTCCTCAGAGTTTTCATCAATGTTTTCACTATCTTCATTTATGTCCTTTATCTTTGTCAGCTTATCCACAAACTTTTGAAGATTTGCTTGAGCTACAATCACCTCCTTATCATACTCAATGGGATTATGTCTTGTTTGAACCTCCTCTGCCTCATAACCATCTACATGTTTCTTTAAACCGTCATCACCTCTTCCCTTATCTCCTTTTCGCTTTTCACCCTCATTTGCATCCTTTGGACTCTCAATTGGACCAACATCATTTATCACATCTGTGGTAGGAGCATTACTTGAACTACCTAACTCATTATGCTCTATGTAAAAGTGACATTGCCCTCTTTCACACAACAACTAAAAAGCCTCAACAACTGAATCCTCATCCCATATCAGTTTAATATCTTCATAATCTCTCAGAACAGTCCAAGTTCTCTGTTGATACACCTATCTCACATTCTAAAAACCATGATATTTAATGAACCCAACAAATGCAGGCCCTGAGGTGAAATAGTCATAACTAACAACCTTTTTTTTCCCTACCCCTTCATATCTTAAAGGAAAGTACCTAAACCTCCCTTCATGATGGAAGAATTTGACCATCATATTCTTATTGTCTACCATCTTGCACACACAGAAACACCACACAATTATATTCGAATCACCAATGTTCACAATAAACAAGCTACCTGCCCTTGAATTTGTAGCATGACTTTTAAATATATGTTACCAACTATTCTTAATTTCACCAAAACAGACACAACAACTAACAAAATTCGTCACTTCCAGAAACCATCCATTTGGTTCAAATACAATGTTTCACCAACCATATCATTCTAACTCTAACATTTTTTAGGCTTGGCCCTCGTCTTAAACCTTATGCTCAAAGCCAGGGGATTTTGACATTCATCCCATAAACATAAAACATATAACCTTCTCCATAACCCCTTCCCCAAAGATAAAACCAAACCCCTCCCAAATCTTTAAAACAGAGACACATAACTGACAACCATACGTGCCTATACTCAACATTAATGAACTTTCTCAATGTTTTGCAGAAGGATTGCACCAAAAATCCGATCATTTATTCAAGAGCAGCAAATTTCACTAAGTTTTCTTGCTCTCTTCTTATTTCTCCTCAAACCAAGCAAACATCCCCTAAAAACCCACTCTGATGTTTCCTCTTCTACTAACATGTATAACATGGCATTTATCCACATCATCCATCACTTCACCCCCTATAACCTACTGTCAACTTACATGGCAACATTAACGGAATAATGGTAAAAACGGTCTAACTGTGTAACATTAGTATGTTATTTGGTAATTTAACAGTATGATGGTAAATATGGTCTTTATGTAATTTTCTAGCGGTAAAATTGATACTTAATCCTTTTTAATACAAACAGAGCGCCGCACCCGCACTGGAATTCAGCTCAGCTGTCCTGACCTTGACCTATAACTGAAGGCTTTAACTTGAGCCCTTCAAAACCCTAAGCTGTGTCTTTTCTCCCATGGGTCGCCACGAAAACAATGGCAACGCCCAGAGCTCGACCAGTTTCAGCAACTCCCACCCTCGCTTCGAGGACCCGGATGAAGAGGAGCTCGCCCACAGCTCCTACCGTGATGGATCCGTCGATAAAGCCACCGAGGACGTCTCTATGACCGATCAAGATATGTCCTTCGTCGATTGCGCCGACGACGGACAGACCAGCGCCGATTATTACTTCGACTCGTACTCACACTTCGGTAGCTTCCTCTTCCTCTCTCTATTTTCTATTTGGTCTTATTTCTCTGAGGTTGGATGCAAAATATGCAGTTTTGTTATCTTTGTTAGCTAAGGAGCTTGGAAGAAGAAACTTTATTTATGCTTACTGAGATTGATGCTATTGTTGTCGTTTTTGTTAGTGCCTAATTATCGTTTTGGTTAAGTTACTTTCTGCTCATATCAAGTGGCAGTATTCCTATTTGAACTTAAATTTTCAGTTTTTTCTGTTGTACTTGGATAAAGGAAAAGATTGGTTTTTGTAGCTGTTTTTATTTTTTTTCTCAGTTTTTTTTTATTATAGCACATTAAATTCCTTTTATTCTGAAAGAAAAGGCTTTCTTGTCCGCTTAGTAGAACACAAATTTCTTGCTGATGCTTATTAGATGTCTATGTGCTTGTTTTTGGCAGGTATTCATGAAGTAAGTATCCTGCGCTTGTCTACAGAATGCAGAACTACCACCTTATGGTTTTACTGGGCTTCTTTTCAGTATTTATTAATTTACGCCCCCTAGACTTTCAATGCATTGTTGGGTTCTTACCTTTTTCTGTTGTGCCCCCTTTTCCTAATAATTCTACCTCTGAAGATTTGATGTGATGAATATGGTATTAAGTTACATTGTAAGTATACAGTAAATAAATTCAATCATTTTCTAAAAATAGAGGCTAATATGACATGTTCAAGATGTCCATAAGTAGCTCAATCCGTCTGCTTCTAGTCCTTTTCCTCACATGGTCAATCGGCTTTTTGTTTTCTTAAAGAACATTTATCGCACTTCTGGTTGGCGGTGTATTTGTTAAAAGCATGCACTCTACCTTGTTTGGACTGCATTCTGGAAATTCCCATCACCTTATGCGTTGAGTATGTAAATGGCCTAGCACGTGATCTGTATGTTACCTTGAATCTGTTTGTGAAACTCAAAATTTCATTGGTACTCTCCTCTTTCATCCTTGTTAATTTAAAGTGCAATGAGATATTCCGGCATATTTGGTTAGCCTCAAGAAAGCGCCTTTTTCTTCCTTGTCTTATTTTTCTTTCATTGACATCCCATATTATCTGAAAGTTAACATTATATCTGTCCCAGAAGCACCGGCATAAAATTCTTCTTAAGCACATACTTTGAGCAAGAACTTTTTTTCCACAAAAGTATTGTACAACTCCTACAGGAATAAATTGGGTGTTGGCTTTCAAATTACTGAGATATGGATGGAAAGGGGCAAAAAGTCATATTTTGGGTCCAAGAAATGCTCAAGTTACTTGTGTGGTATGTAATACCCATCCTGCATAAAAAGCATGACACTTCTTCCAAATGTTGTGAAGTTGTGTCACATCATCCTGTTGGTTGAGCTTCCTTTAGACATCCCCTATCTTAAGTACATGTATGGGATAGAGTCTCGGTAGTTTTACATCATATGGGAGAATGGAAGACCATATGACAAATTTGTAGTGGCACTGTTCATTTTGGGGAACCTGAAGTTTTGAGATGTTCATCGTTTCTTATTCAAATGAGTATTTTGATAATAATAGTAAGGATGTTGCCCTGAGAAGAATTCAATTTTCTGAATGGTCTGAGGAACTTGAAGAAGAATGTAGTGAATGAAGCAAATTATTCTCTTTGTTTGGAGAATGCTTTTTCGTTTATGCACACTGATACGTTCATACACACAAAAAAGACTGAAATAATATTACTGATCATAATTACTTCATTAGCTAATCTGATTTCTTCACGGTACTGATCTTACTGTTCTGATTGTGCAATGATTTCAGGAAATGTTGAAGGATTTAGTAAGAACTAAAACATACCAAAATGTGATTTATCAGAATAAGTTTCTGTTCAAGGACAAAGTTGTCCTTGACGTTGGTGCTGGAACTGGAATTTTATCTTTATTTTGTGCCAAAGCAGGGGCAGCACATGTTTACGCGGTATGTTTGCCACTGGCTTCTTCTGTTTTCATATCCTCCCCTAACAAACACCTGAGGAAACACAAATAAATGTTTGCTGCATTTATTTTCTGAGTGCTCCTCCATATATGCAATTTGCTTTGCAAGGTCTTCGGTTCTCCGTATTCATTGTTTCTTGTTTCTTAACATGGTGTCGCATATTTCTAGGTTGAGTGCTCCCATATAGCCGACATGGCTAAGCAGATTGTTGAAAGCAATGGATTATCTAATGGTGGGTCTTCTGCTTCAGCATGTGTGTTGGGGAGAGATTCTACTACTTTGTTATTCTGTATTCTTCTAAAATCATGAATGTTTGATCATTGCAGTTATTACAGTTCTGAAAGGAAAAGTGGAGGAAATTGAGCTTCCTGCGGCTAAGGTGGACATCATCATATCTGAATGGATGGGTTACTTCTTGTTATTTGAGAATATGTTAAACACAGTTCTCTATGCACGCAATAAATGGCTTGTAAGTCCTTCATGTAGTACGTGCTTTTCTTATCAAGTTATATTAAACACTTGACATGAAGTATGCGTTAACTTTTTGGGTTGGGATGTTGCTTTGTTTTCTTATGGATTTTGAGCTTCACCTTTAGATCATCTTGTGCTTGATATGCAATGGTTGCACAAGGTATTCTTCTACAATCGAATTCTTTTTTGAGAAAATGCTCTTTTTTAATCGATTGAAAAGAAAATGATTCTGACTCACATATCTGGTTATAGCATCTGGTTCTGGCTAGTATCACTGTTACGTGTGTTCTGTCAAGTGAGGAAAGTGCCATTGTATGATGTCTAGAACTTGGGAGTGTGTGTACGTCTAGACCGTGGTAGTATGTCAGTTGCCCCTAAATGCTGTAGTTGGCGTTTGATGCATGGTAATATGCTGTGAGGCAACTTGATTCCCTATGTGGTTGTCTGTTCTTCTGTTAGTTTCATCATGGAAAGAGTGTAAACGTTTCAGCTATATGATTCATGCTATGTTTCTGATCACCATTCTCTTTCAGGTCGACGATGGAGTGGTGCTACCAGATAAAGCTTCTCTCTATCTGACAGCCATTGAGGATGCAGAGTATAAAGAAGACAAAATTGAATGTAAGCTTAACATGTGCTCGCACTTCTGCCTGAAATTATTCTTGGGTCGCCTGAAGTCTTCATTTGTTTTCTGTGTTGATTTGGTGGACTTCCTTTTACACATTGTTGTTTCTATGATAGGCCTGGTAGCAGTAGTTTATTTTATCTGTCCTATCATATATTAATCTTGTTTGTTTCTTAGTCTGGAATCATGTCTACGGGTTTGACATGAGTTGCATCAAGAAGCTAGCCATGATGGAGCCGCTTGTTGATACAGTGGACAAGAACCAAATTGTAACAAATTGTCAACTCCTCAAGGTGAGCGACTGAGCGTAAGAATCCCTGGGATGAGTTGCATCGATATCTAATGTCTGTATATGCTTGTTGCACGTTGATATGTCTGGTCTTTTTCTAGTCAATATTTGTTATCTTGGATAGATCTGAAAGAATTTGCTGAACATATTACAGAAAGATCGTTCTTAGTTAAAAATTAAGGAGGAACATTCTTCTGCTTTGCAAAAGGGGGAGACACATGATTCATGTAGCCTTCTTGAAATAGTTGGGATTAAGAATTAGTTGATTGATTTAGTTCTTGGCTCACTGTTTCAGACTATGGATATCTCAAAGATGGCTCCTGGAGATGCTTCTTTCACAGCACCTTTCAAGCTAGTAGCAGAGCGTGATGATTACATCCACGCCCTTGTAGCATATTTTGATGTATCATTTACCAAGTGCCACAAGTTGATGGGCTTCTCTACAGGTTTATATCCATCTTTTCCAGTTTATGAACTTCCCATGTTATTTCCCCGGCCATCGGATTTCCTTTATTGAAATTTCAATTCAATGACAGGACCAAAATCACGAACGACACATTGGAAGCAAACAGTTCTGTACCTAGAAGACGTGCTAACTATTTGCGAAGGAGAGGCACTAACTGGGAGTATGACCGTTGCTCCAAATAAGAAGAATCCTCGAGATATTGATATAATGGTGAAATATTCACTCAACGGGAGACGATGTGTTGTTTCAAGGGTTCAGTACTATAAAATGCGTTGATTTTTCTCAATAATTTGGTCTAATACGCCTGTAACTTTGCCCTTTTCTTTTTGGATTCATTCTGATTCGTTGAGGTGATTGAAATGTCAGTATTCACTCTTTTCTTTGGTCTGAATTGGAATAACTTCGAGTTATGTTGTTCTTTGACCTTCATGTCTTTGATAAGTCTCCAATGGAAATGTTGCATCCATTTGCCTGCAGAAATTGATTTTACGTGGATCTTGTAAATACTTTTGTGATTGACTACTTATATCGTGCCATAAAATCCAATTAAAATGCTTCAGCTAGCAAAGGAAAAAAAAAAAAAGAAGACTGGGTGGGTGGGGATGCACTTGTAAAATTAGTAATGGATGAAAAGTATCATCAGAATTCGAGCGGTTGCGCAGAGCAAAATGTTGGCTTTGATCTCAGGTACGTTCCCTATTCTCTCATATCCTTGTGGCAAAATTCCTCCTATCCGAAGGTCTTATAAAACACTTTGTCACGGTTTCGTGTACATGGTTCAAAGCTCAGCCTTCTTGCTGCTGGCTTTCGAGCTTTTTGATCCTCTCCACCACCGTTGAAGCCTGTAAGAAATCTTGTTTGTATGAGTTCTTATTGCCTCGCCTGCCTTCACGATTCCTTTGGTGATCTTTTCCTTCCAACCTTCTTTCCTGCCTCTCTCTTTCCCTTTCAACAACTTACCCTGCATGAAACGTGCTTGAAGATGAACGAAAACTGACGAGGCAAGACAGTATACCAAAGATCTCATAGCATTAGATATTCTCGTACCAGTTTTGAAGGGAAAGTGCTGCCATCCTCCTCCTCCTCCTCCTCATCATCATCTTCTTCATCGCCAAAGTTGTTGTTCATCAGCTGTTCCCTAGAGTACATTTTCATGTTTGGTGCTCCAGGCATATCCTGTCGAAAGAAGACCAAACGTCAATCAGACAATGAAGAATTTCAGGCTTTCAACCACTTGATTTTTTCAGGCAAACAAGTATATACACCTGCATTGATCTTAACATCCTCTCCATGTCAGCCTCTTTGGTTGGCTTGGGCACAAAAGCTTCTCCTGGAGCCCTGTCCTGTATCACACAGAAGATGCTTTACAATGGGTATGAATAGACTGAAAGCATCTCACCCTCAGATTGCTCATAAGGAAGTGCACAGCGATGTTACTCATAGATCATAGAACCACTAGGTAACAAACTGAAAGCATCTCATTCTCCTAATGTTTCTGAAGGAAAGCCAAGGGATGATACCTAACATCTTACATCATTTTGGCTTAAGAAACTTCTAAGATCTTTGCCATTGTAAGTTAGATAGACTAACCATTGAAACCATAAGCAAAAAAACTCTTCAAGCTATGCATCAAAAGGTCACATGGGCGCACTGAGAAGTACAAACTCATCATGGCCCATGGACTATGAACAAGATCATCCAGCTGCTGAACGCATACAAAGTAATATGCTAGTATCGACAGTTCAGCCCACATGACATATGTACCTAGCAAGACAATTACTGTCCCCAGATGTACTTGGAGGGCACAAACAGCTGACACAGTGAAAAACAGCAGAGAACTCGACACAATGATAAGCACTAACAAGCTAAAATCGTTCAAAAGTCACCATAGCCAATTACTGGTAAGCTAGAGAAATCAAATAAATAGGCAGTGTGCGATTACCTTAGGCACTGGAGGTGGCTTCTTATTACATGCTGTAGTAAGGTCCTTGCACAGATAATCCGCAAGTGACCCAAAATCTGGCTTCTTTTTGTATATGTATTCAGCAACATCAGTATCAGAATACCCCATCACCTGCGTTATGCAAGTATCAATATGACCATGCATGTTTGAGACCCTAATGTAGTCTAGAATCACACCTTTCGGAAACTTTCTCCATGAACAGAATGCAAAAACTGGATTATTTCACAGCTCAAAGAAGAAGAGAAAAGCTGAAACATGTAAAGCAGATAAACAAACAAGCTACCTCTTCACAAGCTTTCTGAATTGTCTTGCACTCTGAATTGCAATGCCCTTCCGCATCCTGTTCCACTAGCTGCAAGTATATAGGAGTAATAATTTTTTCTTAAGTCAGCGACCTAACCATTCAAATAAATTCACTAAGATCTTTTTTCCGCTGCTGGTGAATTTTAAGAGATCCATATATTGCAGAAAACCAACACATGAACAAGTCAAAATCCTTTCAACCAGCACAAATGTACCAAAAGAATCCATCTTTACCTCCAATCTATCCCCCTTCTCCACTACATCAATCTTCAAAATCCAGTCAGCTTCCTCCTTCTTCAGATTGCAAACATTCTCAGCAATCCCGATGACCTCAAACTCGGAAATCTGAGACACCAACCAACACCCAGAACTTAAATCCAATGCAACAATCATTACAAATCTCATAGAACCACAACCATGATCACTAAAATTAGAAAGAAAACCACAAGTTAACCTTCTTTGGAGAGATCTGATCCTGCTTCTTCTGCACCTGGCGATACAACTCAGACGCAACCTTCTCACAGACCTGACATCTGATGAAGGGAATGTCTTCTTTTCTAGCTGTTGTTTCTGGTTTCTTCAGACAGTAAGATGCTGGAAAAAAACTCGAAACCACCAATGCCAATACTACAACCACCAGAAATCGCTTCATCGACCCCATCACTACTACTTCTTTCTCCTCGAGCCTATCAGTCTTTCCGATGACAGGAAGATGAAACTGGGTTAAATTTACAAACTTTAGTTCATCGGATGTATCGAGGAAGTTGCTTTCGAAGCGGTCACTGAGGTCCAAGAACTAGCAGGACAGGACCTAGTTTTGTTCTACCAACTCCATGGAAACTTTAAAAAATATAAAACCTATTGCGTGTTTGGCCGAATATGATTGGCTAAATGGGAGCCCAATAAGTGGTGGGCCCACAATCTCGACCAATGGGAATCGAGAAAACACGTATGTTTTTGTAGCCAGGATGAACTGTACTGGTGATTCTCGGTTTTCAGATTATTTTCGAATTTGCCCCCTCAAGTCATGCAATTCCAATTTCCAGTTACGCGGTCGTCTCCGTATCTGTCATAGACTTCACGTTAACTCCAAGCAATCGTCCCGAGTAAATTACATTCATGCAGCACACCATCAAAAAGTTATTATTATTTAAGCATAGAGTTAGTGATATTTTGTTACTGGGTAAGTTTCTTTAGGATTTTATTATTTATTTCAAAAAATATGTATTCTTGGTGCTTATTTTTAGCTAGAGTAATTATTTTTCCAAGTTGTATGATTATTGAAACTCTATACTTCAAAAAATCTAAAAAACGTAAATACCATTTATTAATTTTTATTTTTTAGACCGGATAAGTAAAAAATTTATTAAAAAAAATTAGTTATGTTCTACACAGTTATTACTCAAATCATTATTATACATATATAATATTAATTTTAAAATGAATTTGATTTTAGACAAAAACAAATAAAAATAATATAAAGTAATACATTTAGATTAATATGAAATGAATTGTCTCTCAATTAAAACACAATTATTATATATTGTAGTTTAAGAGTGCACACTACATGACACTCTAATTGCTGTCTGAAGTTTGGGATTTTTTTCCACAAGTAACACACTTTGATGACATCCAATCCTTTACCTTGGGAGACTCTCTTTCCTTAAATATCAAAAATCAAGTCACCCCAAATTAAAATTATCTATGCCCTATAAAGAATCCTACAATAAGATGTTTGAAATATAATAATTGGATGCAAGTTTATGTGGAGAACCAACTTAAATTCATTTAAATAAAAGAGGAATACATAATCAACTTTGGCTTTTCCTAGGAGAACTTGAAAGTCAAGATGTCAATCTTATAAATTTACAATCTTACACTAATCAAACCTCAACACGCTGTTCAATAAAAATAAAAATAAAAACTCAACACAAATCTAAAACACTTCTAAAATATTTTTATTATATTTTAGGCTAGACAAGGAAAAATTAATAAAAATTAGTTAACTTTTCTAAAATTATCCAATTGAATATTATATAGGCAAAATATCAGCTCTTAAATGGTAATGGTTTCAGAGAAAATGTGAAGGGAAACTTATAATTAACTCTATGAGGTATGCCTTAATCTACAATTTGTCTCCTCTATTTTTAGAAATCTACACTTTGCCCCATGTGTTTTTTACACTGCCTGATAATAGCTTCTGAAACTGTATTTAAAATATGCAATAGTCATCTTCCTGTAATTTCAATCTCTCTAATATTTTTTTTTACAGTTAATAGATATTTTAAATTATCAGTTTTTCTTTTTTTTAAATGTATTTTTCTCCTTGTAAATACATATTAGTATTTTTGAAAAATCGAATGGCTGTGAAAAAAATATCAAAAATATTAAAATTATTGAAACATTATTATCAGATAATTTAAATTAAGATTTCAAAAGTTATTGTCGGACACTATAAAGTAAACAATGGGTAAAATGTAGGTTTTTAAAAATATAGTGGGCAAAGTGTATGTTAGAACAAACCATAGAGGTTTTGTAATTTTCTCAAATGTAAAACAACAATAATTATTTTTTGGAATAATTACAATTTCCCCCAAAGGTTTAGGTTAAATTACACTTTATCCCTCCTATTTTAGCAATATACACTTTGCCCCCACCTTTTTAAGATAGTCTGACAATAACTTCTAAAATCTTAATTTAGACATTACGGCAATCATCTTCTAGTAATTTCAATTTGTATAGTATTTTTTTACAGTTAATGAACATTTTAAATTATCAATTTTTTCTTTTTTTTTTATTTCTTTCAGTTTTTCAAATAATATTTTTCAAAAGTCAATTAGTTATAAAAAAAATACTATACAGATTGAAATTTCTTGAAGATAACAACCGTATAATCTAAATTAAGATTTCAAAAGTTGCTATTGGACTGTATTAAAAAAGTATTGGGTAAAGTGTTTATTTTTTAAAGAAAATATGCAAAGTGTAATTTCACCTAAATTTCAGGGGGCAAATTGCAATTAACCATTTTTTTTAAGGAAACAAACTATGCCCGTATGTGATTATTTTTTTAATTATAGTAAAATGACCATTTTCTTGTTAATTTAGGCTTAACTAATAGCATTAGAGAAATATTGAAAGAGTAAGGATCCATTTACATTTATGTTTTACAAGTTTACATAAAATTGCACTAAAACCCTTACATGGTAGGAAACTTGCAAGTATATGAAACATGAGTAGGATTGGAAATGAGCTAAGTATTTTATTGATCAGTTCAAACTCAAACTCAATTTTTTTGCTATCGAGCTGAGCTTCGAGTTATATTTTAAGTTCGAACTCTTAATAAGCCAAGTTTCAAGTCTAGTATTGTTCGGCTCGAACTCTTTTTCAAACCTAATGATTTTAATAATTTTTTAATATAAAAACTAAATTAATTTTATTTTTAACATACCTAAACCCTAAAATTCTATTTTTTATCCCTCGATTCGAGCTCAAAACTTAAATTGAGCTCTAATCGAGCTCAAATCTTGAATTAATCTTCAAGTCTATCCAGCCACCAAGCCAAATTCTAACATTTTTTAGTCAAGCTTTCTCGTCTTCCAAACTTGTAAAGCTTGAGCTCAAACCTAAGTTGAGTCAATCCTTAAAAAGCCGAGCCTTTAACTTAGGGTGTTTGAGCTATGCTTGACTTGTTTCCACCCTTAAACATGAGTAAGTTTAAGAACTTAAGTTCAAGGGTTGATAAAAGTATCGCATAAAACCCCTTTCATCTTTGAACTTTACCGACTCGAATTTGTTGCCCCCTAAACTTTGACTCGGGTTCACTCGTCCCCTCAAACTTTAGAAATTACTATATAGGTTATATGAGAACCAAAACGAAGATAAAGCAGAAGATGAAGGACTAACTAATCTTTTTTCCCACATAAACATTTAGTTCTGTTAAACGAGTTGAATTTTAGCCATTTGTTTGGATAGATTTAACACATCTATATTAATGTATTTCTTCAGTTGACTAAGCCTGAGGCTGTGAGGTCGATATTTTTTTTTACTTAATTGCTCGTATTGTTTGATCTTGTCCACCTACTCCATCTGACATTGTACGGCCCCATTAATTTGCTGCTTATGTCCATCTCTTTTTCTTTTTTATTTTAAGATCCTAAGTAGCCAAGCTTTGAAGTAACGGAATATGCCTCGAATTCATTAGCATTCTGCTTGAAATTTCTTTTCTTCTATCCTTTCATAGCCTTAGCACAATGGTAATTGAATTCTCCTTCCCTTTTAAAGAACTATATCTCAGCAAATCTATCATAATGGATGAGGTAGTCATGCTCTTCCTACGATGTAGGGGGTGTAATGGTCCATGGGCTGATAATTGGGTTAGGTCATCAACTGGGCAAGGTACTAGATAGTATAAGGCCAAGGTGCATTGTTCCAACGAAGGAAAAAAAAAGAGTCTCACTCAATTTGCAATAGTATGGTTTAATCGCCCAAAATTTTCTTGATCTGAAATTTGGTAACAAGATAATGATAGGACGTTAGAAGGATCGTCTCGCATCTAAACTAGATAATGAAATTCAGAACATATGAAAAAGATCATTTTGGGGCTTGAACCAAAGAACGAGAGGGTCAACAGCTCAGAGAATAAGAGTTTGGAAGGATCTTGTGATATGTTGTTGTTTTGGGCTTAGAGAAGACCAATTGTATACCAATCTTAATGACATCAATGGTGGAGATTAGCACTCACTACAAATATATGACTGGAGTTTAGAGATGGGAGAGCGATGATGGGAGGACGATGCTGTAAAAACCAACGAACAATAAAGCCATGGCATATTGGAAATTAAAATCAACTCTAATGGCAGAAAAGAATGGCCCCACACTTTTTTTTTTATCTAGTCAGCAATAACATGTTAATTGAGATAAGTTAAACTCAAATAAACTGGTCCTAGAATTAAATGAATCATATTTCAGTATAGAATGCTAGTTGGATTGTGTAGATTATACAGGGTTAATGGTTTCTTGAATTACTCGAATTAAGAAAATTGAAGCAGATAATTAAAAAAATGTAAAGTTGAGCCAAATGGTTAGTTAGTCATTCATCTTGTATTTTATCTTCATTTCGATTCTTATATAGCTTAAACAATCATTTAAGTGAGTTGATGGAGTAAAAAGTATCAATTTCTAAAGTTTAAGGGGTAAGTGAACTTGAATCAAAATTTATGGTGTAAAGATTTGAGTTAGCAAAATTTAGGGTTGAAATGATCTTTAGGTCATAGAAGTGTACATCATCAAGCTCCTAGAAAAAAATATTGTGATCTCCCCGTAGCTCTCAAAAGTCCTACAATGTGAATATTCATATAAAATAATAGAAATATTATCATAAAATCAATATTAGGTTTAAATTTATCATTTAAAGGTTGATTCACAAACATCATTCTAAATTAATTCAAGATATTTAACATTTCATCTAATAAGGAATTTAAATTTAAATGTTTCAACACCATGGATTTTATTAGAGAATATGCATAAATTTATGAATTTAATAGAATAAAAAAATTATTCTTTATAGGAGAGACGTTTTCATAAATTCCATTAGTGGCAGATTGGTTCAGGGTCTTCTATTTAGATAACCCATCTCAATTATGCTTGAATAATATTCATTATGGTTCTAATAGTAAGCTTCGGGTGAAGGATATGGGGTTTTCTAATGGAATGGGTTGGAATACTTCTTACCTCAAATATCTTTTTTCGGTTGATATAGTTGAGAAGATCTTATTACTTTCAATGCCATCCTCTTCTCAGGGTGAGGACAAAGTTGGTTGGTCTGGTTCTTCTTCAGGCATTTATACATTCAAACAAGGTTATGCTCATTTGGTGACCCAAAGATCTAGTCATCTTATTACCCAGTTTGGAGGCAGTCCTTTAATGGCCCAGTAACCCAACAATGTAAATAAAAGGGTTTGGAGTATTTTAATTCCTTAGAAATTTAAGGTCTTTTTTTGTGGAAAATTCTACTCAATATTCTTCTTACCAATGATAATCTTGCTTTTTATGGTGGTCTTCACTCTAATTTGTGCTCTCAGTGTTTATCAGCGGAGGAATCAACTTTTCATTTGTTCTGGGAATGTTTGAGTTCGATAGAGATCTAGGGTAATTTTTGCTGTCATCCACCTTTGGATAATTCAATCTCAATGGAGGAGTGGTTATACTCTACTCTGAGTTTTGTCAATAAGTAGCTTTATGATTGGATTACGTTTCTAGTCTTTACTCTTTGGATTATCTAGTTAGGGAAAAATGAGTGTACTTTTCAAAATGCTCAATTCAATCCCTAATCTCTAATTTCCAGGAAAAGGTTATTTATCATCAAATAATTTCATTTATAGATTTCTTATTGAATCAGAAGTTGTTCTTTACTCAACCTCCAAACAACTTATCCCACTCATAGGGAGCCAGAAGGCTCTATGCTCATTTTAAGAACCCGGTAACCTTCCTAGTGGATGGAGCGTGGCATCGTTCTTCCTTTCTTAAGGTTGCTTCTTGATTATGAAAGTATTCCAATGCCCCTCCAAATTATGAAAAATGAATGTCATGGACTTTATATTCTTCGGTGCTTGAAGCAGAACTTGAAGCTATCTATGGAGCTATCCAAATAGCATATTTATTTTCTCTCCAATAGATCACTATCCTCTCTGATAGTTCTTAGAGTCTTGCGGCTATCTAGGATAATAAAGTGTTAGATCTTCAGTTGGTAAGTCTAATTGGAAAAGTTGCAGACATAGCAAAGAAGTTTGATCATTGTTTGTTGGCCATTGTTCTTTGTCAGTGTGTTTTTCTTGCTCACAACTTAGCAGTTTCTTTATTTCCTTAGTCTGGTTCTTGTTTTTGTGTATAAAAAAAATAGAATATATATTTTTTTAAGTATAACAATCGATAGTCGCCACCATGGCTTAGTGGAAGCTGAGTTCAAATATGTATTTGATCGTTTATTTTTGGGGAAAATCATAAAAACCTCCATGTGGTTTGGTCTAATCTACATTTTACTTTCTTTATTTTCAAAAACTTACACATTACCCTTTTCTTTTTTTATAGTATCTAACAATAACTTCTGAAATCCTAATTTAAATTGGCCAATATTCATATTTCAGTAATTTCAAAATTTTTGATATTTTTTCACAGTTAACTAACATTTAAAAAATACTAATATGCATTTACAATAAGAAAAATACATTTACAGAAAGAAAAAACTAATAGTTTATAATATTTATTAACTATAAAAAAATATTGGAGAGATTGAAATTTCTATAAAATGACTATCATACAATTTAAATTATAATTTTAAAAGTTATTAGCAAACAATATAAAAGAAATAGGGGTAAAGTGTAGGTTTTAAAAAATAAGGGGGAAAAACTATAGGTTAGTACAAACCTCAGGGTAATTCTAAGTTTCCCTTATTTTAAGGGTAAAATCCATATTTAGTCCCCCAGCTTTAAGGGTTATTCTATTGTGATCCATTAACTGTAAAAGTGGCTATTAAAGACTCAACTTAGATGTTCTATTTTGGTCTATACCGTTAGTTCTACCATTATTTTATATGGAAATTTGCTTACGTGACACGTATATTGCCATGTGACAGTTTTTTTATAATAAGAAATGACTAGATTAAAAGGGCAATAAAGTTCAAGTTAAAATTGACACGAAAAATAATTTTAAAGACCTAAAAGGTTAGTTTACACAATTTTCCCATATGATTTGAATGTCGTTGCCCTTTTTTGATTCAATCACTGTCACCGCCCCTTTCCCTCTCTTGAACTCAAATCATGCTTGTTGCCTTAACACTGTTCTTGCTCCCTATATTTTCTCTCCTTCTCAACATTATCCAAAATCAGAATTGAGCAAAAACCAGAAGACAACGGCTGGATTTGTCCGATTTTGAAATGACTTCGAACAGTTTTCATCACCAACTTAAGAGCACTGAAGGTCCAGAGGCTAGAACCAGTGAACCGGAGGGAGCGGTAGTAATCAGTGTGGGCAACGATGATGTGTTGGCTGGTGTAATTGGCTAAGGGCAATGGTGAGAGAGAAGCACAAGCGTAATCAGCGTGGGTGGCGACGAGATGGTGGCGGGTATAATCGGCGAAGAGAGAGGACAAGCGTGGCCGTGATTGGGTAGATGAAGACGGGTAGATGGGGAGATGGAGAGGTGGAGGTTGGTGGTGTAGTATTGACAGAGAAGGTTTGGAAAAGAAGATAATCGGTGAAACCATGTCTTAAGGCTTTAGGATTATGCTTTTTTATCATTTTAGTTTGAAATTTGTTGTTCTTTCAGTTTAATCACTTATTGTCATTAAAAGGATGGACATGTGGCAGTGAGGGTGCCATGTAGAAAATTTCCATATGAAATAACAGTAAAACTGATGGCAAGGACCAAAATAGGACACTTTAGTTGAGTTAAGGAACTTTAATGGCCACTTTTAGAGTTAAGGAGACACATTAGAACGACCCTTACAGTTAGGGACTAAATGTGGATTTTATCCTTATTTTTAATATAATGTCATAGGCGTCCACGCCCACCTTCCAGAAAAGTAATGATAATGACGTGTCAGAACACTGTAAAACCCTAAACTTATTGCTCTGAGTCGTGGGGAGGAAGAACGGTAGGGTTTATGCATCTAGGCCGCTTCCTCCACAATCCACCTCAAATTCACAAATTTTACCGCAGTTATGGCTTCCACCACACTTGAATCCACAGGCCCAGCAAAATTCGATTGTTTGATTGGTGAAAACTACCAACTCAGATTGCAAGAATCACTGCAGGACTTGGCATCCGAAATTCGGAAGGAAACCCCAAATTTCTCTCATTTTGCCAATGTGTTCTACGAATTGGTTCAAGGGAGAATCGACCCACCGCTCGAATCTATCTGGGTATACTCTGCCTTGTCCTTCCGAAACCATAATTGCGCAGATGAAGACCTTTCCAGTCGATTATCTGCGGCGAAGGATCTTTTTAAGTTGGTTTCTGCGTGCTCGAGTGCGTGTAATCCATCCAAAAGCATTGCGTTGCTTGCTCCAGTTGTTTTGAAGGTGTACGAAGTGGCTGTGGAGTTGCTGGGGGAGGACTTGGATTCGAAGAGAGAGAAGAAAGCAATGCAGGAGGTAAAATCTTTGGTTGATTTGATTCTTGGCTATATAAGTATCTGCTGTTGCGATGGTTTTCGTGTTGAGAGTAATTCTTCTGATATGAACTTGATGATGCCGGTCTCCGAAATGGTTTTGGTTTGGAGAAATGAAGATGAGAGTTTGGGGTCTTTTTTCCCGCTTGTGAGTCGGAATGTATCCAGAGAGATGAGTGGAGGAGACGACAATGTAAATTACTTGGCAGGTGTTGTTATGGTGGAGGCATTTCTGCTGAAATTGTGCCTGAATCTTGGCGGTGAGGCCACAGGGATGGAGGTGGGGAATGAGTTAAGAGCTTGGGCTGTTGGTTCTGTAACCAGTTTCCGAAACATTTATTTTTTCGGTATGTGCTTCAAGATACGTGCTTTTGTGCTGGTCCCTTTGTGGTTGGCTGGTATTCGAATAGTTTGGGGTCTTATTTACTGTAGTTCCTCTAGATGACGAGGCTTTATGTGTAGAGAACAATGAAGAGCAATTCTGGAAAATTTTGCTATATACCTTTGTTAGCTATCCATAGGACGTGCTAATAAGTTTGTTTTTTGTCGTTTCTTTGCTTATTTTGTGCACTTTTTTCCTGTTAATGCCTGCAAATTTGTTGAGTTACCTTCTACACGGAGTGTCCCGACCGAGGCTTTTTTTGCAGTTGTAGTAGTAGGTTCTATGAAAGCCTAGTCTAGACTCGGCTACAAATTCCAGTCTATTATTTTCATGCCATGTTTGCTGCTAAACAGATATCTTTTTGAGGACGCTCTTGGAACCAAATTTGCCTGGGAGTTCTATATTGGTGCAGAAGTCTGAAAAGGGGTCTGTTTTAAGGAATATATTGTATGATGCTGCAGTATTGGTGGATTATTCATTTTTCGATTACAATAGAGCAGTCCACCAGCCAACTAAGCAGATGAGAGATCTTGCACTAACAAGCTTGCTTGTCGTAGATGAAGCTATAGAGTTCTCCAGGTATACAATAGTGCCTTGCACAAGGAAAAGTGTAGTATGGTTACCTTTCTTTGTCTCATAATAATGTGCTCTCTGTTTAGGGAAAATGGGGATCACAAAAAAGCTTTAGCTTATTCAAGTGCCTTCCCCTCCTCACACCTGCCTTCACTAATAACCAAATGCATCGCAAGCCAGATTGGCGTGGATGAAAAGCCCGTTGTATCCTCGCCTAAGGCGCTTATCAGTGAGTAGCTTGAGCCCTCTACTATGCGTCTACAATAACCTGCTACTTATGTTATGTTACCAAAGTTTCTTGCCCCGTGTTCTTATTTCAATCTCTGTGCTATCTACAGAGTGGCTTCTGAACCTTGAGAAGCAAGGGATAAAGGTATTTGATAATAGTCTGTTGAGATACCATGCCAAGTCAGCCATTGATAAATCCAAGGCAGACCACCAACCACCAACTACTATGTCAGAGGAGAAAATTGATGATGAGCTTCTCTTCTATGTTGACAAGGGGGAAGAAGTGGGGGCAGGAAAAGAGGAAGAGGATGAAGATGAGGATGGCAGGACAGAAAATGGAAGTATGACTGCGGCATTTGTAGCTGCTGCTCAGAATATGAAATCAGCTGAAACCAAAGCGAAGAAAAGGAAAGGAAGTGCAAGCAGGAGGGAGGAAGAGTTCAAGTATGCAAAGTATGACCTCCCCGATCTTTCTTTTATAGGAGATAGAACCTCAGTAGATAACGATGATTCGACCAGTGACAGTGGAGTGGAGAATCCACTCTCAGAATGAAGATGACAGAAGAGAGTAAGGAGCAGGTTCTGTTCAAAGAGAAGGTTCCCATGTTGTTACAGCTTTAATGCGTCCAGCGTCTCCCTTAAGTTACTGTTTTGGAGAAAGCTAGCCGATTTTGACCAGGGATCTCCAATACATTGTTTTTTTGGTAGTTGTCTCTGGTTTCTTGTCTTGCATTCACAAAATTTAGCTTGGATGTTTGCTTATCATTTCGCTGATGAATGGTGTATAAGAAAAGGGACAGAATGATTTTCTTATACTGTAGAATCTAATTGAAGATTTTCTTATTGGTAATTGTAGAATCTAATTGAATTGCTTTCTCCATTTCGGATCGTAAAACTGTAAGAATTTAAGATTTCGGATCAGGACTTTAATAACCTTGGTTGATTCTCACCCTTTTTTCAGGAAGCAATGCATTATAGTTATTTCTGTAATTAATTTTGGCCGGTTCATTTTGCCGGGAAGGATGGAACCGGCAATCACCATCTTTGCCCAGATCTTCTAACCTTTTTAAAGGTACAATTCAAATCTGATGACTATTTTTGGCATTGCTCACTAAACATTTTGCATGTTAGTAGGGTAGCAATCAAACAAAGATACAATGTACACAGCAAACGGCAGCCGACCTTGAGCTCGAGCCATACCTAAAATAATTAACAGTAACAAGTCAGAATCAAAAGAAGGCCCATGGCTTACCTACCGACCCTGTTCAACATAAAGAATTGTACAAGCAGTGGAGAGAAAACTGTTACTGGGAGGCATGGAAGGAAGCTTCGTGCTATGGTACTAGTCCACTAGTATACAAACAAAAGTTTTCCAGCATCTCAACTTAGACATCACTAAGGAAAGTTTTCCAGTGATCGATTGAACTAACTTCTTTATTTTTTGGGTGCCTGGATAGATGAAACTACCTTCAAAAAGTGAGCCATACAACTGCTTTTAGAAAAAGAAATATTACAATGAACAAAAATTCTCTCAAACAAGTTATATCACCTAGAAATATATCAACATCGGCTTTCATGAACTTTCAGCGGTTTTCATTGTTCTGATGTTCATATTTGACAGACCGTGACAGCAACATAATCCTATCAGTCAAAAAGTATCTGCTTTTGTCTTTCATTATGATGAAATTTTTCTGGGACACTTGTTGGAAACAAATTCTGTAATGTGAATATATGTAAGATTTTAATACCATAATCAGATTTCATACTCTGTGGAAATTATCTTTATTTTCCTATCATTATCTTCTCCAAGTACTTTCCTCTGAATTTATGTAATTGCATTCTCCACACAAACGTGTAAAAAAACGTTGGAGACAATTCTAGGCAATGATGAAGGAAAACTTGTAAAGATCGATAAAGGAAAAAGAAAAAGTGCAAAATCGACTTCAAAAGCGGGATCCACAGGAGAGTATCCCATGATTACTACCCAAAAAAAATAAAAACAAAACAAAGTATCCCGTGACAGGTGTTCAAGTCACCAACCAGCCAACCCGACCCGAATCAGTTGAAGCCAAAATTATGGTACGGGGGGCACGGCAGGCGGGTCGGTTGACTCGGATTGCTTGACCGAATTTTCTGACGGAGCATTTTTAGGATGCAGGATTCTGCCCTTCTTGATGGAAAGACGTAGATCATTTTTTGTTTGGCAATAACTGGACCTGAATCAAACCGGTTCGATTTCTAAACACAAACAATTCGAATCAAACCAAGATTCAGTTTGGTTCGGTTTAACAGTTTTCAGTTTTCAATTAACAGGATTTTCAATTTCATTCTTTCATTAAAAAAAAAACCATAAAGGATAGTACTAGGGGTGAGTCTTAGTAGTTGGGAATGGGCGCAGTGGATGGAGGAATGGCGGTCATTAGATTTCTAATAAATTAAAGTGAGTTTCGGTTGCAGCCATTCTTTGAATTTTTAAATAAGCTATAAGCAAACTAATATGTTCCATGAATTGCCCATAGATTAGCTTCTGGTTCAAGTTCATTTGCTAAACTTAACAAACAAGGCTGAATATAAATTTACTCTAATTTACATTAATGAATAGAGCTTGAATAAGTCGATACTTAATTTATTTAACTCTTTCACATATATTGTGAATACTTTCAATGACTTGTTTGCATAAATTTTGAAAGATTTGTAAGTCTTACTGAAAACCTCAATAAAAGAGTTTAAAGGAAAATCCAAACTTGCGAGTTTTAACTTCATGATCAAAGTTTTAAAAGTCAATTTGTTTGGATGGCCTAGTTCGGAAGAGTCTAACATGAGGCTGATAACGTGTTTTTGGAAATGAGCGGGGCCCAAAGCCAGTGGAAATACCATTATAACCCCAAGTTGGAGAACATGTCATACTTTTTGACTTTTCTAAAGCCCACTGCTTCCACAGCCACTAGAGCTTTCATCCATCGGCAAGACATATCAGAGGAGTTATTGTGTTTGAGATGGATCGAAGGAAGAAGCATAAGTGAGATAACGCAGGACGATTGGGAGAGCAACTTAGCTAAAAAGAAAATGGTAAAACTGCTGCCTTAACCCTTGTCTCTCATCTCTCATCCACAAAAAAACCTTAACCTTTCCCCACTATCGCCGCATCACTCCAAAGGCTCCAAGCTTTCCCCTGCCGCTCTAGCCATCGCAAGCACCACTGCCGCCAGCGGTCACTACTTCCCTAGCATCGCGCCACTGTACCCAGGTGCCTCCTGCTGCTGTCCGCACTTAACCGAAGGGAGAAAAAAGGTTCTCAATCACGTCCTTCCTCCACTCTGACGTCTTTGGCCATTACTCCCCCGCCCCTGAGGCAGCCACATTGTTGCCAGTCAAGGCCCAGGCAGCCTTCCCATCTCACGTCGCTGGCAAACGGAGAATTGGAAGAGAAATCAAGTCCAACCCATTTCTCCCATTTCGCTCGACCCGTTTCCATTTAGATCCGACCTAGCCAAGCTTCCATTTTGGCTGTCCAATGGAAGATAATGGATAGTAGATGAAACGATCGAAAAAGTAGTTTTCGGTGGAGGGGACGTTAATGAGGCAAATCGAAGGAGCTGCTGTGTGAGACGGATAGGTGGAGTAATCGCGTGCACTTGATAGCCCATTATAAATGGCAGGAGCTGTAACTAAAGGAAACTTGAGTTGGGAAAATGTGGCCATACCATGGGTCCCACTCTCATCACAAGTTGAGGCTTGCTAAAATGTGTTAACGTGTATGAATTAACGCCTGTTGAATAGGTAGTAAGTCAATTTAACCTAAAATAACTTAGGCCCAGTTCGGATCAAGTTAATAGGGTGGATCAAAATGTTTTCTTTTAGCCTATTAAAAAGCCAGTAATTACTCTTTGTACCACACCCAACTGTTAACCTTAAGCTGGGACGTTTCTAGTTCGAGATGACGGAGTACAGTGGTACACAGTGTTGATGGACATTGGGAGGATGTGGTCGAGCGGTCACGGGTGTAGGCTGGCTAATAGTAAGGAGATCGGAAGGGCACAATTTGGAAGGGTGTGGTGAATTAATGAGGGGAGTGGGTGGTTCGGTAGGATCCATGGGGGTGGTTGGGGGACGGCAGGGTCAGGGAAGTCAATACGATTAGGACCTGTTCGTGTGACAGTGGGGGTGAGGGGTAGTGGGTGTGGCGGCGAGGTCGGGGCTAGGTGCGAAGGAGGGAAGATTGTAGGGTAGGGGCGACGGCAGGGGCTGGGTTGACGTATGGGTGGCAACAGGCTAGGGGCGACTGCGGGGTAGGGGCGATGGTGAGGTCGGGGGCAGGTTGACGGGGGTGATGACAGGGTCAAGGGTTAGGGGCGACGGTGGGGTTGGGGGTCAGGTCAATGGTGGCGACGACATGGTCAAGGTTAGGGGCGATGGCGAGGTAGGGGCTAGATGTGGCCGGGGGTAGGGGCGGCGGGATCAGGGGTAGGGAGGCGTAAATATAAGCAATTTCAAGTTTGATTTTACATTCATTTTAAATTTAAGACAATAAAACATGTTAATTTAGGTGTATTAACTACAAACGAACCGGCAATTAGTTTTATGTTTATATTTTTTGTTTGAAATTAATTTCATTTGGAAGACAATTTTAAATAGATCTAATAATATATTTAAAATTACTTTTTACTTTTTACTTTAAATTCGTTACCAAGTCAAGTTTTAACTTTTTAATCTTCGTACTTTTTGCCATTTGATCATCCAAGTAGCCAAAAGCTGTTCAGTTTACCTTGACGCCTGAGCAGTTGAGTGTGCAGAGAAAACGGCGTCACGACGTCTCATAAAATGTTGCACGAGTACTAGTAGCAGTAATTAGTAAATTTACCGCGCCGTGAAAGTGAAAAAAAAAATATATTGCTAACGGATAAAAGAATTTGGGATAAAGTCCAGAGGGTCAAACCGTCGGTGGAGGTTCACGGTTGGTTAAGCTGCGCAGTTAAAACTTAAAGGGATAGTGACAATTTAACTCCTGAGGTTTGGATAAAATTACAATTCACCTCTCATATTTCATCAATCTACACTTTACCCTTATCTTTTTAATACAGCCTGATAGAAATTTTTAAAATCTTAATTTAAATATTACAGTAACTATATTCCAGTAATTTTAATATATATAATATTTTTAATAATTAATAAATATTTTAAATTATCAGTTTTTTCTTTCTAAATTATTTTAGTTTTTTAAAGTAGTATTTTTAAATGTCAATTAATTATTAAAAAAAGTACCATACAGATTAAAATTACTTGAAGATGACAAATATATAATTTAAATTAAGTTTTTAGAAGTTTTTATTGGACTGTATTAAAAATGTTGGAGGTAAAGTATATATGTATTAAAAATGTTGGAGGTAAAGTATATATTTTTGAAATATTATGGCCCAAATGTAATATCATCTAAACCTAAGGGTTAAATTGTAATTAACCCAAAGTTGAAACTCCAAATTTCCAAGAATATAAAAAACAGGAGAGAGAAAAATAAAGAATCGCTTGGTATATAAGGTAGCGAAGCCAGAGGCCTATAATCCTCCAAGGAGAGAGAGAGAAATTTCTGGAGAGCGAGAGAGAGAGAGAGGAGCTGTATTGAGTATTGGGGACGAAGCCCCCTCCTCTCTTTCTATTGAGGAACAGAGAGCTACGGCCATGGATGAATCGAGCGATTTTGTTTCCATCGATGCCGAGAAGATCTATCTCGGCGGAAAGGTTTCGCATTTTCTCCTCTTTCCCCCTACCTCTTCTCCTCTATACTCTTCTGAGTCAAACTAATTTCAATGCCAGCGATTCCTGTTTGGCAATCCAACACTTTGCTTGTTTTTTTTCCCTTAGCTTTTGATTCTTTTTCCATCTGGGTCTGTCGGTAATCTTCGTTTGGTGCGTTATGAAGCATTAGGTAAAGAGTTAGATTCTTGGGTATTTTGGAGATATGGTAATGGGTTTTTCCAGATCTGTGGATTCCCTTTCTGATGCTATTCGTTTAGCAAGTTTTTGGGAGGTTGGTGTTCCCATTTATGGCGTAATTGTCTTCTTCCCTTTTATATTTTTGCCCCTTCTTTTTTATGGATGTTTGACCAGAAAGCTGGATTCTCCTTTTTTGTGGAAGCTCTTCCTGCTGGGAAATGAATGGTACATTTTGGTTTATCGATACATTCATGAACTGGTTCTGTCGTAAACCCCTTTTTCGAGCATTTTCTGGTCTGTCTTTTGGCTTGCTTGCATGGCTATATTCCTTCCTTCGTTTTTGATTTTTTTATGCTATCTTGGAGAATGGAGAGGAATGCGATGAAAGGTTCGGTTCTTGGATCCATATATTCCTCTTACCTAAGCAGACTTCCGAACACGCACGTTGCCGTCTGGAGAAGAAACCTTGGCTTTTCTACTGTTCTTTTGTTTGTTTCTTTTCTTTATCTATATATATTTTAAAGTTGTTTGAAATTATTTAGCTACTACTTTGAAGTAAATTTCTTGTTTTAATACATTCGATCTTTTTTTATCCCCTGAAACTAATTATCACCACTAAAGATTCAATGATTAATCTTAGCAATTGCTTTTGTGATTGGCTCATTTTTCCAAATTTTTATTCCCAGATGAGTTGGGTTTCCCTCAGAAAGGTAAATGCACATGGGAAGCTCCTTTCAAGTTGAGCCCCCTTTTTTCTATTTTTTCTATTTTTTTTGGGGGGGTTGCTCTTGGCGAAGTTTTTGTTTTATAATATAAGGTAGTAAATGATTTGTCTCATGTTGCTAAAGCTAGCCTAATGGATAACGTGGTTGTTCAGTGTTGGAATCAATCCTGTGTTAAATTTGCGCAAGATCTTTCCTGCACGACCACATTAACCAGCATTTTTTTAACATCCTATTGTAACGTGTTCTTTGATGGATTTTCTTTCAGGAACACCATGTACAAACTGGCCGTGGTTCTGTGTCGGTGATAGTTTACGGAGATCAAGACAAGCCAGCCCTTATTACTTATCCAGATTTAGCTTTGAATCGTACGTGTAATCATCAATTTCCTTCTGTACTCTAGTTTCTCACCACTCTGTTTCCTCCTTATGTGTTTGTCCCAATAATCATTTATATAATTAGAGTATTTAAATATTAATTCTGATGATTCTGTTTTGTCCTCATTATGATAATTCTTTCAGATATGTCTTGCTTCCAAGGACTATTCTTTTGTCCAGAGGCATCATCCTTGCTGCTCCACAACTTCTGCATTTACCATATCAGCCCCCCTGGCCATGAGGTCGGTAAAGTAGTTGTCTATGTCCATAGTTCATTGCCGTTTACCACTTCTGGAAAGACTTAAGTGCACACATATTGTACCACATTTGGAAGTGCTTATTCACAAAGTTTCTTGGCTCTTCATAAGAGTTCTTGCAGTTAGGAGCTGCTCCAATTTGTCCAGATGAAGAGGCACCTGAAGTTGATGACTTGGCAGATCAAATCCTTGAAATCCTCAACTACTTCAGGTTTCTACTTGTGCCGAGTTACTTATCTATTCAAGTCTCGGTGTCACAAAAGTTGGCTCAAATAATAGTACAACTATAAAGTGATCCATTTTCTGATGGCATGAATGATTACTTGTACAGGCTTGGTGCTGTGATGTGCATGGGGGTAACTGCTGGTGCCTACATTCTTTCTCTTTTTGCTGTATGCTTCCTTCACAACCGTTGTTCCAAATTTCTTTAAAATAGAGAGCATCACATCTCAGTTTGTTCATCTGAACTTTATCCAATGATCACACTTCTATATTACAGATGAAATATAGGGAGCGAGTGCTTGGGCTAATACTTATTTCTCCACTATGCAAGGCACCCTCATGGACTGAGTGGTTTTATAATAAGGTTACTCCTGAATACTGTCAATGATTTATTATTATATCAGTAAAAAGGAATCTGCTTATATTTTAAAGATACAAACTTATGCAGGCGATGACAAATTTGCTATATTTTTATGGAATGTGTGGACTTCTTAAAGAGATTTTGCTTCAGAGATACTTCAGCAAGGTAACTGGCAGTTCAATGCCTTGAATTATTCATATCTTATAGAGTCTGTTTCCTATTTCATTTCATGTACAACTTCTTTGCTCTATTACAGGAAGTTCGTGGTAATGCAGAATATCCAGAGTCGGATATAGTTCAAGCATGCAGAAGAGTAAATACTTGTGCATTCTTTTCATATTAACAAGATCCTTTTTCTAGCATAATACCTTTTTGATTGCACTGGGTCCATCTTGCTACTGCAGAGTGGATTTCCAAATGATTACTGCTGATTTTGCAACTTTCTTTTTATTCATAGTTGTTGGATGAGAGGCAAAGCATAAACGTAATGTGGTTCCTTCAGGCACTTAATAGGTAGATCTGTATTTTGCAGCATCATCAACTTTTTCTGTGTTATTGATTTTTCAATTGGAAGGGCACATATGTGATACTCTGGATTTCTTAAAATGATCAGGGAATAAGGGACATAAGTGATTCAAAACTCATTTTCTGTGCACTTGCAGGAGACCTGACATTACTAGCGGGTTGAAGAGACTAAAATGTCGCACTCTTATATTTGTTGGGGACAACTCGCCTTTTCACTCTGAGGCTCTTTACATGGCATCAAAGCTGGATAGAAGATTCAGTGCATTGGTTGAGGTATGTACCCAGGGATTTTCAGGCATGATCACTTTACAGTGATAGGATGCTGCATGCTGTACGTGTTTCTGAGCAGCAATCCTACTAAAAAATGGACACATGTGGTTCTTTTTAAGGTGTGAAGTGCCTTAAAATCACCTTTTCGAGTCTTCTATGATCTTTTTTCATGCGAAATGATAATGCTGTTAGTTAGCATTTTATATGTTACAAGTCTGAAACATATGCGATTATACTGGCCTTGTAAACAGGTCAAATTGAAAGCAAATAAAAGTTTTGGTGAAACCGGGCCGGAATTTTTCTGTTGCATTGGTTGTCCCATTAATTGTGCCTGGTTATAAACTTGATGATTGAGTAGATGTGGTAGTCAAGAATCTTGTTTGCATGCCAAAACACGTTTTCATGGCATGTTTGAAGCTCAAGCCTTTGTGTGTAATTGTGAGGCATGTGGTGATACGAGTGACGGATGGTATCTGCAGGTCCAATCTTGTGGATCAATGGTGACTGAAGAACAGCCGCATGCAATGTTGATACCGATGGAGTACTTCTTCATGGGGTATGGCTTGTACAGACCATGCTATCTGAGCGACAGCCCGAGGAGTCCCCTGAGCCCATCTTGTATCTCTCCTGATCTTCTCTCTCCAGAAAGCATGGGATTGAAACTCAAACCTATAAAGACCCGTGTTTCTCTTGATCTTTGATGGGGAAGAGGCTGTTCCTTTTTTCCTTTTTTTTTTTTAATTTAATTTGATTACCATTCTCTTCGTTTTTTTTTTTTTTTTTTTTTTTTTTTTTTTTTTTTTTTTTTTTTTTTTTTTTTTTTTTTTTTTTTTTTTTTTTTTTTTTTTTTTTTTTTTTTTTTTTTTTTTTTTTTTTTTTTTTTTTTTTTTTTTTTTTTTTTTTTTTTTTTTTTTTTTTTTTTTTTTTTTTTTTTTTTTTTTTTTTTTTTTTTTTTTTTTTTTTTTTTTTTTTTTTTTTTTTTTTTTTTTTTTTTTTTTTTTTTTTTTTTTTTTTTTTTTTTTTTTTTTTTTTTTTTTTTTTTTTTTTTTTTTTTTTTTTTTTTTTTTTTTTTTTTTTTTTTTTTTTTTTTTTTTTTTTTTTTTTTTTTTTGTGTTTGTTTAATTGTTGTAAGGAGGGTAGTAGGGGTTATGGAAGATGGGTGTAGATACAGGAAAGAAAGAAACAGAATACAGGGAATTGTGGTGGAATTGATTCTTTTGTTTGTAGTCGGTCATAAAGGGGTCACTGATGTAAATTATAAACAGGACATGAAATGTAATTTCGGTGGCCATCAATCCAATATTCAATAATTGAGGAGCTGAACTCCCCAATCCCTGCTTGCTCTATCTTCTCTCTAATTTCTGTCTCTGTCTCTGTCTCTCAACAGCCATTTGGTTTTTGTCAAACCTTGCCAAGGGGAGCATACAATTTGGGTATTTTGAGTCTGAGAAATGATGGTATCACGGATGCATGATGACCATTGATCTAATGTGGACTGGCAAGGTTGCTCAAGAACCCTTGTCGGTAGACAATAATGACCTGAATTTTGTGGACCTTGTCGGTGGTCAACTTTTTTTTTTTTTTTTTTTTTGCCCTTTTGTGGCAATTTATTTATATTAGAGTCGATCACATTAACCATATAACCATCATCATTGATTGTGAATGCGGAATGGTATCTCACAGTGTCCAGACCAGAAGTCACTCCAGTAAGAGTAAGACATTGACCAGACACATTTTAGTGACAGAAAACAACCCTAGGAAGCTAATTGAGTACCCACCAATTCTCAACATACCAGTTCGCCTCCCTAAAAAAGAAGGCATCTATTTGTTTACCCAATGATTTGATAGCTGACCAAAATTGACAACGATAAGAGTTACAAAACCAACATGCTGCTGACTTGCTGAGGGCAAATCAGATTTTAGACTCAGAAAAACACAATTTTTTTAGAACGTTTGTTGGAATGGGGAAAAGAATGTGGCGACCTCAAAGAATTAATAGGAACTACTACTTTCTATTAACAAGCTGTGTCAAATTAGTTTATCCTCTACAAGATTAATTCTGTCAAGCAACTTCTCCAATTCCTGCAAAGCAATTCTACAATGTTCTTCGGACTGTGCCCCTGCTTCAACCACTGGAAGACCAGCTCTATACAGGTGATTGTACCAGCTTATTGGGGCGCATACAGCATCTGGGTTTACTTCCTGCTCAAGCAGATTCTGGCGCTTGTAATTCTTGCACCATCGTCGAAGGATGTAGCGCAAGGGGATTTCTTCCATGGCATTATAATGAAGTACATTCAGTGCATGGCGGCACAAGTATCCTTTGTAGTTGAACAAACTACAAATGCATCTGATATCCAAAACAGTAGTCTCATACAGAACCTCAAAATTCCTAACCTCTTTCTCATTTCCTTCAGTTTCAACTCTTTCTTTGACAATGTAGGTCATTATCGGTCCTTTTGAACTCACTTGCTTTGTGTTGAAGCAAGTGAACATCCCCTCAACTTCAGTTTGGAACTTGTTAAAGATATCTTTTGTGTAAAGTTTAGAGAGCTGCACCTCAAAATTGCTTTTTGTCCTCATCTCCATGCCGACGTTTTGTGACTCTAGATCTGCCACAGCCTCTTTCAGGTACTTTTTGTGTAGAGCTAAATCATACTTGTCAAGAAATTCCTTAATAGACGTGTGCTTATGTACATAGCCATCAAAGAATGAAGTCAATCCCTCATTCTCTTGGATAGGAATCAAACCAGCAAAGAACACATCCTTTAAATAAACAGGAGCCCATTTTTTTCTATCCTCATACAGTGTTTGGAGCCATTTGTTATCGCCAAGTCCATGGTGCTTAATCATTTCAGCCCAAGAAGTTTCAAACTCAACAATCTTCAGGGAGTTATAGACAGCTTTGTTTAGCTGCCGATGAATAGCCTCATATCCTTTTAGTCCCCCCAACTTCTCTGGAACTCTCTGCATGATGTACCACAAATTAAAACACTGATGAGCTTTTGGAAAAACTTCAGAGACTGCAATTTGCAATGGCTTGCACTGATCAATAACAACAACTTGTGGTGGACATCCCTGCATGCAATTAAACCATGCTTTCAACATCCAAACAAAATATTCTGCTGACTCGTGTCCAAGTAGGCCACAGCCCAACAACACAGGATTTCCGTGGTGGTTCACTCCAATGAATAGAATCAAAGGTACTTCAAATTTGTTTGCCAAGCATGTAGTGTCAATTGCAATTGTATCACAAAAGTAACCATATGCCGCCCTGGACCTCGCATCAGCCCACATAACATTCCTCAGGCGACAGCTATCATCAAGATCCATCAAGTAAAAAAAGTTTGGATTAGTTAACTTCATGCGGCAAAAATAATTATATAGTGCACTTGCATCTGCCTCACCAAGTTCCAAATGTTTGGACAAATCAGCAGGATTTTCACCTTCTCTTCCGTCAGCATTGGAGTATCCAGGGCAACCAGCTTCTGTTAAAGATGTCCGATACAACTTGATGGTATGCACTTCCATAACTGGGTCTCGTGATGATCGTGCTCTTCTAGCAGCAAGAATCAAATTTTTGTGGGACTTATAAAACTGCTTGGCCTCTGGATTCACTGGATGGTTGTGCTGAAGCTGTGCTTCAATTATTCTCCACCGTTTTGAGTCAACAAGCTTGATAACTATCATAACAGGGCAGCCAGTTCTTGTTTCTGGTCTCGGATTGCTGGCTTCAGTCTTTTTCTTGAAGCCAGCATTACTGCAGCTAAGTTTTGCTCTGTACCGCTCCTTTCCCTTGGATCTGAACCATGAATTACTAACTCTAATGCCAAAACCCTGCTCCTTAGCGTAAACATTATAGAAATTATAAGCTTCATCAAAAGAATCAAACTCCAAACCCACAGTTGGTGAAAGTGCTTCTTTCTCTAATTTGTTTTCAGTTGTTCCATCTTCATGTTCAAGTACACCATAGTTTCCTTCACACTCATAGTCATCTGTTTCATCAAACACTGGTTCTCTGTTGAGACAAACTTCTTCCATCTGAAATATGTAAAGGAACACTTGAAGAAAACAATGGACATTAATAATGGAAATATCACAGCAAGCATAGTTAAGCACAAAAGCCCATCGAAGCAGACATTCTGTACAATTGATGTGGGTTTAAGCGAATAGACACATCTTCATAAATAGCAAAAAAATTATCAAGGAGGCAATCCGGTCATAAGTTAGGCCTGCATCATAGTGAAACCTCAGCCATGCATAGATTCACACATACCCTAGCTTGTGCATAGGTTATTACACTTTAATTTTTAGATACAAAGAGCCTTCAACTTGCGAATCACACACTAACAGAGAACAAAATAGAAGTCAAACTTCAATGAGTTAAGATGCCAAGCTTTACTACTAGTGAAATGGAATTAAGGAGAAACCTACCTTCAACTCAAACTACACAGGTGAAAGTACAGGCATCTGTGCTAGAATCCATGCTATTGGTTTCTCTATGAGATCACGATCCACCATAATGTCTGTAAAGACCGCGAAGTCCATCAATCACCAACCTAGAAAGTAGAAAGAGAGATTCTTCAGCTTGTTTATGCCGCAAGCGTTGTAGAATCCTGAAAATGACATTTCGGGCTATTGAAATTACTGGAATATAACAATTTTCACAAGCCATTGTAAGAACAATTAGGAACGGAAAGCTGACGGCTAAAACCAATATAATTCTACCTAGAAATAAAAGCAACGAAATTTGGCCCCTCCCGTTAGACAGAATTTGAAAACGTAACACGAGGGACCAAAAAGTTGTAACCTGATCAAGACAATAATTCGCCAATAGCACCAAGAAGCAGTGAGTTGGAAGAAGAACAGTAAAGCAAGCGAAGAACAAAAGATAGCCATTGGTTTCCACCAAAGTAGACACTCCGTTCAGCGTTTCTGATGGAACGTGCGGAAGCACGACGAATTTCAATCACCAGAACAGGCTAAACCCAAAAACCCCTTCCATGAAATCATACGGAACTAGAGAAGATTGAGCAGAGAGAGTAGTAATGGAGGAAGAAGAACGGGTCCTCTGGGCCAGCGCCTACCGGAATTTTTATCAATCTGCGCCGATGGAGCCTCCGAACGTCCGCTGATACAGAGAGAGAGCACTCTGAGTCTATCGACAGCCGCTTGTTCGCAGGCAAGCAAGGTACAACTTGAGGTTTTATACTACAGAATCGGCCAATAGCAACATGAGTTCGGCATTTGTTAGATCGGATGTCGGGGAGGTGATTTAGTCCTGATGTCGGAGCTTTCTGCGACAAAAAGCGAAGCGAGCGGCGACGGCTTTGTCGCGGTGGACAGAGAAGAAATGGTGACGACTGACGATGACTCGGAGGGGCGCAAGTGTAAATTAGGACTCAAATTTACGCTTTATACGAGAGAAGCCCCTGAATTTCAAAATGAGAGCCAAATAAACCCCAACATTTTCGATTGGAAATACAAGCTTTAAACTTTGAAAGTTTTGGAGTAACCCCATTCTACTACGACTGCTAGGCAGCAACAGTTAAATGGGTGGCTCGTTGCGGGAGCAAAAGGGAAGTGTGGCAGATAAAAACAACATTCATGCTCACCCCTCTGGCCTCTGGGAGGTCTGCTCTATATGCTCCAATAAAAGCTCATAAAGAACAGAAAACAACTTGGTTTCCATGTGAATGTGCCACTGTTCATACGAAGATAACATTGCAGATTTGGTTCCACTTAATGAAACATTCGTTTCCAGTACCGCATGATGTACAATCAAAATCTCCCATAACGTTACAAGAGACATACAGGTTATATTTTATCAAGCATTACCAGTAATCCCCACAAGAACACAGACCATCCTTGAAATGGTGGAACCGCTTGTTGTCCCGAACAATCAGCTCCCTTCCAACAATCCTTGACATGATCTTTATGGCATTGTGGCAATCACCACAGATCCTGAGGTTCTTCATGATTCTGAGAGTGGTCCTTGGAGGAGTGCTAATGAGACCATATGCAATTGCCAAACGCTCACTATGATATTGTAAAGCCTTCTGTTTCGCCTCTTCATCAATGTCGTGAAGCACATATCTTGTATCAGGCACATATCCGGCTTCCCTCATCTGCCCATTCAGACCTTTGTACTTCCCGTATGCCTCTTCCTTGTAGGGGCTGGTGTACCGAAACTCGTACACCCTATTTTTCTCCTCGATCATGTTCACCATCGAGTGCTTCTTTCTTGGGGGTACTGCAAATTTGTTATCGAAACTCCTGCTCGGATCAAGAGCAACCAACAACTGATCCACCTGATCCTCAAGGTCTACATCTCCATGAACCCGAGCAAACTTCAAAAGAGCCTCCCAAACTTCAATTCTTGGCTCAAATGGGAGTTCCTCAATGAACTCCTTCGCTTCATTCAAATGACCAGCGCTCCCCAAAATATTAATTAAACCCAAATAATGCTCGATTCCTGGAGCAATCCGGTAATCTTTCTTCATGGATTCAAAATGAATAAACGCTTCTTTCACTGCCCCTGCACTGGCACAAGCCGCAAAAACAGCCACGAAAATATCCTTATCCGGCAACAACCTCGTTCTTTTTAATTGCTCAAACAAAGCCAGCCCATCACGTCCTTCCTCATTCATCGCGTACCCACTCAGCATCAAATTCCACGTACGCAAAGTCCGGTCACGCATTTTGTCGAACACCCTCCGCGCGTCTCTTGTACTGCCGCATCTCGTGTACGCATCAATCAGCTTGTTGTTCAACTGGGCAACGCGCACAAACCCTGATCGTCTAAAGTAATTGTGCACGCTTTTTAGTTCTTCCAGGGACTTCGCATTCGCACAACTGTTCATCAACGCCTCGAAAACCGCGTAATCGGCAGAAACACCTTTCTCCATGTACTCCAGAACCTCATTTATCTTCCCATCCTCACACAGACTCATCAAATTGACTCTAACATCCGGCAATTCAAGGTTTTGACGAGGTGGTTCGTCTTCATTTCTACTGCTAGTGGTGAACTGTTGTTTATTCTGGGGATTAGGCCGAGGCTTGGAACTGATTCGCTGACGAGGGGCGCTGTGGCGGCGATGAACTCTGGTGGAGTTGCCGTTGGTGTTGGGAGATGCATAGGCACAGAGAGGCTTAAGGTTCCTGAGGTTTAGACAATAAGTAGAAGAAGAAGAAAGAGAAGATGGAGTTTTCTTATCGGAAAGGGAAGAGTTTCCAATGACGATTGGAAATTTCAAGTCGACGGCGAAAGTGATGGAGGCTCCTGATCGTTGAAGGGGGAGGAGGGACGCCATTGATGCGTTGGGAGAAACCACGCCCTTGCGGCCTTACCATTTTATGTAGGAAAACACCAAGAAACGCCCTTATGCTTTCCGGATAGGGTCGAATAGGGGAACAACGGTTACATATTTTCACTTTAGCCACGTTTTGTTCGACATTCCTTCTCCAACCATCATTAAAGTTTACTCATCGGAGACTCGGGGTTGGAGGCAATGCGGGATCTCCTTTCATGGCGCCCCATCATTTTTAGTTTTCTGCAATGGGATGGTTCATTGGTTTAGCTACCCAGCGAGGTTGCTTATGTTTCGGGGTCAATAAAGAGCATTCGGTTCGGGGCTCATTTTTGGTGATTATTAACCACCACTTATTCCATAGCATTCTTAGCTACACTAGGATCTCCAAATATCCCATCATTTCAAAAGAAATTACCCCTCATCAATTAATTGATTAAATTTAAAATCATAAAAAACTAAAATTTATGAGAGACAATAATTATATGAGAAACCTATTAAATTTAAAATTCAAATAACGAATTAATATATTGTTGAAAAAAAAATAACAAATTAATAGCATTTGTGGGAATCTTCAAATTTGATAATAGCATTTATATTTATTTGATAATAGCATTTATCTCTTTAAATACGTTTTAATTTTGGGAAATAAATTAATGATAATTTTGTTTTATAAGAACACATTTAAATTAAGGAATATGTCTATCTCACAAGGCTTTCTTATCTTCCTCTTTTTCACATCAAGAAAGGGCAACGGACTAATTCTTTAATTCCTTATACAATTATACAAACATGTACAATTCAATTTTTATGCATACAAAATTGTATATTACAACTATGAGCATGATTGTACAATAGTTTATAATTTTACCCACACACATATGTATGTATGTATATAAGAATTGTAAATTATCATCCATGGCATACCAAGGCAAAAACACATGATATATAATTTTATTGTTTAGAAAACAGGATGTACTGTTATTAGAAAAAGAAGATAGATGCACAAGCGTTATAATAACCAAATAAGAAAAATGTGAGGAGCATTGTTGTACAATTATGAAATTGAATGTACAATTATATACAAAAAAATTGTTGTCATAGACAACCTGAACTAAGTAAAAAAAAAAAATTAAAACAACTTTAAATCACTTGTATTATAATAGACTCACTCCTAATTTTAATTAGTATCTACTTTGGGCTTTTAAGTATTAGGAATTAACTCCTAATTTTATATTAATGAGAGCAATTGACATATTCCCAAATTAATCCCACTTTTCCTGCACTTTTAATTATAGAGAGTGGTGGTTGACCTCAAACTTATGGTCAACTTACTAAATTCAAATAGTTTCTTAAGATACCAATTAAGAGGGGTAAATTTGTCCAGCATGATATGAACCTATAAAGACCATGGTTCATGGCTGATGGCCTCACTTATTTTGAATGGAAGTACCCATTTACTACCTCATAACAGTTGTTTGTTTGAAGTTGAAGTCTAGTGATTAATGGAAATAGTAAGATTTAGAAAGAAAAGCATTCAGGTTGAAACAGTGGATAATATTAGTTACAAAATGAGATTAAGAGAACAACTTTTATAATTAGCTTTAAAATTTTGGATAACTTATTAATGGTGGAGATAAAAACGTTAAAGCTAAAAGATATCCTTAAATAATTTTTTCAAAACTCTAACACTAGTCATTAAAACTATATGCCAACCGGGGGCTTAAATCACGAGCAATTACTTTTTTTAGCCAATTGGGGGCTTAAATCATGAGCAATTACTTAAAAAAAAAAAACAAATTGTCTCAATCCAAACTGATCCAATTAAATAATACAATCCTCTTGGTTTTCATTTTCTATAAAATCGATTCAAACCGATAGGATTATATGTTAGGACCAATCCAAATTATATCCTGATTATATTTTGATTTATTACATTTTGAAAATTCGGCATGGCATAGATGTCAATGAATAGATCTTTCACTAAATTAATATTTTGTTAACTTGATTATTTTAACATGGATTCAACATTAATCTTCCTTATAAAGAAAATAATTATCCAAAGAATAAAAGATAACAATATACTCTGTATTTCTTATTTGTAATTTTTTAAAAATAATGTGTTTTGTTGATGTATACAAAATAAAACAACATACTTAGATGATTTGAATAAGGTGTTAGTGTTTTTTCTTCTCTTTTCTATTATGGAAATGTAAACATTCTTCGTTGTCATTCTCTGAAATTATTCCCAATAAGTAATAGCATTTAACTAGCAAATTGTAAAAGGCTTTGGACTATACATGAGCTTATTCTTTGTTGAAAAGATAGTTATATTGATTGAGGATATTTAACTTCATTGCATTATCATTTTACACATTTTCAGATATAATTAATTAAAAATATCATCATTTTTTTTTGTTATCACCACCATCGTAAATTGTCAGAATCTTTACATATAAACCCACCCCCAAGATGGGAATCCTACTCAACGCAGAATTGTCTTATATATGTCCCACCTTTATAATTATACTTTTGCCCTTATTAAAATTAAAATATTTCAAGTATGTCGAGCCCCCACTGATATTTGGGAGGTGGCAGCTAGGATAGATTAGAATTAGGGTTTAAGGAAGAAATTATCTTTTTCGTGGATCTTTTTACTCATTTTCAAATTGATCCCTTAGCCAAAAAAATGATACAAACAACCTTATGAAGTTATGTTGATACATAATACAGGAACTATTTTAATAACACATTATAATATATATAAATAAATAAACACAATTGCTCTAATATATAATCACATATGTATAAAAGAATAAACTCATTGTGTACAAATAATGTCCAATGCATTATTACTTATATGCAAAAGTTTATTCATTTATATATCTATAACATATTTTTTATCTTATCTATACATATAGTTCATATATTTTGTATATATTCATCACTTACTTTATATATTGAGTTTCAGACATATCTATAATCTGATATATGTACATATCTATAATTCAATTTATAAATAAATAGATTTTATAAGCAGATTTTTTGCTTATTCTGATTACTAAAAAAAAGACTACCAATAGGCATCTCAAAAAGGGAGCTTGATCACGGCATGTTGAACATCAAGATCAACTAATTTCCAGAATGTGGGTCGCCATTACAGCTTAGAGAAAAATATGAGGGACTTAATCACTCGAAATATATGAAATCAGTAGCCAAAAGATTATTTTGCCTCTTCCATTCTAATCGTTTTTTACTCTTATCAAACCTGGAAACGTAGAATGTCCACCGGCGGCGGTAATTCAGCGAGAGAAGCCATGGCCAACCATGAGGATTTGCTCATAGAAATCTTCTCACGCTTGTCAGCAAAGTCTCTTATTCGGTTCAAATCCGTATGCAAAAACTGGTTCTCCCTTATCTCCAGTCCCCATTTCGTTTGTCTGCACGCTCGCCGGATTGCAACCCCTGAGGCATCTTGCTCCGAAGATCAACCCAAAAGACTGATTTCGCTCCACTTGATTCAAACACCTCATCGGTTCCGCCATTTGAATCTCTTGATTTCGTGAAGGACCCTTCTGGGATTGAGATTCTGCAGTCTTGTAATGGTTTGCTTCTATGCTCCGGCTCCATCCGTTATAATATAGATCGTGGCCGGAGGCCTCGGCGAATCGGCCCTAAGAGGAAGAATTATTATGTCTATAATCCTTCGGCCCACAAGTTCCTGATGCTGCCTGCACTCCCCTGGCGGCAAATCTGTTTTGCGTGTTTGTTTAGCGTTTGAGCCTTCTATTTCTTCCCAATATAAAGTGATCTTTATTCGTAGCTGTGTGAACTCCAACAACTTGCATCGGCTAGAAGTTTACTCGTCGGATACTGGGAGTTGGAAGCGATGTGGGTCTTTTCGCGGCGAGCCATATCTTTTTTATGATGGTGTGGTCTGCAATGGGGTGGTTTATTGGGTTAGCTTTTTAGGAGATTGCTTATGTTTTTGTTACTGTTACCCTTGTTCGGGAGCAAAACCCGGGGAAGATTATATCATACAACCTGAGGAAAGGGACCCTCAGCCAGTTGTTTGAATTCCCACCAGAGCACAGAGGGAATTTGCAGTTTGTTTGGTCTGATTTTTATGCATATTTTGAGTCCTTGGCTTTAGTTTAAGGTACAACTCTTACGTGTTCCTGTTTGTCAATGTTAATCACCACTATTCTTCGAATGGCTCGCAAAGTTGAAGGCAAAATAATAACCTTTCACTTGTAAGGAGATATCTGTAATATTATAAGCAGGCTGAAAGATTTGTTTTTTTGTTAATCACATTAGTAGGCTATAGTTTTGAATAAATGGTAAAAACCAAATTACATGACATAGTTGCTTTCTTTCGTTTTAGTACTTTTTTTTCTGGCTTTATTGTGTGGAGTAAGATGCTTGCCATATCTTAATTTGTCAACTCTAGAAGCTTATCTGAGCCACTTTAAAGAAGGGAAAGAGCCTTCCATCTCTTGAGTGCAGCACAAGGAAAAGAAGCACTTGGTATGGGACCAGACGACTTGTCCTATTGTGAGAACCCGAGTTCATGTTTAATGTGAGTTGTTCCTGTTTGAAGTTGAAGTCTGGTGATAAGGGTTAGTGGTAAGTTTTAGATAGAAAAAACCAAGTTAAAACAGTGCAATATGGTAGTAATCAGAAGAGGCAAGTTCATGAGACGCTTCCATAAACATATTGCTTTATGGGACTAGATAGTTTGGATAACTCTACCTAGTTGGAACTTTGCTTACCGATCGAGAAAGAACAAACAGGGTATTAAATCTTGCTCTTTTTGGGATTGGGGGTAGTATTTGAATGCATTCTGCTATACGTGTATACGTAATTTAGATTGTTAGTTATTGTGCTGCAATGCAAAAATTTGTTGAATATACACAACACAATTCTTGTTTTTACTACTTGGTTTGGTACATGCATATTGTAATCCTGTTCCTTATTAAATATTAATTACCGAGCAATGAGACTGGTTCACACCATGAAAGTTTCAAACCCAAGAAGGGCAGGTGTTTTATGGGGGACCTTACTCGGATCTTGCATCCATGAAATTCATATCCATTGTTTTTAGAAATGCATTTCCTAATTGGTGGCTAAATAGATCTATCTGTTGGGAAGCGAGTTAATTAAAAACCAATATTGCAATCAGTCTACTCTATCACAGCAGATAAAGCCTGTCATTAAGCCTGAGGCTCTGGATCTGGAGGTTAGTGGTTGAGCTGCCATGGTAACGCGGAAGCTCTTTGACTTCGAGCAACCCGATAGCGTAGTCGAACTTGTTGATGTCACTTTTTTTTTTTTGTTTTTTTTGTTTTGGTATTAAGAATTAGGTATACAAATATAGGTTTAAGAAGTGCAGTGAACAAGGGAAATGTCTTCTTTTTCATAATCTAAAGGCAATCAAACCGGCTTTATGTCACTAATAAAGCTGTATAAAGAGTGACATCTTTTTGGAATAATTACACTTATCTCCTGAATTGATGGAAATTGGGAAGTAAAGTTTAATTGATCCCAAATTTTTTGTGGAGAAATTGGCCTTTCTTGATGGAGGAAAAATAATGTTGTTTTCCTAGCATAGTTCAACTTGGTAGAATGCTACCTTGACCTTGGCCCATATTCGACACCCGTGGTCATCTAGATATGGTAATTGGGTGGGTCGGGCTGGGTTTGGGTATAATCAGATTAACATCAATTTAGGTTTATGTAGGGTTATTTGGGTTCGGGTTGAGTAGATTTCGGGTTTGAGCCGGGTTTATTCATATTCTATTTTAATTTAGGTCTGGTCAATTTCAGTTTCGGGTAACTTCAATTCGGGTTATTTGGGTTTTGGGTCAGATTCAAGTTAATATTCGAGTTTAATTGGGTTACTAGTGCATAGACTAGAATGACCAGATTGATTCAAATTTTTATTTAAATTTTACTAAAATTTAAATTAAAGAATTTGATTTTTGATGCAAAGATTTGAAAAGTTTAGTGACCCTAGAGGTTGTTTGTGGTCAATGTAAGCAAAATGAAAGAGTTTAAGTGTGAATTAAAAGTTTTTAGAAAGTTCTAGATAAAATTAAAAATTTTGGAGTAAATCTGTCAACTCTTGAAAATGAGGTAAATCTGGTTTTTTTTTTTTTTAAATCTGGGCAAAATCTGATCTCATAAGGTTTTGGGCTAACTCTAAAACTCCTGAAAGCATGGGTTAAATTGAAAATTTGCATAAAATTAGGGATCAAAAACACTTGCCTAAGAGTTTTGTTAGACTTAAACTAGAATTGTGGTCAAATTATATCCTAATAGATATGAACTTCTTTAAATTGGATTTGGATAAGGTTTAATCTCTCAAAATCTTGTTAGTCACGTTTACGCCTCCCTTAGTATAAATAAGGGTCCTTCATATTATAAAGAATCAAAGTTTAATTTATTAGCTTTATAGGATTATGCTTAAATAAGGCCATTCAAATTAAGATTGTTAAATTAAGTTAATCAATATTAGTCATATTACCAAATTTGACAATATTGAAAATTATTAAGACTTCTCAAGCAATAAATCCTAAAAGACCCCTAAATAAACCAAGAAAAATTATTTTATAAATTTATTCTTCAAATTTCATAAGATACCTAAACAAAAAAAATATTTTTAAAGTACTTTTTTAATTTCTTAAATTGCATGGTCATAAATAATGTACAATTTAAATAAATAATCAATATATAAAAAACCATAAGTTTTTAAATATATTCCGACCATATATTTTATACGGATTTGGGTTAAAATAGGGTCTTATTGGATTTGGACTCGGGTCTTTTTAGGTTTGGGTTAGGTCAGTCTTTGGTCCATATCATTTCGGGGATCAGTCTAATTTGGGTTATGTATTTTGGGTTTGGGTCATTTTGGTTTGCGGTTTTTTTGCATTTCACTTTAATTGAGTTTGGGTCGTTGACTTTTTTGATCAAATCGGGTTATTTCAAATTTGGAATGGTCAGCTCAAGTTTTTTGGTTAGGTCAAATTTTACCACCCCTTGTCATCCTCCTCTAAAGCAAAAGTCTTCAGGTTCTATAATCAAAATTTTCATCCCTATTCTTCAAAAATACTCTCAAATTTCCTTATCTACTTATAAAGATGTTCTTGAGTAATTAAAAAAAAAAAAACGAAAGAATGCCTAAGATTAAGCTTAAGCATGTCTTTCTAAAAAACAAGATACTACCAGAGTGGCATTACGCCAATACGTACTTCCATTAACCCACAGAAATTACTTTTAGGAACTTGATATATTTTGCTATAACAATAATTATTAACATTTTGACAGTTTTCCCTCACTTTGATGTTATGTTTTTCTCTTCTAAAAGTTACCGAGCAAGTCATTATCTGATTTTACAATATTATTTAATATTTTTTAATGAATTTGATTCTATATAAATAACTTAATTTACATTTATTAGCAATGTTAATAACTTATCTTATTTATTTTAATTAAATTAACCAAAAATAAATTTAGTGCAACAATGATGAGTTGTTTTTTAGCCATAGTAATTGTTAAAAACTATTTGTCAATTCTTACTAAATAGTTTATTAGTTTTATTTTAATAAAAGAATTCCATTAAACAAATGGCATAGATTTATTAGTTTTAAGATATTTCATTACAACGGGAGATAAAATTTACCATATAAAATGAAAAAAAAAACAACTATTATTTGGAACACATATCATACTAGTGAAATTAAATTCTAAAATTTTGAGATACTAAACTCATGGTATTGAGATATGATGATATTTCTAGAGATTTTTGTCCTAATGATTTTGAAAGTAAGAAATATACTAGAAATCCTAGATGTGATCATGTATTAATTTAATTCCTTAAATTTACTAAACATAATTCAAAATCATCTACTCCCTCAATCTTGCAAAGTTTGACTCCTTTACTATTCACAATAATTAATTCATCATTTTTTTTAAATTTTTTTATAGCAATATAAAATTTTTATATGAAAATGGTATCTTAAAGACTATAGTTTATAAATATAATTTTTAAAATTTTTTTGTAATACAAATTAATATGAATATAATTAAGTCAAATTTTAGTAAAAAATGGTAGGAGGACCATCTTTTATAAAAGAGAGAGAGTAATATATTTCTAATAATTTTTAATTTAATAATTTATATTTAAAAATTTTCTGTTTGATGGGACAGGCACAATACTAGTTCCAATTTAATCCTACAATCAATGGGAGAAAGTCATAAATTTGCTCTTATTGTTTGACTAAGGATGAAAATGAGCCGAGCCGGGCTTGGTTTTCGGTACTACTTGGGCTCAAGCTCAAATTGCTCAGGTCCAGTTTTTTTAGGCTCGAGCTCGGCTCATGGTGGGCTCGAGTTTAGCCCAAAAGCTCGATAAGCTCAAATAACAAATATAAATCTTCATGTCAGAATTGTAACTTCTATTAAAGATAGAGACTGAATATGTAATTTTTTATATGCAAAAATTATAAAACTTATCCCACACTTTCTAACCCTTTGCAATTCTACCCTGATTTTAGAAACTTTATCGATGAGTCATTATCTTCCTCATGCCTGAACTAAAATATGAGAACAGAGCAAAGACGTGAGAAGAAATTTGAGAAGTAGACTAATCAACAATGGAAGACGGGAGATTTAAGTGTTACCTTGGTATTGATGGCGTTGGATTTTAACTGACGTCAGATTCTAATATGAGAAAAGGCTAATCAATGTCAAATCTGGGCGAGTTGTATTGTTAGAGCCATCAATTAAGGAAGGCTCTAGCTCCACCTTGCACTGGTTAAGGAGCTTAATCGACTAGCAATCGTCGTTTATGGAAGGCATCGGCTTGAGATGTCTCGAAAGCGTCTGCTTCAGGTTTAAGCGTCCGGCCGATTGCTCTAGTGCTCCCTGGTGTAACAAGGCAACGCTGGTCCCTGGTGGTCGGAGCAATGCAATCATCCTCAATTGGCAGAGTTCGGCCACAACCTAATTCTTCCTGCTTGGGGGTGAACAGTAGATTAAAGTAGGGGCATGGCCGCGTGGTGTGTTCGAGAGGAGACTGGTGCTTGGTGGTCTCTGGAGGGAGTAGGGCGAGCTAAGGGGGGTGAAGGGAGGAGACTGAGGGGAGTGGGCTTGGAGCCTGAGATGGACTAAGGCCATAGAAGGGTGCAACGGGCCTAATAATAAACAGACCCAATAAACTAAACATATGGCATGTTAGGCTTAAGGACTTAAGGGGCTGAATATCTGTAGGCTTGAGCTCGGCTCGAAATTAACTCTAACCTAATTTTTGGTTTGAGCTAAAAAAAAACCTAATTCAAAAAACTCTTACTCAAGCTTGAGCTCAAACTACCTGAACAAAGCCTGACCCCTCTTCATCCCTATGTTTGACACCGTTACCATTTTGCCGCCCTTATACTTTTGGACCAAGTTTCTCGCTCTTATTACGCATTGTTCTACGGTGCCATTGCAGGTAGCAACCGGGGGCACGTGGAAGCTAATTAGAAAGAAACGCATTCTATGATCTGAAGCAAGAAAAGTATCAGTTTTGGCCCCTATTTTATTATAAGTGTGCATTTTAACCAGGTACAACTCTATCAATGATGTTCATGTACCCAAACTACATGCTCTTGTTTGTTGAAATCAATCACCACTAGATTTTCTAAGTATTATAAATCCGTGAATAGCTTGTAAAGCTGCCATATATTTGTCATGTACAGAAGCTTATTTACGCTCCTTAAAGTGGAGAAAGAGTCCTTTCCTCACTTGAGGACAGTGCAAGGAAAAGATACAGCCTGGTGATTAGTGTTAATGGTAAGTTTTGGATAGAAGAACCAATTTAAAAGAGTGCAATAGTGTCGGTACTTGGTAGCAGTTAGAAAAGTCAACTTCATGAGAGGCCTCACCAATGCACTGGATTAAGGAATGAGCCACTTGGATAACTCTGCCCTAGTTGCACCACCAAAACTTTGCTCACTGAGAAAGAACAAACAGTATAAGTGGATAACTCAGGTCTGGCTAAGCTTAAATTGTTGGAATGAAGCTCCTCCATCTCCTAAAAGTGGAGCTTTCTGATGACAGCGAATAGTTTTCAAAGTTCTAAACCCAGGAACAGGTGGTGTTTCTATGCAGACCTGACTGATCTTGCATCTCATGAAATCCATTATTTTAAAAATGCGGTTCCTAATTGGGTCTGGTTTAGCTTAGCTTAGTATCTTTGGTTGAACAGATCTATTTTTAATTAGATATCGATATCACAGCTACTTTCACACAGTGGATGAGCCACTAAGACAAGTGATTTGTTGAAGTTTCAGGTTCTGGAGGTAAGAGATTAAGCTGCTACAGTGACTTCAAGGGTCCTTCTTAAGCACCCGGAGGCTGTACCAATACTGACTGCTACTATGACACTTTTGCCTGAACTTACTCATAAATAAGTGGGCTTATGGCACATATTTGTACCTATTTTGTGGTCAAATGCCATTTTCCTATTGTCTGTAGTTGTTTCTAGTGAAGCTGTGCAACTCCAAAGTGAAATGTTGTTCTGTGATTTCAATGGTTTAATTTCGCTTCCGTAATGGAGATTCCAACTGAACTGCTTATTCCGTCCTCAAGAAGGACAGAACTTTTTCATTTGCGAAGAACAGAAAGTCACATATAGACAAGCAACCAGACAACACAAAAGCTCTCCAATGGTTCCAACAAAGATGATACTAAAACATCCAAAAGTAGCTAGAGAGTCATATGATATAATCTGACCACTCAGAGATGAATGAGGTATGATCCATGGATTCCCCTGGGCATTCGTCATGCTTGCGTGGCTTCTCCTTGCCTCCGACCAGCCTTGCAGGGTTCCCAACTGCAGTGGTCTGCGGAGGAACATCAATCAGCACCAAGGAGCCAGCACCAATCTTTGCTCCCGCCCCAATCTTCACATTCCCCAAAATGGTTGCGCCTGCTCCGATCAACACACCGTCTCCAATCTTTGGGTGCCTATCTCCACTGGCCTTCCCGGTTCCCCCAAGAGTAACATGATGCAGGATTGAGACATTATTCCCAATCACTGCTGTCTCCCCAATCACCACTCCAGTGGCATGATCAAACAGAATCCCCTTCCCGATTTTCGCAGCTGGGTGTATATCAACAGCAAAGACATCTGAAATTCGAGACTGCAATGCAAGAGCTAACGGCCTCCGTGATTGATTCCACAGCTTATGACTTACTCTGTGAGCCTAAAAAACAAAGCCGCATACGCTGAGAGCTATACTGAAAGATCAATCCAGACCCACAAACACACAGCAAAAAGCAATATTGGTATTTCCACAAACACGTTGTCAGCGTAAGCTATTGCATCTCACAAACACAGATGATTTAGAATCAGATAATAGATTCATCTAAATCTTTCAACTTTTCAAACACGCTCCAAAACTTGCATCATCAGAATCATTGACGAAACGATACTAGGTGATCGGCACACAAACGTCAGAAATTCAGAAACTTACCAAAACACCCAATAACGTTTACGTCTTCATCTAGGGAAATCATGAAACAAGACGCTGAGAGGAGTTCGAACTTCCTTCAGGTTAGACTATTGCAGGGACAGGGACTGAACAGCTTTGCAATCTCGAAACGAAACTTACCTGGCAAGCCAAGAATCCTTTGTAATTGAGGAGGCAATGCGAAAAGGAGACGCAAGCGGCGTCCCTCCTGCGGGCAGCGAGGAGGTCTGCAACGGCGGCGGCGCTGAGGGACGGGTCTTGCGAGAACGTGTTGAGGAAGAGGTCGTAGAGGAGGGTCGAAAGGAGGGTGGAGGAACAGAGCTTGTTGCCGAGGTGGAAGGAGAGAGATCGCTCTAAGGAGGAGTGAGACAGGATGGTGGAATAGAGATAGCTGGCCAAAGCAGGCTCCAACTCGGCGTCGCGTCGCGCCTCCGCTTTTATCTGTGTCCAAACACAAGCCTCGTCTTCTTCTTGTTCTCCGTTTGCTTCCGCCGCCTGCGGAGGCGGGGACGGGTAGCGGAAATCGCCGGCGGGCATGGCTCTGCTTGGTGGCGCAGGTTGAAAGTGGATTGTGGGTCGGAAGACGTATAAGATTTGACTGGTTGCTCGCAGGTTCTGGTAATTTGCTTCTGAAAAATTACCAGTAAAAACTCTAAAAGAGTTAAGGTCAAATGGCGTTCCTACGACTTCTCCCTGGATAAAAAAATAATGATCCGACCATTTTTTTTTTTTTTGTTTTTTCCTAATATCATAGATGAAAATGGGAATGACACCTTTATTACAAGTTATTAATATAAGTGTAAAATTATAATGTCACGGTATTTGGAATGACCGTCAAAATAAACAATAATCATGAACCGTTTATAAAGTTATAGGATCGCTTAAATTACTTAAGTTCCATATAAATCGACAATTTACAATAACTAATAATTATCACAGACCTTCATATAATTAAAACTCTTAAACAAGTGAGTTTTTTAATCTCTTAAAAAACTTAAAACAATTAACGGTAATGAATAAAAGGTTTAAGATCCTCCTCCATAAGCCTCCCTCTCATTTACCGAAGAAGAGAAACATAATGGAGCAATAATAATAATAATTAATAATAAATATGTTGGTCAATTTACTAGATCGTGTGATTTTGAAATGAGAAATGCTATGTGTATTAACACTTCTACAAAGATCCTCTCTTATTGAGAGTTGTGTTGGTTATCAGTCGGCATATTGCCAGTGGCGAATCCAGGATTTTTGGTTCGGGGGGGCAAGCCCGGAGGAGAGTCGGCGAAGCCCGGAGGAGAGAGACGATGTCGCGGTTAGGTAAAACTATAAATTGGGACTAATTCACACTAATTCAAAGATCAATGAGCAAATCATACGAGTTGGAAACGTTTGAGGACTAATAGTGCATTTAGGCCATGTTAGAATACCCCTTAATGTAAAGGGAATAACTACTCACTGGGTCCCTACTTTCTTCATAGCCTACCTTATTGCCCCCCCATCTTTATATTTTTCCACAATATTTGGGGGGCAAAATGCACACACAATCCTTAACTTTTGACAAAATCATCAAATTAATACCCCAGCATAACGTAGCTACGCCCCTGCATATTGCATGCAGACGAATACGCATGCACATATATTAGTAGAAAGATCAAATATGTCGCTAATATTCTGTATAGGAAGCAGATACGATAATATATTTTTTTTACCCAATCTCATACTAATATTTAAAATAGGTCAAATATACCACTATCGGTTAGAAAATAACAAAAAATTATAAAAATAGTAGATTTTAAAATTTTAGGGTTATTATGAATTTTTTAAAAAATATCAGGACATTTGAGGTTTTTGCCAAAAGAATGTTTAATCTCCATCATCAACACTTCAGTCCTGTTACTATCTCCATCACCAAAGCTCTAACCCCGTCACCGCCCTCCCTTTGTTTCTACTATCTAATCTCCTTATCTGCATGAGAGAGAGATAGAGAGAGTCTAATTACAAAAAGTCTTTAAAATTTATTAAAACTTATATTATTACTCTAAAATTTTAAAATTTGTTATTTTTAACGTTTTCTGTTAGCTTTGTAATGAGCGGTGCATATCCACTCTTAATTTGAAACTCCAGTAATATATCTAACCTATTTTAAAACATTAGTATAAAATTGGGTAATAAAAAACCATAATAACATATTATTAGTAGTAAATTTGATATTTCTGCTGCAGACCCCACTTGACAAGTGACGTGAGAAATGTTACAGACCTCACACTTCATCACGCTGCATTCCTTACGTTCAAGAGGATTTTGCAATGGGTGCCTGGTGGGCGGCTACGGATGTATCTAAAGTTGCACTCGATGGAAGGGCCAATGGCAGGCCCCAAATTGCCCTTGCCTCTCAATCTCATTCGCAAAATTGTGTCCCAGAATTGACTGTAAAAAGCGAAAAATCCTTTCCCCCAAGTCCAGTTGCTCTCCTTCTATATTTTCAGAGCCCAACATATCGAAAAGTTGACGCAACTCGTCACGTGATGATAGAAGGGCTTCCCATCGGATTGAAACTGGTCGTAGAATTACAGTAGAGGTCACTAGCTCGTTTTGTCATGTAATCCATAAGAGAACGACCATGGGCCATGTCATGTTATGGAGACTACAAAAGGAAGGATCCATACGTTTATAACTCATTTTACCTTTAACCATTCACAGAGGTGGATTCATTTACAGTATATGCAGGTCCATCGACCCCCCTGTTTTTAGAAATTTATTGATAAAAGATATATGATGAAGTACTTAGATCCTTTTAAATTTTTTAATAGATCCCCATAATTTTTATAATATCTATTAAAAAAATAATATGCTCTAATTATATCAAGAAAGATAGAAAATGTCTTAATTTTTTTTCTCTCTGCTGACCATTAGAATAATGGAAAAAGTCATATCTTGGCTATTTAATTTTCATACATTTTTCTATCTAGGGCTTAAATTTTTTTGCCACTTTTTTTTTTTTCTGCTTCAAACATAAGAAAATTTATGAAGCTAATTAAACATAAGATAAAGTTAATAAACTAAATGGAAGATATATATAGGGGCTAAAATGAGATTTTTGTTTTTTTTATTCTCATCTTCTCTATAGTTCATATATTTTTCTAGTCGTTCGACTAATGATAGAAAAAAAAAACATTAAATTAGAGAATGTTTCAAATTTTCTTCTAAAAAATATGTTATCATCGTTACATTATAGTACATGCAATTTTATAAGATTCTTAATGTTGGGGTTTACAAGTTATATATATGGGGACCCCTTTTACAATAATCCTAGATCGGCTATTGACCATTCAAGAAGAAAGAGGTACAAAATTGAAAATTCAACTGGAAATGAGGACAGAGGTATAAGAGTTAGGAAATATATACCAGTTTACTGCTGATTGGTTTGTTCTTTGCCCACGGTTGGGGGAAAATGTATTTAAAGGCATAGTTACTTGAGGTCGTTGCTTAATTAGTGCAAAGAAACAGGCTGACCTCTTTGATGCTTGCTTTGAGCTGTAAGGAAAGCTTTCATCGGGAAATGCCCTGAATATGTGCTGGGGAAGAGTATGCCCCCTTTCCACTAATTACAGCTTTAGCGAAGCCAACTGCAGCCAAAACAGGGGCAGCTCAGCTCTAGCACCAACTGGACCAAATGTTTCCTAGGCAAATCCTTCAGTTCCAAATAAGGTTAAAAAGAAGACAATGAAGCATTAGATGTACAAAGGTTGTAAGAAGAGGTATCATAAATTTTACCCAAATATTTGTGTAAATAATAGGCTGGATAAAGTAACCATTGGTGACAAGCCTATCACCCCGCGTACAAATGTGTTCTTATAGTTGCAAGCAGCTAGTCTCTTCATCATAGTCAACAACGCCGCATAAATGAACTACTGTAGGAACTATACAAGTAAAGAGTTTACTTTAGAGAAGCATGATCCATGATGTAGAAAAGATCAGGGAAAATAATTAATTTTTATCTTTATTGGATGCAAGTACCCGCATGGTATTAGACGCCCATGTCCTAAAACATACGCAAACATGTAACTGGATCTTAAATACCACTTCACCCACGACGTGGAGATTAAGGGAAAAGAGACAAATTTCTATTCTTTCCACTTTTATTTTTGTACTTTTGGAAGCAAACTAAGAAAGAAAGCCAGGCTTAGCCTGTCATGGGCATGTAAATTCATTATATTCTAAGTCAGCCAAATCCATCATTAATCTGCAAAGAAGACAGCTTCATCACAATATCATTGATGCCATTCAACTGGGGGGGTGTTGCTGGAATTAATATTGACAGGAAAGACCACTTGATACAAGCAACAGTTGTCCTGAACCATAAAAAAAAAAAACAAAAAACAAAAAACAAGCTAGTCACTAGCAGGTCCTTGAATTACGATGGCACAGGGAGACAGTTAGATTCTTCACGCCTCCGTTTGCTTATGAGTTCCACATGTGTTCACCAGAAGAATTGCGACGCAGCATCAGCATCCAACAACTGGGAAACACATCAACAATTCCAAGATCTCTTTAACATTACAAAGTACTACTTAAAATCAAAGCACTTTAACTTAATTGGTCACTTGAAAAATACTACGGTGTGCTCCAAGAACTTCAATTCCCCGCTCCAGTGAACAATCCAACTGGTTTTGCTCAGCCATTTCCACAGACTTAGCTTAGCTCCTTCTGGATGAGGCAGATTCCCTTTTATGCATGAAAAGAAATCAAGTTTAAAGTCTTATTTTGTTGAGTTCTAGAAAAATAAAGAAATCCAAATAAGAACAAAACGTAAAACCAGTTTCTATTCTGTTACCTTCTAAGATTAACATGCCTCATCACTAGTGGATTGCTGCAGGACGTTCCAGCTATCTTAGCTGAATCTACAGAAAAGAAAACGACATACAAGTTATCAAAGCTACAACAAAACCATAAAAAGAATGTCAAGGGTCAACACCAATCGACTGAAATTCACAAGCCCTTAGTCAAACAGACACACAGGGAGGGAGGGAGAGAGAGAGAGAGAGAGAGAGAGAGCTTGAATTGACTCCGATATATTCTGTTAGTAAGTGAAGTAGAAAAGAAATTGGCCCACCCTGTTGTTCAATTCATCACAGAGAACACTGGGCTCTAAATTGACAGCATATCTGGGATAAACGTGTTTTTTGACAGAGAGAAGAGTACAAGTGTTGTGAAACCAATCAAACCCAAGGAGACAAAAGGGATTTCTGGGTTCAAACCGAAATCCAAGGTGCAAAAGAAGAGGAAGAAAACAACATCTAAACACCTTCTGCTCGCTACCTTTTTTTCATCAGCAATAAAAAATATTAAGAAAATTGCATCACGAGACCACTATGATATTGCTCTTTTCTGTTATAATCCCCCCCCCTTTCTCCCAACCCTCCTCTGCTTTTTTATCTCTATATCTAACCACAATGCAAAACAACATGAAACCACCCTCTGCTTGCAACATTTAAGCAAACTGCAAAGGCTGAGGACTTTCAATCTTCACCAGCTCAATGTATCTTCGAAGGAATTCAATTCATAATGAAATAATGACAGAGAAAAAGGAACAATTACAATTGGTACTCTGCAAACAAATTAAACTAACCTAAACCCTTGTAAGGCAGGAGAAGAAGATGGCACAGCATTGCAAAAGAAAACCAGTTAATGTTTAGGAGATCATCAACAACATTTACCTGTCTTCTTTGAATAGGCAATTACTTTAGCAGCTCAACTGCCAGAGTGAATAACCCAGTCTCACTACTTCAAATTCTAGGCAACAGCAAGTGCATCCTCACCATTACTCCAACCCCGAATTCCTTTTGCACTCAATTCTGAGCATATAATCTGGGCTTCTTGCCATTTGCCCTCCTCTTTGAGGCCAGTAACAAGTTCATTGCAAACACCAACTTCTGGTAAGAAACCATCCTCAAACATTTCTTTATACCATGCATAAGCTCCACTGAAATCCTTCATTCGACAGTGCCCCCTAATCAAGAGGTTGTATGTATCAGCTTTTAGAGCCACTCCTTTTTCCGTCATTTCACTAACTAGATTCTGCATTTCCACCAATTTCCCTTCCCGTAGTTGTGCAGTAATCATGCCATTGTAGGTAATCCTGTCAGGGTGAATTCCTACATCTGTCATCTCTTTGCGCAAAGCAAACACTTTCTGTGTATCGCCATGCTCTGCATAGAAGCGAATCAATAAATTATATATAGGTAGATCAGGAGCCAAATGCATCTGTGACATTTCATGAAGCAATCTTTCCACAAGCTCCACACTTTCCATGCAACATCCACTTATCAGGAGATGAAAGGTAAATAAGGAAGGCTTGATACCAAGCAACTTCATCTTTTCATACAACTCGAGACATTTTTTAGCATTTCCTTCATTTGAATATCCTGAAATTATGGAGTTGTAAGTGACAACATCAGGACTAAAACCAACATTTTTTATTTGGCAAACTAGTTCTTCAGCTTCTGTCATCCTTGCCTTCTTGCAAAGACCGTTGATGAGTGCGTTGTAAGTCGCTAATGTTGGACCGATTTCATTTTTCACCATCTCACCGAAGAACTTGAAAGCATCTTTCAAATTTCCTGATGCACAACAATAACTGAGGATCATGTTGTATATTTGGGCATTAGGCTTAATGCCACCATCGATCATATCCCTAAACATTACTATAGCTTCAAGAATCTTACCATCCTTGCATAAGCAATTTATAAGGGAGCCATAAGTTACAACATTTGGCTTAATGCCACTACTTTCCATTTGCTCGAGAATCTTGAAGCACCTCTCATATATGTGCATCCGTCCATATCCATCAATGAGGGTGTTATATGTCCCCAAATTTGGTGGAACTCCCTTCTCTCCCATCTTTCTAACCCACTCTTCAGCCTTCTCAATGTCCTTTAGCTTACAAAATTTATCTATCAAGGTGTTGAAAGTAATGCAATTTGGTCTCAATTGTTGGTCCTCCATTCGCTCAATAGTTGAAATGGCTTTACTTATCTCACCAACGCGGCAATGTCCATCCACAATCATGTTATACAGTACAACATCCGGTATCAGCCCATTCTCCATTTCTCTGCTCAGTATCTTTTCCGCTTTTTCAACCTTCCCCTCTCTGCACAACCCATTTAACAGTACTCCTAGAGTATATTTGTTAATCCTGAAGCCTTTTCCTCTTTCCTGCTCATATAAAGTTAATGCTGCCTCACCATCACCACTACACAAATAGCAATCAAAAAGTACACTGTAAGTAAATCCATCTGGCAGAAGACCTTGAGCTTTCATTTCTTCAAAAAGCTTTTGAGCTTCCTCAATCCTCTTGGCACGAGAAAGGCCAGCAAGCAGTGTATTGTATGTAACGACATTCCTCTGCACATTGTTCATTGTCATCCTCTCTTTCATATCCAAAGCTTTGTCCATTTGACCAGCCTTACAATACCCATCAATCAACGAATTGTAAGTGACCCGATCAGGCAGCAACTTTAGGCTGAGCATTTCATCGAACATCTTCTCCGCATTACTCATTCTCCTCTCTTTACACAACCCACCTATCAACACATTGTAGATGAACACACTGGGACTCACTCCTTTCTGCTTCATGGAATCCACAAACCCAAAAGCCCTCCCCAAGTCCCCCAATTTCACAGCGGATTGAATCGCTTTTCCATAAAAAAACCTGTTGGGCCTAAAACCCGTCTGAATAATCTCCTCAATCACGTCAAGGGCATCAGCAAACTTACCCAGAGACATAAAAGACTCGAGGAACAAGTTAAGAGAGCTAATAGAAGGCATCATGTCTTGATTTCTCATAGCAGCATACAAATCCCTGGCTTCTTCGTGCATTTTCGATTCTGATAAAACCGAAAGCAGAATGTTCGAGAAATCAAATCTTACAGGGGGCGAAGAGAGAGAAAGAAGATTAAGCAGATGATTCGGCAACGAGCGAAACTGTTCTTCTCTGACAAGGGTTCTGGTGAGGCTATGCGCTTTCTCAAATTGGCCCTGCTCGAGCAGAGCCTGAAGCTCGAGAAGCTGCTCATTGCTGCTGCTTGTTAAACGCGAGGAATTTTCAGGTGAGACGTTTGTACAAAGGGGATATGAGTGGGAAGAGGGAATCAGAAATTGGGGTTTCTTGGGACCGAAGAAGTGGAATTGGGGAAGACGAAGAAGGGGCCTCGCCATTTTCATGACTGACCCTGCTGCAGCGGTGCAGCTATGGTTGATTTAATTACTTAAACCCTAGAGGTTTAAGCGTTGACTTCTTGTTGCTGATAATTTTGCTCATGTGCCTAGTTATTATACTATAAATCTATATCTAATTAGACACACTAATTTATAGGTGAGTTCGGCTAGCGTTAATTGAATTAATGGGATTGAATTATTCTCTGCGTTAGAGATGGGTCAAAGTAAAAATAGGAAAAGAGTCTTATCCTCTGGGGTTAAGTAGGATTGGTGAGTTGGTATAGGGACAATTCTAGTCTTCAATCGGCTGTTCCAACTCCACCGACATTATTCTTCGGCTTTAGATAGGGTGAGACTCTGATGCCGTCAAATCCACTGTTTGCTACTCTTCTTGGCCGCCCGGACTTCTAATCTCTCGATTTCCTTGCCATTTATGTGATCCTCACCGTAGTTGCTTTCAGTCAAGTATTGGCTGGACTCTCAACCAACGGTGCCTTCAATTTGGTAGTCATGAAAGGCGGAACTACTGGGAATGACAACCATTGCCTTATGAAATAACTGTTCCACGGAGGAGGTTGGCGGTTCAGTCATTGTTGTGGGTGAAAGGGGCAGTCTTAGGCTCGAGGGAAGGGTATTCAGAGATGAAAGAGACGATGCGCTAGCATATCAACCATCTAGTGTCCTTTGCCAACGGTAAAGCCACCAAGCCCCACTGAGAGAGAACCAACAAAAGCAACTACTGGGAATGGCACGACACCGTAATTTCTACCAACTTTACCCTTATTCTTTTCTAGACAATAGACCCTCATTTGACCCAACCAAAAATGTTGACCAATTAATTGGCAAAAATGGGAAATGAATTGCCTCTATCCCTAATTTCCCTATATATAACCCACAAACCGGTGAAAAAATTGACTAATTTGCCATTTGACTAAAACTCACCCCCACTTCTGGAAAACCTACCTTGCTATTATTGTCACCTTGCCGCCATCGTCACCGCTTCCTCGCCACCACCGCTGCCTTTGACAAACCATCACCGCTTATAGATCTTGTTGTCATCAACCACCTCAAGATCTCAAAGTCGCTCACCTCCAAATCTCGTCGTCACTCACTGCCCATTGCCTCTAGATCGCGTTGCCACTCATATCCAAATTTTACACAGTTGATCACCTCTAGATCTCAACATTGTCTGTAACGACCCAAGTCCATAACTGGTCAACGAAACATCTGCCCACACCACATGGGCTATCATTTGGAAAAGGATAAGCGCTAGGTGTTTATGTTCTGGAATTGGAGCCTATATATCCACATAAGGCTTCCCACAATTCAACCATGTGGGACATGGGGGTGTTACATTGTCGCTTGTTGGATTACGCCGCTCGTTGCTTCTTAACCACAAAAGTGTCTACAGTAAAATGTAAATATATCTAATATAGTATGTAGAAGTATCTGCAAATTAATATAAAAACAATTTATTATAATTTGAAATTAAAAACATCTAACGCTATAAAAATAAATGCTTGATTGAATATTAAAAAAAAAGTCTGAATCAATTTGTGAACAATATGTTATCTTCAGAAAATGACTCTTTGGAATAATGATAAACTTGTGAACAACCTGCCCTCCCCTTTATCATTCTTTGCAATTTTCCGCTGCCGCTCCGATCTCCCGTTTTCCTTCATTCACTTGTGATCTTGCTCGCCATCGCTTCAATCTCACTTTCGCTGGTCCTTGTCCGTCCGCCTCCTCGACCTTGCTTCATCATTCCTTTCGCCATGCCTCTCTTTGCCGTTTGCCTCCTCCAACAAAATTATTATCTACCACCGTCATTATCTTGCCATCATGGATTCGAATGGTCATCATCATCCTAGATCTTATTGTCTCGTCGTCATGATTAACAAGTAGTCGTTTCCTTCGTCATCATGGATCCAAGTAGCCAGTGTCATCTTATCATCGTGGATCTAAATGGCCAGTGGATCTTGTCGTCATGGATTCGAGTAGTTGAGTTTCCCCAGGACAAAGGCAGCTTTATTGAAGAGAACAGATAAGCACTTACTAGAGGAAACAAAATATGATTTACGGTTAAGGGTAAAATTGTAAAATTGGTCCCTATGTCTAATTGCACATATGTTCAAAATAACCATCCATCAAGCACCTGCCCAGGCCAAGCCCAACAATAAAAGAGTGAAAAATAGTAGTATAAATGAATAGAGCATTTAGTGAACCGTTTAACCATTCAATTTATGTTTATTTATTTATTAAACAAATCAGCTTGAAATTTTTTTTTGTTTGTTTAGTTAATCGGATGAACACAAATAAAGGTTTCGTTCGTTCATTTACATTTATGAACAATTCCATTATTGTTCGTTTATTTTTATTTATTTGTTTATATCTGTTTGTGTGTGTGTGTGTGTGTGTTTGTGTGTGTGTGTGTGTGTGTGTGTGTGTCATATATTTTTATTAGTGTTCATCTACTCCACACAAACATAATTATGCTTCAATCTCCCTAAAATCAATCTATTGTCTTTGTTTCCCCAAACTTAATCAGTTATTCCCCTGACAGCATAAGCCCACTACTGCACTAGGCGAAGCCTAATAACCCTAACTTATAATCTCTCCTATTATCACTTATTGTCCCATCAGATATTGCTAGATTTGCTCTGATTCAGATTGGCAGTAACTGTCAGCTTTAATTGTTTGTATTCATATTTGTGTTCATTTAGTAATAAATGAATGAACACAAACAGAGAAGTTGTGTTTATTTATTGTTCATGTTCGTGTTCATTAAAAGTTAAATGGATGAACACGAACATGACTTATTCATATTCATTTGGTTTATTTACAGCCCCAGTGAAAAAGAACAACTGCTTTGGGTTGGGCCTAGATGTCCATGTGATTGAATTGAAGACCATAACTTTGTAGTCTGTATTTTAGCATGTAACACATAATAATAGTATGAGGAAATTAGTTTTACTCATTAAATGTTGAGGGTTGGTGTTTTCTGAGCCTTAATCACTTGGACTAAGCTACAAAAACATCAATAATATTTTTTAATGCAAGAAAAAACTTATTCTCTTTTTATTAGAAAAATTTCAACTTGATTATGTTTCATCAAAGATGAGATTGGCATGAATGGTTTCTTTTGCAATGAGCTCTAACTTTAGTTAGGCTGTTGAACAAGAAGCAGTAGATCATCTTTACTAATCTGTCTGTCCAGATTTCATTGAAACATTTTGTTTTTCATGCATACCAAGTTGAGAGTTCGGTTTTTGTTTTTAACCATGTATACTACCCCTTCAGATCTCCACCATTGAACAGCCTTAACTCGCCAACCTCCTTGCTTTCGTCCCCGACATCGTCACCTAGCCACCGTCTTTACCTCGACTGCAATTTCCATCTCCTCGATTGTATTATTTGTCCCCTTGATCGCCATCTCTGTTGCCTTAATCTCCATCTCCATTGCCTAGATCATCGTCTCTGTCGCTTTGATCTTTATCTCACCTTGATCGCTATCTTTATTGCCTTAATCACCATCTTTGTCTCCTCAATCGCCACTTCAATCGCCTTAATCTCTCTCTCCCTCTCCGTCACCTTGATTGCCCTCTCCAATGCTTTGATTTGTCACCTTCATCTCCGTTTTCCACCAAATGTGAGATCAAGCTTCTTGTCCTCCTATCAATCATCCAATCTCTGCAAACTCTTAGCCCACCAATCTCCCTAATTATTCCGCTTCTTGTTCTTTTTAGGTTTAGAGAGATGAAGAATTCAAAAGCTTTTTCGTTTTTGAATACTAGAAATCAATTTGGGTTAATTTTTGGTTTTTGGGAGATTTGGAACCAGGGGTTATTGTCATTTGGATTAACAAAACTTACCAAATAAGGAAATGTTTCAAAGAATTTAGGATGACCAAAAAAGAAAAGTGCTACAAAAAATATGTGATGGGAGGAGTATTCATTAATTAGTAGTAACATTTTTTTTTCAAGATACAGTAATTGTTTTCTTGGTTGTGATCGATTTTCTATTATCACGATTGTTTTTTTTTTTACTTGAGCAATTAATTCTTTTGCCTCCTCTAAACCATGATTAATTCCATTTCTAGTCCTTGAATTATTGGCTTTTATAATGATTAAACCTCACTTGGGATTTGATAGATAATAGTTACAAGGAATTATTTTATGCAATTAAATGTGCAAATTGACACTGTGGCCTATTTGGTTACAAGGTGGTCTTCAAACTCAACATCTAAAAGGCATATGACAAACTTCACTGGAACTTTATTGAACTATGTTCCATGAATTTACCTGAGCAATGGATTTCTATGATCATGTAATGTATCACCACAGTTACGTATTCAGTTATGGTCAATGGTAATCCGATTGAATGGTTTTTCCTAAAACGAGGAATACAGCAAGGAGACCTATTGTCCTTATTCTTGTTTATTCTAGTAAGAAGGCCTTCTCACTCTATTTGATGCAACAACAAACTAGAGGTCTTATTTCGGGCAAGGGTAGTATTTTTGGACTTGAAATAAATCACCTTATGTTTGCGGACAATTGCCTTATCTTTCACAAACCAGGGTTTGAGTCAATAAATAAGCTCAAATAAGTTAGTTTTAGAAAGTCAAAATGGGTCTTTAGTTAAAATATCCTTCACAGATTCATAAGGTTGCTCTATTGAATTCTTCTATTCTCAATAAGTGACACGGTATCTAAATACCTGGGAATTCCTTTCAACGACGACAAGTCTAAAAATGCATCCTTTGAATTTCTTTCATCAAGGATGGACTCTAGATTGTTTTCTTGGAAATAGAAATTGTTGAACTTGGCAAGCTGACTCACCTTTATTCATTCATCCCTATCTTCTCTTTCATTCTATATCATGTCTCTTTTCCATGCCCTGGTGATGACAAGTGATAACTTATCTAAATCTACAATCAAGTTTTGGTACCAACCTTATGGCATACATTTTTCAAAAATCAGTTTCTCTTATCCCTTAAAGGTCATGAAGGTCTTGGCATCCAAGATATGAGAATCATCAATCAAGTTTTCATTGCAAGGTCATTTTGGTTAAATATGCACAAAAACCAAAACTCATTATTGAGAAGAGCACTTAAGGCTAAATATGGGGAAATGAGTCTTTATAGAATGTTTTTAATGGTCATAATTTTACAACTATATGGTGAAACCTACTTGTTGGACGAGATTTTCTCACCCCAAATTTGTGCTGGAAAATTGGTAACGGGAACATTGTGGATATTTGGCATGATTATTGGATACAGGGTGTCCCTCATGTTAGACTAATCCAAAGTGATCAAGCTATGGTTGGATCAAAAATATATGATCATCTGTGTAAAGTTAAAGACCTTTGAAACCTATTTCAATGAGATGGAATATAGGTCTCATTCAAGATGTTTTTACTAGGGAAGTGAATAAAATGATCCTTGGATTACTTAGAATGGTGGATACTAACCAAGAAAACTAGCTGATTTGGTTGGGGGCTAAATATGGACTATACACTACAAAGAAGAGATATGCTTAAGGTTGAAAGTTTGGGTCATCAGGTCAGGTTTGAGCCAAAATCCAAATTTTGTTCATCCAATCACAGCTACAATTTCATGACTTGAACCTAAACCAAAGGTTTTAGCCAAAATCCAAATTTTGTTCATCCAATCACAGCTATAATTTCATGACTTGAACTTGAACCAAACTAGACATTCAACCCCGAGCCAACCCAACAAAAAAATGGGTTATTGTCAAGTTGGTCGGTTTGGCCTAACATTCACTATCACTGCCAGTTTTCTCTACCCCATCATCTCCTACTCACTTCCTTCAGCAGCAAACAAATAACTCTCCTGCCATTTTCTCTCTATCTCTCTCTTTTCTTTCTTTCTTTCTTTCTCTCTCTTTCTCTTTCTCTCTCTCTCTTAGGTGTCCTTATGGCCTTATCACCTTCTTTCTTTTTTCACTTGACATTTAGAAGTAGGATGGTGGCACAACGTTACTAGCTTCAATCAAGATGGAAAGAGGAAGTCAGGTGGCATAAGTAAAAAGATGGGCTAAGGACGATTAGGTGTGAAGAAGCTAAGGTCGGTGGCGTAAAGGAGAAACGGGGCTAGGGAGGGTGGGGTGCAAATGACTAACATCTTTAGCGTTGGTTGCTTGAAGCTGGGCAATGAAAACAGTAGCTTCAGTGTTGGCCGGTTGGGGACAAAGGAAAGGATAAAGGATAAGCTTTGTGTCTTTTATGGCTAAAGGTTGGGGATCTAAAAGTTAAAGCTTAATTAGGGTTAGAGAATTAGGTTGGGCTAAGACTAGTTGTAGGTAGGGATTTTGTTTATAAGTTAGGCTTAAGTGGGCTGGGATAAGGATTAGAAAATATGGGTTGGGCATTTTGGGTTAATCGAGTTAATTTAGGTTGAACCTAAATAAATCTGTTGTTTGGCTTCTTCAAATTGAGTTGAGTTCAGGCCAACCCAAACTGTATTTTTCTATTATCTAACCCGACCCTGGTTATCTAGTTTAAGCACTTATTTTTCACCCCTAGATATGCTTTATTTCATTAGCAATCTTCAGCTCAAATTCTAAACCAACCTAGATTATTTGTAACACACAAATTCCTTAAAAGAGTCTGGGCTTCTGATATCCTTACTAAATTTAAATCCTTCATCTAGAAGTGTTGTAACAATTCTCTACTAACCACATTGGAGCTTTCTAAATGAGACATCCAGATTTAACTTGTTTGTCCTCAGTTCAAGACCGTGAATAAGGATCTTTCTTACTTATTTCTCCACTGTGGTCAGCCCAGAAATACTTGGTTCTAGGTCCAAGGTATTTCTCTCTCATATCCCAATAAAGATATTACAAACTGGCTTATTCGCAACCTTCCTGACCACACCCCTTGGCAAACTTTGAAGATGAATGAGATTATCATTGTTCTCTAGTGCTTATGGTTGGGTCAAAACTCTGTAGTTTTTCAAAACCAGGCTTGGAGCATAGAGTAGATTATTGGTAACAAAAATCGATTACTTAAGGGCATCAGTGATGCAGGACAACACAAAGACCACATAAATCCATCATTTATCCCAAGGCCACCTTTATAGTTGAAAGTATGGAGTAATGTCATTCCTCTATTCCCATTAGCTATTTTTTATGTTGATGGGGCTTAGGATCCTAGCACCAAGAAAATGGGCAATTGCGTGGGTTTGGCATGCATATCCAAGGTAGCCTTCTTGAAACCATTGCTCTACAGTTGGTATCTCCCTCTCAACACTAGCTACTGAAATCAAAGTTATTCTTTTTGCTGTGAAGGAAGCCAATAGTAAAGGATTGGACAATGTCATAGTTCTTACTAACTGTCTAATAGGTTTTCTTCAAATGGCAGACTACAACCTTATCCATCTGAAGGTGGAACTAGACATTTGCAAAATAAGATCCTTATTTCACCTTTTTTGTAGAATTTCCATCTTGGTGTTTGACCCTCAGTAGTGATACAAGCTAATTGGATGGCTACTATGTCCCTTAGATCGTTTAATATTTTGTAACTATGTTATTTCTATTATTTTTTATTACAAAAAAAATTGAAATAAGCTTGAAACTTGTCTTGTTCTTTCATAGGTTGTTTTTTGGTAAAACCATTTATGGTCCCCTTAACGATCATCCTAATACGGTCATTTACTTCAACTAATGTCACCTTAAAGTCTCTTAACTTATATATTGTGTTCAATTTGAGTCCATTTTATTAATTTCTTCGTTATCTTTTACTGAAGTTACTTATGTGGCACTTTTAAGCCCTCTATTGGACCCCACACTACCATATGGTCTCATCTTTTGTGACAATAAATGACTACATTGGAAGAACAAGAAACTTTGGGATAAATTTTACACAAACACATAATTTTAAGAATTTAAAACACACATTAGCCAAATTTTATCTTTTTCCACACGAAACACGGCGTCTATCCATCGATGAGTGCCTCCACATACTACCTTTGTCAGCATCAGTGTTTATTTTTTGATTTTTAGCTAGAAATCTTTGTTTCCCCTGACAAATTTTTCCTACCTCAGCATTTGAATTCTCCCTCTTCGCACGTCACGTATTACCAGGATGGTACATGGCTGGATTTCTCTTCACGATGGTGGAGAAGCTTCGCTTTGGTTTCAGGGGGGAAGAATTATGTGGTTGATGTGTTGTTTGGAAGATCCAAGCACTTGTTCCTTTTATCGAGAAATGGTCTAGATTGATTTGGGGACTAAGAATCAAAGATCAATTTCATGGATTGATGAAAATAGCTTGTGGTTCTTCTCCAAAATGTTTGTGCATAAACAACAATTTTTAGAATTTGAAAATAATAATATAGATGATTAGATAATTAATGCAATAATTATGATCAGACAATTAAGATTGAGATCAAGATTAGCGATCATTCTATGAAGAAAGAAAGAGATAAACCGAACTCATTGAAACTGGATAATTCTAAGTGTTGGCAAGTTGAGGAACATTAAGGAAGCATATGCAATTTATCTTGTACTTGAGAATGGCATATTTAGATGGCTCACTTTGGTATTCTCTAGAAGCAAATTGAGTTTACTAAGATCAGGAAGAAGGTTAGCTACAAATTTTGGGGAAAAAGATGATTTGGAAAAGGAAATAAAATTTGGACTAATGTGCATTTTAAGTCCTTAAAATTATGTGTTGCTGTCAAATGTATCCAAAAATTTCTTATTATCAACATAGTCATTTACTGTTATAAGAGAAGAGGTCACATGGTTGTGTGAGAGCCACATAAGCAACTTCTATCTAAATTAACAAAGAAATGGATGGAAAGGACTCACGTAGAATACAATGTATGACTTAAGGACATTAAAATGAAATCAGTTAAGGTAAGAGATTAAATTAGGACAACTGTTATAGTAAGGGCACCATATATAAATTTTACCCGTTGGTTATTCTTGTTTTTTTTTTTTTGTGGAAAAGATGATATATTAACAAATGCAAGCGAACTAGCCTGGCCCATAAATGTTCGCCCTGGCTGGGCTTACAACACCGGTAGCTAAAGGCTATTCCAAAATGAAGGTATTGTTCATAGCAACATCCACAGTGTGGCCAACAAAAAGGGAAGGGGGGATTGCCTGAGATGAGGCAACAAAATAGGTGGGACTCAAAGTTCTAATAACTCTAGTATAGGAAAGTCCTTCAACATCAACCAACAACTTAAGAAGTGCAAACTCAAGACAGGAATGATAAACCATTTTTTTAATGGCAAGAAAAATATTTATTACAAATAAAGAGAAAAGATACAAGCATTATCTTAAAAGAAAAAATAGACACCCCACAACCCAAAAAGCCAACAATAAGAGATCCTAGAGCATGCATCCCAATCTGCCTATGAAATAAAGAGCCAAAACAATCAAAAGAAATAAAACCCAATCATTAACTTAATTCAAAAAAAAAAAACACACCTGTAAATAAAGCCCAGAACCAAAGAAAATAACCCTATACTGAAGGAAAGAAAATTATTTGCCGTTTCTTGCAGTACTGTTTTGGTGATTTAACTTCTCACTCCAATCTGTCAATTCCCCTACACTCCTCCTCTTATCTCCATTCTTCACACTCATCTAATGGCGCCTCATTTATGATGGATGTTTTGGCTCCAACGAGCACTCTACATAGATCTAACCTATTAAAAGTTTCCAATCCCTTGTCCAGACCACGAGAAATAAAAGGCCCAAGACTTTCATGCCTCACTGAACAATTAATTGACCCCCAAAATCTGGTCAACCGGATCAACCCTTCTTTCCTTTTTCCCCGTGCTGACCCAGTCACTCTTTCCGTCTTTTCCAAGAAACGCTTCGCCACCCTCCTTCCCTTGTGTGTATCCACTTACCCAACCGACACATTGAATGCGTCATTCAAGCAGCTCCTAGTTCTGAGACCAGTTGCAGCCTCCAATGCTCTGAAATATCCTCCGCCACTCTGGTCTGATTTCTCCGACGCCGATACCCCACCTGAAACGCCTGCAAATGAATCCAGCTTACCTTCATGTATCGCCGCCCTCACCCTGCCACTATCCACAGTTCCAGCGTCACGCATTCTAACATCCTCTCCGGACTCGGACGCCATCACCAAGCCGACGGTGGGTTTTTTCCCGTAGTGCCTGACATGTCAAGATAAGCTCCTTTCTTGGCAAAAGTATCAGCAACAGAGTTCCCTTCTATATATATGTGCTATGGGGGAAGCACATGACCCCTCTGCCTGAGGTACCTGCATTCCAACCACAAAGACATTAAGTTAGAGTGAGAACAATCAGAAGCTTGAATTAATTGAAGAGCAATCTTTGAATCTAATTCCAATTGAAGTGGGAAAGTTTAAGACCTGAGGCCAGCTTAATTCCTTCCTGAACAGCCCACAGTTCAGCTTTTAAGCTATCAGCATTGCCAATATGGCCGCTGAAACCAGCAATAAGCTTCCCTTCATCATCACGTGTGAGACCTCCAGCTCTAGCCTTAGTTCCAGACTCCATATTAGAGCCATCAGTGTTGTGCTTAAAGAAGTCCTGAGAGAAGGAGGACACCAGAGCACCTTAGTAGTTAGAAAGATGAATGATAAAGAACTTAGAGGCTTCTTTCCCGATCAAAGTGACAATATCAGTAACAGAATAGGAATAGTCCTCAAAATAAGTTTTGTTACGAGTCCTCCATAAACGCCAGAGAGTGAAAATGAAGCACTGGGCCGTGTCCTAATGATGCACGTAATGGGGAATATTTTTTGTTTTTTATTTTGATTGGAATGGGTATTGTTTACTTCATGTACAATGACAACACTACAATACACTGTTCACAAACATGCTGCTTCCGGTCTCATTTGTAGACGCCACCTCTTTTACAATAGCTATAACCTTTTTATGTGGAAGATCATTCTTGCAAAAAACCTTCTTGGGCCAGTTCGAATTGGGTTTACCAGACCCAATTGGGTCTTAGACTTCTCCAAAACCAGGTCTCACAAGACCCGACCTGGACTTACAATTGCGTTAATCGAGACAGGTCAGCCCAATCCTAACTGACTGTTAAATCTGTCCCCTCTAAAGTGAGAATAGATAACAAAGTAGTACCTTCACTCAATGAATTGTTATTTGTTACCATTGATTTTTTTTTTCTTTTCACTTCCGGCTGATGGACTGATGGTTTTATAAATTTCTCTTTAGGATGTGAAGCACGGTTACTTATCTTTCATCCATACTATGACATAACCTGTCACTTCTACACATCCTCTCATATTGATTCAAGTTCATGCTTCTTAAACTTGACCGCAAATGGTCATTGTGGCTTAAAATGTGCATATTGTCCTTGTTGCGATTTTATCCTCAAACTTTGAAGCATCACGATTACACTCTTGCAATTACTAACCTATGCATATTCTATAAAGTCTCGATCACCTACCAAACGAGGCACTCTTTTACAATCCTCACAGACTTGCATACATTAGTTCACGTACGATCTTGCAGCCACGAGCGTAACACATACCAGTGGGATATGTAAAGATTACACTTGAAAAGATCATTGCGCAGAATGAGAAACCGCAGCAGCTGAAGGCTGAGGCTCTAATGCAAACAGATTTCTAAACTACAACCTAACAAGTAGGTCTCACTAAAGGCAAGTGTATTTGCATCGAACACTATTGGTCAGCTAATATGAATCCAACCAAGGCATCTCTGTTAGGGGAAAAAGATTGAACGAATCAAAGGAATGAATTAATTTTGATAGGTGAAACAAAAATTTGGTTTACAATCTACGTTATCATTACACAGGTTGCTACAAAGACAAGAAAAATTGAACTTCATACACAGTTGTCAGACTGGCTGCTTCCTTTTCCATGATATAGAAAGTGGATGGGAGATGATGAAGATTGAAAAGAATAAACATTACAGAATGGACACCAATTTACAGAGAAGAGATGATGAGAGATGGTTTGAAGAGATGACCTGAAAGGGAGATTAGAATGTGCTTTCTTTGTCAGTAGTCATATTTGCACAGCCCAGAGTCTTGCATGGGCCAGAAACTGGCTTTGGAAGTTGGCAAAACATATGATGATGGGAAGAGCTTCACAATTGTTACAGAATGCAAAAATGGTCACTCACTCAAACCTCCTTGGCGCTTTTAGGCACCTGTCCTCCAGATCAGAACAACCCCATCAGGTAAAAGGGCTGAAATTTGCAATTTTCTTTCTGGTTCATGTTTTTATTTAATATCATGAATCATGAGAGCCTTGGACCATCAATGTAATGCGCTTAGCACTGTCTGCACGAAGACTATCCCCCTTATAACCGATCTGAGAGCAGAAAATATATATTCAACAAAAAAGCAAAAAAACTTGTTCCAGCAATATCTGGTTTAAATTTTGAAATGCATGTTCTCTACCTTGGTGATATGCTAGATAACAAGGAAATATATATTCACAATGAAGGCAGACATATACCTCACTGAAAGAATCAGGGGGAAACCACCGCAAAAGCACACCAAGATGTATGATGGCTGGTATCAGCTTGAAAAGCAATGGAGTAGTCACCTGAAAAATTCACTTCGTCAGCAAAGTATAAAATCCATCTCTAATTACAGTTTAGTACTGGAAAACTGAAATACCCCTAAACCAGTGACGTGAAACAATGTCTCATCAATTCAGCCAACTTCTTTCTCTTTTGAGGTTGCTATATAATTATAAATTCTCAAACATAAATTGCAAGGAGAACGAGCAAACTGAGAAAAGTACACTTGTGAACTGCCCACCAAGAGACAGAAACAACTAATTCAATTTCTATGTCTATCATTGCCTGTTTGTATGATAAGGGGAACAAGCAGTACAGATTCACAAAGATCTGAACCCTACTGCTTTTGTCAACACTATGCAATTAAAAGGCCAGTCATAGAAGGAAGTTTTCAATCACCAAAAAGCTGAACATTGGCCTGATTCACGTCACCAACAATATCTGAAAACATTGAATGCCAATAAACAGACGTAACATGGTAAATGATCACTTACCAGACTAAGAGCAGTTGTGCCCAGAAGTAGCAGATACACTTTGCTCTGTCATCAGGACAAAAGTTCAGCAACATAACTGGATAAATGGATGCTTAAAGGAAAGAACTATACAAGATAAAAATATGGCTAGATAAAAATGAAACAATGCAGCCATGTAAGAAGCAAAACAACACGGTAAAGCACAAGCTCAGAGGATTCCACCCATGAACAACCCCAGAGCAAACAGGGCTGGCCCAAAAACAGGTGGCACTGTCCTGGATGGGGGAGAATGCCACATTGAGCCCAAGGAAGCAGCAGTTGAAATAACATAGGGTTTATGCCAAATTGTAGAGTTCGAAAGGGTTGTGGGGTTCATATAGCATCAAGGCAACCTCACCCAACAGACTAATCTTCTTGGGCAGAGGTTAAACACGTGATAGCTCATACAACATGCACGAAAGAGCACCTTCACAAGCAGTCATGATAATTACTAACCTCAACTAAATGTAGATTGGAAGCACGACTTAGGAGAACAAAAGCAAATTCCCCGATCTGAGCCAAAGACATTCCAACCTTCCATGCAAAGGGGAAGTCAGTTGGAAAAAAATATTTCCTCTTTGACATGGGGTGATATTAAACGGTAGAAATGAGCGATTGATAACTCAGTACTCACCAAAACGGAAGTTTTATTGCTGTATCCAAATCCCTTGACCACAGTGAAAACTACAACTGTTTTAATAACAATTACCAATAATACAGCGGCAAACAATACGTCAACATGATTCCATAAAAAGTGCACATGAATTAACATTCCAATACTGGCGAGAAACAGAGCAGCAAAGAAGTTCCGAATCGGCTCAACCTGAGATGAAACAGGAATTTCACATGATTCAATATAATAGGAACAGTATCAAGAGAAAAGGCACCGGAATAGATCAGCATAGGCAGTCAAATCACTCTTGATACAGGAAAGTTACGAGTATGAATTATGCCAGGAGTCAGTACAAAGGCAACGAAATGACATAAGCATATACAATACCAGGTCATTCCCTTGATGCCTTAATAAAGTTTTCTCTAAAAAAGGGAACTGAGGGCTTGAAAGGCCAGACAACAGTTACAGAATTCACAATAACACAAAGCAACAGGGAGGGAAAAGAGTTCCGGAAAGCAAAGTCCCAAAAACTTGTAGCAAAAAAATGAGTGAGAAAGGGAGAGAGGGAGAGAGAGAGAGCCCTGGGAGAGAGAGGGGGGGGGGGGGGGGGGGGTTGATTGAAAACAGGGAAGGACTTTGAAATTAGAATTATGATTATCTGCCAAACTTCAACATACACCACTTGATGCTACCATTTCTTGCAGATGACCTACCTTTGGTGGAAGAGAAGGTTCCATCAAAACGATTATTTATTTCAAGGCGCCTCATCCCTTCCCCCACCCCCACCCCTTTTGTTTTGTTTTGTTTTGACTCTTTTTATGATGATGAAGACAATGATGATGTCAATGATGATGGGGAAGTGTGTGTGAAATGTAATGGTATTGAAACATAAATTTGGGGAACAGATGCAAATCCCGCCCTTTTTCTCCATATTCCATTAGAGAAGGGGAGGACGCCTTTAGCTGTTTTGGCTGAATATGTGAAGCAGGAGGCTGCCTGGTGACAGTCCAGTAGCCAAAAGCATCACTAGCTTACACCAAGACCCAAGTAACACAGGGCACTTACAATGTTTGCCTCAGCATGCTATACTGAAATGGGTAAAATATGTGATATTCTTAACCATACTGTTCCTAATTGACAAGATTGATAATCCAGTATGAGACATGACTTGTTAAAACTTAAATGTCTAAAGACACAGCATTTGGATTGTTGAACATTTGATGTTAGCTTCAAATCCATGTACTGCATGAAACAGTAGGCATTTCTCCATGCAAAACATTAGCACTTATTTTATCTTCGCTCTAACCATTTGATTCTGAAATCCACAGACAATTCTATGAACTCTTGCATCTAAAACAGCCCAAATAATCTATACCTTTAAATTTCCATCTCTTCAAAAAATTGCAGTCACAACAAATAAATAAACAAAATAAATAATTCACTGGCTTAAAAAATAATTAAACAAAATTCATAGGATGATGAAGAAAGAAAAAACACCTGATTATGCCATATAACAGAACTAAAAAAAGATGTCAATAACGTGCTACTGTTGAAGGACACACAAATCAGAAGGCCTTACTTGTTCAAGAGTATGCTGACCAAGATCAGTGGTTGAAATCATCACCCCAGCAGCAAAAGAACCCAACTCAAAGCTTAAACCCAGCTTATCACTACACTGGAAAACAAGCAATCTTTGTCATGCACAGACCAACAGATCATAAAGCAGTTTTTGGCAGTGGTTGGTTGTGGCATTCATAGAAATCTTCAGTTCTTTTCCATTCTCAGTGATTTGTAAAGGGTTTATAGGAGTTACTGATCAAGGAGACCAGTCGGAAGGACATATAGGTGAATTAATGATCAGAAGAAAGTGCAATAAGAGGGCTGATCTTTCTACGATTCATATATGAAAAGGAAAAAACAAAACAGAAAAAAAGTTGGGAAATGGCACAAACCCAGGCAACAAGCAAGCAGAATGCCACTGATGCAAGTTGATAGAGTTCATTTGTCTGGTTATCAAACAGAAAATAGAGTTGATTATTATGCAGATAAATTTTCAACAAAAATGACTACTGGGACAAAGAATTGAAGGAAGAGATGCATCCTAACCTGTGATGACAGGCTAACCATTAGCTTAAGAAACCACGGTACACAAGTACGAGATAACATTGTTAAAGTGGCCAGAAATGTGATCAGAACCACCAACCTGAAAACCAAACAGCTATCAGGAAGGAAAAATAAAGTACTAAGAACAATGAGAAAGTATGAGAAGCAGATAAAAAGCAAGTAGATGCTGAAACCATTTTCATCACTGCAGTTTTTCCTGATACAGAAATCTAGAACTACACAGGTAGTCGATGTTTCACTCACGATTTAGTAATAGATAATAGACCTTGAAGGATTCCAGACGTCCCACCAAGAACTGGAAGTAAGGCAAACAGCAAACCAACAGCACAATCCTGGAAGGCTAGGTGTTCAACATTAATAATTCACACCTATGGATAAATGGACCACTTTTTTGATTGGTCAAGATTCCCTGACCAAGCAGCCAAAGGAACATACTATTTGTCATGATACACATTAAATTGATTAAACAGATAATACCTGCAGGATGAGAGTCCCAACTGTAACCTGACCATGAAGTGCATTTATGCTATTTCTTTCCATCAAAAACTTCAAAACCTACAAAATATGATGACCCATCAAGATGATGGCATAAAGCTATGGAGCTCAAGCAAAACAAGTGATAGCAAATTAAGCTCTAAACGAAGTATAGTTGCACCCATGACGAAAATCAGAAGCACTACAACAGTTGCGTGGCACTTAAATATCATAACATACATAAAAAAATACAAGACTTACTACTGCAGTTGAAGACATAGAGAGGAAGGCACCAACAAAAACCCCCTCTGAAGGGTTGCCACCACATAACTGCAAAAATTATCACAGCACCCATCAAAAACTTTGTCTATGATACACTGAGACAATGGAAAAGCGGACCAAGACACCACTAACACTTAAACAATACACAAACAGTTATCACCAAACATAAAATTTTAGCCAGCTTAAGAGAAGCAATACACTCAATGGACAACTGAAAACAATAAAAAACCTAATGCAACAATGGAACAGATTATTTCAATTATGTCCAGGAGCAGTAGAAAAAAGAGCAATTTCCAGAAACACAGGGAAAAAGTGCAAGTTACATGAACAACTGCAATCTAATGCAGAACTCAACCTTTTACAAAAAAAGCAGCATAATCCTGGGGCCATAAAAAATTCAAGCGTCTAACCAAAATTTCAATGTTCCAGAATAGATGGTTTTATAATTTTGTTCAGTTCCAGAACTGGTTCTGTGAACCTCAAATATCTTCTCTGAATAAAAGACACCTCTACCTTTCAATTGGTTCAACAAGAACCCCTTATTCTTGGAGGGCATTTAACACATTCCACAATGTAAACACCACCATAGACATTTAAGTGACATGACTTTTAACATTAATCATGTAAACATAGCATACAAAATTTTCTGCCTGCACAAGGCTTACCGATGCTGTTATTCCTGATAAGCACATGAAGAGAAAAATCTGGAGAAGACCACCTACAATAGCAACTGCTCGAACAACACGAATCTGCAAATATTTAACATAGCATGCGTTTTTCCACACCATCAAATGAGTGTAGTACAGGAGGAACTACGAGCAAACCTTGGTGGCAGAGAATTCCAGCCCCAATGCAAAAAGCAGAAAGATCACACCGAACTGGGCAACAGTTTCAACCTGAATGAATTCATAAATTATAACACAGAAGTAAGAAGTTTTGATAACATACTGTCCAAAATTGCAAGCTTTCATTTTGAAAAGAAAAAAAAAATTGTAAGCTTTACCCATATGAATGCTACAGGCATAGAACTTTATTTAATGGAACTAATTGAACTGTATGATGACACTATTTTAGAAAAAAAAACATTTCTACGTGAAAACAACAACCATTCAGGCAGCAATAGGCCTTCTATGTTTTACTTGTCAATTCAGGATTTATACAACCTGATGAGTTAATTTTCCATCTCCAAGCAAAACTACTGCCTCCTAACATAGAGGAAGTTCCCCAAACCTGCTTTACAGCTTCAAAGCAAACAGTTCTTGACATGATTATAACAAACCCATGCTTACATTTTTTGAACAAATATAGAAAAGTTTCACGAACAAACACAAGATGGACATATATTCAATCCCACACTATTCGGATTTGTGTGTAAGGTAAGACAAGACATATTGTTTAAGCAAAAGCCTTTTTATGAAAATAACAGTTTAAATGATTTAAATAGTCAACATAATAAATTCTAGATTCTAGGAATCATCAGTACCTTGTTAGTTGTTACCACTATCTCTGGGTGAAATCAAATCTTTTTTGCACATATGATTGAGAATAAATGCATAAAAAATACTGATAAAGGCATTGATCTTTTACCAATGTATAATTCATTGATGAATCATTGTAAATACGATAAAAGTATAAATGCCAGCTAGAGCATCTAGATAGACAACATACTTGCACCATCTCGCTGACAAAATTGAAGCCCCCAGGACCAATAATAGACCCTGCAAGCAAATATCCTGTAATAACCTGGAAGTTAAAGGCAGAAACATTAGATACTCAATTAGGGATGGTGCACAATATTCAAGTGGCTGACACGATGCATTATATACACACTTGGAGATCTTAAACTTAACCATTCAACTAGGATTCCAGTTTTAGTGAAAAACGAAAAAAGAACCCAAAGGAAAAAGACTGAAGAAACAAAATAAGGGCAAATAAAGGTCTCACCGGCTGTCCAGCACAAGCAAATGCAATTCCACCACAAGTTGCAGAGACAATAACAACCACAAGATCTGATATCAATCTGCGAGAAGCAGTTTCAAATTAGGGAAAAACATTATCTGAATAAACAATGCTGACATGAGAAAAATAATTCATATGTGTTTATTTAACAAAAAAGAAAAAAAAATAACCTCAAATCCAGTTGTAGGATAGGATACTTAGACTTTGGATTGGATATGATGAATACATTGTCCTGAACATAATTCATAGCAGGATTGGAACTAGTCAATTGCTAACATATCCATAATCTACTTGAGAAGTACAGAGCCGCATGAATCAGCATCAGCACTGTTTACCGGCATGAACATGACTATAAAAGTTTATGATGAATCAACCTTTCGATCTATCAAAGTTGGCATGTCTTCTGCACGATTCTCATTTTCCAATCTGAAAACGTTATGAAGCTGAAACTGCCTAAAAATATGTTTCAGAAACAAGAGAGCAGGTCAGAGTGCGTTTAAGTTCGCAAAGCAGAACCTAGAATGTGTAATTGATACTGAAAAGAAAACAACACCCTGTAATATTCCATCTTAAATTCTGTTGAAATTGAAATAGTATAATAATGCAGTTGTTCTTTTTAAAAAAAAAAAGATAAAAACTTTAGAAAATCAAATACTTACTTATCCTCCTCAGTCTCATTTTTCTTTGACCTAACTCTGGCAACCGTTTCCAGGACAGCCTAAATATCCATTATTGAAAAAAGAAATCAATTTATTTTGAATTTATCAAGTGATTAAAGAATGAGAAAGAGACACAACGCAAAATATTGGAAGAATGCTTAATTAGAATTTAAGTAAAAAAAAAAAAAAAATCAATCGGCCTAGTTGCAAAAAAAAATGTTCCCTTAAATATAGCAATGATGTTCATCTAAAGCAATATCCATGTACACAATCAGAAGTAAGAAGAGCTGCAACTTGCTCTTCTCTACTAATTCCTAATTATAATAGTTGAACGAGTTTATAATACCATATAAACTATCCCTGATGCATATTGCAGAATAATTTCTACCTTGTTAATAACAATAACTTAAATAACCATCTGGAATAACTGATCACCCTCCTATCTATTTTGAGTACTCATGATCATAAAATCTCTCATTAGAACATGTTTTGGGTTACAATCAATAATGTCCTTTACTTGGAAACCCAATCTTCATTCTTGTTTTGCTTTCAGACAAATCAGGTTCCTTGTTAATACAAATCTCATCACCGTCAGACCAACTGATTGTCTACCCAATTTTGCCTCTAGCAACATCCATTTTTACAGTTTCTGCTAATAGAAGAATGAATAATAGATGTATGACCTAATCCAAAAATTTTCTTCCCTTTTATGTGCACATTTTAATCTAAATTTACCAGATCATAAAATTTAAACGACATAAGTTCATTAAAATAAAATTACTAATATAGTGGTAAAATATGGGGAAAAAATTTTGATGTTCAGTACCATTTGCTTCTGTTCAAAAATTAAATGAGCCAAAATCCCTTGTACACTTAACAAGTGGATACAAGGGGCAGCCTTAAAAGCAGTCATAACTCAGAAGCTAACCCTAAAAATCTTATGTCCAACAAGGATTTCTAAGTAAATTATAGCCCCATAAATGAATCTCCCATCAAATGTGCTAAGTGAGACATTAGTAGTTACATCTACGATTAGGTAAGGAAAGAGTGCAAAAAACAAACCTGCTGGTCTGCTACACTGTTATTGAAGCTACCAGGATCAGCTGCTGCATCCAGGAAAGAAATCAACGGAGAGAGAGAGATAGAGAGGGTCAGAAAAACAAATTCAATCCGAACCGTGTCACCCTATAGTTTTAGCTGACACAGACCGACTACAGATGGCCAAAGCACAAACATAAATGCCCAGAGATGGGGCTTTCCAAAAGTTTGGAATAATAAACGAATTGAAATTCGAAAGTACAGCTCAGGCTAAAAAACTGAATTCCAACTTGGTGACTAAGCATAAGCCTGTAGCTGGAAAGAAAAATCCAGCGATTAAGGATTTCTATACTACAGGATATAACTGATTCCACGCAATGCCCCCTTCGCCTGGCCATTTTTCTGCAACATCAACGCAGGCAGACTAAAATAAAAATAAGCGACTGCGTTTGTCTTGCGACCGGGGCTAACAGTTTGTGATTCGAAATTAACATCATGCCAGTAAATCATACGAACAATTTGCGAAAAAACTAACATGCAATTGACATAATATCAAATAGAAGCTCATAACTGCCGTCAATCAAACAACACTAGCACAATAGATACACCGATCCAAGCCATCAAAACCCCAGTTCAAGAACCACGAATCAAAACGTAACAAATGCAGATGTACAAACACAGGGAGCGAAAAAAATTCAGATCCAGTACGGACCTTCGTTCTGATCAGTCTCATTGAACTCCTTCGCAAGTGCGCGATCGATGATGTCGGCAAAGCTGTCCTCTCTGGATCTCGCCCCAGTTGAGTTGTCCACAGCGCCGTTGGTAGCGAAATTACCGTCGGCCGACTCCGTGTCGGCATTGGCTGCGGTGGTTACAGAAACGAAGCAAATGAGGAGATCGCAGACGAAGAACAGAGTGACGAGTCTCTTCCCCATTGTAGAGGGAGAGAGAGCACGCACGTACTGCACAAGCTGAGGACGTCGGCGAAGGGAAGAGCTGAGGAGTTTGAATTCCGGCGGATTCGGTCTCTCGGGTGGGGATGACGCCAGGGGAAAGCAAAGCGTTGGAGAAGTTGGCTTAAAAATGGAGGTTGAGTGATAAAGTACAAAAGTGCGAGTTGGAGTCGAGTCGGGCATGTTGGTGACAAAATTGTCATCCTACGCGCACAGATTTGCCGCGTGCGGGTGACGGAACGTTAAAAGCTGTTTCTCGATTTTTGTTTACAAAATCTGGTTGGGTCAACTACACTAGGCCCCCAGGGTGTAGTTCTAATTACATTTGGGTCCTCTATTTTTGAAAACGTACCCTTTTTCCTCCACTTTATTTGCATTCGCTTTTAAAATTGGCTTGAATCAATCTTGCTTGCTAGGGGTATTTATCCAACCTGGGCTACACAGAACCAACTCCCACAAGCCAAACCGAACCAATGATAATGTGGGTTTTGTGTGGGTTTAGATTGGGTCGAGTAGTGAACAGCAAAGCTCAGTTATACATGTGGGTTAGTTCGAGGTTCCAATTGTAAAACTCGATTAACCCGCACTAATCCACTTCTAATCCCTAGTTTCTAAACAATAATTCCCTATCCCTAGGCTTATCCTTGCAGCATTGTCATCTTTCCTTCCAATATAGCAACAATAGCCTCTCTATCGCGGTTTCGCCACCAAAACTCACCCACCAAAACTTGGTTCTTTTTGTTAGAAACTACAGTAGTGATATTCATGTAAAATATTTCCCGGTTCCTTGTGTTAGAAATTTGGCTTCAAATCACCATCTATAAGTAATCTAAAACATGGATGGAGAGAATTTTTTATTATCATCTAAAAAAAAGAAATAAGAAAACTTTTATTACTCTACCTGTGATGTGTGGCTTTTCACAATTGTAATTTTTGTGCAAAAATGTTTTGCATTCTTCTTCGGTATTGTGTTGTGGGAGATTCCACTATGGACGAGCCATATGCCAATATGCATTATGATGTGGAAATCCAAAAATTATGGTGCAACCATAAGTGTGGATCAGTTATTTCATTTTGGGTAAGGGAATGGACGAGCAATGCCCACTTTTTTGGAATTTGAAAGACATCTCAACTAGTATTAAGGCATTATATGAAGGAGTGAGAGATTAGGGTTTGACCCACTAACATCCCCTATACCCCTCTAGCCCTAATAGGCCAAAAGGCTGAGGATCATCCATGAAATAAATTGAATATACATGTGAACATTTCACTCCTTGAAAAAAAACAAAAAACAAAATCAATGATGTGTTTACTTTCGCACAAAGTGATGGCTAAAGAGATTGTTTCTGGTTAGGTACAATCCATGGCTAAAAAGTATTTCCAGTACTAGAACTAATGTAAATAAAAATTGATAGTAATACTTGGTTATGTACAATAGAAATTAATGTACAATGGCCAATTGCTTCCATATTTATGAAATAATTTTTGTAAAATGACTTATACAATGTTGCTTACTATAAATATGAAACTCAGTCATACTGAAACGACTTGAACCATCTTCTGTATGGGATTTTAATCGATATTTGCTCATGTGGGTCAGGTTGGGTATTATGATGTGCAACTCGGTCAAGGTAGGAGGTTGGGTCAGGTCAGGTTTTGCTGGAACCCAGTCATACCAACCCCACGAACACTCCTATTGCCTGCCCACTCTAATGGCAAAACAACCCATGTTTGAGTTTGATAATGCTGCCACATCGAGAAAGGTTGTCCAACGTAAATTGTTAAATGTAGCTTGATGTCCTCCATGGTTTCATAAAGCAGATAATTCAACCTTCAACTTTTTAGGATGATCTTGCTACTAGGTTTGTAAATGGACTTATAAATATGAATGGGCCTAACTCGTGTCTATTCATTTAACTTTAAATGAATTCGAACACGAACAATAAACAAACACATTTCCTCAATTCGTGTATATCCATTTATAAATGAACATGTATTTGTTTGTTTGTGTCCATTCGTTAACAATAATATTGTTGTAAATCAAATTAACTAAACAAATGAACATGTTCTTGAACACCATTAAATGAACATATTCACGAACAAATGTCTTCCCAAACAATATGAATAAATGTATTGGTAAACAACATAAATAAACATAAACGAACAAACAAAAGAACGAACAAAAGCAAACATGGAACAAATAAAATTTCAAAAAATAAATAAATGAGTAAACAAATGAACAAACAAATAGACAAATAAACATAGACGAACATTAACGGAATTGTTCATGAACATAAAAAAACAAATGACATTTTGTTTGTCTTTTTTTTTTAACTTAAATGAACATAAACTTATGTTTAAGTTTATTCGTTTAACTAAATAAACAAATATAAATAAATTTTGCCACTAATGGTTGACCAAACATTCAGCTCATTTATTTCCCAACTCTTTGCTACTTTTTCCTCCAATGTATACTTGGTAGTTGGAACATGTTATTATTCAAACAAAACAAATGGCTACAATCTAACCTTTTGACCCTTAAATAAAGTCAGTTACCTGTAGCTCTTAAACTATCAAAATTGTACTAACTAGCTCATAGATGACTAGGAGTCTAGGACGATCATGCCGTAAATAAGTGAGTATTGCGCAATTGGAGTGGGAAAGAAAAACCTACTTATTTCATATGGTATAATGTTACTCCACAATTGAATTGTAATCCTGAATTTCAAAAGATAAATTATTCAAATTGATCTTATACTAGAGTTATTACTAAACACGCACTGGGACCATTTATGATATTACTTCATGTTGAAAGGCTCTCCAAGTTATTGCCATTGTGGTCATCTAATGGCCAATTAGCACAATTTTTATAGAACGGGAGATTGAAAATGGATTTTAGTTCAAGAGCCAAAAGATCAAATTTCCATTACACTTGATTGGAACTGAAATAAAAAGAAATAAAATACCTATTTTCCCATTACAAATAATATATTTATGAGGATTTTTACTGATTTTTTATACTTGAAAAGTAATATTTTATCTAAATAATAACTACTTTATTAATTTTTTTAGAAATAAATTAATTTTTATGAATTTGTTCCATACCAAGTCAAGAAAAAAATCAATAGTAAATATCAAAAAATTTAAAAAAATGTTAAAAAATACTTTTTTTGTACTTATTTAAGTATAAATTTCAATTGGTATATAAATTATGCAAACTAATTACTAATAAGTATTCATTTTTAAAATAACTATTAAACACACCAAAATTTATCAAGCCAACCACATTGATGGGTAATGTGTTAACATAAAGCAATAGGATATAATCAGTCATGTTCAAGCTTGATCCGGATTTTCTTCATCATCGTTAATGGAAAATAAGAATAAACAAAATTGTCACCCACAAACTTCCATTAATACCATTCACAAGCAAAATCTAGGAATCATAAATTGATGCATGAAACTGAGAATTTTTCAAAAATCGAAGAGACAACAGAGAAATTTGCTTTTTCAATTATTTCTAGATGAAATATTTTGCTAAGTATTTACAGTTCTGGTCTGATCCTAACATTGAAACGATAACATAGTAATTATATAGGAAAATAAAAAGCTAGAAAAATATTGTTGGATTTGTTGGCTAAAAATTGCAGAGTTCGAGGGCTTGATTTGTAATTAGGTCAATTTTCATTGATTTTGGAGTTAAAGGGTGAGTACAAATTTCATTTGAAGTTGCAGCTAAGAGTTTTTGCAGTGGAAAACATTAATTGCTTGTTAAGAAAGTATAGGTAGGTTGTTGAATTGGTTTAGGATTGAGTTTAGGTTTTTGTTTAGGATTTAATTTCCTATATAATTTGGGTTTATGTGTGACATATAAAAAGATTTGTTGTGTTATGGTTTCAATGTGAGAGAAAAGCTAATTATTGTGAAGAGACAATATGTGAGAGTTTTAGGAGGGATGAGAGGTCCGAAGGCTGGAGACAGCAAGAACAAAAATACTTTTTATAATTCTCATATATTGTAATTATATGAGAGCAAAATATTAAGATTATTAGTAGTATGCAGGGAATCCATTGGCCAGTATGAGTACTAAGGGCATACTTCTACTGTAATCTCTATATTTTGTTCAAATAGATTTCTCTTATTTGTGAATATAAGATAGTTAAAAGCAGAACCACACTAAATTTTATATGCCTGATTGATGATTTTTATTTTCTGTTGCACGTGATAGGTGATTGGGAAATTTTTTTTCCCAGCAAATAGTATTAAAGCTTATAGTTTGGTCCTAACATGATGAAGCTTATGGTTTAATCTTGACATGGTGTAGCATGTGGTGCATTCTTAGTATGGTGGAGTTTGTGTTCGTGTATGTTGATGTTTGTGATGTTTATGATTGTTTCTATGCATTGATGTGTTCGTGTCTTAGTGGTATTTGTTGTTCGTAGCTATGGTTGTTTGTTCGTGGCTACCATCACATGTGATCGTGTTTGAGAGGATTTGAGACAAGATGGAGATTATTGGGTTTGTTGGCTGAAATTAAAAAAACTTAAGAATTTTAGTTTGTTTAAGATTACTTTTACTTTTCCTATTTGTTTGAAATATAGTTTTCCTATTGTTTTGTGGTTTGGGTTTGTGTATAACTTATTAAAAAATTGTTGGGTTTGTTACCTCAAAATTGAAGAGTTCGAAGACTTGATTTGTAATTAGGCTAATTTTTATTGATTTTTGAGGTAGAGGACGAGTATGACTTTCATTTGAAGTTGCGGTTAGGAGTTTTTGTAGTGGAAAACATTAATTGCTTGTTAAGAAAGTATAGCTAGGTTGTTGAATTGGTTTAGGATTAAGTTTAGGTTTTTGTTTATGATTTAATTTCCTATTTAATTTGGGTTTGTGTGAGACTTATAAAAAGGTTCGTTGTGTTAAGATTTCAATATGAGAGAAAAAGTTAATTGTTGTGAAGAGACAAGGTATGAGAGTTTTAGGAGGGAAAAAATGTCTGAAGGCCAGAAAAGGCTAGGATGAAAAGCCTTTTGTGATTCTCATATTTTGTAATTGTGTGAGAGTAAGATATTGTGATTATTAGTAGTATGTAAAAGATTCATAGGTCAACATGAGCACTAAGACATGCATTTACTATAATCTCTATATTTTGTTCGAGTGAATTTTTTTTATTTCTGAATGTAGGCATTGAGCATGTGGTGCATTTTTTGTATGGTGGAGCTTGTGTTCATGTGTGTTAATATTCATGATGTTCGTGGTCATTTTTTGTTCGTTGATGTGTTCATGTCTTTGGTGGTGTTTGTTGCTCATAGTCATGGTCATTTGTTGTGGTTGTCATCACATGTGTTTGTGTTTGTGAAGATTTTGAGCCAAGGAGGAGATCGTTTGATTTGTTGGCTCAAATTGAAGAGTTCAAGGGCTTGATTTGTAATTAGGCCACTTTTCATTGATTTTGGAGTTAAAGGCTTAATACAACTTTCACTTGAAGTTGCGGCTAGGAGTTTTTGTAGTGGGAAACATTAATTGTTTGTTAAGAAAGTATAGTTAGGTTGTTGAATTGGTTTAGGACTTAGTTTATGTTTTTATTTAGGATTTAATTTCCTATTTAATTTGGGTTTGTATGTGGCCTATGGAAAGACTTTGTTGTGTTAAAGTTTTAGTATGAGAGAAATGAAAATTGTTATAAAGAGACAAGATATGAAGGTTTCAGGAATGAGAAGAGTTCCAAAGTTAAGAGAGGGTTAGGACGAGAAATCTTTTGCGATTCTAATATCTTATAATTTTGTGAGAGCAACATATTGAGCTTATCAGTATTGTGTAGGGAATCTATAGGCCAGCGTGAATATTAATGGCATACCTCTGTTGTAATCTTTATATTTTGTTAGAGTGAATTTTTCTCATCTGTAGATGTAGGCTAGTTGAAAGTCGAACTATGTTAAATTTGTATGTGTTTGATTGATGATGCTTGTTTTCGGTTGCGCATGAAGAATGATTGGAGAACTTTTTTTTTCCGAACAAATATGATCAAGGTAAATGTACATGAATTTATGGAAAACCTTTCAGAAGCCAGTCACCTGCAACTATTGGAAATCACCTAGACGATAGCCTGCACGATAACGATCAGTGCTGTAGACCACTGCATTTCCTGAAGTCTAAATAGAAGAGGGAGAGAATTTTTATCTAGCGAGAGGAAATGCGAGAAATTAGATATAAAGAAATTTTTTTTTTATATTCATACGTGTAAAGGAAAATTACTAAATTAACCTTAATTATTTGTCACAATTACAATATCTGTAATTCCTTGCAAAAATTAAATACCAAAATGTTTTGGATTTCTACATATTGGTACCTAGTTTTAAAAGAAATTTATCTTGGAACTTGTAAAATTAATTTTTTATATGAATTTAAATTTTAAATAAAAAATTTCCTAATAAAATCAAATAATTTAAAAACTATTATACAAAATTGAAATTTTAAAATTTTATTTGATCATGCGTGTGTATTAAAGACTCAAATATGTGATGGATTATTATTATTTTACATATTTTCTAGAAAACTACCATTTTACATATGCTAAGTTAAAGATGTGTTGGTGATCAAACCCCACCCAAGCTCAACTTAACTAAGCATGGGTCGATGAAGGAGAGGACCAAACCAACTTACACAATCATGGGATGGGCTTAACCTTGGGACAGAGGAAGTACTTTTTATTCCAAAATTTTAAGTGACGGAGAAAATATGGCTATAGTGGTTTATAGGTGGGTCAGATCTAAATATATATAAATATATAAAGCAGGATACATTTAAAGGTGATTTCTTCTATGAGAGCAATTTTTCAACTGACACATGGTATTCACTCAATTTTTAACATGTTCATAGATAATTTTAAAACCTGATTTACCAATCATGACCCTAATCCTCTAATTTCATCTACCGGTGACATGTGGCAGTCAAACCTACAATCTTTTACTACCATGCCAATTTTAAATTTGAAATTAAAAAATCAGATTAAAATTATATTAACACATAATTATCTCATCTATCTTGAAAACACAGATAATGTTTTCCTCTTCAAGATAATTATCAAATTGGCAATCTTGAATTGATTTACTCCAATCAATTTAAAAAGTACCCAGAAATTTTTTTTTTTAAAGTCTACTTCGGATGTGAGTTTAATAAATACAAGTATTAAACTATTTATTCCAATTTTTTTTGTTCCTATCTTGTATTGATTTACTCTAATCAGTATTTTTATCCAGCAACATTTTTTTAAAAAAAAATCTACTTCTAATGTGTATATATATAGGCCATGAGTACATCTCAAGTCCACACCACATCTGACGCATAACATGGATTTTGCCGATCAGAGTTACACTACTATTCTAAAAGCTAGTGCTGATATGAAGAAACGCGTGCACCAATTCAAATGGGAAGCAGCTGTGCTGTAAGATGTCCAAAAGAAAAATGAGAAGATGAAACTAACAATAGTTAAGCTAGAATTATAGTTGGTATAATTTTTTGTATTTCTTATCATATTTCATTTCCATCAAATTTAATTTCCTAAAACTTCTTTTTTTAGATATATAGGAAGAAGAAAAAGCAAGAACAATAGAGCTAGAGGCCTTTAACATGAAACACGTGCAACCATTTGAATGGAAAAATATCTACACTACAATATACTAAAAAGGAAAATGAGAGGTTGAAACATAATACATTCCCATAAGCAAGGCATTTCTGTAAGCACATTCGAGAGTTCAATAGCCCATTCTCCTTTACTTCTACTGGAGGTGAAATTAATATGCAAATCAATGATGGAGATGGCCCCCATGTGTTTCAAGTTAAAAGGGAAAACCATCATCGTATTGGTTGTTTAGTGTCATTTGATGGTAATCGACCAAGATATGCGCAATTATATATTCATGACACTGAGCATGAAACGAAAAATTGCATAAGGTGTTTTGGCACCGCAAGTGCAAGTTCATTAGCTAGGCCCATCATAGAAGGGTTAACACGGATGTTTGATGAGCAGAATCAGCTTGTAAGGGAGTTTCGGATAGTTCGTGACATGTACTGTGAATTTGGAGGACATCCTGTTCGGTTGAGGTTAATGTTGTCTAGATCTGGGGATGGTCGACGTTACAACCTACCAGAATCAAATGAGGTTGCTGGATTGACAATTGGGCTAGAGGAAGAGGAAGGCTATACAAGGGATATTGTTGTATTCACACATCACCACGGACCCATCCGTATCAATGTATTGCACCCTAAACTCATGTCATTACATTTTCCAGTTTTGCAACCATATGGTGCTGATGGATACTTTGTTGGAATTCTCCATCATGAAGCATCGTTAAATGGATCAATATGCAATAAAGTCACAGTAAGGGAATACTACACTTTTCAGCTACAACAATGAGATTTTGTTTACTCATTGGTGTTACGAGATGGTAGACTTTTTCAGCAATATGTGGTGTTCGCATAATGCTGTATTCTAGATGAGCATTTTAACTGGATTAGAGGACACCAGGTTGGATTTCGCTGTGAGATATTATATGACCTGGAAGATGTGATCAATAAAGGTGATGTACGAGTGGCCCTTACAGGTAGATCATGTATTCTACCTTCATCATTTATTGGTTGTCCCCGTTATATGACTCAAATGTATCAAGACGCGATGGTGATTTGTCGTTGGATTGGCCATCTGGATATCTTTATAACCATGACATGCAACTCAAATTGGAATGAGATCACAAAGTGTTTGTAAATGATTCCAGGACAAACTGTTCATGACAGGCCTGACATTGTTGATAGGGTATTTGAAATGAAGTATCTATCTTTGCTTGATGATATTACTAAAGGCCAACATTTCGGTCGATCAGTGGCTAGTAATATTTTTATTTCTTATTCATGATTTTAAGTTTATAAATATTATTAGTTATCCACTGTGATACAATATTGTGACACTTTATGCAGTTGTTGTTGCAATAGAGAACAAGAAACGTGGTCCGCCTCATGCGTATATCGATTTATTTTTTACATCCAGAAGACAAGCTTAATGATACTGCATCTATTGATAAATACATCTCTGCTAAGTTACTGAATAAAGAAAGAGGTCATGTTGGTTATGCGGTTATAGCTAAGCATATGATCCATGGCCCTTGTGGGAGTGCTAACCTTAGGTTTCCTCGTATGGTTAATTGAATATGCAAGAAAAAATATCCTCGACCGTTTCAATCTGAGACATCGATTGGTGAATATGGGTTTCTTAATTATAGACGTCGCCCTACACAAGATACAGTTATAAAGAATGGTGTAATTCTAGACAATCATTCTGTTGTTCCACATAGTGTCAATTTAGCAGTGAAACATGATTGTCATGTTAATGTTGAGAACACCAATCAGAGCAGATGCTTAAAGTATCTTTGTAAATACATGTACAAGGGAACTGACAGGTCGATTGTTGTCATCGAAAGCACTGAGGAAGGTCATCGTGTGGCTCATGGACAAAATTATGATGAAGTTGATGAAATTAAACAATACATGGATTGTAGATATATTTCTGCATCAGAGACTTGCTGGTGAATTTTTGGATTTAATATCCATCATCATGATGCACCGATTGAACAACTTTCTTTTCATCTTTCCAATAAACAAAATATTATGTACCCTGTGAGTTCCAACATTCGTAATGTCATTGAGCATCAGAGGAATAGTATTACTAAGTTTCTAGCATGGATGAAACGCAATGAAAGTGATGTTGCTGCAAAAATGCTAACATACATGGAGTTCCCAATACATTATGTGTGGAATAGACAGCTTAAAGAATAAACTCCACGTGTTAGAGGAAAGGCAGTGGGTAGATTGTGGAACGTACACACAACTGCCAGTGAGAATTATTATCTACGCATGTTACTAAATGTATAAGGTCCAACATCTTTTGAGGATTTGCGCAGAGTTCACAATGCTGTTTTTATTTACGTGAACTTTTTACCACATTATTGGTATTCTGTCAAGTTGTGGATCCCGTTGATTTGTGAAACCATCATCATGATTCATTGTCTGATTATGTTATAGTGGTACAACGTAGATTACGGAATGATCCCCAGTTGGTGCTATTAGATGCTGATAGGTATAATTATGCACTGTATGATGTTGAAAAGATTTTCAATAGGAATGATATGAGTTTGAGATAATTTCCTGGTATGCCGTACCCTGATCTAAGTACATTGGTGCTTGAGGAGAATTCATTGGTAATAGAGGAATTAAATTATGATTAAGCAGAATTTTTAGTTGAACACTCATCTCTATTATGTGGGTTGAATAAAAACCAACTGTATGTCTACAATTCTATTATAAGATCAATTGAATCTGAATCTGGTGGATTCTTTTTTGTATATGGAAGTGGTGGTACTGGGAAGCCTTATTTATGACATACACTTCTTTCACGCATTCGTTCAGAAGGAATGATAACACTTACTGTTGCATCATCTGGTATTACGGTGCTTTTGTTACCAGGGGGTTATACTGCACACTCGCGTTTAAAGATTCTTATCAAGTTAGATAAAGATTCTGCATGTAATGTTAAACAATCCACACCATTGGCGAAACTACTGTATATGGCAAGTTTGATAGTATGGGATGAGGCTCCCATGACACACCATCATGTTTTTTAGGCTTTAAATCGCACTTTGCGAGATGTAATGTATCCACATGATCCTACTTCTGCATCTAAAGTTTTTTGTGGTAAAACTGTTGTTCTTGGTTGTGATTTCTGTCAGATTCTACCTGTTATCAATCGTGGAAGTAGAGGTGATATTGCTGCTGCTTCATTACCTTCAGCAGCACTATGGACCTATTGTCGTGTCTACACACTTGGTCAAAATATAAGATTAGTCAATTCAATATCTACAGATGTTATTGAATTCTGTGAATGGATTTTGAAGTTGGGGAAAGGTCATTTGCCAGTGGAAAAACTATCTGATGATGATGAAGAATCATGTTGGATAAAAATACCTAATAGGTTTTTAATTTCGTTAAGTGGAGATCCAATTAATGATGTAATATCGTCTATATAGCCTAACCCAGGCACAAGGATCACTGATAGGGAATACCTTACAGAAAGGGCGATACTTGCAACTAAGAATGAAATTGTTGATAAGGTCAACTGTCATTTACTTGAACATATACCTGGAAATTCTAGAACATATTTGAGTGCAGATTGTATTTCTCCAACATCAGAAAATATTGAAGCACATTCTATGTTATACCCAGTTGAATACCTTAATAGCTTGAAGTTTTCTGGTTTGCCTAATCATGTGTTTGAATTGAAGGTTGGTATCCTTATTATATTATTGAGGAATATTACTCAAGCAGACGGTTTGTGCAATGGTACAAGACTTATTATTACTAGGTTGGCTGATAGGGTACTTGAGACTAAAATTTTGACTAGTAGCAATATAAGAAGTTGTTGTTTGATTCCACGTATTGAAATGGTTCCTTCAGACACCCAATTACCTTTTGATTTATCACGTCGGCAATTTTCCGTCAAACCATGTGTTTGCTATGACAATAAACAAAAGTCAAGGACAAACGTTTAATCACGTTGGACTATACCTTCCAGAACCAGTGTTTGGCCATGGGTAGCTATACGTTGCAGCTTCTTATGTAACTTCGCCTAATAGGTTTTATGTGTTGTTACGGGACAACAATTCGAGCTTTTGGTCATATACGAAGAATATTGTTTACATGGAAGTGTTTGATCACTTATATGGTCAACATGTTTGAGCATTTAATTCTTCGTAATAAGTTTCAGTATATGTTTCAAATTTTCATATTTTTGTGTTACATAACTTTATGATATTTATGGATGTTATTGTACATGCATTGAATTATGCATCTAATGTGAAATTTTTTATTTTTTTAGTAATTGTATTAGTATGAGGCAACAACAGCATCTTATCTAGCACTTTATGCCTGGTTCGTGTAACTGGTATATCAAGATTCGTGCCACACGTGTTTGCGATGCCGTGAGGACTAGTGATAATAGCTTCATTGGGATGAACATGCTCTTTTTAGATTCTAATGTATATTTTTAATATGCACATAAATGAAATTATTATAATTAATATACTATTTTTGTCTTCATAAAACTTAGTTTTTTATTTTTAGAATGATCATATCAGTCCGAGGATTCTGAAGGAGCTTGATGACAAGTTCCGTGGAGTTATTAAAGAGGGTGCTATATACATCATTAAAAACTTTTCTGTTCGTGGCACATTTGAAAGTTACAGACCTGTAACACATAGGCTAAAGATCTTCTTCTCTAAATACACAAATATGACTTAAGTTACAGGTCATTGCCACGAGATCAGTAGACATAAGTTTGAGTTTGTTGGGTTCTCAGAAGTTGGAACACGTCATCCTCTAAATGTTAATTGCATAGTTTATTTCTTTTTGAATATAGCTTTACAAGTATTTACAGTATATTATATATGTAGATGACTAATACATATTTAATATATTTTTGTATTATCATGTTTATAACATGAATAAATGTTCTTGGGAAACTATGGAAATTTTCTCCAGTTACTACTCAACAGATGAAAGGCGGTATTTCTACACGAAGGTGTACGTTACACTTGAAGGATCAAACGTACGTAATATTATTATTATTATTCTTTATGTTTATTATTTTTTCAACAATTTGATTATATTGCTTTTAATTTATATAGTGGTTCGGTGATTGAGGTTGTGTTATGAGGAGATAAGGTTAATCTCTTCAACTTTGAAACTGTCATGAATATCACCAATGAACATGTAGTATTGGTAATAACAATTACATATGTGGAATCATATGAAGGTATGCAACTTTATTGTTTTAATGTTTGTGTTTTTGAACTGTATCTTATTCTAACATAAAAAACATTAACACTAATTATTGTTATATTTATTGCATTTGAAGTTAAATTCTTTTCGTACTCCACATGTGCAACAAAAATATATGTTAATTGTTAAATTCTTTTCATACTCCACATGTGCAACAAAAATATATGTTAATTTGGATATCTCTACATAAATTCTCTATATTTTCTATTTCTAACTTTCTATTTCTATATCAATATATAGAAGTTATCTAATAAATAGATTTTTATTTTTTGATTGTATATCGATTTTGATTGTATATCTATGATTATTCAAGTGTAACGTACACCTCCGTGTAGAAATACCGCCTTTCATTTGTTAAGTAGTAACTGGAGAAAATTTTCATAGTTTCCCAAGAACATCTATTTATGTTATAAACATGATGTTACAAAAATATATTAAATATGTATTAGTCATCTACATATATAATATACTGTAAATACTTTTAAAGCTATATTCAAAAAGAAATAACCTATGCAATTAACATTTAGAGGATGACGTGTTCCAACTTCTGAGAACCCAACAAACTCAAACTTATGTCTACTGATCTCGTGGCAATGTAATTTTTGTTATTATTAATATGAGTGATGACATTTTATTATTAATGTAATTTTTATAGGTCGGGAATCGGTGATGTTGGTATTATTTTAGATAATCCGAATTAGCAATTTGTGTAGCAATCAAGTACCAAAGTGGTCATTGAACGCGTCACAATACTTGATATTGAAAATAGACGTATAGACCCTGTCGTTGAGGTATAATAGTCTTAAATTGTTAGTAGTATAGATTTGCATTATTTGTAAATTAAAAAAGTTTAATATATTTTATTGCAAAACAAGGTTTTCTTGTGTAGTGCAACAGTTTTGTACGTTGATCAGAAGTACCCTTGGTACTATGAAGGATGCACTATTTGCCTAAAAAAAATAATACCTCAAGGACTAATGTACTAATGTATGAAATGTCAAACAGTGACTCATAAGCATGTCATAAGGTTCTTATAACCAACTATTATTCTGATTTTCTATATTAATTAATAATTATGATTATGATTTTTGGTTAACCAGATTGATACTCTAAATTATTGTGCTATATAGGTACAAGGTTAACCTGCAGGTTGCTGATCATTCTTTTGAAGTATATTTTATTATATTTGATAAAGTTGTTGAACAGTTGCTTGGATACTCAGCTTCCGACTTGTACATGTCAAGAAACACAGTAAGTATATTGAATAGTTTAACACATGACATTTATATGATATTCATTTATTATTACACAATTTTTTGTATGTTGGTATTTAATTAAATATTTTAAACTTTTTAACAATTAGGTTGAAGGAAAGGAAAAAATAGAAATTTCATTTGGCTGTCTAAAGGGTATGCGATTTATGTGAGAAGTTCATATTACAAAGTATAATTGTGAGAATGTATGCTCTGGATTTGTTGTGCAAAACGTTTGCCCAATTAATTGGTCAGTTGAAAGCCGCAACTTATTAAAGTGCGTTTCTGAGGTATCAGTTTTCAGTTAAATATTCTTATTCATATTGTAATTGTTACCAAAACAATTTGTATGAACTAATAAGATCATTAACATTCTTAAACTTTATAGTATTCTTCGATGTGTCGAGGGAGCCCTAGCTTGAAAAGACGATCTTTAAATGACGTTCAGACAAATGTTAAACATCCTAAACAACATTACTATCATGGGTTTTGTTCACAAACTTAACTTTTATTATGATTAACTTTTTTTCATATGTATAGTATTATAGTTATTCTCATATATATATATATATGTATGTATGTATGTATGTATATTTAATTTTATTTGTGTAGTGAAACAAGTGCTCTATCTGTTAATTATGAATCGTGTAGTATTATTGTTCAAGTGGGTAATATTTGTACAATGGCTAACACACTCAACAATAGGTAATAGATGTTCTATTTGTACTATTTTCTTTAAATGTTTATTTATTTATTTATTATATTATTTTATTCTCCTTATGTATGCCTTCTTTGATTTGTTATTGTTTATCTTATACTTAAATTTATCTCATATGTACATATTGACTTACACAGTAGATCAGAATTAATTAACATTGGTGGTGGTACTATAAATGATGATCATTTTCTGCAGTATGAGAAACTACCCATATTATCATCACATGATTTTTGATGCCCTAATACAATGTAAGTATTATTAATTTCAATTTTAAATTTACATGATTAATTACCATTTTCAAAATTTATCATGTTTTGTTTTAACAGTATGGAACTTTGTAATTATCCAATAACTGCTCTTATAAATGTATCAATGTCAGATGTTGATTGTATTGAGTCTTCTCAGAGGTATATAGTTTTTAGTAAATTCATTTCTAATCTATTTTTTAAATTCTCAATATTACAATATTATGTCAAAATTTTTTATACATTATTGTAGTGTACTGATTCAAGATCAAGTAAGCGTTGGGAATGTGTCAACATGAATTGATTTACTTTTCAAAATAAATATTTCATGTAAATTGATAAATATGTTGGAGCTACATAATATGATTGAACATATTTTGGTAATTTTATTATTACTGGTTTGATGGATATATTTCTCATATTAAGATTTGAATACCATTTGAATATTTTATTATTTTTTGAAACTTAAAAAAAATGGAATTCTATCACATCACCGAGTATATATATACATTTTAATTATTAGTTTACTGTAACTTTTTTAGTAATATTTTCATAACATTTAAATATTTATACATTTTGAAAACTCGATACAATTTACAATCTTGTGGCAACGTCGGGTATGTAAACTAGTTAGAGATATGTCACTACAACACAAAATAAAAAAAGTAACGGGTAAAATTGTTGCAAATTCATGGCTTTGTAAAAAAAAAGCAACAAAAAATTAGGTGTTGCTAATTTGTTGGTAAAACGGCCGTTGCTTTGCTTTTAGAAAGAAACAAATAAGTAATGAGTCAAAGCAATGACTCAGAGTTCATTGCTTCTCCGTTGCAAATAAGCAACGAGGCACCTCCATTGCTTTTTCATTGCTAACAAGCAACGAATCAATAACAACCAAGCAACGAAGTAAGTTTTTTTTTCTCTCAAATGATTTTATATAATTTAAATTTAGTTTATCTAAATTTATAGATATATATAGATAATTAATGTATTATAACTAGAAGAAATTTTGATAATGTATAAAACATAATGAAAGGATTTTCAAGTAAATAAATAAACTTTTATTTAATATATTATTCAATTAGAAAAAATAAAATACAAACAAGTATGAATCGTGTTAATTAATAAAAACAACACTTAAGTTGTTATTGCTGGATTCAAGACACCATTATGCTTTTCATTCTCGAAAATAGTGAGTTGCACCATTTTTTGAGAACCTCAAAAGCCTCGCATAAACACACACACACACACACACACACACACACACACACAAATATTTAGTATTTAGAATCAACAAAAAAAATACAAAATGAAAATAAAATAGTGAAAAAAATGTATTAGTTTGAAATTTCAACCCTAGAAAATCAAATATGGTTCTTGCTCAAAGTTGACCTGCTTTCCGTCACTCACTGCCTCCGAGCATCTTAAGCACAAGACTTATCCAATTTCAACTGTTTGGCCAAACCTATTTCTTCCATCTCTACGATGACTCAGTTTCCAGCAACAGCTGACAACAATCGTAAAAGAAGCTTTTCTCCTGTCCCTGTCATAGCCACCGACAGCATCGTTAGGTTCAGCTTTGGCTTTAGCTTCCAGGTCATGCATTTGGCTATCATTAACCTTACTAGATTTTGTAATGAGTTTCAGTACCGGTCGTCTTCAGCCTGACAGCGAGTGTAGGGGCTTTGTTTCCACAGCAAGTGCAATAGCCCAATTTGGTTCTTTCTTGAGGGAAAGAGGACTAGAGTCCTTTGGCTATATTGGAGGACAGTGTAAAGAAGTTAAAGGGGAGGTAGAGAAAGATCTTAGCGATAAGGGTTGAAAAAGACAATATAGGTGCTATATATGTTGATGGTAGCCTTCTCCTCAGGCAATGAAAAAGCAACGAATAACTGTTACTTCTTTCTCTTACCCCATTTTTTTTTTTATAAAACTCAAATCTAATTGTTTCCCGCTTCTGGCTACTTGGAAATTGTATAATGAAGAAGCAATGAAAAAGTAACGGGAAAGCCATGCTTGTTGTTTTTTTTCATTACATAGTCATTACTTAGCAAGCAACAAATTTGTGATGAAAAAACAACACTGTGACATGGTGTTGGTTTTTTTGTGGTAAATTCGTTGCATAAAAATGACGATTAGGCAACGAATTTGTCGCAAAAAAGTAATGCCACATTTTCACGTTGCTTTAGTCATTTTATATTCAAATTTATTTTTTCTAGCCACAATTTTGTCATGAAAAATCAACAAAAACTTTTGCAACGCAATTGCTTCATTGCTTTTGCTCGTTGTTTTTTTTATTTCTGTGTTATAGTGTGTGTTGTTGACTAAATTGACTCCATCCAGCTTGACCATGCATGGATTTATGAGGAAGTGGCTTAAATCGTAACACAAGATGGGTTTGATCTCTGGTGAAACCCAAGCTAGGCTTGATCTTGTGCCTAACAGGGTCAAATCCTAGGTTGAGCAAGCTTTTACCTATTGTTAACTTGCAATGAAAATTTTATCATCTTTTCCAAAATTCTAATTACATTTTTTGTTAGAATTATATGACATAATTATGGCATGATTTATTTTTAATTGTAAAATACTTTCCACTTTCAATTATATTCCTATTAATTACCATAGCATTTATTATTTCAAATTTTTTGATTTTGGTGGCAATGTCGGATATTTAAACTACTTGCTAGTAATTAGGGTAAATAGTACCCGTGGCCCCTAGCCTTTAATTAATGCTCTATTTTGGACCATAACATCAAAATCTCAAATAGGACATCCTCAACCTCAATTTTTTGTTTCATTTTAGACCTTTAGCAGGCCAGAAAGTGTTCAAATTGACAGAACTAGCCACATGACATGCCAGCGTGGGCGATTTGCCACGATGGTACTGATGTGGAAAAGGAAGAAAAAAAGAATAAAAAGTAAATAGCAGCCTAGGTCCTTAATTTTTCACTTTCTTTCCTTAAAACCCTAACTTTTCCTCAATTGCTGCTGCTACCCTTGGACTGCCACTCCCCTTGCCTAACGCCATTCTAGCCACCAGCCTTAATGTCACTGATAGTTCTAGCCTATCGTCCTTGCTTCGCCGTGCCACCGTCCCCTATTGAATCCGCTCATCCTGAGCCACCATCATACCCCATCTCCCTCTGTAGCTGTCTTTGATTCAAATAAAAATTGAACCGTAAACCCACTTGAACCCTCCAAATTTTAGGAAATGACAATGACAAATGCAATAGCAACAAGGGAACGACAAAGATGATGATGGGTAAGATGGCCTAGCTGGGATTCAAATCACTAGTCCGATTTGAATCAAAGGTTCGGAAGAGAAGGTCAATTAGTTGAGGAGGCGAGCATAATCAGTAGAGGAATCAAACGGCAAGAGAAATCGAGGACGGTGGAGGCAAATGGCAAACAAAATTAGACGAAATCATGGGTTGCGATTGGGCGAAACCAAGTGTAGCAATCGGACAAAATCTCGTCGGATTGATGGAGGGGGATTGATGGATGAGGGAACAAGGGAATGAAGGGAGGATGGGAGGAGGGGCGGTGGATGAGGCCGAGTCCGGAGATGACAGGGAGGGCTGGAGGTGGCAAGGGAGGGAAGAGGAAGGAGAGTTGTGAGCTAACTTTGTATGGGCCTTAAATTTCTTCATTTTTTGTAAAATAGATCCTAAATTTCTGATGTGGTGAATTGTAGGCATTTATAGCTGGTGATTTATTGTGCCATGTGGCCAGTTGCCCTAAGCTGACATGTCACGTGATCAGTTTCATCAATTTTAACACTCTCTATCTGTCAAAGGTCTAATCTAAAACAAAAACTTGAGGTTGAGAACATCTCATGCAATAGGATAATAATAAAAGGTTAATGCCATCGATAAAATTTATCCTAGTAATTCCCTCAAACGCAGCTTTTCGATTAACAGATTGAAAGGACATCCAGGCTTGAGGTCAGAGGTTGAGGCCCAACAAGAAAAGGCCTAAGTACCCCACCGGTCCCTTAACTTGACCAACTCGAACGAGTTGGTCCCTCAACCTGAAATCACCTTAAGTTAGCCCTCAAACTTTGTAAAATGTGATGAATTAGTCCCCTAAACTGAGTTTGAGCGCCACATGTTCTCACGGGGATAACGCCGTTAAAACAGTTTCATCTTCTTCCCAAACCTTGCCTCTATTCTGTTTAGTGCCGCAAGAATCTCCAGAAACTAATCAATCAATTGGCCTTTGAAATCTAGCAAAAAAAACATGGGGATTTTCCAAATCAAGTCACGTTTTCCACCTTGCCATCGAAATCGGATGTCAACAGCTCAAATTGGTGGGTTTGAAGGAGAAAGTAAGTCTGGGTCCAAAGAGAAAGAGAAAGAGAAAGATATGAGTTTTGTCTATGTTCTTTGATCTCTGATTTGCTATGATTTTGTATTGAGGACATGCGACCCTCTGCAGATGCCCAGAGAGGTAATGTTGCACTTGAGGCAGAGCTTGGAAGGCGGAGCCCAATGGAGTCTTTCTCTCGGTCAGTGGCCGTGTCAGAGGTGTAGAGGCGACGGATTTCTTCTAGCTCTTTGAGGGTGAGTTCGAAGGCTTCGGCGTTGTAGAGGGAAGGGTCAATGTCTTCGCCTTTGCAGAGGAGGACACCGTGGGTAGGCTGGAAGCTTTCGAGCAATATGTGGACACCTATGGCTCGGGCACGATTACACAGACCACTACGGCTTCAGTCGTGGAGGTGGTGGTGGATAGGCCATCATGAAGGAGGCAGTGACTACAGAAAACATGAGGGTGTTGGTGGCTATAGTAGAGGTGGCTATGGCGGTGGATACAGTGGTGGCCGCCATAACTCCAATGACCGATGGCGCGAGGTACTCGAGAGATGGGCTTTTGACAGCAACTGGAAGAACTGGAGGACACCTGTTGTTTTACAAGAGAGAAGGGAAAAAGGAGAAGAAAATGGCGTTCTCCCACCTGAGAGCACGTGCCGCTCTAACTCGGTTTAGGAACCGAGTCATCACGTTTTGTCAAGTTGGAGGGTTAAATTAAACCAAGTTTTTGTTGAGGGACTAACTCGTGTGAGTTGGTCAAGTTAAGGGACCGGTGGGGTACTTAGGCCAAAGAAAATGGGCAGAATAAGCCGAAGGCAACTCACAGGCCAGAATATCTGGAACTGACCGGCCCAAAAACTTTCTGAGTCGCACTGCATGAATTTAAAGCTTCACTGGGACGGCCGCCTGCAGAACTCCGGCGGTCGTTCTCCCGAGTCCACGACTTTGAGACTCTGTGAGCTTCACTGTGCAATTTCATCTCCTGAAAGGCTGAACACCCAACGTCGGATATTTTTCGGGTCGGCGGATCCGCTTTGACATCGTCTTTGGAACTCAGGCCGATTCTCTAGTTTTGCAGAGATCGCTCGCTTGGAATCTCGTTCTGCCTGCGTCTGATCGTTCCGCTTATAATGGTGTATTGGATTTGAATTAATTAGGATTACTGAGCAAGCTGTAAATCTGATTTTTCCAACTTGTCTTTCGCAAGCTTCGTCTTCCAGTTTCATGGTGATTGGAGTGGACTTCTGGGTTGGCTTAGGCTTTGGAGTTCGAACCGATTGAAGTTTCATTTCGAGACTCGTCGGAAGCAAAGAATTGAAGTAAGAGAGTAGAACAGTGTAATTGAAGATCTGGGATGGCGGACGAGGAGATGGATTCTTTGTTCGAGGGGATGGTGCTATTTACTCCGTCGCAGTTGGCGGAGCCTGAGTCCGAACCCGAACCAGTGAAACAGCCGCAGCAGCTTCCGACTCCGCCGCAGCCTGTGGTAGATCAAAATCAAACTCAAAATCAGGACGACCAACGGATATCGTTTGCGGAACCCCTGGATGAGAATCTCTTCTCTGACGTAACCCTCGTCGCCCCTCAAGAACCCCCTGCGCCCGAACGTTCCATCTCTCGCCAGTCTTCTCGAAAGAAAAAGAGGGCTACCGGATTTCGGATTGGTTATGGTAGAGACAATCTCTATCTTCAACATTCGGATGAAACCGATAATGGGAAACACGAGGATGATGAAGTTCAAGGTAAAGGAGAAGGCAACGAAAGACTTGATATCAGCAATGAGAAAGCTGTGGACAACAATGTTGATCTGCCTACTTCTCAACCTCCTTCGCAACTACCATCCCAGACCGGTCAGGACGCAGGCGCGAAGACTCGATTTGAGCGTATCAAGTCCCAGATAGCCCATAAGCTCGACCAGGCTCGTCAGTTGGTTGCCTCTGTATCTGCAGCTCGCAAGGATGCAACCAGGAGGAGACGAAAGGCGTCTGATGATCTGCATTTAGCGACGGCCAGACACGCTGAGTTGGAGAAGGAATTGGAAGCAGCTTGTGAGGCAGAGGACTTTGAGGCGGCCGACAGGATTAGCGAGAGCCTTGCTGTTGCTGAGAACAATAAGCATGCTCTGTTAGGTGCCCTCCGAGATGCAGAGACCCAATATGATGCCGTTGAATCGAAGATGCTTGAGGTTCTTCTCTCCCTGATTTCTGCTGAGGAGGAATGCGCTACTCTGCTCCATCACTTCTCTGCGGTCTGTCCTTATACTATAGTTTTGTTTTTTTGCTTTTCTTCTTATGAAATACAGACAATGTTCGGAGCAAAACATCTCCTTTGGAAGAGGAATGATTAACCGCCTTATGTTGAGGTTGCAAGAGGCACATAACTCGAAGCAGACAATTTTAATGGCCAAGTTTATTCCCTCATCCTCTAGATAGCTGTAGACCTGTTTTAGTATTATAGAGGGATTTGAAACTAGTTTTTAGGTTTTTAGGTTTATGAACTAGTTTCTATTTCAGTCATCTCCTTGTCCACTTTCTTGTTTGTTATGGGCAACTAGTTTGCTGCCTGCTCAGTATCAACAATGGAGCTAGTTGATGATCCTGTTATATCTAGTATTATAGTATCATTTATAGTAGAAACAGGAACGATGAACCATTTTATGTTGAGGGTAGCAAGTGGCACATAACTTGAAGCCGCCTATTGTAGTTGCCAAATTTATTCCTTAATCCTCTAGGTAGATGTGGACTTAGTGAGTTGTAAAATGGGATATGAAACTCCAGTATTCTGGTTTGAAAATGCAAACTTTAGAAACAAGAAAGCTCACAAAGTATTTAGGTTTATGGCTTTCTTTCTATTTCAGCCATCATTCTGCTTGCTTTCTTGATTGTATGGTTGCTGGTTTACAATTTCCCTCCTTAGGATTCACAATGGAGCTTGTTGATAATCCTATTGTCTCTAATATTATATTAGTGCCTTCTTAACTACTAAATTATTTCATAATCTTATGTTTGTTTTCTACAGGAGACTATAAGTAGCGCTGATTCAATATTGAGGAATGCTGAAGTATGTTCGTCGGAAGAGAGAGAGAGATGGCTATCTTCAACTGAAGCCTTAGAGTTGAAGAAGATAGAGTTAGAAATAGAAACAGATGTAGTGAATGATGCTTGTGGAGTAGTGAACAGTTCTGTAGATGATTTGATTGCAGATGATAAAAGAGAGAGAGAAATGCTGTGCAAGAAGAAGGATGTATTGACAAGTGAATTAGCTCAACTACTTGCCCTCGTAAAAGAGAAGGAAAAAGAAATTGCTGATAATGATGAAAGCATAAAAAAGGTCGAGGAACAAATTTCTTCACTAGTTTGTGGTTTTGAGGACATGAAATCAAGCATTAATGCTAAATGTGATGCTTTAAGATCTAGTATCTCCCTGATGAACAAGGAAACTGAAGATCTTCTTAGTAGAAAGAAAGAAATTGATGATCTTTTCACTGGAGAGCAAAAACAAGGGACAGAGCTCAGGGAATTTGCCACCACCATGTCAGATGAAGCAAAAAAGTATCAGGAAATTGTTGACCTGAGAAGAAGTTTGATTGCTTCAGTTTTGAAGTCCATGGAAGATAAAGTCAGACTTGGAAACACCGAAGAGAAACTCTCGGAGGATGTGAGAGTGCTACAGCTTGATCTGTCTGCTGCTAGAGCTTCTCTACAGGTTTGTCCCTTTCTCTTTCTTCTTTGGAGGCGTATACCTGCTAAATAAGGGGAGAAGAGTGAGATAAGTATGAGACTGTAGACCAGAACAGATCTCAGAAATAGAATGGGATGGTGATGGTTATTGCCTATCTGGTCTCTGGGCTAAAACAATTATCCAACTGTTACATTGTAACCCACCTTGGACATGAATGGTTGAAGGGCTTCAAATATGAACCGAAAAGAAAAGGGCTCTGTGTGAGCTTCTGATTGATTTGGTATATGTTATTTCTACATTTGGAACATTGGAGTTGGGATCCCGACACTTAGGGAGTCATTTTCATTTCTTCATTCCTTTTTGTAGCTCTTTTGCTCGGTATTGCCCACAATTAGTGTGAATGTCAAAGTATTGGCTTCAGGTATATGGTGTTATCTTTGCTGGCCAGTTCTATTTTTCTTCTCAATCCATTATGGTTTACAACTTTACATGGCAGTGGTTTGATTTGATATTAAACAGAGAGAAATGTCATATTTGTTTCTAATTAATTTGATCAAACCTATGTAATTTTGTTACCTTTTGGCATTATGTATGCTGTATAGATTGAGTTAGTAGGCTGTCCTCTTACTATGTCGGCCCAGGATACCAAAGGGGCAGTTCTTAACTGCTAGTTCAAGCTGGTGCTAAGCCTGATGAACATATTCCATGATGTGGGAAATTTGGTTTTCTTTGTTAGTTGCTTCTTCTATGTAAACTTCTGGGAATGGCAATATTGATGCATGTAACTTAAATGCATTTTTTTGCTTCTTATTACCAGTAGCTGGTTCTAATAAATTACTGATTTTAGGAGCTCTCTTCGTCAAAGTCAAGCATCCAGCAAAATATAGCATCTTCTAAGCAGAGAATTCTGTTCATAGACAAAAGGATACCAGAGCTGGAGGCAGATAAAAAGGTCGCTGCTGCTGCCAGAAATTTCAAGGAAGCTGCAAGAATAGCTGCTGAAGCCAAGTCATTGACTGCTGAAAAGGATGGCGTCATGATTGAATTGGAAAAAGCTGATTTAGCGCTTGTAAAACTGGAAGAAGAGATAAAAAGCACTATTGATGGAATACAAAAGATTGAGGAACTTGTATTATCAACTGAAAAAGAGTTGGCAATGGCAAGATACCAGAGGCTACTATTAACAGCAGGTGCTGCTAAAGCCGACAGATTGGCTGCTTTAGAGTTGGGTGACTTAGAAGAAGCTAATCTTCTAATTGTAGAGGCTGAAGCAGCAGACTCCGAGGCAAAAGAACTTCAACCTATACATAATTTTAATGAGGAAGATTTTGCAAGTTTACCTAAGCATTTTGTCTCAATGGAACTTGTAGCTAATCTTGGCCTAAAGGAATTAGCAGGATTAGCAGCATCTGTTTATCCTGCGGCGTCCTGAATATCAACACAATTTAAGGAATCAAAATGGTTTCCAAGCTGCATTCTGAGATATTTGTCTGTTTCCTCCGTGATCTTCCCACTGCTTGCACGCAGAGAGCAGAAGCACTTATAAACACCATACTTCCGTCACAGGTTTGAGTTACAAATCCTCCTCCTAATGCATTTTCTTTGCTACTGGCCTTTGTGTTGAGGCCAATTTTGGACATAGATGGGTAGGAAACAACTTAGGCAGAATTTTAAATTATAGTGTCAATGTTTTAAGTAGGCAGAATGTTAAATTATAATAACAATGTTTGAGTTTTCTCTGTTCCGTTTTCAATGTGATTTGAGGGGCTTTATATTTCTTCAATTGTTGTGCAGACTATTGCTGTATCAGTAGATTTTGTGCGAGAGGCTTCTGTTCTGAGTTCAATTTATCACTGTTGTACTTCCATTCTTGTAACTCAGATACAACCATTATTCCTGTACAACTCAGAGAGATCTGATGGGATGTTATGGCGGCACATCGTGTGTGCACCTGAGTTGATTGCGAAGCTTGTTCGGCAAGGCACTCATCTACAAACTGCATGTACCTTGTACCGTACCACATGAATTGTAAGGGGTAATGATTTCTTTTTATTTTTTAACCTGGTGATCTTTTTTTATTTCAAGGTGGGCTTGTTCTGATGAGTGTGAAGCCCTATGAAGTGGGGGCAGTAGAACATAGGAAGAGCGTATGATCATCACTATATTTATGCTTTCGTGTAGTTATCTGGGATATTATTTACCGTTGGATTGCACTTGTGTTGCAGTTCATTTCACTAGTGCTCTCTTTCATGTGGAGATCCTAGCGAAAATGAGAACTAGCCTAGTTGTGGCCTTGTGGGATTGATCTTAGGGTTATTTTCAAGCCTCCCCCTACTCTATGAGATGCTACATATTTATGTTGGATATTCTTCACCCTATGGGATAAGAAAGATGACCGAGAAAACTAGTGTTAATGAAATGCGTCCAAAAGTGTTTCCCGCTGAATCACAAATATGTATAAATCAGATACTCCCTTTGCTCCAAAACTTTTGCACTATTCATTTTTGACAATTAATTTAAGATTTTTTGTTTTCAACATTTTAGTGTATAAATGAAAAAGATTTATGTATGGATGATAAATCAAGACATATAGTTTTAAATATATTTTTTTAAATTTTTTTCTAACAAACAATAATATGAATAAATTTAAGTTAAAATACTCAAAAAAGTCAAATGGAGCAAAAGTTCCAGTACGGAGGGAGTAACACACATGTATAAATTCAATGTATAAAAAAAAAAAAAGTGAGAAGTGTATACAAATTATATGAAATACATGTACAAATGAGATCGTAAAGCTATTGCTGGTATGTTCAATCATGTTTAAGGGTTCAATCACTTATTGATTGAGGTTCACAGCGATCATTACTGCAAGTTAAATTGAAGAGGATGCAACAGTCGGACAATTAGCAAAACAAGCGACGATTGTAGCTGGTTGTAGCTCGCCCTTGGCCGCCAATAAGTAAGTTTTTCCTGTGAAGCTCCTTCTTTCCCATTTCACTTTTCCTGTTATAAATCCTTCAAGTCTTTCTCGAATCCTAATTTCCTGTTGTACAATTTTCGTGTTGTATCCTATTCCCCTCTGATGTGTTCCATTTCCTGTCTCTTTCTCTGTTTTGTTGGTATTGTTTTTAATTTGTTTGGTTTTTTGTTTGATCCGAACTCCTAGTCTACTGCCTAGTTCTAGTTTGTGAATTTGGGAGTTGAAGTAATGTTTCATTTGCTTCTTTTGCCTTTTTAGTTTCTCCGTTTCTAGCATGTAAAACCTCTTCCCGTGTTCTTAATTTCCTGGTTGTTGTTGATTTTTCCTTGGTCTTCCCCTGTTGGTTCTCCATTTCTATCATGTAGTTCCTTCCTTCCCTCTGGTTCTATGCTGTGTTAGATCAGTATTGTCCTTCTCCTTAGTGTGTTTTTCTTCTCTTCAGATTTTATTGCTGTTGTTGTTCCTTTTGCTACCCTGTCTTTCGTTTAGCAACTTTGCTTCTAGTCAGTTTCCAGACAGTTTTATGCTCTTTACCTTATTTTCTCTTTAGTTTTGTGGCCTGCCTTTGCTTCAAATTATTTTCCATTGACTTTTATCTTTGGCACTTTGTAGTCATGTCTTGCTTTGCTGCCTTAATCGTGGAGTGTTTGTTCTTCGATTCGGATATTTTTATTTTTGTTCCTTGCGTCTTTCTCCTATTTCTTCAATGTTGAAAATTTTTGGGAGTAAGGATTTCTATCAAATATAAGTGAGGTGGGTTCCTCTCTGTCAAATGATCCCAATCGGAAACAAAAGAAGCCATATAACCCTTAGTTTGCCCAACAGGGTGTGGACGAGAGTTAGGTCATCTTTCCAAGGTTTTGTCAGTTGTGGAAGGCTCTTGGTATTTTTTCTTTTCTGTCGTCGAGAATGAGGTTAAGGCAGCCATGGAGTCAATTTTCTGCTGAAGTAATGTTATTTTTCAAGAAGAACGCCTCAATGAGTTGGCTCATCACCAACAGAAGTTTGCTAGTGGTCCTAGTTTTCTCAATCTGTTGTCACCCCTTCACGCCATTCTCCTGAAAATTGTGGTGGAACATTTCCCTTAAGCTCTGTAATCTCTTGCCAATTAAGTTGATAAATCAAGAATCTCCTTGGTTGAAAATGGTATAAGAAACTTTAAAGATTGGTTGAAGGAGCTACAAGAAGAGCAAGAGGTTAAAGGACAAGAAGCCAAGAACCTCATTAAGGAGCTGGACTTTTAGAGAATCAAAAGCTAAGGGTCTCATCCAAATATGGTCTTCTAAATTAAAGTGTTGTCCTAAAGTGATCCCATAACTTTTTTTTGGGCTCTTAGGATCTCCTAACTCAATTAGTTTGTCTTACTTTGATCCCCACTGTCAGTTCATACTTTATTTTAGATGGAACTTACCTATGTAGCACCCACACTGTCACATGACTTCCCCTTTTGACTAAAATGGATGATTATATTATACAATAATAAAAAATTCAAATCTAAATTGACACAAACAATAACTTTCGAGATGTGAAACACAAATAATGCAATTCATCTTCTTCCTTAATTCTAACCATGCCAATCTTGATCCGCCCTCTCCTTCGCCCTTGGTTCGACATAGCTTTGGCTAGAGCCAGCTTAATCGCCTCTAGTTGTCCCTAGCCTGTTGTCTTTGGTTCGCCTTATGCCTTGCCACCTCGTCTGACACCTCATGCCAACAGACCCATTTCCTCCATTCTCTAGTCTCAACCATCTCCACAATCTCTTCCTTTTTTGACATCGTCTATTCTGTCTTAGTCTAACTTGACAGGCTTCTCCTTGCAGTTGCTGATGTTTCTAAGTGGCAAATGAGCAAACAAAAGTGACCTTGTGGCTTGTTTAGTGGCATATTTGGTCAAGATAGGGAGGCGGGTGGTTGCACATGCGGCAAAGAGGTGGGAGGAGTAGGAGGGTGTGGGATCAAAGGCATGACAGGGTGTCGGAGGAGGAGGCAAGGAAAGAGGTGTCAAATTTTAGCCTAGGGAAGACGGCATAACAGATGGAGGAGGTAGCGGATGCGTTTATGGTTAATCTAACTTTTAAAGTCCATAAGATTACATATTTGTGTCAATTTTAGCCTGAAATTTATTGTTCTTATAGCCTAATCACTTATTATCATAAAAGAGGCTGTCACATGACAATATGAGTGCCACTTAGGCAATTTTCATCCTAAATAATGACTGAAATGACAGTAAGGGCTAAAATAGGACAACTAGTTGAGTTAGGGGGCTTTAAGAGGCCGAAAAAAAGTTATGAGACAACTTTAGGACAACACTTAAATTTAGGAGGCTATATTTGGATTTTCCCCTAAGTTAAGGTTGTTTTTGGATGTAATTTTTTTTTTCATTTTCCTTTTTCAAATTTGCTTTGATAAAAATTTGGGTGCATAACTTGTTTTAAGAATATGGAAAACCTTGTTTTCTAAAATTTTGAAAACTCATATTAAAAAATAGAAAATCTTATTTTAGGTGTTTTCAAACTTTTATCAAACAAATTGAAAAAGAAAAATAGAAAAATTCTCCACAACCAAATGCCACCTAAGTGTCTTGCATGAGTTAGAAACCAAAGAAGAGATTTACTTCAAGTTTGCAACCTAGAGTAGAAATTGGCAGATTTAGAGTATGAAAAAAATACATCCAACAATAACTAGATGTGGTCAAACTTAAATGTTCACAAGTTGCATATTCACTTCATCAAAACTCATTCGGCTTTCTAAATCTTCCTAAGCTTCTTCAAACCCATAAGTTAGGATATTTGGTTTGTTCTCCACCTGGTGCCAAGTAGTAGTTGCCTTTTAGATGAAAGAATAAGCGAGTTATCTGCCTCAAGTGTGGAAAGCTTTTATGTAAGGAATCAAGTTGTTTGAATAAGATAATCTCTTTTCTTGATGAATTATAAAAAGCTTTTTAGTATGTGCAAGAGTCAGTTTTTAAGGTCAATGAGGATGGCCATTTCAACTAGGTTTTGTCTCAGTCTTAGTGCCAACAACCAATCTTCTCTTCTCTAACACTTCGGCTTTTGGAGATGAATTTGGACTAGCCTTTTACTCTTATTACTCATCTATTAAGTCAGGAAAAAAGAAAATTGCATAACCCTGTTCCTACCAAAGGAAATACTTAGACAAATGTTACTGCTAAGCAAGGATTTTTTTAGCCAAATACAAAGATTCTCTTCTTTCTTAGCCATCTAGGTTCTTCGGAAGACATAAGGAACTAGAGGATGTTGGTGACTTTGGACACCTTACTCCCTCCATAAAGCACAAGCATCCAAGTAAGGTTATCAAAATCATGATTCTACTTAGATTCCTTTTTGTTTTTCTTCAATTGTAAAGTTATAAAAAATTATAGAGGCATAAGATTATAGTAGAAAGCTCTTAGAAAAATATGAAGAAAGAATATAATTGAAAAATATGAAGAAAGAATATAACTAAACTTACTGATATCTTTGTTGATATTTTAGATGGTCTATTTGTAAAATTTAAAATGATGGGGCCTTAAATGGAAATTTGAGATGAACTAGTTGGCTTTTATGAGGTTTAGCCAATAAGAATTGAAAGATAATTTGCAAAAGCAACAAAATAGAGGCATAAAGAATGGTGGAAAGACAAGAAGCTTCGAAGGATATGGAACAGAGTCCGATAGAGGAGTTGATGGTGTACATGAGAGCGTTGGAGGTCACTTCAATCATCTCCATACCATTCTCATCAAATTGATGTAGAGAGATATGCCAAAGACTTCATGAAGGTAGCAAAGAAGCTTTAACAATACTTCATTGGACTGCAAAGGGAAGATCATCCAGCCAAAGTTGAAACACTAAAAAAGGATATCACAGTAATGGAGGAAGAGTTGAAGCGAAGATTTTGGTGGAGGCCGGTGAAGGAGGAGGCAAATATTTTGAGAAGCAAAGAGAAGAAGTCCTCCATTACTTTCTTACCTCACATCGATGAACTAAAAGGGGAAATTAGGACTTTAGGGTTATAAAAATGCGTGGCTAAAGTTATGCCCTTCACACTAAACCTTCAAGCCTATACTTAGGCCGCTTGATTTTGAGTTCGTTCTTAACATTGAAGTCTTTTCAATAATTTTGGCTCATTTGGTTGAGTTTTGTAGTCTTAACATTTTTGGGTTTTTGCATCTCAAGTCGCATTTTCACACGACTTTATGGCTAAGTATGTTTTATTGTGACCTAAGGCAGGTTTGGCCTCTCAAGCTATAGTAATGTACGTTTTTACTTCTTGAGATGTAACTTTAGTAACCATGGATTCAAGGGTCTCTTCCTTTTCCAAGTTGCCCAAGAAATCAAGGGTAAGATGTAACCGATCAATTGCAAAGATCACATTTACCAAGCTTACTACTAGTTCCTGTGATCATATTAAGAGCTTGATTTTCATGAAGAAGCCAATCAGTTGTACAACACTATTGGAAGTAAACAAGCTTGTTGTGAAGACAATTGGTTGTTTGTAAAAATACACTGAGAGTGTCTAGTGGATGTTCTTCTTAACAACTCCATTTTGATGAAAAGCAGGGGTCGAGCATGGTTTTTGTTCTAGTTAGGTGAGTTGCTAGAAAAAGCAAATCCTTTTAAACCTTCAAGTTCCCAGTTTGACTTAATCTCTATTGGCGAAGATTTTGTCACTTAATTTTCTGGATTATCTTTTTCTTTTGCCTTGTTCTCTCTTAATTATTTTGATGACCAAAGAACACTTATTGATTTAGTACACAAATACATATAACATGTACGTTATTTTACATACTATTTTTTGAAATTTAAGTTTTTTCTTACAAAATTTTCAGACATATAACTAGATTGTGACCTGTACTTCATTGAGGGGCAACCAATGAAAATACAAAATTTTCATGTCGATTATATTTATATAGAGAAAATCACTAAAAGTTATGAATTAAAAAATAAGTTATGATCAATTCAAAAGATCTAAAAAAATTGAAACATCTAAAAGGTGGTGGTAACTTTTGGTAAATAGAAAACATATGACATAAGACCATTGTAGTGAATTTGGGATTTGAGGGCAAATTGGGTTGTTAAGTGTCACTCATGAAATTTCAGGACTAAAACACAAAATCAATAGTTTTGGATAAAGTGATAAAAATGCCTACTTTTAAAGTTTGAGGAGCAGAATACATTACCACAAATAAAAAGAGGGCAATTGTGTAATTTATTCTTTTTTGGCAAAAAAATATCAAACCTAAAAAGAAAGCAATTTCAACTAGAACAACGGAAAAAATAGTAAAAATACCTACTTCTAAAATTTGAGGATTGGAAGACATCACCACAGACAAATAAAGAACCAATTGTGTATTTGCCCATTTTTAGTCCCAAAACAAAATCAACAAAAAGAAAATCCTAGCCAAAGAAAAAACAGCCCAATACTTCACCCTTTAGTTGGCCCAAAAGAAAATCAACAAAAAAAATTCGGGTCGAAGAAAAAAAATTGCAATCATTAAATACAAATATAATTTATTGCAATCATTGAGAGAAATTTTGGATAAGAAAATTAAGTAATTGAGATTTTAATTTGACTTAAAATTAGGGTGCAACTTTTATGCAATAAAGATTTTAATGATTAATAGCTGCATTTATCCATTGAGACAAAAAAAAAAAAGGGGAAAAAAGTCAAGGTAAAGTTTAAAGACTCAAGAAAGTAAATAGAAAGACTTTAAGTACAAAGGATTTAACCATAACTTAATAAAGGTAAAAGAAAGTGAAATTAGCCAACGATTTATCAACACAAATTATGCAAAAAAGCATATAAACCATAATGACTAAAGTTTTGTTTTAGAAGAAGAAATCACATGAAAAATTTAATAAAATAAAGTAAAGAGTAAGATTTCAATGACAAAAAAGGTGTTTAATGATCAACACATAAAAAAAGTAACAAAAAAGTCTTCAGAACAATTTAACCATTACCCAAAGCATAGTTAAAAAAAAAAAAGACAAACTATAGTTACTAATTTTTTTTTAAGAAAAACAATAATAAATAAAAAAAAAAGATAGATTAAGGGAAGTTACTATGGTTGACTAAAAAAAAAAAAACAAACCATAGTGACCAAAAATTTGCTTTATAAGATAGTAAACAAAAAACCAACAAAAAAAAGTTTGGGGGACCAAGAGGGCAAATAGGAAAACTTTTGTTATTAACTTTGGGGACTAAAACGATTAAAGATAGAACTTAGGGTCGAAAATGAGAAAGAATAAAAATTTAGAGACTGAAAACACCTTTTTAACCAAATGAAATGTGAGCTTCAAAAGTGATTTCCTTACAAAAGGGGGACTGCACTCCAAAAACAAAGTGATCATATCCAAAAAAAAGAGGGAGAAAAACACAAAAAAAAGCGCACGCTATTCATTGAACTGCAATTGTTCCACATTTAGAATATAGTTATAATAATTTATGTTTATGTGTATATGTTTTGTTTTCTTAAAGAAGACCAGTATTAAGTTCTCTAAAAAGTTTAAAGAAAATGTTTAATAGTTACACATTAGTGATATGTATGTTTGGTATGAGGCAAATGTATATTGACTTTTTTATTTTTTTTCATTTATTTAAATTTTACATGATTAAGTGTTCTCTTTTTTTTTTTTTTTTTTTTTTTTTTTTTTCATAACACATTCACTTTATAAACATAACACATTCACTTTATAAAAACTAAGCCATAACTATTTCCCTTTTTATTATTTATTGTTATTTCATATATTTTCTTTCTCTTTCTTCTATTGGGTCAAGTTTCATTTTTCTAAATATATATAGGTACGAGTATATACACAAACACACACTTTAAATTAAATTTCTTAAACTATTGCCTGGACATATAGGTATGTGCGGGTACTTGATTATAATGCTTGATTTGAAAATTTAGTGTTATGAATGTACGTCAAAATTTTATCATAAATGACACTAAGGATATGCCAATTTCATTACTCTGCTACTACTTTTTTTTTTAATCAACAATACATTTATTAATTGGGTTAGTGCAGAAATTCTCCATGATTGCGACACAAAAAAATAAAGTATGGAAATCGCCCATCGACTAATTCCTTACCATCCTGTGCCCCGTTTCCCACCATAAACAGGGAGCTACATTCCACCCCCTGTTTTGCTGAATCAGAAGCCGGTTTCCATATTGCCGATCGAGTCATATTAGAAAAATATTTTCCACTATCTTATGTCGAAATTTAAATTGGATGTAAAAAAGAACTGGTTAATGAATCATACTTGCCTTTTTTCCTAAATAAATCAAATTGTGACACCAAACAAACATTGCTTTAGATTAGTATCCAACTGTTTTCCAATCCAATGAGGAAGAATCCGTTATTAGAATAACGATAATACTAGGGATTCCCAAAGCAGAGGGGTTGCTTTGCCTGCTAGGTTCATATCCAAAATTATTGTAACATGCACTTTTCTTGCAACTCAAGTCAAAGCGGAATCAAAGATTCAAAATGGTACCAAAATTATATTAAAATGGTGGTTTACGGTCCTTAAAAAAATTTTCCAAGGAAGGGTACGGTGCTTAGATTTGTTCCTGTTTTTCACAAACAACTGAAAAAACCACCACTGGGCCTACTGTTTGTTACCCATCTTAGACGTCACCAAAATCTTTGCCCAACTTCGTCTTCCTTTCGATTGTCACTTTTTTTCTCCAACTCGTCATTGTCACCAAGACTGAGACCGGGCAAGCCCCTGCGGTCACAGTGGAAGAATGCAGCCATAAAGAACACGAACAACAAAGTTGCAGGCTGGGTTATTGTCTTCGGCGGAGGCGGCTGCGGTGGCCTCTCCGGCCTCTTTCCGGCCTTCCTTTCCAGTGCTTCGACCACTTGACAGAATTTTTACGGATTTCCAGGGTGCATTCCACTGGCTTAATGGCCAATGCCCAACTAAGCTGATTTTGAAACATAATAATTTATTCAATAAAATAAAAAACGTTAATGACTGATTTGGATCAACTCGAAAATAGTAGTGATACATATATTATATTTGGCCATACAAAAGTTTTAGTAAGAGCATTGGAAACTTGACATTGGTAGTGGTAGGCTGACTGAACCGTGGGTTTATCTAATTCAATAGAGGTAAGTTGGGTAAAAATTGATTATAGTTTGTGGGTTGATTTTATCCTTAAAAAACTAACGGTTTTGGATTGATTCCGGTTCCATATGAAACTCATTGACCTGAGGTATATGTATTAATATGTTATAAAATTTATGATTTTACATATTTAATTATTTATTAAAAATTATATATATTATAGGGTTTTTAGTATTTTAGTTCTAAACCTAATCTTAAGCCCTAACTCTCCCAATCCCATTTCACATACAAATTCTTAATTTCACATACCATCGTTACGCAAGGGTTGTCATTTCGGTGTTGTTATAGATGTATGGTATAAATAGAAAAAATTGAAGTTAAAATCTAAAAACTTAGAATTATGGTTTTGGTTCTATAAACTTAGAATTATGGTTTTGGTTTTATTTGATTCTCGGTTCTTAGGTTGATTAAGAAATTTTTTCAACCAAATTTATTTTAGATTGAATTGGTTTCACCAAATATCCAAACAAACCCGAACCAATACTCACTCTTTAGTAAACCCTACTTTTTTGTCTCACGCCTATGCAGTATGCACCTCACAATAGGTGTTTCCAGGGGGCGGAAATTTGCTCGAGTCACATGGTTTTGGTGAACTCAACATGATCTATTTTCTCTTTCAGTTTCAAACAAGAATAATTCCAGGAAACTTCACATATAAAAATCAGTAGTAGACAAAAAGCAATACCGATTTTCTTGCTCCATTCAAAGAACATTCGGGTCCACAGAACTGATTATTACTTCATTCAAACTTCGACACGACTTACTGATCACCTCTACTAATGTTTCTGTCTTTGATGATTTTGATTTGAGTAACCCCACTTGCTCTGTGCTTAATTAAGTTCTGATATAGAAGTTGACTTGAAAACGAATAGAAGATACCAAAAACTTAACCCCAAGAGTCTATAAATACCATCTTAAACTCATTATGTCTCACAAACTGAATTGGAGGGAGGGATAGAGATGCAGATTCCAGTTATAGATTTTAACGAGCTCCATGGTGAGAGCAGGAGCAAAACGATGGCTCTTCTTCACCAAGCTTGTGAGAAATGGGGCTTCTTCCAGGTCAGTGTCTGCAAAATATTTATAGTCATTTCAACTCACCACATTTATTTCAATGTGAGACGATGAGGTAAACATGTTCGAAATGCCACCTCTAAGCTTTTGGCTAATTATTACAATTTGTCCGTGTAACTGCAACTGCAAGGTTGAGAACCATGGAATTGACAAAGAGTTGATGGAGAAAGTGAAGCTGTTGGTGAACACTTACTATGAGAAGAACTTGAAGGACAGCTTTTACCAGTCAGAGGTAGCTAAAAGCTTGGAGGAAAAGAAAGAAAATTTATCCAACATGGACTGGGAAAGCACCTTCTTCATTTGGCATCACCCAACTTCCAACATCACCCAAATCCTCCCCCAGGATCTATGGCAAGTCACAAGTAGCTTCTTGTTTTACAATTACAATTTACTTTACGACTTTTTCGAATCTCTGACACTAATTGCTAACGCTATAAGCAAACAAACCTATATGGCATGCAGTGAAACTATGGATGAGTACATATCTCAACTAATCAAGCTAGCAGAGGGCCTCTCTGAGCTCATGTCTGAGAATCTGGGCCTTGACAAGAACTGCATAAAAGAAGCCTTCTCAGGAGCCAAAGGTCCAGCAATTGGAACAAAGGTGGCAAAATACCCAGAATGCCCTCAACCAGAGCTTATCAGAGGGCTGAGAGAACACACAGATGCTGGAGGGATCATACTGTTGCTCCAAGATGAGCGAGTCCCAGGCCTTGAATTCTTGAAAGATGGGGAGTGGGTGAAGATCCCACCATCCAAGAACAACACCATTTTTGTGAACACAGGTGACCAGATTGAAGTTCTGAGCAATGGAAGGTACAAGAGTGTTGTGCACAGGGTCATGGCAGGGAAGGAAGGAAGCAGGCTGTCCATTGCTTCATTCTATAACCCTGCTGGTGAGGCAGTGATTGGTCCAGCTCCAAGGCTTTTGTACCCCAGTAATTACTGCTTTGATGATTACCTGAAGCTTTATGCAACCACAAAGTTTTCTGACAAGTGCCCAAGATTTGAGTCCATGAAATTGAGGAAGACTCTGGCTAATGGACACTAGAGTCTCCCGGTCCAAGAATTAATTCCCCCTGGGTTTCGTTTGGATCATAATGATAAACTGTCTGCCCTGCTTTTCTCCTTTTAGTTTTCTCATTTTCATGTCAGGATTTCTACAACGAATGTATCTTTCTTAAGCTCTAGCAGGGCACAAGAAACCGGTTATTTTCAGTTTCTTGTTATTTTGTTTTACCATATAGAAACATATAAATCAAATATTCACACCTTATTTTATTTTGACTTTTTCTTCACTGTCAACATCTTATGCAATCGAAATACAGTAATCCCCAGTTTCAAAAAGCACAACACATTTTCAAGAAGCAATCAGTTTCTTTTTTAAAGATTTCTTAAATAGTAGGTCGGTGCCTTACAAAACAATTTTTCGAATGTCAAGGGACGGGAAAGTGATTAAAAGTGTTTTTTAATAGATAAACCTGTTTTTTAAAGTTGTACAATAATTACTATAAAGATAGTTATCCAGAGAAGAATTTTAATATTTTTTTGGTTGCAAAAGCATATAAGCATTTTCGTAATGGTTTAATGCCACCGGTTGTCCCTAAACTATGCCCATGTTGTTTAATTGTCTCAAAACTACTAAGTATTGTATCAATCGTCCTTAAATTATTTAATTGTTGCATTCGCTATCCTATTATTATACCAGCTATTAAAAAATGACGAAAGTGAGAGGAGGAATGCAAAATCATCCCTAAACCTTTGAAATTTTTTTTATTTGAGTCCTAAAACTTTACAATTTTCTAGTTTTGTTCTAAAACTTTGAAAACGTGTATATTGTTTTTAATTTCGCTCTTGGTTTCTTGTAATTATTTTTAAAATTTTTTAAAATGTAGGATCTCAATTTTTTACAATCTAAACAAATAATCAATATATATATATATATAAGAGCAAATACTTACAAACATTCCAGACACATTATAAATTACATTGAGATATTTTTTAAGGAAATTGTGACTTTGGCTAATCTATTAAAGTGTCAAATAATTTTATTTGGTGAACTGTTATTCTATTTTTCAATTAAATCATTAAAATAGGATAATTTGATTAAAGATTATTTTTTTTGTTTCTCATTTTCTTAAACAAATATCTTAACCAAACATAACATGATCAAGCTATGTACTTGTGAAAATTTCATTAACCCATTTTCGTGCATAGAGACGAATAAATGTTGAAGGTGGTATAAATTAAAGTTGAAGAAATTCTCATATGTGAGTAGAAAAAACTCATTAGCACGTCAATTACTTTGTTGATTTGGTCAAAATTTTAGGAAAACATGATAGTTAGAAGAACCAAAAGTTTATTAGTGATATATTGAATAAACAAGAATAGGAAAGTATTCAATTGATAATGTGGAATGAGTAAGGATTTTTATAAATTTTTCTAAGTCCTAAAATTAAATGAACATGAACAAGACTAAACAAAACATGTTCCATTGTGAAAGGTTATTTATAGAAGAAAAATGAGTAAGCAAAAGAAATGATAACCTTCAAAAAATGAAAAATGAAAGATGAAATAAAGAAAAACATTCATAAATGGAACATAGGAAAATAATAAAAATTAAAGGAAATAAAGGATAAAAAAACAAAAAATAAAGAAAAAAAAAAGAGTGGTGAGGATTAAGCAACAATTAAAAATAAATAAGAAGAATAAAAGAAAAAAGCTTTTAGAAGAAAAAAGACTTAAAAGCTGAAGCGAAAGAAAAAAATTGTAAAGTTTTATGACTGAAGAAGAAAATTGTAAAATTTTAGGACTCACATAGAAAAATTTTCTAAGTTTTAAGGTTGACTGTGCATCTTTTCCCTACTTCCGTCACTTTTTAACTTATGATGTAACGGTATAACAAGGAAGATGAATTATGCAATGATTAAATAGTTTGTGAATAATTGATACAACATTTGGTAGTTCCAGGATGATCAAGCAACATGAGACATAATTTATAAGAGACTACCGGTGACATTAAGCCTTTTATAACTTTTTTTTTTACTCTAGAAAATATGAAAAATTTTGTAAAAATTCAATTAAATGAGTTCTCAAATAATCATCCGAAAGAGAGTGTTTTTGAAAAAGTTCTTATAATATGTTTCTAGATATTAAAAAATCAACAAATCTGTGTACAGCTTGGACTAGGGATAACAAGCAGATGAGTACAATCCGTGAGCCGTGGATATTCATTTATGACAGATAGGTAAATGAGTAAATATACTCGCGATGGGATGGACATGAGTTGCAAATCATACATTTCTGGCGGGTACGAGCAGGTGGCGGGTAAGGGATATCAATCACCTGTAAATTTGCTCTGCCTACCCATGAAACCCATGAACGTAAATTTCTTATTTATTAATTATAATGGGATACAACACCTACATTTAATTAATATTTTATACTAATTTGCATTGAATATTTTCGTGTATATATGCTATGATTTTGTTGTATTTATATATGGAGAATGACTTTGTATGTGTTTTTTATATTTTATTTTTATGAAATTTAAAAAATATAATTTAAACCTCCGGATTATCCATGGATATGAATTATCTATAGGTTGTGGGCACAAGTGAGATTTTTTAATCATTTGTGGATACTCACAAATTCATGGGCACTAAAAAAATAGTGGCTAAGTGGTATTCATGTCTGATCTGCGTAGTTGTTATACCTACCTTGGACAACAATTTAGGTGTCACATAAACAAATTTCGAGGCATGATTACCTAGTATGTAGCAGTGGCACACGGCCGAAGGCTAACAACAAAAGGAATGGGCAATGGGCCCTTCGGCGTGCAAACTTTTCAGGCCCAAAGCCTACAAGAATTATGGCTCAGGTTCAACAAAAAATAACTTCCAATAGATTCGGGTTGACATGAAAAACATCCATTTTTCTAGTGTTTCTTTTTTGATATATCAATTATTTGTTCAAGTTATACGCCAATTGAAACATTAAACTTCAAGAAGCCCAAAAAAAATTATATAAAAAAAAAAACTTAGGTTACGACCAGATACATTCCTCAGATGTCACAATATGCAACTGAACAAACTGTACATACTCGTGACAGTCACGAACAACAATATTAGTATGGTCCACACACAGATCCTTGAATCCCCTATTCAAATGCTGCGAGCAAACCATATCCTTGCAGGTGTTAGGGGGAATAGGAGGTTGAGGTGAGCATTTGACCTTGGTTGGCTGAGTAGAAAACAAGAGATTATGGGTTGTAGGAGAAGATATGAGAAGGGTTCATGTGGGTGATAGAGAGAGAAACGCAACAGGTGGGAACTGGGAAATTGACAAGTCCGTAGAAGAGTGAGTGAGAGACAAGGAGACTTAAGACGTAAGCCGAGATGAGTACATGACATTCTGTGCCCATTTTATCGAGTGAGGTGTCCCACTTGTGGAGTTCAAGGGTTGGGTTTCACAATGTCATAGTTTATGGAGTTAGCTGTCCAATTTTCATTGTTAAAGAGAAAAGGTGTAAAATCGCCTTTCTGTTGTACTTTGTCTGTTGATCATCCAAGTTTATCCAACTCCCAGCTCTTTAAATCTCAGAATTTCTGCCTAAAGGAATAGCCTCGAACCCAAAACTTAGGCCTAGGGAGATACATGTCTTTGCCAATTGGATTAGCCTCATTTTTCTTTGTATTTAGTTTGTTGTAAATTAGGTAATTTCTCTAAATTTTACGTCTACCAATGCAATGATACACCTAACAGTGGTTTTGTTGAAAAAATATTGTTTCAATAGCCTTATTAATACATTTAGAAAACAACATCAAATCCCATTAAGCGCATTGTGCCACAAATACTGTTAATTGTGTCTTAACATCCTATTAGTTTCAAGGAGCAGGTATATTTTTACCTACCTTTATAAGTAACGTCTATACCTTAATATACCTTTTAAAAAAAATGCTTGCGATAACAACAAAAAACCGTAACAAATTGGTCATAAAATTATCGTATAACTCGCGTAAAGTACTCCAACTTTATCATCCTTTGAGAAAAGCCCCTTTTCAAAGCTGTACATTTATTAATTACTTTCCACACTTATGAGAAGTGGGGAGAAAACTTTCCATTATCCCACCGACCTAGCAGACCAAATCTCTTCCTCATAACTCCCAGAGTCCTACTCTGCTCTGCTCCGCCATGGCGGTGGCCAACAACCTCACCGCGATTCTGAATTTCATCGCCATCCTCTGCTCCTTCCCCATCATCGCCGCTGGCATCTGGCTGGCCCAGAAGCCCGACAACGAGTGCATCCACCTCTTCCGATGGCCCATCGTCCTCCTCGGCTTCCTCATCCTCATCGTTGCCCTCGCCGGATTCGTCGGCGCCTACTGGTACAAGGAGACCCTCCTCGCCTTCTACCTCTGCGTCATGGCCATCCTCATCGGCCTCCTGCTCTTCGTTCTAGTCTTCGCCTTCGTCGTGACCCGACCCGACGGCTCCTACGGGGTGCCCGGGAAGGGCTACCGGGAGTACCGGCTGGAGGGGTACTCGTCCTGGCTGAGGAATCACATTGTGGATGACAAGAACTGGGCCAAGATTCGGATTTGTCTGGCGGATACAGATGCTTGTCCAAAGCTGACACAGAATTATATCTCTGCTGATCAGTTCTTCGCGGCTCATATCTCTCCAATTCAGGTAAGCTCTCTCTGTTCCTGCTCTGTCCTTGTTTGTTCTTTTGACTTTAATTGCTACTGCCGTCCCCCATGATTCTTGGTGTGGGTTTTGGTGAAACTTTGGAGGGTAGTTCTGCATAGAAATTAGAAATAAGGGAGATTGATTCAGCAGAAAATAGTTCGGGTTTTTAGGGAAATTTAAGACACCCACACAAGTCATTAGTTTGGCAAAGAAATATAAGACCAACAACTTTTGCTTCTCACAATAAATAGACAGTTTAAGTGCATATATATCTATATAATTAAGTTTTCCTACACTTGTACAATGTATTACAAAAATTAGACCTAATAAACTTAAGTTCCAATTAGTTGTAGCTAAGTTATGTACATAGTTTTAGTTTAGTTGTGGCCTTCTCTTTATCATTGTAGCTTTAACATTACTTAAATAATTTTAGCTTCAATAATATTTGCTTATAGTAATTTACTTTGTAAAATAGAAAGTGGGGGTTCTGGTAAGTATTTTCTTTAGCGTAGATCTAAAAGCTTTACTAAACCTCAGCCGTAAGAAAGGCTGGACGGTCAACTTGAATCGTAATTGGTTGCGGCGACGACTTTGGAGTTTGGATGAGCCTGCAATTTTCTAGCGGCATCGTCCACACTATTCGAGCAGCACCAGGTGTCGCAATATTCCACAGCCTTTTAATTTTGAAGAAAAAGAAAGAAAACTTGCTCATCTGGCCATATTTTTTAAAATATTTAACATTATCAGGTAGTATAATAGTTTGATTTTAAATTATTTAAATTATTATTTGTTAAAAAAATTTTAAAAAATATTTAAAATCTATATGTCTTTAATTATTATTTATATATAATTTTTTTTTATTTATGTACTAAACTGTTAAAAATAAAAATTATAGATTAATTGTTTGATAGCAAATGTTACAAAAAACTTGGAGTGTACTATTCCTAATTCAATAAAAGCAGAAATATCATATTTATTACTAATGTTTTAGGTAGAGAGAGAATATGTCACTATAGTTTTTTTTTACCCAATTTCCTACTAAAGTTTTAAAACAGTCAGAATATGCCACTGCCGGTTAGAAAATACCGGAAAATGGTAAAAATAACAGGTTTTGAAATTTTGTGGTTATTATACATCCTAAAAAAAAATATTAGGATCTTTAAGATTTTTTGCCAAAAGAGGGTCTGATCTCTGGCATTAGTGCTTTAACCTTGTTGTTGTCTTCGTCATCGGCGCTCTAGTCCTATACCCGCCATTTGTCTGTCTCTGTTGTCTAATTTCTTCGTCAGTATTCAAGAGAGAGAGAGAGAGAGAGACTAATTATAAAAAGTATTTAAAGTTTATTAAAACATGCATTATCACCATAAAATTTTAAAACTTGTTATTTTTAACATTTTTTGTTAGCTTTTTAACATTTTTTGTTAAATTTTTAACGGCCAATTGTATATCCACTCTTAATTTGAAACTTTAGTGATATATTAGGCTCATTTTAAAACATTAGTAGGACAAAAAAAAAAAAACTATGGTGGTATATCTACTTTTAGCCCAAAACATTAGTAGCAAATTTGATATTTTTATCTTTAATAAGTAAGATTATTCTCAGGAATAAGAATTTTTTACCTTTGTTTATTACCCAACTCTTTTAGGGTGAGGCATATCATATTCTAGTTATATAGGAGGATACTATAGTGACTATCGTAATATGGATCTGAACTTCTATCCCGGGCAGGGCACCACCTTCAAAGAAATTGACCCAATTTGTTAATCACTTTAAGGGACGTTAGCATTATTTAGGGTCTTTCTAGTTAACATACGGTAAACAGATTGATTAGAGATTTTTATATTCAATTCATTTTAATTTAAGTTAATTGACTTATTTTTACTTATATATATTTTTTTCCTAAAATTAATTTTATTTGAAAGCATATATTATGTAGATGTAATAATCTATTGGAAAGTACATTTTTATGATGATATTAAATTTTTATGAATTTTTTTAATATCTTAAACTAGAAAAATTCATAAAAATTTAGTAAGATTACAAAAATTATATTTTTACTGGATTATTGCAGCTATATACTATTGACTTAATTAAAATTAGTTCCAGATAAAAAAAAATAAGAATAAAAATAAGTCATTTTGAAGGTAATTAACTTAAGTTAAAAGTTAAATAACTGTGTTTATAATCATTTTTCTATCAATTAAAATTTGATATTTTGAAAACTCCAAAAATCATTTTTTGTGTACAATTTAAATAAAAAAAGGCACTGAAAAAAAACTCAAAAAATAGAATTAAGAGCTTGGAGGCACTTCGAATGAATAAAAAAATAAATTTGCTTTTTCCGATGACGATTCGGTGTGATGCTTTCTTCTTTTCTTCTAATTGTCTGTCAATGAGTGACGCCCTCTTGGCCTTTTCCTATAACATTGTGATCTGAGTACTGTGCAACGTTGACACGAGTGCTAAACTATAATACGGTGTAATTGATCACTAAAGTTTAAGGGAAAAAAAAATCTTCCGACCAATAATAACACGAATCATGCTTCAAACAAAAGATATAGTAGTAATAATATGGAAGCATTTAAAAAGAAAAAAAAATATACAATTACAGATTTCGTTATTTCGTTTCTGTATTTCTGGGTGACAAATTGGATTCGAGTGTATATGTATATATATATTTCAAATTTTGGAGTTCCACTTACCTTTTTTATTTTTTGAAAAATATACCTAAAACCAATGTTAACCTTTAAATTAGTTCATATCAGACACTGTACCACCTTAACTGAAAAGTGGTATATTTTATCCCTCAACTCAAACTTTGCACGGTTTTTTTTTGGTAATCTGAAGCATATATATATATATATATATGTATGTATATATAGAAGTATAATGATAAGAGTCACTCTATAGTTAAGGGAAGGGACATACTTGCTTTTCCGAAACTCGAAAAGCCATCAAACCAGCAATACTGTCATTTTATAGAAAATTTGATAGAGACGACGTTTAAATCTTCAACATTTACTTTAGTTCCCTAAACCTAAACCAAATATAATGGCAATTTTAATATTTTTCTTAACGTTCAAATAATAATTCTCAAAATTCAGTTGTATCTTGGTGCAGTTATTAACTGCTAAAAAATTTATATAAACGTACATAAAGAATTAATTATTATATTGTGGTTCGTGCTTAGTCATTTGAGCGAGTTATGTCATTTTGCACTACTTTTTGGTTTATTCATTATAACTTAAGGGGAAGGAGCATACCACGAGGGTGAGTGCCCCGCCATGGATTCAATCTGGTCCACACGATTCTGATCCTCTTGGCACTCAGTATTGTAATATACTCAATTCGCACCGGTTTTCTCAAACATAAATTCTTACACAGAGAGTATAAAAAATGATAAATTTCATATATTTTTTTCGCTTTTATTTTTTGTTCATAAATTAAGAAATATGAAAAAAGTAATATTAAAATAGTACTTTAAAACGTAATATAATAAAATAGTTTATTGAATATTAAAATGTTGCGAAGAGTTGGAACAACTTAAATATTATAAAGAATGTTAAATATTACAAAGAATATCGGATGGATAAAATATGATCAAAAAAGGTAAATTTGCCACTAAACTATAGTGGGTAAAGTAATTTTTCTACTAAATAAGTTTTTTTTCAGGTAAATTTGCCATTAATATTTTCTTTATGGGCAATTTTGCTACTGATTGTTAAATAATAGGAATATTCCATTTGTTCAAAGAATATTCCATGATACAACTCTTAAACGGTATCTGAAAGTTTTCTCCTTAACCTTTAGCTATTCAAACATTTCACAATGCCTGAATGAGTCAAAACCCTGTGTTTGACCACATATCCTCATTGCTGAGCCTTTTTATTTTCATATTCTTCATTGTCGCCGAGCAACCCTCTATTCTTGCTGTCATCAGTTCTTTATTTTAGCACTATAGCGTCTTTGGATTTTATCTCACTTATATCAATTTAGCCTTGCTTAATCAAGGTTTGTTCTAGAAAGCGTTGTCAGTATGTGTGGAATAGTAGAGGTAATGCCGATGGTGAAAAGGGTGAAAGTTAGCAAAGGGTACATATGTGTTTGTTGGAACGAAGACGATGATAATAATGAAAATGATATATTTAGAAACTTAGGAGTTAGAGTATTAGGTAAAGAAAATTTGAAATTAAAACTTACATTTTCTCCAATTTTTTCAAATTTACAAGGCTAAACAATTTTAATGGCAAATGATAGATTTGCAAAACATTGATAACAAATTTTCAAAAAGATTAATGATAAATTTACCTGTGAAAAAGTTCAATGATAAAATTGCTCTACCTCTATAATTTAGTAATAAATTTGTGCCTTTGCAGGTAGAATATGCTTTGCTTGTTGGACTGAGCATAGTTTGAGAAGACCTCTAGAAATAATTAGATCTGTCCAAAATTAATGGTTAGGTCACGCCACTATAAGTTCTTTCTTCATCCCAATTATTGGTACGAAATCATGGAATTCAGACCAAATATATCAATATTAATAATTAATTAGTAATAACCTTGGCTGGTTGTGGCCGCTTGATTTGTCCTTATGCCAGTGGTTAGAAGTTGTTAGTTATGGAGAGCTTATGGTGCCGGCCCTTTTTGTCTGGTAAATAGCGAGACATTTTTTTGTGTAAGTACTGGCGTTGGCATGTCAGCATGTGGCCCGTTTGCTTTTCAATTACTACAACTTTTGGGAATTACTTTTGTTTTAGTGATATACATTTGATGTGTTTGAGAATTACTAATTTTGACGTGGGGATGCAGTCAGGGTGTTGCAAGCCTCCAACGGCGTGCGGGTACGGGTACGTGAGCCCAACAACGTGGGTGAACCCAGCGAACCCAGCAGCTGACCCGGACTGCCTGGCCTGGAGCAACGACCAGTCACAGCTGTGCTACAACTGCGGCTCCTGCCGGGCGGGCCTTCTGGGCAACCTGAGGAAAGAGTGGCGGAAGGCTAACACCATCCTCATCGTCACCCTCGTCGTCCTCATTTGGGTCTATATCATCGCCTGCAGCGCCTTCCGTAACGCCCAGACCGAAGACCTCTTCCGCCGCTACAAGCAGGGCTGGACTTAGCTCCATCTTCTGCAACTGCAAGAGATCCTACATAGTATTTCTATTTTAGTATCTCTTTTTACAATTCTATTGGATTGTTTTTCTTTGGTTTGGGAGCTTCTTGTTGTTGTTGTTGTTGTTGTGTTTTGTAAATGGTATTCCAAATTGCTGTACCTAGCTCGGCTGTTCCTATCTGCAATTTGATCGGGCCTGGTCAGTCGAGATGCTTAGATTAGATACTAAAGAAAAAATGTTGAGAATAGAATCTGCTTTATCAGCTTCTTTTATTTTATTGTTTGTTTGTTTTTTCGTTCCTTTTTAGCAGGGGATGCATATATAGATGCCGCTTTCGATGATGTTCTAATTTATCTCCTATGCTGTGCCAGCTTCTTGATGATATTTTGACTCTTGTGTATGCAGCTAAATACTGGAATAAAAGGGAGTAAGGGGTTCAAACATGGAGCGATTTTGTCATTTATGCTTTTTTTATGCAAAATTGCTACTAACTTTATATGTTGGGAGCAGTTTTGTCATTGAATGTTAAAATTGTTTGCATGGCAAAAGTTAAAAAAGTGGAGAAATGACAAGTTTTGATTCTAATTTTTCTCTACCTGAAACACTAGTCCCTTACTTTCCTAATCTATCATTTTTAACATCATTTTTGCCATTTCATTCTCTTCTTCATAATTAGGGTGGGTGTTCTTGGGATTTCTAGGGCTCAAAATCAATTGCCAAAGTTAACGAAGTTGGCGCTACTTTTTTGGGTCATAGGTGGGAAATATGGGTTGAGAAAGACAAAGAGGACATTGATGGTGGCGGTGGCAATACTGGCCATGAGGAAGAAGACAAGGTTGACAACAAGCGACCTAATCCTAGAGGACATGAGATGGATTTCATGGGAGAGCCCTTGGGTTGAGATCATACCCATGAGAAAAGATAGTCAAGATAGTTGATTCATAAAGTTGGGTGCCTAGGGCTAAGGACTCATTTTTTAGAGGATAGTGTAAGAGTTTTCCCAGCTTACTAATTGCAGATGTTATGTTGATGTGTTACTGATATGACATAAGATATTTTTATTTTAAACAGAATTTTCCTACCATTAGACACTCAGTAGCAATTTTGTTCTTTTTTTTACAACTTCAGTAGTAAAATTGCTCCAACAAATAGCATTAGTGGCAATTTTACATTAAAAAAATATAGATGACAAAATTGCTCCACCAAACTACCATTAGTTGCATTTTTGCTTCTTCTCCGGCAATTATTTAATGTTCAGCTCGGTATAACTTAATCATTTGGTGTTGAAATCAACCTTCTCTTATTTATATTTGACTTGCGTGAAAGAAAAGAAAATGCCGCTACCTTTTTGCCATGAAATCCAATTAGACTTGTTAAGTCTCATTAATAAAAGAGTATAGAACTCTATTTAAATCTTTAGATATTAACATTAGGGATTAAATGACCAAGCTTTAGAGGTTAGATATATGATTTTCCTTCTTATAATATGTACATAATTTTGAACTTACCCCATGCTATTGCTAATCAGAGCCTTACTATTGTTACAAGTAGACCCAATGATGTCAGTAGCACTCACTAATGCGATGCCAAAAAAGATTGTCAAGTTTAGGACAAGTTGCGTCAATTGGCTTGTAGCAGTGTTAAACAAGTTTGATCTTAGACATTGATCAAAAGCAGTCTCATGACTTTCAATGGCACGGACACCCCTTTCTTTGAAGAGTAAGTCTTGTGCACACCCAGTGCACATATTGCATCATATATTCTTTTATCAGTTCATATGTGCCAAATATTTTTTTTTATAAAAACTGTTTGGTCCTTTATATACTGTATTTTGCTTTTTTGTTTTTTTGAATTCTATATGTTCTCCTTGATATGTGGTATGTTCTCATATTTCCATTGTTTTACCATCCAACAATATATGTTCTTTTGTTCTGGACTGGTTATTACATACTATTTGCCCAACTTAAATTCATATGTAAAAGAACATTAGCTAGTTTAAAAGAGCATATACTTAGTGCAAAAAAACATATTCAATGTTCTCTTTATTCTTAAACTACTTGTTTTCTTGTTCTTTTGTTTATGTTCTTTTGAGTTCATATATATTCTTTTATGCATTGTTGTTTATTCTTTTATAAATTTATTCTTTTTTAGCTCATATATGTTTTTTTTGTTTATATTCTTTTTTAGTTCCTATATGTTCTTCCACTATTAACTATTTGTTCTTTTGACTTAACCAGATATTTATTTTTTTTATTAGTTGATAATTTAAAAAAAATAAGGAAAAATTAGATATTTTTTAAAATAATTAAATAGAAAATAAAAAATGAAATAAAAATAATTAGCATGCCCCGCACAAAGAATCTGAAACAGAAAAAGCAACAAAACAGAAAGAAATAGAAAAAAACAAAAAAGAAACGAAGGCCCGGACAAAGAAAGAAACAAGAAAAAAAAAACAATGAAAAAAGCAAAGAAGGCAAAACTAGTGGCCTAAGGAGTTGAACCAGCGCCCAGAAACTTACCTTCGAATTTTCTAACCATCCCACTAATTATGGAAGTGACTTACTTTTTTTTAACATAAAAAATAAAAAAATGAAATAAAACTAATTAGCAAGCCCCTCACGAAGAAAGAAACAAGAGAAAAAAAAACTATGAAAGAGAGAAAAAAAAAAAGCAACCAAAGCAAAACTAGTTCCCCAGGGAGTTGAACCCCGACTTTTCTAACCATCCACTAATTATGAAAGTGACTTAATTTTCTTAAATAAAAAACAAAAAAATGAAATAAAACTAATTAGCATGCCCCGCATAAAGAAAGAAACACGGAAAAAAAACTATGAAGGAGAAAGAAAAAAAAAAGCAACGAAGGCAAAACTAGTCACCCAAGGACTTGAACCCGTGCCCAAAAACTTACCTTCATATTTTCTAACAATCCCACTAATTATGGAAGAAATTCAATTTCCCAAAAAATCATTATAATAGTATAACGTAGCCAGGTGCACCCTTACACAAGGTGTATACAAGTTCTTTCATTCTATGGAACACAAGGGGCGACGATCCTAGCTCTTTATGAGCGTACATGGCTCAAGACCCGTGATTTTTGTCGACAAGGACCTAAAATAGCGCATACGCTGCTCCTTTCCTCAAATTCATTTAATTGGGAAATGTAACAAGTTCCAAAATGTTGGTAAATGATGTATTATGTTCAATACATTGAGGGGTTAAACTGAAGTTAGCTCATTTTGAGTGTCTTTGTAAATGAATGTTGGGTAGACTTAACCTTCTGTTTGGATTCAATTAATAAATGAATGACAGGTAATAGAAGGGAAGAGAAAGAAAGTGAAAAAACAGTTATTTCTCTTGGTTTGGATGGATGAAAAAATCATACATAGAGTCATCCTCATTTTCCTCGCATCAGTAAAAAATTCATCTTGCCTTGTGCATCCCTTACCCCTGAAATTACCCTCATACTCTCATTAAAAATTGTAAATCTCAAACATATCCACCCTATCGCCTGACGCACACCACTGCCTCCTTCCGCCGCTGTCGGTTCCGGCAGCCATCACACCTCACCCGTCACCCTGCATCAACATCACTGGTGTAGGCAGCTACCAGCGATGCTGAAAACGAGAGGAGGACCACCTCATCCCACTGCTTCTCCTCCTCGATATGATCCCTCCGGCTGATAATTCGCTCCGTCCACCTCTATTGGAACCGGCTTGTGCCTCCACCGCTGAAGCCTAAACCACCAATGCCCTCGTTTCTCCACCTAATCGCCAAATTGAAGAAATCGCGACCTGCCGTTGAGATTCGTTTGACAAAATATTTTTTTCCTAACTTTATGAAAAACTCCAAACCTGGTCCTTTAACTTATTCAGTTCTTATTTTGGTCATTAAGGATTTTAAATTTTTAGTTTAGTCATTCTAACATGTTTTATTTATTTTATTGCAATCCTTTTAAGTTTCTCCAAGTACATATATGTATACATGTGAAAAATGATATGAACAAAGATATGAAATTATATGTATACATAAATAATATATGAGTAATTTTAATATCACATTATAAAATAGATAAATAAATAAAGAGAATCGTACTAATATATAATTACATATGTACAAATGCATAAACTTATTTGTATAAATAGTGTCAAATACATTATTATTCATATGGAAAAGTTTATTAACTTACAATATCAGTAAAATATCTTTAATCTTATTTGTACATATGTGTCATATGTTTTATATATATCTATCACTAGCTTTATAAATTGAGTTTCATACATATCTGTCATTTAATTTGTACATATGTTAAATTTTAGCGAGAAGCAGGATCTGATGCATTTAAAGTTGTGTTTTTACTATTGAATATATCAATGACATATTTATGAACTCATTTGTACATATGTCATACATTATCTGTACAGATCCTTCACATCCTTTGTATATCAAGTTTGTACATATTTGATATCTGATTTGTACATATCTCCAACTTGAGAGGACACAAGATTTGATGTGTTTACACTTGTTTTATGCTATGAAGGGTAGTATTGGATTGTAAATATATGTAAGTATATATAAACATAAGGGGTAAAGCATAGATTCAACTTAGCCATTTTCTTGCTCTTCCTCTCTATTTCTTTCGATCCAAATAGAGTGTTAAAATGATGTTTAAGTTTAACCATGATCCAAAAGACCAAAACAAAATGAAAAAAAAAATTAACTAAGAATCAAGTGACCAATCAAGAATTGAAGAAGTTTGGGCACCAACTTGGCAAAGGTTTAGAATTTAGCAAATGCAGGTTGGTTAACTCAGAAATTTGCCAAAAAAATTAAAAAAATGACAATTTTTTTTAAGCATTGAGAGAAGAGAGCAGAAAGTACAATCAATCTTGATGGCTAGAGGTAGTGCCACACAAATGAGTGGGCCTCAATAGCAGAAATTGGGGATCATGCAGCTCAATTACCACTTACCATTGAACAAAAAGTACAAAAGGGTACGGGAAGCAGTATATTTTATTTTGTGTTGAGTCTTGTACAGAGGTAGAAACAGGGTGGTCTTCAACATTATTCAACTTTTAGTGATGCAGCTACTAAATGAGACTCAAGTGCTATCCTTCTTATAGGTGGCCAATTGATATTCAAAGATTAATTGTGGTGGGTTGAATGGTTTCTTAGTTCTGAAGAAGCAATTGAAAATTGATTTAGCACTTCTGGGATTTCTTGTGCAGAAATTAACTCAAACATGATGATTGATGTCATTTAGCCTCTTGCTAGATTTATAATTAAGGATAACAATTGGGTGGGTTAGGTCAAATTTGGGTCAGGTCATTCAAGTTTGATTTAATCGGGTTTACATGAATTCAGATCTAGGCTGGGTTATTTTGGTTTGGGTTGATTTCAAGTTGAGTAGATTTCGAGTTCAGGTTAGGTTGGTCCGAATTTACTTGGGTTTAGGTTAAATGTGGGTCGAGCTAATTTCAGTCTTAAGTAACTTTTAGGTTGAACATTGGGTTCACTCGGGTTACTGGTCCATTGGCCAAAATGACTAAATTGATTCAATTTTTTGTTAAAATTTAAATTAGAGAATTCAATTTTTTGGTTCCGTTTAATTTGATTATTCTTGTCTTAGTATTTTTAATTAAAGATTCATAAAAAAAATTTTCATTATATTTTAGCACGCATTTAGGTTACTTAACATTGTTGGTAATACTTTATAGTACTTGATTGTTTTTCTAGACTTGCACCTTTATCATTGCACATGTTACCCAGACCATTATCTTGCCATCACTTAGACACACACACAGCTACAGTTTTGTTATGTTCCTATTCTGACAATTTTCTACAAAATTATTATGAAATGCAACTTTAATTTACTATCAATGACTAAAATTTTTATAAAATATAAATATTTAAAAATTTTAAGGACCCATATTTTAATTATTATGTAACTAAAATGAATTTTTTTAGAATTTAGGTACCTTGTTGCACTATACTTAAAAGTTTAGGGACCAATATTGTAATTTTGACAATTACCTAACAAGATCATTAAATTATTAAATATGAAAGGTACTTATTTTGGAATAACTTGAATATGAGATTACTAAACACATGGAACTCCCCTATTTTAATATGGGATTTACTAAATATACAAGTCCTAAAAAAATATAAGTTACTAAATATAGAAACTTGCCCCCAGATATAATACTTATTAAATATGAAAGTCCTAGAAATTGGCAGTTACTAAATATGGAATTTCTCATATATGATACTAACTATGGAAGGTAATGTAAGAAAATAGTTAGGGTTTATGGTGAAAATTAAGATTGAGCATTAATGTTTAGAGTTTAGGGTTTTATGGTTAGGGTTTTGGTGTTTAGGATTAAGGAAATCCAAAGGTGACAAGTCACGGACGCGACAGACGTGTTCGTGCTATCTGATGTGTGGGCTCCACGTGGGACCTACAGTATTGGACGGCACAAATGCATCCGTCTCGTCTGTGATCCGTCACGCTAAAAGGTCCCTTAGGATTAGGATTGAAGGCTTATCATTAAGATTAAGATTAAGGTTAGGGTTAGGGTTACAGATTTGGGTTTATGAGGTTTAGGGTTTAGTATTTAGATTTAGGGTTTATGGTAAAGTTACAGTCAGTGTTAGGTTAAAGTTTAAGTTTATGGTTTAAATTGTAAATTTAGGTATAGGGCACTACTAGGATTTATGATTTATAATTTAGGTCAGATTTTGTATTTAGGGTTTTAAAGTTTAGGGTTAGGGTCTTGGGTTAGAGTTTAGTTTTAGGGTTTATGGTAAAGGTTAGGGTTATGATTATGGTCAGGGTTAGCATTAGTATTTACGTTTGTGATTTAGAGTTTAGATTTAGACATAAGGTTTACGGTTCGGATGATTGAAGGTTTTTGGTTAATGTTAGGTTAGGATTTAGGATTTAGGATTTTAGGGTTAATAAGTACATCGGAGACAAATAAAAAGAGTTATATAGAATATTTGACTACATTAACTATATTCAAAATAATAGGCAAGTAAATGAAAAGAAATATTACTTCTGCTGCTAATTAGAACATGATTGAGACTCTTAAACTAGTAAAACCTAGCAAATTTCTAAACTAGTAAATTCTAGAAGACTTCTAAACAAACCAAAATAAGTTATTTTGTTAATTTATTCTTCAAATTCCATAAAATCACTAAAGAAACAATATTTTGAAAGTATTTTTAAGTTTCTTAAATTGCATGGTCATAATTAATATACAATTTAGATATATAATTAATATATAATTTTTTTTAAAAATCCCTACCAACCATATATTTTATGTTGATTTGGGTTAAATTCTAGTTTTATCAGGTTTAGTTATCGGGTTATCTCGAGTTTAGGTCAGGCCAATCTTGGGTTTAGGTCATTTCAGGTTTTGGTTAATTCGGACTCAGGTTAATTCTTGTTCAAGTATTTCGGGTTTGGGTTTTCTTGATTTCCACTTCAATTGGGTTTGGGGTTCATATCGGGTTGGGTATAGTTAAGTTTGGGTCGTTGATTTTTTTGACAAATTGGATCAGGTCAAGTTTGGGTTCAGATGGTCATTTCAGGTTTTGGTTAATTCGGACTCAGGTTAATTCTTGTTCAAGTATTTCGGGTTTGGGTTTTCTTGAGTTCCACTTCAATTGGGTTTGGGGTTCATATCGGGTTGGGTATAGTTAAGTTTGGGTCGTTGATTTTTTTGACAAATTGGATCAGGTCAAGTTTGGGTTCAGATGAGTCGAATAAGATAATCGGATCGAGTCAGATTTTGTTATCTTTATTTATAATCATTTTCTCTAATCAATAAAATTCCTTTTGCTTGTTGTCTAAAAGAAAAGCAAAGAAATGTTGAGGACTGAAGGTAGTGCCTTACAAATGAGTAGGTGTAATTGTCCCACTTTGATATAAGAAAAACTACATATGCTAACCATGATTCGATGGAAATTTAACAATTAATTTTTTTTCATGAAATTGAGCAGTTTAACCAAAATCCTGCAATCTGAAAGCTAAAGGCTGAAGTTCGTGGCTCAGGGCAGTTCATCTAGGGTTAAAAGCCATTTAATGCGCCTACATTATTCTGGGTCAAAGACAGGTCAAGATAAGTATCAAGTTAAAAATGGAAACACATCTGGTTTTTCAGTTATTTATGCCGGATGCCAGGCTATCCACTAGTCAAAGATGCTAGTTCGAAGCAGCATCCTTTCCCTCATGCACCAACCACTGCTCACTATAGCCTCGCCATGTCATTAGAACACTGCCAGCTCCAATCACCAGATCCGGTTATGCATGGCTAGGTCCACCGCTTCCCAGAGAAACTGAGTCCCTCCGGTGTAAGGACAATGAGGATTCAAAGGACCTAATTCAGCTGGGTGGCATTTCGCTGAAATGGCAAGGCATCCGCAGCATTGGCCACCGACCCATGTCAACGAAACCAGTTACGTGTTGCCATATCCGTCGTCTTGGAGCTGCCCTACCCAACTCTGTCCTTCAAACGTGAGAGCTTTGAACACTCCCTCGTCCTGAGCTCGTTGACCTCCATTGCGTTATGCCTCATTGAGGCGGTGCTAAACTGAAATGGGTCAGCTGGAGAGCGGAGCTTGGTTTGAGAGAGGGAGAGGGAGAAGGAGAGGGAGAGGCGGGGAGAGGGAGAGCTGTTCTATGATCTCGACTAGCCACCATTGCCATCGTCTGGAGATTTTTCAACCACCATCTATGATGACTAATGATAAAAGATTTCTAGATTTTAAAATTTTTTACATAGTTTGATTTTTCTTTTTCCCCTCTTTAAACATTTTAAAAGCTATATGTTGAAATTCCTACAAGATTTTTGTAAATTCAGGTTTAAAATTTAAAAAATTCCTAAACTTTTGTTTTAATCTTTTGGTTATCAATTTTGTTTTTCCGATTTCTCCTTTTGAGGGTTTAGTTCTTGGTGTGAAGTCGAGGCTTCAACTTTGGTCAGTAATGGTGTCTTAGCCACTAATGATTGCACGTGAGTTCATGTGGCTCTTTTAGCAGTAGGGTTAAGGGAGAATAACTTGGATAGGCTCTTGCCTACTAGACATCAATTCTTACTAAGCTGGTACACGGTGGTGCAAGGGGAATAGGATTTCTACATTGTAAGGGATGGTAGAACTGCTGCCTATGGGTAGCAGTTGGATAACTGGGTAAGTATAAGAAAAATTTAGTGGGCAATTTAAGCTCACTCCAAAATATTAGAGGGGAATTTAATTTTTTTTCCTATGAGAAAAAAAAAAAGGTAAAGTCCTTGATATTTTTTGAAAGTTTCATAATCACTATAAGATTTCAGAATCTGCTAATTTTATCATTTTTCATTATTTTTTAACTAGCATTGGCATATTTAAGCATATTTGAAAATATTAGTGGTAGATTCAGACAAAAAAAAAAAGTTTAATGAAAAGTTTAAGCCCATCCTAAAATTTCTTTTTGTCTAATTTGAGATTTTTAAACGTTTTTGGAAGCAACATTCGGGGAATGTAAATCTTTTGTCCCTAAACTCTCCGCCCCCTTTATGTCTCATCTTTCTGTCCTTCTTTCAATTCTTAGTGGACAAAATTTCTTCGCACCTGACTAAATAGAAGTAGAAGATGTTGAATAATATAGGGGGACTTATGTTAATCAACTTCACATTAACTTCATTACCTTTTTACGTTATGTCCCTTTTCAAAGTTCTTGCCATAGTCTCAGACAACATGTGTTCAAAGTTCATTTGATTTTGGTGGTTAAGAGCTTCGAACAGATAGGGCATTCATATCAAGCAGAATGGTCTTCTGATGTTGCCCAAAGGATTGGGTGGCTTGGGGATCAAGGATATAAGGTTATCCAATCAAGCCCTTTTGGCTAGAACTTTTTGGAGAATATTTGCTAGGAACATTGATAAACGGGTTTATAGAGTTCTAGTAGCAAAATATGGTACTTCCCAATCCATTTGGTCTTCTATGAGGAAAAGTAATGCCACTCCCATTTGGGGAAGTTTACTTTATGGTTGCAATGTTATTGGTTAGGCTTATACGTGAGATTGGGGAATGGTTCCTCAGTATGGCAATGGTCTGATCTTTGGATTCCTGGCTTCGGCTTTTCTTAGGGCTGTGTGTCTAGCTTTTCATTCCAATAGGGACTAAAAATTTGGGAGCTTTCTTTGGGTCATGACCACGGCTGGAATAAAGAGTCGCTAGACAATTTATTCCTAGTTCAAATCAAGGATTTGATTTTATCAATCCTAGCCTCTTTAGTCAACTTTAGTTTTGACAAAATTCATTGGCAAGGCAACCTGTTAGGTTAGTACACGGAAAAAAAGGGGTGAATTTTCATCTTTTGCATAATGATAATCCAATTAGAGGAATGGAAATGCATAGTCATGGCATCTTTCAAGATCTCCAATTTTTTGATGTTTTTAGGTAGCTGTGGGGGCTCGTGTCTCCCTAAAAAACATAAGATTGTCGTTTTGGGGATGTTAAGGCTCAAAGGAATCTGGGGTCAGCTTTGTGCCAACCCTTTAAGCTCTAATGTTCTTAATTTTGAAGGTTGGATATAAGCCTCTAGCTTCCTAGAAAAAATGGAACTTGGATCGGCTTTTTTTCTAGCTACTACTATATGGACCATCTGGCTAGGACTGAATGAGGTAGTTTTTCATAATGCTAGTTTTAATGTTTCAACCTTTATTTATAGGCATAACGATTTTATCTAGTAGCTTTATTTGGCAAGATCTTACCTTTCCCATTCTTTTATATTTAGAGTAAACCCTCCAAACACCCTTTGTCAAGTAAAGGGTAAGTAGAAATAGGACAAGCCTCTGAGTACTCCTCAAATCATTGTTGTGGATGGCACTTGAAAGAGATATTTGGGTTTGGGTGCTGCAACATGGCTTTGTGAAAACTTGTTATTTGTTACAAGCTAACTTGGTATTCATTGATCTTTTCATTTTTTACAAGGCATATAAGAAGTATGGATCAAAAAGACTATTTAGAGTTATATCCCAATGAGATAACTTAGAATAAAAGCTAAGCAAAGTAATAGTAAAAGATATGTATAACAGCTTTATCCTTAAAACTCCTCAAGTTAGAGCATGAGGATTGTACATACCCACCTTTGCTCACTAAGAATTCAAATTGTGCTATTCCTAATGCTCAACTGGAAACATGTTAAGGAATAATGTCCTTGGACAGAATTTTTTCATGCACAAAGTTGTAATCGATCTCAATATGCTTTGTACATTCATGAAGTAATATAGATAGTTGCTTGACTATCATAGTACAACTTCATGGGTTCAAGTTGAACAATGATTAGATCATTAAGCAATACTTTGAGCCAAGTGAGCTCACTTTTAGCTGTAGCCATAGAACAATATTTAGCCTCAGCAGAGGGTTGAGAAATAGTGGACTATTTATGAGACTTCTATGAAATTGATGCGCTGCCAAGCCTGCCTAAAATTTTGCTGGTGGATCTCCTCATTTTGGGACACGCTGCCCAATCAGCATCATAGAAGGCATGTAAAGTGAGAGAGCTATTGGCCAAAAAGAACAAGCATTGTCCTAGAGTGTGCTTCAGGTATCGTAGAGCATTCATGGGCACATTGTAATGTTGAACACAAGGCTCTTTCATAAATTGACTCAGTAGATTAACCATATAAGTGATATCTGGCTGAGTGATAGTGAGATAAATAAGCTTGCTGATGAGCCTCCTAAACATTCCATGATCCTTCAAACTTGGTTCTTTAATAAAACCAAGTCTATGTTGTTGCTGAATAGAGAAGTAAGCCGCCGTAGAGCCCATTATGCTTATGTCTTTCAATTTATCAAGGTATACTTTCTTTGAGAAAGGAAGATTCTTATTGGGGATCAAGCTAGCTTTAAGCCAAGAAAATACTTCATTTTTGCCAGGTCTTTCAAGTAAAATTTATCATGCAAATAACTCTTCAATTTGTTAATATGAAAAACATCACTTCTAACAATGAGCATGTCATTGACAAACACCAAGATAGCAGCAAAATGGCCTTAATGTTTATGAGTAAATAAAAAATAATCTGTTTTTGATTGAATAAAACTAATTGAACAAGGGCACATGAAAGCTTTTTGTACCATTGCTGAAACTTACTTGAGGCTATAAAGCGACTTCTGAAGTTTGCATACTTGATTGTCTCATTCTTTGATAATCCAGCCATGAGCAACATATAAATCTCCTCAGTCAAATCACTTTGGAGAAAAGGATTGTGGACGTCAAGTTGGTGAAGATGCCAGTTTTTAATTGTAGCAACAGCTGCCATGCAACAAACTGAAGTAAGTTTGATCAGGGGAGCAAATGTCTAGGTATAATTAATTCCCTTGACTTGACTAAATCTTTTTGCTACCAGCCACTCCTTGTGTTGTTTAAAAAGCCATATACTCTTTACTTGATCCTATAAACCCATTTAGAGCCAATGGGTTTCTTGCGAATTGGCAACTTCACTAATGCCCATGTTCTACTCTTCTCAAGTTCCTGAATTTCTTGCCTTATTGCCTTTTGCCATTTCGGTTCTTTGTTAGCCTTAACAAAACTCTTGAGTTTTAAGCTAAAATATATAGCTGCAAGAAAGGCTTGGTGCTCAGGGGTAAACTGAAAGTATGATAATTGAAAAACCAAATGGTAAGGTTTACTTGGTGAAGTTTTGTCTGAAGAAGCTTGACTCGTAGCAGGAGGTGATGACTTGCTTATTCTATACATTTTATGCAAGTACTCTTAAAGGTAGGATGAGGGTCAGCGCTCTTGTTAGGGTTTTACTTTTGGTTATCTTTGTGGTGTAGGGTTTTTTACAATGGTTGGTTTAGTTGTGTCACCATTTGAAGGTTTTGATGAGAATTGGCTCATTTCAAGTATGGCCTTGTCATGGTAGGTAACTTTAAGATTAGGTCAAGGCTTGACATAAAGATCACATGATGACTTAAAAGAAAAATAGCCCTCATAGAAAATGATATCACATGAAACAATAATTTTGGGAGATTCTTGATCATACATTTTGTAGCCTTTTCGACTAGTTGGATATTTAACGAAAACACGTGGTTTTAAGTGTGCTTGGAACTTATCTATGGTTTTTGAATGGACATAACCTAAGCATCCAAATACATAGAGATGATCAAGGCAAGGAATTTTAGAGAACAATACCTCATAAGGATTTTCGCCTGTGAGTTTTGATGAGGGCATGTGATTAATAAGATAAGTGGCTATTAGAACACATTCTCCAAAAAAATTTATAGAAAAATTGGCTTAAAAATGGAGGGCTCGGGCTACTTTAAGCAGATGACGATCATTTCACTGGACTACTCTATTTTGCCATAGAGTGTTTCACCTGAGGTTTGGAGAGATATGCCATTTTGTTTGAGGAAAAAGAAAAGAGGGCCAACTATAATTTCCTAACCATTGTTACTCCTTACTTGAAGTAACGTATTGCCAAATTTATTTTTAATCATGGCATAATATATAGTGAAGTGAATGACTACTGATAATTTATGTTTTAAAAGATACACTCAAGTGCAACGATTGTAATAATCAACAATGGTTGGAAAATAATGAGCACCAATAAAGAAGGTGTTTTACATGAGCCCCATATATCAATATGTACTAAATCAAAGCAAGATGCATTAATATTCAATTTTTTTTAAAAGGCTTCCTGGTTTGTTTTACCCAATGACAAGAATCATAACATTTATTGAATTTTTTGAAAGATAATGAGGAATTAAAGACAATTTTTTGAAAGGTAAATGGCCAAAAAATTTATGCCAAATAACCGTATCACTTTTAGATTTGTTTAGAACAATTGCATATGCTTTGAATTCCTTGAAGTAATACAAGCCATCACATTCTTCACCCATGCCAATTAGCCTATTTGACTTCAGGTTGTGTATGAAAAAAACATTTGGAAATATTGTTACAGAACAATTCAAAGTTTTGGTAATTTGGCTAACAAATAGTAGATTACAAGTAAATGAAGGCACATAGAGAACATTATCCAATCGAAAGTTAGAAGAGGGTAAAGTTTAGCCAAAAGAATGAACTTTCAAGCTACTCTTATTTTGCAATTTTACTGGTGGAAATAATGTAGTAGGTTGACAATTTGACAATAAGTCTTCCTGTGATGTCATGTGCTCTGAAGCACCACGGTCAGTAATCCATCTTGAGGCGAATTTAGAGACTTTACCAATGAAATTAGCAGTTGTATTTTGATTTGATAAGAGGGACATCAATTGATTAAATTAATCCTGAGTGATATCTAGGTTGTCTTTGATCACCTTGGAAGCACTAGGATTATTGTCCGTACTTATCTTGTTTGATGTTGACTTATCAGTTTTTGGTGCTGATTTATTTGGTATCTTTTTTTCTCGATTCTGCCACCAGTCAAGATACCCTATAAGCCTGAAACATCCTTTCAAAAGATGTCCAAACTTCACAAAATGAGAGCATCACAGTTTTCTTTTATTCTAGTCTTTATTTGCAGCAGAGCCATAACCTTTAGATTGATTGACAATGAAGGCAGTTACTTCACCAATTCCTTTTTGAGTAATGGCTAAGCTTTGTTGTTTTCCCTTTTTAGCCATAAGGGCATAAGGTTTGTTGATGTTTGGAAATGGATCCATATTGAGAATCTGGGACCTAATAACACTTTATTTATTGTTTAGTCGTATAAGGAAGTAAAACAACTTCTCACCTTCTTTCTCAGATAGGAGTTTTTTTTGTTGTACCACAAGTACATTCTAGCACATTAGAGTATGTGACTAGCTTGTCTCACAAGGCTTGAGTTTTGAGTAATATGCTACAACTGACAAGTCTTGTTGTTGTATTAGATAAAGATCACATTTTAATTCATAGATCCTTGGTGCATTACCTTGTGAGAAATGCTCCTTGAGGTCCATCCATATCTTACTTGCAGTGTCTACATAAGCTCCATTGTTGTGAAACTCCAAAGCCAAGGAATTGAAGAGTCATGTAATGACCATTGAGTTATTTTTCTCCCACGCCTACCTGCTCGTATTTTTTTTGTTAGGTTTAGGAAAGGATTCATCAATAAAGCAAAGTTTATTCTTTACTCATGAGGCATTCTTCATGGCCCAGTGCCAGGTCAGATAATTATCTCCATGGAAAAGGCAAATGACCAACGTTGTTCCTTAACTGTTCGATGTATTCAAGTAAAGGGGAGAAGATGAATTTGATCATGTTGGCATCGACCCAGAACTAGAACTGACAGTGATGGTTTTATCATTGTTCAACATTACGAAAAAGATTTCTAGAACAATTTTGGTTTAGGGTTTTTGGATCGAGCTATACTTTGATACCAAGAAAACTTGCTATTTGTTACAAGCTTGCTTCATATTCATTAATCTTTTGATTTTATACAAGGCGTACAAGAAGTATGGATCAAGAAGACTACTTAGAGTTCTATCCCAATGAGATAACTTAGGATAGAAGCTAAGTGGGGTGGTAGTAAAAAATATGTACAATACTTTTATTCTTAACATTTTGGATGAGAATCGACACCCCTACAAGATACCAGGATATCATCAAAATCTTAACTTTTGTTTGAACACTTCAAAACAAAGGGACTAATCAAATGACTGCCATCCAATGACTAAATAAGCAATGTATATATATTTGTGTTTCTTGGCTTTGGTCATGAAAGACAAAGTGTTTGCCCTTTGGGGAAAGGTCACTCATTCATTTGCATTTCTCAGAGTATATATACAAGTTTTGCTAGATGTACAAGATTAGGCGAAACACAAACTAAAACAAGTGTATTTGTTTAGGAATTCTATCGGAAGAAAACTTCCACCCTTATTTGACACTTGACCAAATCCATTACTCCCCCTTAAGTTGGTGCATGGAGGTTAACAATGCCTAACTTGTGCAACAACATCTCAAATCTGTCTTGACCAAGCGTTTTTGTGAACATGTCAGCTAATTGTGTCTTCGCCCAAATTTTCTTAACCGCTCCCTAATAAAGTAATAATCCATCTCCACGTGTTTAATTTGTTCATGGAAAACTGAATTCATGGCAATATGTAAAGCCACCAGGTTGTCACAAAATAACACTGTTTGCTTTTCTTGAGGTACTTGTAATTCTACTAATAGCCACATTAACCATATTATCTCCTTCATTGTAGTGGCCACTACCTGATACTCTACCTCTGTTGAAGACTTTGCAACACTTGTTTGTTTCTTTGTTCTCCATGAGACTGGTGACCTTCATAGACTGATAAAGTAGCCTGTACAAAACCGCTTCAGCATTTGGCATCCACCCTAGTTAGCATCATTATGCGCTTCCAAACTGAGTTCTCCTCCAGTCGCTAACAAGATGCCTTGGTTAGACATCACTTTTAAGTAGTGTAATACTTTCTCAGTAGTATTCAAATGTGATTGCTTTGGAGCTGCAACAAATTGACTTAGGACATGCACTACAAACATGATATTTGGTCTAGTCATTGTCAAATATAGTAAACGTCCAACCAGCCTTCTATGCTTTGTCTCATCTACATTTGGTTCATCCAAGTCTTTTGTTCGTTTGCAATTTTGCTCTATTGGGAAGGCACTGGCCCAGCAGCCGTGCATTTTAGTTTCTTCAAGAATATCCATTGGATATTTACGCTGAGTAAGCATAATGCCTTGTGCTGATTGAGCCACTTCGATCCCAAGAAAGTGTTTTAGTGGCCTTAGATCCTTGATGCTGAAATTTGTTTCCATATCTTGTTTGGTCTCTTGTATCTTCAGGTTGTCATTTCCCATCGATATTATATCATCAACGTAAATTAACATAACCATTAGTTTTTCCCCCTCTCGATGTAGAAGTAAATGGTGGTCTGCCTTTGATTGGTGAAAACCTGCACCCACTAGAGCTTCCATAAACTTCAAATACCAAATGTGTAAAGCTTGTCATAGTCCATATAATGATTTTCTCAATCTGCACACCCTTGTCTCTGCCTTCTTCGCAAAGCCTTACGGAATGTTCATGTAAACTTCTTTATCTAAATCTTTATGGAGAAAAGCATTATAGACGTTGAGCTAATGAATTTCCCAATTTTTTTTCACCACTATCACTAGTAAACTTCTCACTGTCCCAATTTTAGCAACCGGTGTAAATGTGTTATGAAAATCAATCCCCTCAACTTGCGTGAAACCTTTGGCTACCAAAAGTGCCTTGTAGCACTCGATTTCTCCATTGGGTTTATATTTGATTTTATACACTCACTTGGAGTCTGTTGCCTCCTTGGTAGGTGGTAATGCCTCAAGTGTCCATTTCTTATTCTTTTCTAAAGCCTCAATTTCTTTCTTCATAGCCTGTAGGAAATTTTTCAACTTATCATGTGATGTGATGGCCGCCAAGAAAGCCTTATGTGAGCATGAAAATTTATTGTACAAATTAAAGTAAGATAAAAAATGTACCATCCTGTTGCCTGAAGGAATGGTAGTGTTTAGCTGCATAATGGATGACACTAGGTTTACTTCATACTCATGCAGGTGCTTTGGCTGTTGCCTAGTTTGCTAGCTATGTCTAGCCTCATTTGGAACTATGCATGTTGTATTTCATTGTCATTACTTGCAGGCTCTACAACCTGCTCTCAGTTACCTGCTCTGTACTATTCAGCCTTCCATCTTTAATTCGATTTGCATCTGGTTCCTTCATCGGCACATCATCATCTAGAACCATATGTCTTCCTCCATGTTCAATCTCTTGTTGTGTATTCTACCTTTCTTGCCTGAATGAAAATTTATCCTCAAAGAATATCAAATCTTTAGAGGTAGAAATCTTTCTAGTTCTTGTATCATACACTTGATAACCTTTTTGACTATTAGGATACCCAATGAAGATGTAAGCTCATCCTCTTTTACTGAATTTTTCTTCCCTTACATTTTCATGTACATACACAAAGCTCTTGGACACCCTCATGTGTTCATAATTCGGCTTCTTCCCTAACAAAATTTCATGTGGCGCTTTGTTCTCTATGGCTTTAGAAGGTAGTCTATTAATAATGTAGACTGCTATAAGGACACACTGTCCCTAAAAACTTACCAACAGGTTTGCATGAAATCTTAGTACTCGTGGCATCTTTAAATTGTGTCTATGTTTCCTTTCTACCATGCCATTTTGTTACAGTGTGTGAATGTAAGTGGTATGTAGGATGACGCTTTTTTTGATAATATTCCAACATACTACTTGACTGGAACTCCTTTCTATTGTCTACTCTTATTTGCTTGACTCTTTTGCCAACTTGAGTTTCCACCATGTTCAAGAACATAGGCAGATAATGACTGACATCAGATTTGTTTTTCATTAGGCATAGCCACACTCCTATGCTAAAATCATCTACTATTGTCAAAAAATAATGTGCCTTAGTTAAAGATGCAACTTTATAAGCCCCCAAAATATCACAATATATTAAATCAAAGCAAGCAATGGACTTTATTGAACTATTAGAAAAAGATAATCTTACTCGTTTGGCACGTAAACAAAAATAACAATGTTCAATATTTCCATATTCAACACTGGTGGGACTGGGTTCAACCTTCATAATTTTCTCACTTGACGTATGCCCCAATCTCCAATGCCTAAGTTCTAATTTACTTGCTTCACTAATTGCTATAGCCATTCCTCCATGTCAGATAGGTTTAATAAAATATAAGCCACCACATTGCCTACCCATTCCAATCAGGTTCCTCATAAGTAAGTTCTACACCACATAAAAATCCTCAACAAATGTTATCACACAATTTAAGTCTTTTGTCAATTGACTAACAGATCACAGATTGCATTTAAAATCTAGGATGCTCAGCATACGTTTCACTCGCATCTCATTGGGCAAGTTTAGACTCCTTGTGCCTTCGATTGGTATGCTTTGTCCATTGGGGATTTGAACTAGTTGTAAGTCATGCTTGCGATTCTTTTTGTCAAGGGAAGTAGCACTATGAGTGATGTGTTTGGTGGCTCCTGAGTCTATTATCCAAGGTTTCGCAAAAGCACTCTTACTAGCCATATTGACAACCGATAGGTTTTGCTCAAGAACTCTCGACACTCGCGCCTCACACCTTAAATTCTCCATCAGGTTGTTGTATTGCTCATGTGTCAGCCCAGGAATGGGACTTCCTTTAGAACCGACTTGTGCCACCTTATTAGGATTCAACTTCCTTTCGTTCCATTGACCCGGCTTTTTCTTTCGCCATTCTAGTGGATACTGTATGATTTTGAAGCACTGCTCCTCATTGTGTCCAATTTTGTTACAATGCATGCATCTTGGTTTCTTTTCACCGTCAGTTCTTCGATCTCCTTCACTTTTGTTGTTTTGAGATAGTTGAGTTTGAAAGGTTGCTGCATCCACTGTTGGTGTTGGTATCGCTAAAACCTGTCTCTACTATTCATCTTCTGCCACCAGATGGTAAGCATTACCAAGACTAAAGGCTGGTCTAGTACTGAGCATCTAGGTTTTTACCATTGCAAAGACCTCGTCTAGGCATATCAAGAAATCGTACAATTGTTCCCGTTCCTCATCTCTGTAAACTATTTTTGGACGTCACATATACACCCATTGCATGTGCATCTTAGCCATTATATGATCATTTGAATCTCATTTCAAAGGGCTTTCAGTTTGGTATAGTAAGACAATATCATCATCTTCTTTTGCCGCAGAAGTGTTATGGCATGCCTCAACTCGTACGCCCTTGGTGCATTCATTTTCCCAAACCTTTCTTCATGGTTTAACCAAATCTCATGGGCAGTCTTGGCATAATGCACACTACTTTTTATCTCTTTTACCATGGCATTCTTCAGCCAACCCTTGACCATGGCATCATATCTCATCCATGCTCCCAAGTCCGGAGAATTGGCCGCTTGTCTTCCAATTGTACCATCCACAAAGCCTATCTTGTTTTTTTGGTGAATAATGTGTTACTCATGTCATTCATCCATTCCCTATAGTTTTTGTCATTCAAGAGTTCATTGACGTAAATCTACCCCTGGTTATCTGAGGCATGAAGGTAATACAGGGAAATCACATTCGCATTACTAACTTTGCTTTCATCATCCTTCGGTTCGGGCATGTTTTGGTGATCTAAGAACTTTTCAATGTTTGGGCACCAGGTTTTAGCTTTGATACCATGAAAAATAAAGTGTTTGCTTTTTGGATAAAGGTAACTCATTCATTTGTATTTCTTCGAGTATATATACAGGTTTTGCTAGACTATACAAGATGGGGCTAAACATAAACTAATACAAGTGTATCTGTTTAGGAATTCTATCAGAAGAAAACTTCTACTCTTATCCGACACTTGACCAAATCCATTAGGTTGTGTGTAGTATTTGCTTATGGTCTCTCTCTCTCCATGTGCTTTACTTCTTAATCCATAAAAATATTTTCTTATATGCCTTCAAATAGCATTGGGTAAAGAAAAGTGAAGAGTTACAACAAGATGGTTCAACTATTTTATTTTGAAGGTGACGTAAACGAGGCCATTGCATCAATATAGCACGAAACATTCAAAAGGGAGTGGGTAGATCTACAATTCATCCTAACTGATTCTTGGTACATAGGTGATGATATTTCTCCTGTTTTAAAGCTATTTTATGTTACAATTTTTACTAATTTTATGTTGGAAAATTATCAATTTTCGAGCACTGGTGAGATCAATATTTGGGTTCAAATTTTATATTTTAATATTTTTACTATACTGGAATAGCAATTTTTTGATGTATCACCTTATAATTTTATTTTATTTTTAAGAAATCATGCAAGATGTTTATTTGGTGGTGACACAAAAACTATATGCCTTAAAAATTGATTGGATAAATTTTGGATTAGCTGCATTGCTAGATGGGTATTACAATTTTCTTTTCGGGTAAATTCAACTTTACAAATTTGAGTTTAGGAAGATATGTTTGGATTAAAATTGTGAGTAGTTTTTAACAATTATTTCAGCCCAACAACTAGCTCAAGAGAGTGCCTACGAAACGAATTTTGGTAATTCAAAACTAAAATATTGTTTATTTGGTGGTGAAATCAAATTTTTCCTGGTAGTCATTAAATCTATATGACTTTGGTTTTTGAGGTTGATTCATTACAGGTATATAATATATTGGGAAGAGTTTTAGAACTTTTATTGATTTTTTTTTTATTTTTTGAAAAAATTTTCTCCCGGTTTAATGGTCAGAAACATTTTGAAAAGCTGATTTGCAGCAGGCACGTTTCTTAACTGACTCATTGCTGCACAAAAAGCATTCTGTAATTCTTGCTAAATGTTATTGTCCTTTTGATTGCTGTAAGATGTTGAAAGTTTTACGTGAATATTATTATGTTCGAGGAAAAAATTGTTTACTGCCTTTTTTAAAATCATGTTTGAGCATGATAGAAATTTGTGCCAAGTGTTTTTTATGGTTTACCACCAACTTTCTTTTGTAGCATTTGGCTTGTTGAGAAATTTTCTTAATATTTTACTGGTTTTTTGAGAAAGAATATAAAAATATGGGATCAATTTTATATTTAGGATGTCAAAGTTAGAAAAGAAAAATATTCTATTCAGCCATGAAATTTTTTAAGGAGATCAAATTCCAATTTTTTGGGAAAAATTCTGGAAAAAGCCTTTCAGTGCCGCCAATTATTTTTTGAAAGAGGGGATTTTTTTTTAAGGGTGAAAAAGAGGAAGTAAAGAAGAAGGTTTTGGTAAAAATAATGGGTAAATTTTATTTATGGTCCTTAACTTTTTCGTATCGTCCTAAATGGGTCCATAACCTTTTTTTTGTTGTCTTAAAGTCCCTAACCTCTATATTTTTGTCAATCGTGGTCATTCCGTCATTTTCAGGGTTAACTTTGATAGAATTTTTATGAAAATTGATAACATTGGTCCTACATTTTCTTATTCCTACTCAAATAACTCTCACACTAATAAATTTGCCACTACAACTATCATCTCCCCCTCTCTCCCTTTCTCACAATCTCTGATTACCATGATCTTAGCTCATTTACCTGAAATCACAACCTTGTATCCTCATCCCTATTTGCTTACCAAAGTCGGCCAATTTACCTCTACATTTGTTCAGGTTTGCTCAAGATCAATTTAGATCAAACACAGACAAAGAATTATTGAAGTTTAAATTCAAAATCCAAATCTCTCTCCATAAACCCAAACTCATTAACCTAGTTCCATTCGGTCATTGAATTGAATGATAGGAACAACAAAAACATGTAGTGGTAAATTAGGAAAAACATTTTTCAAATATCTTAAATGCACTTGTGATTTTTTTTTCTTTTTTGCAAGAGCATATGTGTTTTACGATTTATTTTTTCTTTTTTACGTTGGATAATAAAAAAATGGAAATTAATTTCAACTGGATGGAACCTTAATTAACCCATAATTTCAAATTAACATTTTACTAGAGTTTCAACATAACCCTAAAACGGAAACTATCTCTATGGAACAAATTTAGCATAAAAAGTTATCAAATTAGCCCTAATTATGAAATTGAATAGCAGACATAAATCCGTTACCAAAAACTGAATCAATCCCACATATATTATTTCTTTCCCAAACTTGTCGAAAATTCTGAAAATTGTAGGGAAAAATCCACCATGCACATGAACAGATTCCAAAATTCATGTCAGAAACACAGAAACCATTATAAAAATTCCGGACAAGATTCAGCTTTCTTCACCAACAAGTTATGCAAACAATGGTGATTAAAACCGTAGCAAACCTTCTCTGCCTCTTGATACTTTCCTAGCTCCAACCTTCTGCTTCAAAACCCAGCCTCGGTTTGAGTCTCAAACTTATCCCAAGTTACTCCCTACACTTCCCTTACTTCCTGCTTAATCTCACCCACTATGAACGTCTCGACTGGATGATCAAATCCTCCATGAACTAAGCTTGGGACTCTAGCACCTTGGGCTTTGAAATGATCCGTCTGTCGGTGTCATGAAAGTAATTCTACTTTGCAATTGAAGTGAAACTAGGCAGGGATCTTGTTGCTGTTTTGCTGTACATGGACATCAGCGGTGGGCTTACCTGGACGAAGTGTGAGCCTTGTATCAATTGCTTTCAGTAGAGGATCCCTAAATACTCGCAAGATGCTTCTTTTACCTACTGACTTTTTCCTTTGAACCACCTTCTGTGCCAGGGCCCCGACCGCCGCTATGACTGCATCAATGGCGCTTATCACTATAACATCGGTACATTGATGGTTCGAGAACCAAAGGTATTATTTCTTTGGAGACCTTCTTCCTCCAAATCAACCGTTTGACAGCTTTGGTGGTGAATGATGTCACCTTCTTCTCTGGAGACCTTCTTCCTCTAAATCACCAGTGCATTTAAGATATTTAGATTGATCTTGAGTGAACTTAGACAAATGTAGTGGTAAATTGGCCGACTTGGGGTAACAAATGGGGATAAGGATACAAGGATGTGATTTCAAGTAAATGGGTTGGGATCGTGGCGGTCGGAGATTGTGAGGGGGAGAGAGAGGGGGAGATGATGGTTGTAGTGACAAATTTATTAGCATGAGGGTAATTTGAGTAGGAATAAGAAAATGTAAGACCAATGTTATCATTTTTCATAAAAATTCTATCATAGTTAACCTTGAAAATGATGGAAGGACCATGATTGAACAAAAATATGGAGGTTAGGGACTTTAAAATGACAGAATAAAGCTTAGGGACCCGTTTAGGACAACCTGAAAAGGTTAGGGACCATAAATGAAATTTACCCTAAAAATAATTGAAAAACTTATTGAAATTTTTTTGAAATCTCCTATTTTTTATTTGTATTTTGGTGCCTTTAATGGTAGGAAAAATTCTCTTTTCTAAAGAGAATAATTTGTTGTGTTGTACTTTGAAAATGGAAAAATCTTTGAGAGATAAAAATTAATTGCCTTGAATTTCAATTGCGGGAATCAAAATTTGTTACCTCGGATTCAAGTTATAAGAACATAAAATAGGAAAGTTACAAGCCTTTCCCCTGACATTTAGCATAACCTATAGTTATATCCTTCTATTTTAGAAAACCTACACTTTATCCCCTAAATATAGTCACATCAGTCAAGTTTATTGCTATACAAGTGAGCCAAATATCATGATTGTCCAATAAGATTTGCAAGTTGTGCAAATCAACAACATATTTTTTTTATGCTGCCTCCAATCTATTTTCTCTAAATATATAATATATTTCTAATAAATTTTATATTTCTAAATAATTTTTATATTTAAAAATTTACTAATAATTTCTAGATATAGAATATATTTACATATTTAGAAACCGATAGTTTATGCTCGTGATTAATATTAAAATTTAATTGTTTAACATTTTATTCATTTTCCAATTAATATCATTAACTAAGTACATTTTTAGCCGAATGGTAATTAATGTTTCGTAACTTTTTAGCCTACTCAATGAAAAAATTAATAAGTTATACATATTTTTTACAAAAAAATTAAAATTAAAAGATTCTCAAAATATATTACTTCAATAAATGTGAAATTTAGTTGTGCATTCAATAAATATATTATGCATTTTTTATTTTTTAATTACCATTTAGTTGTATATTCAATAAGTTTGAGACTTTTATTTCCTATGGAAGAGCTCATGCAAGTTCCCAGTTTGAACCATAAATTAGATCATTGGGGAAGACATCATTAGCCTTCTAGGTATCGGATTGAAATGTTAGATGAAAATCTATTGTTGCTATTTATTTTTTATTTTTTCCCTTTTCTAAATTTTTTTTGACCTTTATCTTGGAAATGTGTCAATCTTTGTTTTGGCTTTCTTTTCCTCCTTATTCCACCAATTGTATACTATAAATATTGGTAATCATGCTTTAACCTATTTGAGGTTGTTGCATATTGCCTATATGTTAATTTGGTGGCCAAATTACAATTACCGAAATTCTTAGAAAAAATAGTTTTCCAAACAAGTATGTGCATGTATACAAAATTTATATTTATACAAATAAAGTAATAACATACCAGTAAGACAAAAAATTAAATAAAGTAAAAATTTAAATTTAAATTTGGAATACTTCCTTGTCCTTTGAAGAAAGTATTGTGTACATGCACATTTTAATTTTGGAAAACTTTCTTTTCCTTTGGAGAAAGTATTGTGTGCATAGAGATGTGAGTGGGGCGGGTTTAGGGAGGGTAGAGTGATTCCTAAACCCTACCTGCAATATAAAACCTTTACCCAAACCCTCTTCACAACTTATAGTAGGTGGAATTTTTTTGCCAAACCCTCCCTATGTTGGAGCGGCTAAGGTCAGGTATTATACTCGCAATATCCGCCCAAGTGATATCACATAATAGGAAATTGAAATTAAAGAAAGCAAGAAATGTAGATAACATTTCCTTTAATTCCAAATTGCAAGTCAAGTGATCAACAAGTGAAAATAACAAAAAGTTCAGGCATTCAAAAATATGAAGAACAAAATAAAAATCTTGATTAACAACTAAACATAATAATATAAGTTTTCTCCCTGAAGTATAATAGAGAAACAATGAAACAACATAATTGAAAATAAAGTAGCCCAATGGGATGGGGGTATTAGGTCATACGATTGTGAATTTTAAGGTTTGCTAGGTGAAAATTATATTATATATTTAGATTGTATAGGACTATGATCAGGTATGTATAACTTTAAAAAAGGGACTGGTTATGTGTATATTATATGTAATATTTTAGATATGTAAATACTATATATATGATGAAGGTAAGGTATGGACCAGGTTTGGGGAGAGTAGACCCCTAAACCCGTACCATCTTCGTACTAGACGGATATAAAAAAACATTACTTGAACTTGGCCCAAATCCATCTAGTTGACAAAAAACTTTCTTGTCCTCTGGAAAAAATAATATCCACCATGAATTTTCACCCAACATTTCAATCATATACCTAAAAGGTTGATAATGATTTTCTGATAATTTAATTTATGGCTCAAACTAGGGACCTGCTTGAGGCCTTCCACAAGAAACAAAAGCCTCAAACTTATTGAATACACACAACTAAATGGTAATTAAAAACGATAAATGCATAATAAATTTATTGAATGCACAATTAAATTTCACATATAATGAAGTAATAAATTTTAAGAATTTTTTACTTTTAATTTTTTTTTGTAAAAAATAAGAATAACTTATTATTTTTTTCATTGGGTAGGCTAAAAAGTTACAAAGATATTAATTACCATTTGGCTAAACAATGTACTTAATTAATGTTATAATGGTACATAATCAATGTTGTGCTTAAGTAATATATTATTTATATTATTTGTTGCTAAAATATGTGTTTCCTAAAAGATGATACCTTTTTATTTGAATTAATTGAAAAATGAATAAAATGTTAAACAAGTAAATATTAATATTAATCACAATCATAAATTTTTGGTTTATAAATATGGAAATATATTAGAGATCTAGAAATTTTTAGTAAATTTAAAAATATATAAATTATTCAAAAATATAAAATTTATTAGAAATATACTCCCTCCGTCCCAATTTACTTGAAACGTATTCCTTTTTTGGGAAGTCTCAAAAGGTTGAAACATTTCCTTTTTTGGAAAAGTTTAAACAATTAAATTATCATTTTACACAAAACCCAATAAAGACTCTTTTTTTAATCTCCACTTAATCTCTCATTGCACAAAACCCAAAAAAGAATCTTTTCTTTTTTAATCATTATTTAAACTTTTACTACATAAAAAAATAACACAAATTACATACACCTTAATCTCCATGCCCAGAGAAATGTTTCAACTAAAATGGGACGGAGGGAGTATTATATATTTGGAGAAAATGGATTAAAGGTAGCATGAAATAAATATTGTAGTTGATTTGCACAATTTGCAAATCTTATTGGATAGTCATGGCATTTGGCCCACTTGCAGATCAGTGAATTGACTAATGTAACTATTCCAAGGGACAAAGTATAGGGTTTCTAAAATAAAGGGGAGAATTGTAGGTTAGGCTAAACTTTCAGGGGGGTTTGTAACTTTTCCAACATAAAATTTGTTGCCTCAAACAATTTTATTTTTGTGAAGAAATTCGGCTAAAGATTCAGACTTTGATCTGGGTCTAAATCAAGGTATCAAAGTAGTGAATTGTGAAATACTATTGTGGAATATTGTGGTGTATATGGACATAGTCATGACATGCATCATATGGACCCCAAAAAAAGTTGTCTTATGTGACATACTCATGTACTGAAAAATGTGAGAATGAGATGAACCTTACTTATGCTCAATTAAGTACATGACATGAAGGAAAAAAAAAAGAAAAAGGATGGACTTCTAGCTATACTTTTTGAGAAATGTACATCGACCAAAACAAATACACTATAAAATGGCAAATAATGAACGTGTGCGTTATCATTGAAGCATATTTAAAATCCCATAAGATGAGAACATAAATTCTAGTATCTGACAATTTTATTGGCCATATAATATAGGTTGGTTGAGCATAAAAATTTTGAGAAATAAAATTTGAGTTCAATGCTTATCACCACTTACAATCATGGATATGTTTGCTAGCAATTTGTGGCATTAGGTCAGTACACCTTAACCTCTGTTACTTATATTTTTGTAAAATCTTTAATTGAAGTCAAAGCTTAAAAAGGTTACATCAAGGGGGGATGAGTTAACCCCAAATTGAATGGAGCTTCCTCAATCCAAAAATTAAAGATCTAAAGCTTGGGTTATAAATGGAAGAAAAATGAATCATACGAAAGCAGTTTAAAGATGCATTATTTTAGAGATTTATTTCTCACTCCATCCCTATGATGTTATTGCATCAATCTTATAACAATTAAAGGTTAAACATTTGCTTTTAATAAGAATTTATAATTCTTTATTGAGTAAAGTATCAGAGTTACAAGAGTGCCCTTAACAAATTTTCATCCATGTAAGCGTTGGAGCCAAATTACTCTTTGGACTATTTTTAAAATCACTCATGAAAAAAGTCTGGATATGCACATGGCCATAAATAGTTCAAGTTTATAAGCTCAATGAACTTTTGGTTTATTATGTATATTAGGTAAACTTGTACCCGCAAATAACCATAGTTCAATGTCGTATCACTATTGGTTATGGAACAAGGGAACCAACTCACTAAGTAAAGGTTCAAGTTATTACCATCTTTATTATGCATAGTAATTTGTCGTTACCCAAAAATATATTCCCTCCGTCCCACAATCTTTGCTTCATTTAATTTTTATTAATAGTTTGACTTACAAATTTATTCGTGTGTGTGTGTGTGTGTGTAGGTCTTGATTTATTATTCGTGTAAAAAATTATAGATTAATTGTGTGTGTGTGGAGAAAGTATTATTTTTGGTGGGGAGGAAATTGTTGGAGATAACATTTCAATAAAAAATTAATTTGACAACTTTTTTCGGATCCAAATCGTTTTACTATTAATTACATAAACGTTTCCATGGCTCTTCATTCTTTGGGGGCGGGGGGCGGGGGGTTTCACCATTGCTTACTTTTAAAAGAAAGGTGTGGGTACTTTGCTTCACAGTAGCACATGTGTATATAAAGATACAACAAGATAGATAGACTATTTTATCCTAAGGGTGATATGACTAAGCCCGCTGCACCGTATATAAAAAAACATCTAAAAGAGAATGGATAGACTCACAACCCATCCCAATTTATTCTAGGTATGTAGGTGATATTTTTTTTGTTTTTAACCTATTTTGTGCTACAATATTTACTAATTTCATATTGAAAAATCATCAATTTTTGTGCTGCATGTAATATCAATATTTGATCCAAATTTTATATTTTAATATTTTTAAATTTTCTAATACTTTTATGGTGCAGGAACAACAACATACCCCCAGGAAATGTGTTCAAGTTGAATGTGGGTGATGTAGGAACATAATGTTCTTCTGAATAATAAGGGAGAATTTGTTCTTGTAGGCGTGTAGCTTTGCTCAGCTATCAATGCTAAGGTTGTTACTGCTAAGGCACTTTTGAGCATTTTGTAGAGATAAGAAGTGTTGGGTATAATGTGTATCTCAAAAATTTTGGGCCAGTACTAGTACCGGTGATGTTAATGAGAATATATATATTTTTTTGTTCTTTTGAATTATTTTATCATTTTCCTGCAACAGCTCTCTTAGTTGTATGCTGCTTCATTTATTAGCTCACTATTTACTATTTTTTGTTTGGGTATTTAAAAAAGAAATACTTAGAAAGTAAAGGAAGAGAGTAAAGAAGCTGCAGCTTCATCCGCAAGAGCCACACACTCTTAAGGTATTACCACCATTGTACAGTGATGCAAGGACTCCATTACCTGCACAAGGGAATCCGCAAAGCTTGAGCGGGGATTATTAGGGGTAATTGTTCCTCTTAGAGCTATCAGAACTTGTTAATAATCAGATAAAATAGCAATACTAGATAAATCGACTGGCATAGCTATCTGCACTGCCCTTTTAATGGCCTTTAGCCCAGCTTCAAGTGCCAATGAATAATTCTGCCAAACATAGCAAAAACAAATAAAATAAAAGAAAAGGAAGAACATTTACTAACTAAATTAAAGACTTTTTGTTTTGAAACACAGTCGAAGTTTTTTCTTTCAAATGATGTAGTTGCTGTCTATGTCATTAATTTTCTGTACCTTTTTTATTTACTGCTAGTTAAATAGAGACCTGACAGTATTATGAGGATGGGACATGAAGGACAGTTTTGGGGACAAGATTTTCGTTCACATTCTGGTTAAGCCAGCCAATAATGGAAGCGAATTAAATCTTAAATCGCTTCAACAACCAGCAAACTACCCACCGTCGGCGCCTACTAATAGGATATATTACAAAAGCCTGTTATGCTGTTGCTTAATGAAGAAATGGAGGTAGAAAGAAGGCAGAAGTTAGCGCAATTTCTCGGCTTTAAATAAATTTTACAACAAGAATGAGTTTTAAAGGTGATTTAATAATGTTTGGTGAAACGAAAACAATCTTTCTTTAGCTTAATTTATATATCTTCCTTTCTCAAGTGTCACGTAGATCAAAATTGACTTGAAAAGCGTAAAGAACTACCGGACAAGCTTAATAATTTTCTGGAACTTCTTGTTTTTTTCTACTAAAGTCTTTGCAAGCAATTGTTGTGAAATTGCTGCTGAATGAGTATAGTGGAGAACAGGTCTTCGTCAAGGTCTTCGCTTAGCTGGGACAGCCGACAGAAGCGACCATCCAACGATAATTCACTCTCTGCTCATCTATAACAATTCATAGATTAGCATCACCAGAACCACCATCTACCTAGCAGTCCCAACCCGAATTAAAGGCCCTTAAAAATCTTAGAATTTCACTGCTCTTGTTCCTTGTTCCCCTCCTCCAGTTCCATTTCAATAGCGTTTGCACTGTTGTTGTCTATTGCGCTACTAATGACGAAGTGGAGGCACTTCTCCAGTGGAAGGCCACCCTCCATGGAGGAGTCGATCAGTTGTCATCTTGGGATATTATTCGAAATCCTAACCCATGTGGTAGTAACAGTACTTGTGTTGGAGTCGGCTGTGATTCATTTGGGAGCATTGCCTCGCTTAATGTTTCCAGTCTGGGTATCAGCGGGTCACTCCATCATCTCAGCTTCATTGCTCTTCCCCAACTCACAACTCTCGACCTCCGCTTTAACTCTTTCCATGGAAGCATTCCCGCCAACATAGGTAACCTTTCAAAACTCACCTATCTTCGTCTATCTTACAACAATATTTCTGGGAATATCCCTTCTGAGATCAGTTTTCTAACCCAACTCCGCACCCTTATTTTATCCCAGAATCTTCTTTGTGGCTCCATCCCTTTTGAGATTGGAAACTTAACAAACCTTTCTATTCTCTACTTTTGGAGTAACCGTTTGTCTAGCCCCATTCCTCCGAGCCTTTGGTCCGTGACATCATTGAATGAGCTTGACCTGGCAACTAATCTATTTTCTGGTCCAATCCCTCCTGAGGTTAATAATTTAAAGAATCTAAATAGTCTCAAACTCAGTGAAAACATGTTCCAAGGTACAATCCCAAGGACTATTGGAAACATGACGAACCTTTCCATTCTCTACCTTTACGGTAACCATTTGTCTGGCTCCATTCCTATAGGGCTTTGGTTCTTGGCATCATTGAATGATCTTGACTTGTCAACAAATTTTTTAGCCAGTGTAATTTCTCATCATGTTGGAAACTTGAGCAATTTGGTTTCTCTTTCTCTTTTCAAAAACAATTTTATTGGTTCAATCCCTTCTGAAATTGGTGATTTGAAGAATCTAAAGACTCTTAAACTTAGTCAAAACATGTTCCATGGTAGAATCCCAGCTACAATTGGAAACTTGACAAACCTTTCCATTCTCTACCTCTGGAGTAACTGTTTGTTTGGCTCTATTCCTCTAGGGCTTTGGTCCTTGATATCATTAAATGAGCTTGACTTGGCCGCAAATCTTTTTTCTAGTAAAATTCCTTTTGAGATTGGTAATTTGAAGAATTTGAAAAGTCTCAAATTTAGCCAAAACATGTTCCAAGATAGAATCCCAACTACCATTGGGAACTTGACAAACATTTCCATTCTATACCTCTGGAGTAGCTGTTTGTCTGGCTCTATTCCTCTAGGACTTTGGTCATTGACATCATTGAATGAGCTTGACTTGTCTTCAAATCTTCTAACCGGTGTAATTTTCCATCATGTTGGAAACTTGAGTAATTTGGTTTTTCTTTCCCTTTTTGATAATAATTTCACTAGTTTAATCCCTTCTGGGATTAGTAATTTGAAGAATCTAAAAAGTCTCAGACTCCAACGAAACATGTTTCAGGGTAGGATCCCAGCTATCATTAGAAACTTGAAAAATATTAATTTTCTTCTTTTATTTAATAACAAGCTTGATGCAGGGTCTCTTCCGCCTGAGATGAATAACTTGACAAATTTGGAAACTGTGGACCTATGTGATAATATGTTACAAGGGTCCATACCAAGTAATATTTGCCAAGGTGGACGTCTACAACATTTGATCCTTTTTAACAACAACTTCATGGGCCGAGTTCCTAAACACTTGAGCAATTGCAAGAGCTTGATAAGAGTCAGGCTTCAAAATAATCAACTTACATGGAACATTTCAGAGGATTTTGGCATATATCCCCACTTGACCTATATGGATTTGAGCCATAATCAACTTTTTGGGGAGGTCTCACCTAGCTGGGGGGAATCTCATAATCTGACATTTTTAAATATTTCAAATAATTACATTTCTGGTAAGATACCACATGAGATTTCCAAGGCAACTCAACTACGTACGAAAACTTGATTTTTCTTCAAATAGTATTGTTGGAGATATTCTAGAAGAGCTAGCAAGGTTGCCATATTTATTTTGGCTTTCATTATAGAATAAAAAACTCCAGGGGCAAATACCTACAACAGTTAAAATGATGGCTAGTTTGCAACATCTTGATTTGGGATTGAACAATTTAAGCAAATCGATTCCCAAATAGATTGGAGAGTGTTCCAACTTGTTGATCTTAAATCTCAGTAAGAATAGATTTACCGGAGGCATTCCACTTGAGATTGGCGCACTTCACTCTTTGGAGGAATTAGATATGAGTCAGAACTTGTTATCCGGTGATATACCGAGCCAGCTAAAAAATATGTTGAGGTTGGAATATCTAAATATATCACATAATATGCTCTTTGGCTCCATTCCTATAACTTTTGCTGACATGTTTACCTTGACGACAGTGGATGTATCCTTCAATCAATTAGAGGGCCCAATACCAAATGCCAAAGCCTTTTCTGAGGCTTGTTTTGAGCAACTAAGGAACAAGGCTTTGTGCGGCAACGCCACAGGTTTGAAGCCTTGTGCTTCATATGCAAGCAAGAGCAACTTCAGTAATAGAAAGTTGCTTCTGACGTTACTTCTTACCATCAGTAACCTATGTCTACTGCTCCTCTTGGTCGTAATATACATACGGTTAAGGATGTTAATAAGCAAAAAAGAAACATGCCAAGAGTCTTTAATGGATATTTATGCAATATGGGGCCACGACGGAGAGCTGATGTATGAGAACATCATTAAGGCGACAGATGGATTTAGCTCTAAGTATTGCATCGGAGAAGGACGACAAGCCACTGTTTACAAAGCTACTTTGCCCAATGGTCATCTGGTTGCTATAAAGAAACTTCACCCAGCTCAAAATGGAAAGGACTCGATTGATCTCAAGGCCTTCAAAAGTGAAATCCGCGCTTTGATGAGTACAAAGCATCGAAATATTGTGAAGCTCTATGGTTGCTGCTCACATGGGGATCACACTTTTTTGGTGTACGAGTTCATAGAGAGAGGGTGCTTGAGGGATGAGTTGAGCAGCCATGGATCGGAACTTAATTGGCTTCAGAGGTGAATGTGGTGAAGAATGTGGTGGATGCCTTATCTTATATGCATCATGAGTGTTCACCTCCAGTGATCCACCGCGATATCTCCAGCAATAATGTTCTTCTGGATTTAGAATACCTCTGATTTTGGCACTGCTAGGTTTTTAAATCCTGACTCATCGTCTTAGCTCACCTCACCAGTTGGTACCTTCGGCTACATGGCTCCAGGTATGTTTGTACATTTACAAGTAGTGTCATTATTAATTTATCTGGTACACAAATACACATCTTCTTTTTGCTAACTAAACATGCTGTATTTGGTTCTAGAATTGGCTTATACATGGAAGTTGAATAAGAAAAGCGACGTCTACAGTTTCGGTGTGCTAGCACTTGAAATATTATGTGGCAAGCACCCAAGTGAGCTTCGCTCCGCTCGATTTTCAGCAGCATCGTCTTCTTCTTCATCACTGCAAGTCATTGAAGAAACATTGTTGAGTGATGTGGTTGATCAGAGGCTTCCTCTTCCAAGAGAACGAGTCGCAGAGAAAGTGGTCTTGATTGCAAAATTGGCGTTGGCCTGTGTAGATGCCGATCCTCAATGTCGACCAACGTTGCGACAGGTTTCTTCAGCCTTTTCGTCTCCATGTCCCTCATTAGGGGAGGCCTTTTCTGTCATCAACTTGGGAGAATTATGGCAGCAACATTGAACTGCCTCTTCATCAAATGATTAGAGAGCCTTCAGGTATGACCAATCAATAAGCGACAACGTTGTTGCCACATCATGCTCTATTCATTCTCTATCTAAAATGTTTTAGTCTTCTCCTTCTAAATTGTTAGTTTCTTGGTGTGGATATTCCAATGTTTTGAAATCAAATCTACGGTTAAAATTTGCAATTATTTATTCTACCAATAAGTATTTGGATATTCTCTGTCGTCATAAATACTAAGAGAAAGTTCAGAAATTCATAAACACGAGCTAGATGTTTAACCCCGTCCAATGGAGGGAAAAAAGGTTTAGTATTTTGTTGGTTATCTTTTTTATTTTTTGGATAGAATTTGTGGGTTATCTTTATCTTTAATATATAAAAAGTATGAAGATGCACAAATATAGAACAACTTTTTTATCCTTACATTATATGTTATTTTATTCCCTTAATACAATCTAATTTTGTCATTGTCTGCTTATTTGGAGTTATATTAGCACTAGAACACTAAAATGAACACTTCACCTGCCACTAAATTTTATTTTTTATTATGAACTTGTACTTGCTTGATTCTATCTTACAAAATCAAGTATTACATGTAAACTTTTTGCATTAATCTTACCTTTAATGGCTACAACTCATAGATTACCACTAAAATCATTTTTTTTTTTGCATCAAACATGCTACCCTTAGTTTTATATTACTATCAAATAATTATATCAAGTACAATAATTTTTTTATAAAACTTAAAATTTCAACTTTACAAGTATAGCCTAAGTTTGTTCTACTATAAAAATTGTCAATGAATATAATTTTTTTGTTAATTAATTTTTTTTGCAAGTTAGATGAATATACACTATATAAAATCTTATGTATATAGTCCATCTTAGAGCAATAATATAATTCAAGTATGACTCAAGCACCTATTATAAAAAATAAAAAATTACCATTATAGCAAAGGCGATTAGGAAAAATTTTAGGAGAAAAAAGTTATTGGCGATTAGGATTAGTTGCTTATATTATAAAAGAGGCACTTTTAGTGGCATTTTTTTTTTTACATTTTTCATTATTTTAAATTGGTATAAAAATTGTAAAAATTATTTTTTTCTCACGGTCATCCCTTTTAACATTGTAACATAATTTTTTATTTTTAGTATTTAACTCTTTTTTCAGTAGTAAATAATATTAAAATATTATTTTCATTTTTAATTTTTTTAGAGCCAATGAAATCTTATAAGTTGTTTAGAAAAATTAGTAAGTAATTTTTTTCATTTTATATTTCATGGTAGAGTCTCATAGCCTGAAAGTAGTTTTGGAGTTGTTAAGAGATGAAGTTAACAATTTTATATTTTAGTTGCAAATTTTTATTTTATCTAAGATTGAGTATAATAAGTAAAAAACTTTAGAGATTTATATGTTAAAAAATTATAATTAAATTACATATTTTTATGTTCTGATTGCAAGTTCTAACTACATAGGGGATTCTATATATGACATATGAAGAAGTTGAAGGATTCTTAAGAGAACATATAATAAGTTTTAGAAGGAGAAAAAAAACTCCCAGGTACCACATTTATTGGATCAAAATTTCATTCATTTTTGTCCAAAATATAATTTTTTTTGCCTTGGTTCTATATTATTATCAAATAATACCTCAAGTATAATAAATATTTTGTAAAAATTTAAAATTTAAAATTTACATTTCAAAACATTTATAGCTAAATCTTTTATTTGAATAAAGGATTTAAATATATAGCAAAACTCATGCTAAAGTTTGTACTACTAAATACTTTATAAAATTTAAAATTTCACGGTACACATCGTAACCAACAAAAAGTTGTTATATAAAACATACATACACCGTACACAATGACTATTTTATATATGGAAAAAATTTATAATAAAAGAGTTTATTTAATTTTAAAAAAATAATTTATCAGTTAAAATTTCTAAGAAAGAAATTATCAGATAGTTTAAAATAATTTTGAAAAACTGATGTTACATAGACACAATTACTCTAAGTTAACAGATTTCATTCAATCAGGGACTAATATAGAATAATTTAAATAGTTTAGAATGAAAAGATAAGACTAAAATGTTAAGAATGAAAAAAATATATATATAAATTAAAGGTCAAAGGCTATCTACAAAATTTTCCATATTTTTTATGTTAGCAATTTTTTAAACTTGGATAAAAATATAGTACTCCTATTATATATTTTATTTCAAATAAAAACTAATGGTATAATTAACATTAAGTTGTGCTTTAATTTTTTATATAAATGGTGTGTGTTTTATTTTCTTTCTTTTTTTTTATTTCTATTATTATTTTTTAATAAATCTATAAAAAAAAAATTAATTTTGAAATATATTATTAAATGTAATTTTTTTTATCAATAAATATTTTAATATAAAAAAATTTAAATAAATTTATTCTGATTACATATAATTTATTTGTGTTCAAAGAACATATCAATAACTAGTATTTACAAATGGATTGTTTGTTAGTTAATTATATGCATGAGCTTTTCCAATAGATTAGTGATTTTTACAATGCAATAAAACTTGGGTTGCTTTTTTTATTTATTATTTATATTTATTATAAAATACGCACTATACATTTCCTTTCTTTGGCCATAATGAATTTTATTTTTTTTAATGTGACATTCTAAGCAAAAATAAGTTTGGCTACGATCTTAAACATTTTTTAAAAAATTCTAAAAGGCTAGTTAATTTCTTTACGTTTTTTTTTACATATTGGTAAAAAATTATGAAAGTAATTTACTATTTTATTTATTTTCTTTCAAATGGTTTCATCTTTATTTTTTTTTTCAAACAAAATACACACGGAAATCTTAATAGAAAAATCTCTTAAAATCACTAAAGTGATCTAAGAAGTGTATAGATTGAACTTTTGTGAACAACAATAGTTCTTAATCTTAACCAGTTGGAGAATAGCAAGAAGATAGAAAGAGTCAAATTGAAGTTGAAAAATAAAAAATAAATAAACAAAAATCAAATACAATAAAAACTTAAGAAGAGAAAATAAAAAACCTTTAAGAAAAGATTAAATTAAAATGATCTCCATGAGAAAAATAATTTGTTGTTGCCGTATGGTGCGAGAGTAACATAAAATAAATAAAATTATAATATAGACTCAATTTAATTTGCTTCTCGAATTTTAGGATATATCAAATATAGCATGACAATGAGAAAATTTTTATTTTTAGTTCTTAATGCTTTTGATGGGGTAAGGGCTTTGTCTTGAAAAACATGAAGTGATGTAGAACTCATTCTAGGTTATAATTTGCATTTGAGAGAGATTAGTAATTTTTTTAGCTCATCAATTCACTGAACGACGATGGTAGCACGCTAAGCAGATTGGCATGACATTCGGCGGTTGGGGGAAAGTGTGGCGGACTACAGAGGCGCCGAATCATGGACGATAACCCACTGTAACACCATTGGATGAGCGGAGCAACCTAATCGAAGCATTTGATGAAGAAGATCGGAAAATCGTGGATGAAGCGGCCTGATTGAAGCATCTGACGGAGAAGATTAGTGTTATCGTGGACGGAGCGACCTGTTCGAATAGTCTTACTGGATCGTCTGATTGATTCGAATCGCGGAAGCCCACCGTGAAATCGTTGAAGGAGGGAGCAACCTAAGCGAAGGGCTTTGGCTGTCCTATTGGCTGAGATAAGAAAGTTTCGAGGGTTGATGGCTGATGCTGAGGGGAGGGCCGAACGCATTTTACCTTTAGTTTTTAGGTTTTTAGTTTTTAATGTGTATTAATTGTTAATTATATAATATTAATATTTATATTAATATTATATAGGGTTCGATATATAGACTTGAAAACCTATCAAATCAAACACTAACGTATACGGAGACGATTAGATAAGGGATCAAATAGTATAATCAGCTTGAGTTCGAGCTCGGAGTTTGAAAGACTTGATCCGTTAACAGTAATTTCGAGCTCGAGCTCGAATAGTTCGGTTAAAGCTCTATTCGCTAGCACCCCTAGTATGAACCTTGCGACCCTTGTCTTCTTTGTATTGTCACAAATCCTCCTTTTTTAATTTGTGCTGTTTAGTGTTTACATACATAAAGTTGGTTAAGTGTTGTTCATGTCCCTCCAGCCGATGCTTTGTCTCCTAGGTTGTTATCTTGTTGTTGCATTTGTCAAATATGGTCAGAACTGGCGGTGTTGTGAAAAGATAGGTGACGTTGTCCATGTTTCTAACTGGGAGTAAAAGAATGAGTTGGCAGTAACTGGGAGTAAGAGAATGGTGTTGTCCATGTGTGCTTGAATTGAAGCTTGGTACAGCCTGATCTAACAAGCCTGCAAAATTGAGACGAGATTCTATAATGCCGCAACTATCTAACTACGGCAAATTACTGCAGTAATATTTTAACCATTAGATTAGGAGGAATAACAACAACCGTTGGATGGCAGTTGACAGGTTAACCAATAACCTACTAATTCAGTAACATTAACTCGCATGTTTTTTTTAAGGAAAGAAAAATAAAAAATAATAATTTGAAAGAGTCTGGGTGAAAGCAAAGTCTGAGCAATCGATGGGAATAGACATAAAAAATTAGGTAATGAGGTGGGGTGAAGAGTTAGAATTAATTAGAAATAAAGAAGTGAATTGAAGGAGAGTCGAGAGCAACAACATTGTTGCAGTTTGGAGAGAAACAACATCCAAACAATGCACAGGAGCAAGACAAAAAGCTAGTAAAGCAATGAAGTAAGTTGAAAAAGCGTTAAAGACAAAAAAAAAATGATGTGAAAGGTTAAAAAAAATGATAAAACTCCCAAAAAAGTGATAAGGATTTAAGAAAAGCATTTGCACAGGTAAAAAAGCACTCATTTTCAAGGAGTCTGTGATTCACAATTAGACCCCTGACTGTAAATCGCAGAACTCCTAATTGTGAACCACATCATAATTATGAGGTTTGTGGTTCACAATCAAGGGTCTACGGTGCACAATCAATAGCCTGAATATGAACCACTAGGAATATGTGGTTCCCAATCAGGAGGTCTGCGGTGCACAATCAGAGGGCCTGAAGGTGAACTACAAATACCCTGATTGTGAATCATTGAACTCCAGATATGAACTACTAACTCTGCGATTTACAATTAAGGGGGATGCAGTTGACAATTAGGGGGCCTAATTGTAAATCACACACTTGGTGGTTCAAAATTAAAGGGTCTGTGGTTTACAGTTAGGGACCTGATTATAAACCACTAAGTCTGTGGCTCACAATTAGGGGGTATGCGGTTCATAATTAGGGGGTAAGCAGTTCGCATGCAAGCCCTTGATTATGAATAAAAAACCCCCTGATTGCAAACAAAAAATGCTCTAATTGTGAACCGCAGACCCATTAACTATGAACCACAGACTTGGTGGTTCATAATCAGGCCCCTAATTATGAACCATAGAACTCCTGATTTTTAACCATTAAGTTTGTGGTTTACATTCAAGCTTCTGATTGTGAACCACATACCTTCTAATTGTAAACTATAGAGTTAGTGAATCATAATCTGGGCGTTAGCAATTCAAAATCAGGATATTTGTGGTTCACCTTCAGGCCCCCTGAGTTTAAACCACAGACCCCCTAATTGTGAATCACAGACCCCCTAATTGTGAAACCACCGACCCCATAATTGTGAACCAGTACTTAGTGGTTATCATTAAGGGGGTCTGCAGTTCAAAGTTAGGTGCCTGAATATGAACCACATTACCCTTTGAATGTGAACTGTAATCATTACGGTTCACTTTTAGGGGATTTGCGGTTCAAACTTGGGGCATGAATATAAACCATATGATCCCTTGAAAGTGAACCACAACACGCCTATATGTGAACTGCTACCTCAGAAAGTGAGCCGCGACATCCCTAAATGTGAACTGCGTAGGCCTCAATACTAACCACAGTTCACCTAAATATGAACCGTGCCCCCCTCTATGTGAACCGCATTAAATTTGGGCTTAGGCCCTATCCAATAAATTAAATTTAACCTACCCTACCCCTCAATTAAATTTACCCTCCCTCCACCACATTTAAAGTTTTACAACCACCCTGCAGTAACATCATTATTTCATCATCTGCCCTTTTTCTTCACTCCTTATCACCGCCGGTTACCTTCCTTCCCCTCTTCCTTACCTTTGATCTCACTACCATTTGTTGGTAAACAATGGCCCACGGTGATGCTACAGAGTTGGTCAAGGACTTTCTATGTGGTTTGAAGTCATCCATGATCAAAAGACTATCACAAGATATTTCGGACGATGACGACTATCTATCTAGATCCGGAGTCCTACATTTCTTACCCTTCACACCCGATATGTTTGGTTTTAAACTCATTAAGTTGTTTGCTTTTTGACCAAAGTCATTCTGACATTTTTTTTTTTTGTGGATTTGAGCATTTTACTATGAAATCCGGCTTTCTTACAGCCTACAACACACATTCACAGTGGCTGAATGTAGAAAAGTGACATTGTTTTAAAAAAAATGACAAAATAAAATCAAAAGTAACACTAATTTAAGCAAAGCAACAATAGTTTTAAAAAAGCGATTATTTTTTGCAATAAAGCGACTAAAATTATGTCTTTGATGGAAAAGCGATAAGCTTGCTATCGTTTTTTTCTTTCGGTTATCATTTTTTCTTGTTGTTTGCCACCTTTTTTTCTAGTCGCCTTTTTTTTTCCCCTCGTTGTCTTTTACTTTCTATTTTTACACTATCGCCTTTTACATCTTCTTGTTGCCTTTTTTGTTTCCTTGTCACCTTTTTTGTTTAATTGTCACCTTTTTTGTTTCCTTGTCGATGATTCATAACATTATTGGTTGCGTTGTCGTTTTTTAGTTTCTCGGTTATTTGTATGGTCGTTGGTCTGGTTCACAGTGTTTAGGTTAAAACCAAAATAGAGATAGATGTGAGAAACATAATAGTGTAGAAGTCATTTATTAGGTCTAGTATTTTTATGTGTATTCTCTTGTACTGTTTGGTGATGTGAAGTTCTAAAGCCGGAAGCTGATTCATTATTTGAGCGAGAATTCAGATTACATGTTCATCTTGTTCATCGCCTTAATAGGTTATTTGATGCTAACTAATTGTCACCTTTCTATTACTCATAAACGCAAAACCTCATATGAGAGAAACGCGACTTAGTAAAAAACAGAAGCGAGTTAGTCCAACTAATGTGATTATTCAGCATAAAAGACGATTATGTGTCCTTAAAAGCATTTTGCATGTGTCGCTCTTTTCTACACTCTTCTAAAAACCTTAAAAACATTTTTGAAATTGATTAATCATCACTACTGACCTGATTCCTTCACAAACACATTTGCTCTTGATGATTCAAACCTTCACCCTTTATGATTTTTGTATGCTTTGTATTCACATTCCCTTATCACATTGTTGCATTAATCTTCTTTGGAGTTAGAACTATGAATGAAGATAAAAAAGCCAAAAGCTTCCAAACTCCTATTTCCAAACTTCCTCGGATCCACCCATCTGCCTTCATTGATTGTATTAACTCCTTACTAATAATCACAACCACTGCTCCTACATTAATTCCCTTATCCACTTTAAATCAAGTCCTTCACAATAACTTTCATTCTTTTTTCCTTCCACCCATCTACTTCTTGTTCACTTAATACATACTACTACTCTTTCTCTTAGCTTCTTTAATGTCATTTTTTTTTTACTTCTATCTCACATTAACTTAAATTCATCACATTAACTCTCATTTCCTTTTCTTTCCACCCACCCACTCACTTCTTCTGTTATTACACACTAATCTTACTCACAAACTATTTAATGCCATTTTTTTAATTCTATCTAAATTATTTAGCAAAGATATGACATGTTATATTTACTAAATTTTTTAATATAATATTACATATTATTTCATGTTTTTACTCTTCATTCCTTTCATAAATTAAACTTATAATTACATTCATAACTGAAACATCCAATTAACCGGTGAAATTGTTTCCTAAGTCATTGTTACCTTTTCGTCATCTTTTGCTTATGCCGCTTTGACAACTTGCCGCAGTGGCAATGGAAAATGTCCCAAAAACTAAGCTGTACTTTAGGTGTGTCATAATTAGAGCATGTGTTTTTGGGCTAAATTGAACATTGATCCTTCAACTTTGAGAACTAGTACGAGTTGGTCCTTTAAATTTGACTCAATGTGACTCAATCCTTCAACTTTCCAAAATTATGCAAGTTAGCCCTTGGCTACCAAGGAAAACTCAACTGTAGTCCTAAACTTCCAATCTTTCATCAAAAGCACCATGTCATTTAGAAACTTTCACTCGCACCTAACTTGTGAATTAATAAATTTCACTAAATGTCTAGCTAACTACATAATTAAATAATTAAATAATTAAATTATGCAATTCAGATGATAATTCAAGAAAATTATATACAATAATTTTAAAAAAGTTATATATTATCAAGTAACTTAATTTTATTTGTTTTTAAATAATCTATTTATAAAGCAAAAAATCTCTATTTTATTTACCCTACTTTTACTTAGGTCATGTTTATACATATTACGCTCACTTTTTTTTTCAAACAATAAAATATCACCCTATCATTAGAGGTTTAAGTTTTTTTCATCTTTTTCCAAAATAAATTATTTTACTGAAGACCTAATAGTGCAGGAGATAATTTTGGTAAAAAGTCAATAATTTGACTTAATTATAAACATGATCCTTCCTTTTAAATAAAGCAATTTGGTGCTCAAATTATTTAAATAAAATTTCCATCATGCTAGATATATTTAGAAGGATAATTTTTTTCCTTTTTAAATGTTGTTAACTTATCACTATATAATTAAAAGTTCGATCTGCTATATATACAAGCAATATTTATTAGAAGAAAGTTATATTTTTTCCTTCATAATTGTAGTTTTAAATTTCAATAATAAAATGATTTCATTTTTTTTTTCAAATTAAAGATGATGAATTGCTACATCAATTTTTTTTGCTCATTTTTAAAGTTATAAAAGAACAAAAATACATCCTCTTCAATGCTTAACCAGTCCCTTGCCATTCATATATATCATTTTCTCTATTGCTTCTCCTACCCTACTACTAGTTTTGGTTTACCAATCAAGACTAGGAGTTCTTAATTTGAACAATTTCGCTCCTCATTTCTTCCGTCTAGCCTTTGTTTCACATTATTTGATTTGGTTGCCCTTGCATTTTTGGCATAATTACCACTGTAGCTGGGTCAGTATCATTTGAATCCCACATGATGGTCAACTTTTTAATGCAATGGGTCTTAGACTAGTTTATTGCCATCAGTCGCGTCATTGTTTGCCTCCCTTGTCCCCTTTTGATGTGTTTTCTATTTATCCAAGGAGGAAGCAGGTTTGCACTAAAACCGCCATGGGTGGGTCATTGGTTGACTTTTGGTTAAGAATTATCAAGTTCTTGTAGATTGTGGAATGATATTGCTCAACCTCTGTAAGTGATTCGACATTCAGGTCTTCTAACAAGATAAATTTTTTTTTTTTTAATTTCAGTGAAAATTTGTGAAGTGGAAACTGTTGGGTTTCGGGAGCCAAACAGCGCAGCGAAATTTAACCGAAACCCTCCAAGATCCAAGTGAAATGGGGTAAACCGGGTGTTCAAAAATTTCATACCTAATTTTCGGTTGAGATCTCTCACTCAACTGTAGAGTTGAATCACAAAACTTGAACAGTTGACGTGTTCAAGCTCTCTATGGTATCCACACGAGCCTCTCGGGATCACCACGCTTCCACCACGTCCCGGCAGATGCATTTCTCTTGCACTCGCAGTGCTAGCTTGCGTCTTCCAAGGAATTGCAAGAGAAGAGTGCGGCTGTCCTTTTGGGAGGCTAGGGCAAGGAGACCTGCGAATTTCTCACTAAAAGTTGTATTTATAGTGAGACTCAACTTCCAGGCCTAATGGGTTTCAAAGCCCTAATCCAATTAGGCTTTAATTTCGGGCTTAATAATGGCTCAACTATTGGGCCCATTATTAATACGAAATTATTGTGAAACCAAAACCCAAATTATTAGCCCATGCACTCTAATGATCCAAATAGCTCTATGTGTGCGACCCAATAGGCTCTTACCATGTTGGCAATGATCATAAATCACATTTATGATCATAAGCAATGAGCGGTGTCTAGCAACACATCATTGCTACCCAAGTGACAAGATTGTCGGTGATTCGACTAAACCTTTATGATCATCACCGATATATGCCATTGTCCCTTTGTCCAAGATATCAAGACTAAGCACGAGACATGGAATGTGTCACTCTCGTATAGCCCAATCTTTGGTTTCTTGATTACCGAGTAGACCAACTTAAACTGATGACATTGATATCGTATATCAACTCATCCGAGCATGGCCATGCATTTTTCTAAGTCTTACTCTATCAAGGGGCCCGAAGATATCACTCCCGTTACATAGGAGGGACAAATCCCATCTTGATCATACAAATCCCTCCGCATGATATGTGACATACCCAATGACCTCTTTCAAGTTCACTCAGTTACGAGCAACAAAGGAAAGTATCAAAGTATGTGACTCACATGTAGGGAACCTTGATGATCTTAGGTCGAAGGACTACATATACCATTATCACTATAAGAATCACTTATGACACTCATATAATGATCCATGTAGTGTTCTCATGGTGGGTCGGTCCAGTACACAAGTTCTCCAACTTGTACCCATATATAGACTACATATCTCATATTAGTCTCCACATATGCTAGTCATTATGTATTATTGCAACTCGCTCCATAATAATACTAGACTAGGGACGTTTAAGAATATCATTGTTCTAGGGTTACAATTATGTTTATTACGTTATGCAGAAACAGAACAACAAACATAATTGCTGGATTAGTGCCTTAATAAAATATCATGACTCAATGTGCAAAAATACAATCATCTCATGATTGGCTTTTTGGGCACAACACTAACAGAAACTATTTAAAATCAAAACTACCTTCATTTTGTAATAAACGCTTTAAACAACTATTGTAACACCCCTATATCTCATATGGGTGAATTGTGGGAAATCTTATGTGGATATATAGGCTTTAGCTCCATAACATAAGCACCTAGCGATTATCCTTTTCACAAAGGATAACCTATGTGGTGTGGGCAAGTTTCAACCCAAATCCAGAACCGGTCAATGGAACACCTGCCCACACCACATGGGCTATCCTTTGTGAAAAGGATAAGCACTAGGTGCTTATATTCTGAAATTGGAGCCTATATATCCACAAAAGGCTTCCCACAATTCACCCATGTGGGATATGGGGGTGTTATAAACTCCCTCCCTTATGTACCCAACGTCCCTGTTGGGGTTAATCGGATTACTTGGTTCCCTGGACCAAGTAACCTCTCTAATCGGACAATTTAGCCTCTGGCCAAGTAGCCTCTTGAATCCAGGATCAGTCTCAGTAGACGATGCATATGCATACCCACTATACCACACCATTGTGGTCCCGGGTCAGCTCTGATACTATCTGTAATGACCAAAATCCATAACGGGTTAACGGAACACTTGCTCACACCACATGGGCTATCCTTTATGAAAAGGATAAACGCTAGGTGCTTATGTTCTGGAATTGGAGCCTATATATCCACATAAGGCTTCCTACAATGTACCCATGTGGGATATGAGGGTGTTACAACTATCATTTGAAAAAGAAAATCAAATTATCACATTCAAAATAACTAATGAATCTAAGACAATTAATTAAGAAAATGAAAGGTGATTTTCTTATGAATATTTTTAATTGAATTTGACAAAAAGAAAATTAATCATGAACTCTCCATTGAGCTCTGTGTAAGGTAAAAATTTACTTGTAGAATTGTTAGATAGAAAAGGATGTTTTTCTGGGCCCATAAAGGACCAGATCTAAAGAGGGATTATGGTATATTTTATCTTCGCATTCCTGCATTCATGTATTGCATCCTACTTATGTTTTGCTTTATTTGCTTCACCTATTTAACTTGGTTGTTCTAGCTGTGTTAGGCTACTGTTGTTAAAGTTTGTTGCTAGTGTTATATAAATTGACTTGGATATCATTTTGTTGTGATTTTCTTGCATTCCTTTGTTTTATCTTTGGATGCAGGCACTAGGCTTTATAACTAAGACATTTGAAACACAACCCCTTTCCTTTTTCTTTCTTTTCAATTGTTTGTTAGCTGCTATTGTGGTTAGTTCAAATTGAAGCTGAAGGAAGAGGTTCTCTGGATTGCTTAGCTTGAAGACTAAGGACTGGACATAAGACTTCTTAGTCCTATATCCTAGGTAGATTATTGTATCTTAGGCCATGTACTAGATTGTAAATTAGTTTTGTTCTCTTAAACATGAAATTATTTTGTTTGGCTAATAAAGCCGAATTTCAAGTTTCTTTTCTAGTACTCTTTTCTATTTTACTTCCTAATGTTTTGCCTAATTAGTGGTAAACCAAAAGACGTTACCAAACCCTATGTGGTTTAGGGTATGACATAAGCTAGGTGTGAATGAGGTGCTTTTACTGAAAGAAGAGAAGTTAGGGTTAGGTTTGTAATTTTCCTTAGTAGCAAAGGGTCTAACTCACACAATTTTAAAAACTTAAAGGATAAAATCATATTGAGTCAAACTTTAAAGACTAACTCATTTGAGCCAGCAAAGTTGAAGGATCAATGATGCATTTTGCCCCTTTTTTCAACTTAAAAGTATTTTTATGAGTATATTAGGATATGGGTGACTATCTATTAATGTTAGGTAAAGATCTAACTGCTTTTTGAAACTCAAAAAACTTTAAATCGTAATTAGCAATACCGAGTGTACAATGTGACTGGTGAGATTCTAATTGGCTACAAATGGGTATCCACTAAAAGTGCAAAAGACTCATTAAAACATGTTAATTCTAAGCATGTTCATTTTTTTTTTTCCCTAGTTTCCATGTCTTTTGATTCTTCTATCTCAGATCCAAGGTATTGAATACCGACATTGGTAAGTACACCGTACCCTGTAAATTATAGATATGCCACATGATATCCATGTCGCATACCATTATCATTTTACAACAAAAATAAATATTAGTTTAAGATGATAAATATTAAATATATATAGTGTGTGTATAAGATAATATTTTTATATGAAAACAAAAAAAGGAATTTATTGAAAAAAATAGATTATATTCAGTAAAAAACTAATTTATTATTTACTAATATATGATAAAAAATAAATAATACTCTAGTAATAAAAATACATTTGTCTCTAAACCCTTTATGGGGTAGATAGGGGTATGGCCTTTTTATAACCCAAATGGGGGTTCAAGACACCCATCTCCTTCCCTTGCTTATAAACCCTTAAAACTTGTAATATAGTTAATTCTAAGTATAAAAAAAAGTACACTTTTTAAACCACATTGAGTTCCTAAGTTAGCTTAAACTATAATGCTTTTATCCTAACTTGTTCCGCAAAAAAAAAAAACATGCTCATCCCATATCACGAAACTCTAGTTTTGAGTCATTAAATTTTATGTGTGTGTGTGTGTATGGTACATTAATTTAAAGTAAAAGATAAAAGATTTATAACCCGCAATATGCAGTATACTTGCAATAAGCATGGTATTCCATGGTAAATTATCTAAAACAGTTGAAAAGTTTGGAGTAAGTGGTATGACTATGATAAGCGCAATATATCGTGGCATACTATCCAGCAATCTAACATACCGCAATAACTTGCATACCACTTGTCCGTAGTAGGCATTGCACCATGCAATATACTATGGTATTTAATGTTATGCTCAAATCTACTTTTTTCTCCCCCATACATCTCATATTCAATTGACACAACAATTGTTCTATCCCTTAGTCCTATCAAAATCCTAATTATACTTTTCTCATTATCTCTCCATCGACTTCATTATCTCTCTGATAAATCTAATCACTATATTATTCAAGATCTCTCTCCATATCTAGATTTTGAATTTCAATGAGATTGGACCTTGTTGTATGCTTTCTGTCGAACAAGATCTATAGCCTCAATCTAATCAGAGATCTTATTGTCTGCCGAAGGCCAAAACTGAATCAGCTTCATGTTTGGTGCCCATCTTTTTAATCGGCCCTATTATTATTGTTGTTGTTGTTGTTATTATTATTATTAGTACTACTACTGTTGTTGTTGCTATGCTCTTAATGGACAATTTATTTCCCACTTAATTGAATAATTATTTTACTAAATACTTTTGTTATTAAAAAATATATTTAATTGCTGATTTATCAAACATATTTGATATTTAATTACATACTATGTCTAGCTACTAAATTTCAAATGCTACAATTGAGATACAATTCTTAAAGAGAAGTGTTATATATAGTAAGTTTGACCAATAAAGTTCCAATGGTAATCGAAATAATGATTTCATCACATAAATTTTATACAAGTTTTTAGTTAATTTAGCAAAGTGTTATTGACTCCTAGGGGCACTATGGCCAATTCAACTTATCTAGAAAGACCATGAAAGAGCATTTTCAATTCTCACTATTATGGGAGTGGTATAAGTGAAAGATTAATTAAACCTTAGAGGGTAAAGTGAAGGATTCCTAAACAAGATGAAGGTAAATAAAGTTTTCATTAAACCTCAAAGGTATTTTTAAAATTTTCCTTTTTCCTCATGTATCTATAAATTATTTGTTTTGCTAAATACTATTTATTTTGTTTTATATAGTTCATTTTTTATTTTTTTCATATAAAAAATATTGTCTTTCATATATATTTTATTTATATTTGAGAAATTTTGATGAAAATAATAGAATACATATAAAAGGTGAAAAAATTATAGTTAATGTATTTTTTTTTTTTGAAACACTACTGTGGGTGCACATTTTTATTACTCAAATAAGCCCAGTGGCACTTACAAAGACTAGATTAGGGGCCTACATCACATAAATGGCTAAGCCTGATCCAAAATAAAAAAATAAATAAAATAAAGCATGGCATCTGTGCTTCACAAGCAAAATCAATGCTTACAACCTTAGAAAAAAAATTGACAAATCCATACCTATCCTATTCTAGACTGCATGCAAAAGCTGCAGCACTAACATCTCGGGAGTCCGAATCCTATGCTGATGAAGCTGCCTATTTTCTCTTGCCAGATAAAATAGATAGCCCCAACCAAGCAAGCCCTACAAGCCTGAGACTTCATACACTTATCTCTCACAAATCTACCAAACCAATCCCACAACAGAGCCAATGAAATGGAACATTTCTAAACTTCAAATAGTCTGCAAGATCCTTCCAAACCTACCTAGATAAAACACAAGCAAAAAAATAGATGGTCTCTAGATTTCTCTGCATTCAAACAGAGTGGACAAACATCAGAATTCATAACCATAAAGTGTTTGAAATGGTCATAAGTAAGCAGATGATTCTAAAGGCAGATGATTCTGAACAGCCATCCATTAAATCATAGAATGCTTTGGAACATTCATTGGATTGCAAACAATTTTCTGCCAACTCACCTTATCAAAATTTTCCACAAGATTCAAATATGCCAATTTCATGACAAATATGTCATTTTAGACACAACTTCAATCAACCCCTGAAACCAAGTCAGAAAATTTCATTTGAGCCTTCAAAATATGGCTCCAAACATTTTAAACATCACTAGTAGCACGCAATTGCTGAATATCTTCACCTCTAATGTAATATGCATGGATTCATTTAACCCAAAGATTCTCTTTATCCACCAAGAGCCTTTAAATTTTCTTACCCAAGCTAGCTAAATTCCAAACTCTCAATTGGAATAAACCAAGCCCCCTTGGTTCTTTGGCATACAAACTAGAGCCCAAGAAACACGAAATTTATGCCTAAAAATAGAATCATTCTAACATAAGGACATGCTTTCTCAATATGATCCAAGACAAACTTAGGAAGGAGAAATATATTTGATCAGTAAGACTTAATGCTAAAGATAAGAGCTTTTACAAGCTGAACACAACCAGCATAAGATAAAAGTTTAGTGCTCTAACTCACCAACCTTTGCAAGATCTTATTTATCCAACTTCCAGTCATATGTAAAAGGACATCTGCTTATTTAAAAAAGCATATACTTAATGCAAAAGAACATATTTAATGTTCTCTTTATTCTTAGACTACTTGTTTTCATGTTTTTTTTTATTTATGTTCTTTTCAGTTCCTCTATATTCTTTTATGCATTGATGTTTATTCTTTTGTAAATCTATTCATTTTCAGTTCATATATGTTCTTATGTTTCTATTTTCTTAGTTCCTATATGTTCTTCTACTATTAATTATTCATTTTTGACTCAGCCAGTTATTTGTTCTTTTATTAGTTTATAAATTTAAAAAAAGGAAAAATTAGATATTTTTCAAAATAATTACACAAAACATAAAAAATGAAATAAAACTAATTAGCATGACCCACACGAAGAAAGAAACCAAAAAATAGCAACAAATTAGAAAGAAATAGGAAAAACAAAAAAGCAACGAAGGCGCGGACAAAGAATGTAGGGATGACAATTGAGTGGGTTGGGTCGGGTTTGGATTAGGTACTTTAGGTTTGGGTTTAGTCGGGTTAGCATCAATTCAAGTTCAGGTCTGTTATTTGGGTGTGGGTTGATTTCGGGTTGAGTAGATTTCGGGTTCTTGTTGGGTTCAAGACGGGCTTATTTGGATTCAAATTTATTTCAAGTCGGGTTAATTTCAGTCTCAGGTAACTTTAGGTCTGATTATTTGGGTTTCAGGTCAGATTAGGGTTGATATTTGGGTCTAATTGGGTTATTGGTGCATAGGCTGGAGTAACTAGATTAATTTAATTTTTTGCTTAGATTTTGATAAAATTTAAATTAAATAATTTAATTTTTAATACAAATATTTGAAACGTCTAGAGACTCATGTTACAATTTTTATGAGTGACTAAAATGAAAATTTTAAAATTTAGGTACCTCATAATTAAAAAATTACTTGGCATAAAAATAATCTAAAAAATTTAACGTAACTAGATCTAAATGTATTAATATACAATATTTTAATAAAAATACCCAATTCAAGACTTCGCAAATTCAATTCACAAAAACTATAAACTCGGTCATTTTAGAACTTAAACAGTTGGTAGGATCAGATGTATTTAAATTATGTTGTGAATTCGAGTTATAAGTTTTTAGGAATTTAGAATCATTTTTTAAGGTCAAAAAATGAATTAATTTAGTTTAGGTACTATTTTTGAGACCTAGCCCCTAGAGGTCGTTTGAGGTCAATGTAGGCAAAATAGAATAATTTGGGTGTGAATTGGATGTTTTTAGAAAGTTCTAGGCAAAATTAAAAATTTTGACGCAAATCTGTCAACTCTCGAGAGTTTGAGGTAAATCTGGCAATTTTATGAGTCAAAATCTAATGATCTCATAAAGTCATGAAATAATTCAACAAATCATAGAAATATTGAGCTAAATCTAATCATCTAAAACCTATGTGTGCTTTACTAGTACTTTGAACTAAAATTTTATATAGTTTAGCTTTGCTATCAAATGTAGAAAGCAATTAACGATGATAGATGCTAAAATAAGTCCTTCATATTATAAATAATCAACGTTTGATTTAGTAGCTTTATAGGATTGTGCTAAATTAAGTCATTTCAGATTAAGATTGTTAAATTAAGCTAATCACTATCGGTGAGATTACCAAATTTGAGAAAACTAAAAGTTATTAAGTCTTCTTAACCAATAAATCTTAGAAGACCTCTAAACAAACCAAGATAAATTATTTTATTAATTTGCTCTTTAAATTCCATAAGATACCTAAATAAAAAAATATTTTTGAAGTACTTTTTGAATTTTTTAAATTCCATGATCTTAATTCATGTATAATTTAGATAAATAATAAATATATAAAAAATAGTGAATTTCTAAATATTTGCTGACCATTTATTTTATGTTGATTTGGGTTAAAATTATGTTTTGTCAGGTTTACACTTGGGTTTTTTCAAGTTTTGGTCAAGTCAATCTCAAGTTTTGGTCATTTTGAGCTCTGGATATTTTGGATTCGGGCTAATTTGGGTTCAGTCCAATTTGGGTTTGGGTCAAAATCTAAAATATGTTGATCTCATAACTTTTCAGTTTTACATGACTCTTAAAGTGAAAAAACATGAAAATTATGTCGTAGAGAGTTGTTTGGAGTGGAGAGATAAAAAATGAAATGACCCAAAGGTAGTCGGCTTGGGAAGCGAAGTAATTTAAATAATATAAATAAATTTCATGAATGATCCCATAACTTTCATGTTGTTTCAATTTGAAATATCAATTTAAGGGTTTAATATAAAAGCAAAAAATGACTATCATAATTCTTCAAGGAAATTAAATACATACATACATATGTGTGTGTGTGTGTGTGTGTGTAATACAATAATATTTATTATATAATTATATATATACTTCGGGTTTGGTTCCATATGAAACCAAAACCAACTCAAAAACTATTGGTTCTTCTATATGTGGAACCAACTTGCGATTTTACCCAATCCAACCCAAGGGGACTGTTCAAGTTGGATTTCAGGTTTATCCAACTTATGCTCACCCTTAGTGCCTTACAAATGAGTGTGTGTAATTGTCCCACTTGATATGAGAAAAACTACACATGTTAAGCATGATCCGATAGAAATTTAATAATTTTTTTTTAAATTATGCAGTTTAACCAAAATCTTGCAATCCAAAAGCTAAAGGCTGATCTTTGTTGCACAGGGCAGTTCATCTAGAGTTAAAGCCGTTTAATGCACCTACATTATTCTAGGGAAAAGGTAGGTCAAGGTAAGTACGAGGTTTAAAATGGAAACACATCCGGTTTTTCAGTTATTTATGCCCTATACCAGACCATCCACTAGTCAATATATGGTAGTTCGAAGCAACATCCTTTCCTCCACGCACCAACCACAGCTCATTATAGCCTCGCCATTTCATCGAAACACGGCTAGCTCGAATCACCAGATTTGGTTATACATGGACGAGTCCACCGCTTTATAGAGAAGTTAAGTCCTTCCTGTGTAAGGACAATGAGGATTCAAAGGACCTAATCTAGCTGGGTGGCATTTCGGTCAAACGGCGAGACATACGCAGCATTGGCCACCAACCCATGTCAACAAAACCAGCTACGTGTTGCCAGATCCGCCATCTTGGAGCTACCCTACCAACTCTGTCCCTCAAATGTGAGAGCTTTGAACACTCCCTCGTTCTGAGCTCGTTGAGCTCCATTGCGTTATGCCTCATCGAGCCAGTGCTAAATTAAAATTGAGGGGATAGTAGTGGAGACTTCATTGGAAGAGGTGGGGACCCGTAATAGTATGGGGGATTCCCAACATACTCCGGTGGTTGCGATGGATTTTTTGGTAGCCACCACCATGGGTAGTCAGCTGCGGTAGCAACGGCCAAAAGGCAAAATGTGAGAGCATAGGCTAGAAGGGCATGTGATTTAGTCCCCATCTTTTCAAAGTGCCTAGTTTAGTTTCTATGGTTTAGTGACTTTGCAGGGGTGGAGACCCCTAATTTATAGTGTCCACTCCAATGATTTGTGACAAAGATATGGTAGTATGGTATTGAAAGAACAAGACAAGCCGGCGGAAAGATTTCAACTTTGGTGATTGGCTCTCCACTCAGGCAAACTCTCCGCCATCTTGGAGCTACCCTACCTAACTCTGTCCCTATATAATTACATTATTTCTCTTTCTAATCTTTACTAGCACTATTGTCACCCACTATAAGGAAAAAGCCATTTAGCGATGGCCATTAGCAACGACCAGCCTTCACTAAACATAAAATAGCGACAGTGTGTTGCTAATTTACTCGCCGGTAATTTTTTAGCGACAGCTAATCGTTGTAGAATAGACCGTCAAAAATTTTTCAGCAACGGTATTTGCTGTCGCTATTTAGTGACGCATAACTGTCGCTAGTTAGTAACGCATAACCGTTGCTAGTTAGTGACGAGTACCCGTCGCTAGTTAGCGACGCATGACCGTCGCTAGTTTGCAACGAGTAACCGTCTCTAATTAACGACGAGTGGCCGTCGCTAGCTAGTGATAATTTGTGACTAATAGCCGTTGCTAGTTCAAAAACTCTTGGCCAGCACAAATCCATCACTAGATCTCCACTATACGCATCCATTCTATACAACTCTAATAACCAGAAACAAAACTAGTTCTCATTAATCCAAACTAATACCATACACTTCCAAAAACCATAAACATAATTTATTCCCATTAATCTGAAATATTTTACACAAACATAATTTGTTCCCATTGAACTTTTGATGCATTATCACTACTTAAAATTCTGTATGAATTCCAAATTAATATTTCATACTCTCTTCCGTGCCTTCTCTGGTCAAAGTGACTGCCTTCGTAGCCATGGCTTTGTGCATGAGTCTCGTAGAGAGGCTTTTGGCTGACTAGCTCTCAGAAATGTTGATAAAAATAATTCCATCTTTTGAACTTCACAAGTTATTTGCTGCATTTCTCTTTTTCTGTTTTTCATTTTCAGCTTGCTTCCCCTTTCACCCGTGATCCTTTCTTGTTGCTACCTTTGTCTTTTGACGACTTCTTTGACTTTACGGGTAGCTTTCCTGTTTAATTTTCTATTTGTACATCATTTGTGCTGGGCTCTTCATGTGGTGGGGCTGCTGCTGCAAAAGCTTTTAGTATGAGATAATGAAAAAACACAGTAATTGTCTTGAGAAAGCAAAACCAGAAGATGAAATAGTGACTTGCTTCAGTGAAACTTGCATCAAAGACCACTTTGTTAAGATGCTGTTTCAGGAAAACCTGCAACCAACCACCATGTTCAGAAATTTCTCTTTCTAGCTTAAGTGTCATAATGGGGCAGAAGAAATCAAAGTTCAACTATGAAACTAAGATATGTATTATATACACTATCAACATCAATGGACAATGGAATGTAATATCTGCTAGGGGCTTGATCAAAATTGAAGGCAGGTCCCCCGCATACTGAATTATAGAACAATTCCAGAGAAAGACATACAATGCAAAAAAGTAAGAAGAATGTTGGTTAAATATGCAAGCTATTTTTGACAGTTCAAATGGGCTGAACTTGAATTTGGTGCTCAAAATCAGCTCTTTGTAATTTTCTTCCTTCTCATCCCAATCTCTTATTTCCCTTTCTCCGCATAAAGAATTACCAAGTATAAATAAGCAGCAACCATTTGATACTATAACTATTGTTGGTAGGTATCAAGCAATATGTCCAACGCTTGCCGGAGGAACCAGCACGAATTATTACAGCAGTTGCCATTATATTGCTTTCTTCCTTTTTGTAAAGACTGCAAAAGCTCAAATGTGTGGAAACTTTGTCTCCATGCCACAATTGCTCCTTTTCTTTTTCTTTCCTTTTTATCTTTCATATATATATATGTGTGTGTGTGTGTGTGTATAATATATAATATATATACACACTAGCTTGGAACTTATTGATTTTCCTGGCATTTGGTTGTGAATGGCCTGGTGTGGAAGCTTGTCTTGGGTGAGGGAAAGGTTCAGAGGTAGCTAGCAATGAAAGCAAAAAGGTTAATTGCCTTTGAAAAGCTTTGAACATATTTTGATCACTTTTTGGGCATCGATGACCCCTAAAAAGAATACAATTAATGCGTTTATGCTTTACCTTCTTTTCAGCAGATTTCCTGTCTCTTTTTTTTTTTTTTCTATTTGTGATAAGTCTAATGATTTGTAGATCATGTTCAAAGATCATCTATGTGTGTTCAAAGCGGATAGTGCCCATTTTCTCTTTTGCTTTTTTTCCTTTTCCTCTCTCTTTGTTTTTTTATTTTTGTGTGCTTGTTTACTTCTATCTAGTAGCCATCATAATCAGGACATTCAAATCAAAAGTATCATTATTAATTAGTTAACTATTTATTCATTTATTGATAAAGTTTAGAGCTAGATTTATTTAACATTTAAGATTGAGATAAATGACAAAGTATTGAATACTCTGAACAACCGCCTGCCTCTCACAAAACTCTAATCTAAGACCCACAATCCCCATGGCCAGTACCTCCAACAGAACCTGATTTGCTCACAGCAGCCAATGATGCTCTCAATTGTTTAGATAACGTAGATACCGACAAATAAGCTATTATTTCCAATACATCCGTATCCATCTGTATAACAGAAACAACAAACCAATTTCGTAAATCCATTCGTATCTTTGCCAAGATATTTAAAATGTCCCTACTTTCCATTTTTCTAGTCCATTCATCGTATTTGAAGAGAAAAAGGTTCAAATTTGACATACCCGAATGTTATCCTTGCATCAACATCCCTTGACTGTTCATTATCTGAAATCAAGTGCAATGAATCCTCTACCAGGTACCCTTCAGATAATGTTCCATTAAAAGGTAAACAACTTCATAAGGACAAGTGTTCTGGGCAGAGCACCGCCGTTTGTGCCCACACATAGTGCTGTTGCATGGGGCCTTTGAGCTTGTGGATGATGTATTAGGACTGTAGATATTGAACTCTATTTCCTGTTCAGAGAACATTAGCAATGCGTCATTATGTACCCCGGCCCAACTCAAAATCAGATAGAGAAACCAACTGATGCACAATACATGCTTTGATCTTAAAAGAATGTCAACAAATAAAACTGCAACGCATTCAAGAAACCAACCAAGTTTCATGTAAATTGGAACCAAGATCCATCTAGGTGTGGATTTCTGTTCAAGGGACAACTACAACTAATAGCTACAGATCATAAATTTTAGCTAATGTTCACAGATATCAACATTCTTGAGACAACATACTTGTCCCCTGGAAGTCCTCAAGCCACGCACACAACTGCTACAATCACAGGGCAACCAAAACAGATCATTGCCCATATCTAGTGCCACAAGGAATGACAAGGGCGGCGTCCCTACAGTCACATTTGCATAATGCAAACTAAACAAAAACTCAAAGTCAATTGGTAATGAAAACAAAGGAAACAGAAAAAAGCTGTTGACGTTTCAGAAAAAGAGACAAACCGAATGTTACTGAAATTGTACTGAAGAAGCACCGTCATGAAGGAAGAGAAGACCACAATATCCACCACAAAAGCCCAGCTCTTCCATTTGTCCCCAAAGCCAGACAGTCCAAGTGACGAATTGCTCCATATCAACATACCCGCGAGAAACCCAAAGAACAGCAATAGGGACAGAGTAACAGCTTGCATTCCTCTCACCAAATTTCTACTCCATTTCAACGGACTCAGACCCCAGGTTGATTCCACCACCACAATGACGCAAGCCAAATTCCAATTCACTGCCAAACAAACCAAACCCAGAAGCAGGAACACTGATAGGATCACTAGAACAGATGCCACATAAGGGGAAAAATAAGTAGCGTCGAATTCAATGAGTTGGTACAGTTTAATCACAGAAATCGCAAAAACACATACAATCGTGATGAACCCGATTGCGAGAACTAGTGTTACGATTGAAGTAGCGAGTAGAGCGAGGAAGGAGACGAAGTCCGGCCTGATGGCGGATAAGAGCTTGACAGGTCTGCCGAAGAAGCCATGGAAGACGCTGTAGGTGACAGAGCCGACGCCGAGGAGGGCGAGGATAAAGACGAAGAGAGAGTAGAGGAGAGTGAGGAGAAGGGTTTCGGGAGCGACAACGTCTGGAGAAGAAAGAAGACGTTCTACAAATAAAACACATAGTGACGGCTTACTATTGCTTAAAACTAATGACTTCTCGCCTTCGCTGGTTCTAAACATATTTAACCTATTTCTAGTAATATTAAAAAATGGCTAAGTTTTATATACCAATAAATCAATTCAAATGAATTTAATTTTCATTAAATAGATTTTTTGTTAATTACTTAAAAAATATTAAGAGATTTATAATCTGAATTAATCAAATTAAAATTTATAATTATATAATTAAACAAGTAACATATAAAAGGATAAATGGTTTTGCTGAAGTAAAATAAATATTTTTTTAACGTTAATTATAATATATATTTTTTCCATAAACACATAGATTCATTGATCCATATATCTGAATAAAAAAATCCTAAGAGTTGGAATTGATCTATATTAGTGAGAGCTGCTTGTCGCAAAATCTAGTTGACACTTAGCGAGGGCAAATCATTACTAAATTTAGCAACGTCTAACCGTCACTAAATTTAGCGAGGGTAAACTGTCGCTAAATTTAGTCTATAATTTAATGATGGCTAGCCTTCGCTAAATTAATGAGGACAAGACGTCACTAAGCCGTCACTAAATTAGTGAAAGCTAGCCGTCACTAAATTAGTGAAAGCAAACTGTCACTAATATTATCTATAATTTACTGACGGCTAGTCTTCGCTAAATTAACGAGGGCATGCCGTTACTAAATTTAGCGACGACTAGCCGTTACTAAATTTAGCGACGGCTAGCCGTCATTAAGTTAGCGAGGGTAAGCCTTCACTAACTATGACCATAAATTTGTGACGGCTAGCCTTCACTAACTTAGTGAGGGCAAATAGTCTCCATAAGTTAGTGATAGCTAGCCATCACTTTTAAAACTTTGTTCGTTCATTTTTAGAAAAATAACTGAGATAATAAATTTTTTAACCATAAAATAAAATTTTATCCTAAATTATAATATTTTTTTATACACGCATGGATCCATCGATCCATACATTTTCATCCGAAAAGAAACTGAAAGCAATTGAAATTTATCATTATCGAGACAAATGAAAAGAAAATGGAATAAAAATCTCATTAAAAGCTAGTCATAGTTAGTCATCTCTAGTCTTTGGAATATTACCAAGGGCAACCCGTATTTAATTTTTGAACCTCTTACTAAAATTAGTGACAGCTAACCGTTACTAAATTAGTGAAAGCAAGTCGTCCCTAAAGTTAGCGACTAATAATCGTCACTAAATTAGCGACAGCCTGGTTAGTGACTACTAACCGTTGCTAAATTAGCGACGGCCTGCCGTTGCTAAAGTTAGCGACTACTAACCATTTCTAAATTAGCGAAGGCAGGCCGTAACTAAAGTTAGCGACTACTAACTGTCACTAAATGTCATCGCTAAAATTTAGTGACTGTCAACCGTCACTAAACTTTCACTGGACTTTTAGCGACTATTTACCGTCTCTAATTTGTGACTGTTTTTAGCCATCGCTAATTAAACCGTCGCTAAATGACCATTTTCTAGTAGTGACCGTCTGGATATTTTTTAGCAACTAGTTATGGTGACCAATGCTAAAGATTTCTAGATTTTAAAATTTTTTACATAGTTCAATTTTTCTTTTTCTCCTCTTTAAACTTTTTAAAAGTCATATTTTAAAATTCCTACAAGATTTTTGTAGATTGACGTTTAAAATTAAAAAAATTCCTATAATTTTGTTTTAATTTTTGGGTTAGCAGTTTCATTTTTGGATTTATCCTTTTAAAGGTTTAGTTCTCGGTGTGGAGATGAGGCTTCAACTTTGATTGGTGATGGTGTCTCAGCTGCTACTGGTTGTGCATAAGTTCATGCGGCTCCTTTAGCAACGAGATTGAGGAAGAATAGCTTGGACAGGCTTTTGCATACTAGATGTCATTTTTTACTAAGCTGGTACACGGTGGTGCAAGGGGAGCATGATTTCCATGTTGTGAGGGATGGTAGAACTGTTGCCTACTGGTGGCGCTTGGATAATTGGGTAAGTATAAAAAAAAATTAGTGGGCAGTTTGACCATACTCCAAAATATTAGTATGAAATTTGATATTTTTTTCCTATGAGAAAAAATTAGTTGAAGTCCCTAATATTTTTGAAACTTGCATAATCACCCTAATATTTCAAAATCTGCTAATTTACCATTTTCGTTATTGTTTAACCGGTAGTGGCATATTTGAGCCCATTTCAAAATATTAGTGGTAGATTTAGACATTAAAAAAACTTTAATGAAAAATTTAAGCCCATCCCAAAAGATTTTTTTCAAATTTGAGATTTTAAATTTTTTGGAAGCAAAATTTGGGGAACGTAAATCTTTTGTCCCCAAACTTTTTGTCCCTTTCATATCCCATCCCTTTGTCCTCCTTTCAATTCTTAGTGGACAAAATTTCTTTGCACCTGACTAATTGGAAGTAGAAGATGCTAAATAATGTGGGCAGACTTACATTAATCAACTCTACATTAACTTTCTTACCTTTTACATTATGTCTCTTTTCAAAGTTCTTGTCATAGTCTTAGACAACATTTCTTTGAAATTTATTCGATTTTGGTGGTCAAGAGCTTTGAACAAACGGGGCATTGCTATTAAGCAAAAAAGTCTTCTGATGTTGCCCAAAGGATTAGGTGGCTTGGCAATCAAGAATGTGAGATTATTTAATCAATGCATTTTGGCCAAAACTTTCTAGAGAATATTTGTTAGGAACACTGATAAGTTAGTTTTTCAAGTTCTAATAGCAAAATATGGTACCTCCCAATCCATATGGTCTTCTGCGAGGAAAAGTAATGCCACTCCCATTTGGAGAAGTTTGCTCCATGGTTGCAGTGTTATTGGTCAGGCTTATACATGAGTATTGGGGAATGGTTCCTCAGTATGGGTATGATATGATCCTTGGATTCCTGGCTCTAGCTTTTATCAGGGCTGTGTGTTTAGCTTTTCATGCCAATAAGGATCCGAAAGTTTCGGAGGTCTCTTTAGGCCATGGCCAGGGCTGGAATAAGGAGTTGCTAGATATTTTATTCCTAGTTCAAATCAAGGATTACATTTTATCAATCCCAACCCCTTCGGTCAATTTTGGTTTTGATAAAATTTATTGCTAAGGTAACTTGTCGGGTTAGTACACAACAAAAAAAGGGTATGTTTTTCATCTTCTCCAGAATTATAATCCAATCAGAGGAATGGAAATGCACAGTAATGGCCTCTTCAAGACCCCCAATTTTTTGGTGTTGTTAAGCAGCTGTGGGACTTGTGTCTCCCTAAAAAACATAAGATCATCATTTGGAAATGTCTTTTGAATGCTTTACCTATAACAACAAATCTTTCTTCATGGAGGTTTGTAAATTCCAATTGTTTTAGATGTAATTCCCATGAGGAAACCTCTATACACCTATTTTGGGGATGTTAAGGCTCAAAGGAATCTTGGGTCAGTTTTGTGTCAACCCTTTAAGCTTCAATGTTCCTAATTTTGAAGGTTGGATTCTAAGCCTTCTAGCTTCCTATAAGAAATGGAACTTGGATTTGCTTTTTTTTTTTCCTAGTTGCTACTCTATGGACCATCTAGCTGGGATGGAATAAGGCAGTCTTTCATAATACTAGTTTTAATGTTTCAACCCTTATTTCTAGGCATAACGATATTATCCAGTAGCTCTATTTGGCAAGATATTTCCTCTCCCATTCTTCCATATTTAGAGCAAACCCTCCAGACGCGGACTCCTTTTCTCAAGTAAAGGATAAATAGAAATGGGACAGGCCACTGGATACTCCTCAAATCATTTTGGTGGATAGTGCTTGGAGGAGATCTTCAGGTTTGGCTGCTGCATCATGGCTTTGTGAAAACTTATTATTTGTTACAAGCTTACTTTGTATTCATTGATCTTTTCATTTTATACAAGGCATATAGGAAGTATGGATCAAAAAGACTACACAGGGTTATATCCCAATGAGATTACTTAGGATAAAAACTAAGCTAAGTAGTAGTAAAAGATATGTACAATAGCTTTATCCTTAGCACTTCTCCTTAAGTTGGAGCATAGGGATTGTACACACCTAAATTGCTCGCTAGGAATTCAAGTTGTGCTCTTCCTAACGCCTTGTTAAGAGGTCCACAAGCTATAATTGACCAGCAACATGATGAAGAACAATGTCCTTGGGCAGAATTTTGTCACGCACAAAGTGGCAATCGATCTTAATATGCTTTGTACGTTCATGAAAGATTGGATTGGTTGCAATGTGGACAGTTGCCTAATACGTTCATGGGTGCAGGTTGAACAACGGTTAGATCATTAAGCAACACTTTGACCCAAGTGAGCTCATTTGTAGCTGCAGCCATAAAACAATATTTAGCCTTAGTAGAGGATCAAGAAACAATGGACTATTTTTTAGACTTCCATGAAATTAGTGCATTGTCAAGTCTGACTAAATATCCGTTGGTGGATCTCCTCATTCTGGAATAGGCTGGCCAATCAGTATCGCAAAAAGCATGTAAAGTGAAGGAGCTCTGAGCTAAAAAGAACAAGCCTTGTCCTGGAGTGTGCTTCAGGTGTCGTAGAACATTCATGGGCACATTGTAGTGTTGAACACAAGGCTCTTTCATAAACTAACTTAGTATATTAACCACATAAGTGAATTCCGGTTGAGTAATGGTGGGATAGATAAGCTTGCTGATGAGCCTCCTAAACATTCCATGATCCTTCAAACTTTGTCCTCCAATAGAACCGAGTCTATGTTGTTGCTAAATAAGGAGGCAAGCTAGCTTAGAGCCCATCATGCCTGTGTCTTTCAATATATCAAAGGTATACTTCCTTTGAGAAAGGAAAATCCGTGCTGGAGACCAAGCTAGCTCCAAGCCAAGAAAAAACTTCAATTGTCCCAGGTCTTTAAAGTAAAATTTATCAACAAATAACTCTTCAATTTGTCAAGCCAACGAACTACCCACCGTTGGCTCATTCTAATAGGATATACAAGGTTCAAAAGGCACGCGCGTTGTGGCGGTCACATAATGTCACAATATTAAGAAAAATAATAATAAAGAAAAGCAATAAAAATAGTTTGGGGACCTAGAGAGAAAATGTAAAAACCTTATACATTAAGAGTTTAGCAATTAACTCAGGAAAAATTAAGGAAAAAAACCTCAATTTCACTAAAAAAATAAATAAACCATGGTGACCAATGTTTTAGTTTAGAAAATAACACACCATTAAAAAAAAAAAATCTAAGAGATCAAACAAAAATACTATAATTGAGTAGTTACTAAGTTTAGGATCCAAAATGTCAAGATGATCAAACTTAGGGTATAATATGGAAAACAGAAACAATACATGAACTAGGAAAACATTTAACCAAAAAGAAATGTAAAACAAAATGAAAGTGAAAGAATAGCAAGACAAACCCTAAAAAAGTTATTGTCTTTCGAAAACTTAACCAAACTTTTAAAAGAAGCAATCATATAAAAAAAATCAGGTGAAAGAGTGGGCTAAAGCCCAACCCAAAGCCAAAGAGTAAAAGTGGAAAGTCACTGTAGGGTAATATTTATTTGAACAGTAACCCAAAACGCCATATAGTATAATTACAAAAGCCTGTTATGCTGTTGCTTAATGAAGAAATGGAGGTAGAAAGAAGGCAGAAGTTAATGCAATTTCTCGGCTTTAAATAAATTTTACAACAAGAATGAGTTTTAAAGATGATTTAATAATGTTTGCCTAAACGAAAACAATCTTTCTTTAGCTTAGTTTATATATCTTCCTTAATTCTCAAGTATCAAATAGATCAAAATTGACTTGAAAAGGGTAAAGAACTACCGGACAAGTTTAAAAATTTCCTGGAACTTTAATTTCCTGGGACTTCTATTATTTTATAGTCAAGTCTTCGCAAGGCAATTGTAGTGAGTTTCTACGAATCGATTGTTGCCAGCTAATTGATTGTTGTGGCCTGTGGGGAACAGGAAAGCAAAGCATTTTATGGTCTTCGTCAAGGTCTTTGGGTCTTTGCTTTCATCCAAGCCCAAGGTCTTCGCTTCGAAGTCACCATCCAACATTGGCAACTCACGCTCTGCTCATAATATACGGTGCCCGATAATAGACTACTCAGAGGGCCAAATTTTGCCCCATTTTGGATTATGTTCTTTATCTCTCCTAAGCTTTGCACAAATCCGTGTGTCTGCAGCAATATTATATACTGGGGTGATATTTAATGTTGAGGCCGGTATTGAAATCAACCTTCTGCAATTAATATTTATTTCACTCAGGTGAAAGAAAAGCTAATGCACGTGTGAAATCCAATTACACTTGTTAAGTCTTATTAATAAAAGATTAGAGAATTTTATTAAAATCTTTAGCAATTAACATTAGAAATTGAATGAACAAGCATCAGAGGCTAGAGATATGATTTTCACTTATTTAACTTTTACACCATTTTGAACTTAATCCCAAGTGCTATATATTGCCAAGGAAAGCCTTAATCGTGCTTATTGATATAAGTAGACACAACGACGCCAGTAGCACTCACCAATACCATGCCGAAAAGCAGGGGCGGACCTACGTAGTGGCCCCCCGAAAATTTTAAAAAAATTTAAAAATAGGTACTTAATTGGTTAATTCAAGAGAAATTAGGGACTAGAAATATATTTTTGTTCCCCCGGAAATATTGAAAGAATATGAAGATGGGGGGCAGTAAGGTAGGACCTAAATAAAACAGTGACCAAATAAGTAATTATTCCCTCTAGTGTTAAACAGATATTCTAACATGGCCCAAATGCACTATTAGTCCTTTAAATTTCAACATGTACGAGTTGCACCTTAATCTTTGAATTAGTACGAATTACTCCCAATCTCCAGCTTTACCTCGCCACGATGCCGTCCCTCTCCTCCAGGTTTAGTCGACTCTCCTCCGGGCTCGCCCCCCGAACTGAAAATCCTAGTTCCGCCACTGCCGAAAAGGATTGTCAATGTCAAGCTCAAGCCAAGTTGCATTATATATCTTGTAATCAAGTGGAGTGTTAAAGTGTTTGGATGTTAGAAAATAAATCAAAATTAGTCTCATGTCATGACTTTTAATGGCACGTGCTCTTCTTTCTTTGAAACCCAAGGATCCTCGCTCTTTACGGCGTACATGGCCCAGAACCCCGTGATTTTTGTGAACAAGGAAGCATTACAAAACACATATACAGTGCTCCTTTTCTTAAATTCATTTCACCGGGAAATATAACAAGTTCCAAAATGTTGGGGAAATATAACAAGTTCCAACATGATGGTTGATGTAATCTAGCTGCTTGCTAGATTTGTAAAGCGGCTAGGTAATCATTTTCTCTAGTCAATAAAATTCTTTTTGTTTGTTGTTCTAAAAATAAAATAAAATAAAACTGGAGGCAGTGCTGCAGAAACAGGTGTGTGTAATTGCCCCACTTTGATATGAGAAAAATTACAAATACTAAGCATCATCAGGTGGAAACTTAACATTCAAATTTTTCTTAAAATTAATCAATTTGTTAGATTTGTTCCAATCAATTAACTTAGAATTTTGATGATAATAAAATATTTATTAAATTTTAATGTATTTATTTGGGTGTGTAAGGCAATTAGACAAATTTACATGTTTTTAAGTTGGAAAGTGAAAATTTGGAAGTTGTTTGAAGCTAAGGTTTAGGGGAAGCACAAACAACTAGTTGAAAAGGTTCATCCAATTGTTTTGTGAGTTTATTTTCCAACCCGAGACGGTTTAGCTTCAGGAGGCTTCAATGCAACAAGTTGGAATGAACCAATTTGTTAAATTTTGGAGGCAGAACATACCATAGCTACTGCAGGTGAAGAACAACCGGTTTGAATGGTCCAACCAGTTGGCAATTGCCAGAAAAGCCTTCTGCATGAAAAAATAGTTCAATAATCTTCAAAAAATACAAATTAAATTCATAACAACTCATATCAATAAGTGGATTTCACACCAACCTCGTCAGCATTCTAGTTGTTGGAGAAAAGTTCACCTTTAAGTCTGTGACTCAGTTTTCAACAATTTAAAATTTTCCAACTAATTGAAAGCGCTGGACAGAAGCAAAAAGCTATAAAATTTGACAGAACGGTCACCAAATTTCTTGGAAGGTTTTCTAACCTTTCCAACGACTTTTCAACGTTTTTTTGGTTCCAAATAAGTATAAAAATATGGAGAAATACTTTGGCAGGAACTCTTGGCTATTAGAAGTGAAAATCCATCATCTAGATCAAATTAAGTTTGATAAATTTAAGATTTGCCAAGAGAGTTTGTGGTTTTACTTGTATATCTAGCAAGAGCGCTGTTATTTGAGCTTTTAACTTTGTAAATACCATTTTGTGAGATTGAGTTGGCGAGGTTTCTAGCTAGCCTATAAGAAAACTAGTGAGGAAAAGGGTGTTGGTGAGATTTCTAGTTAGCCTAAAAAAAAAACTAGTGAATGTTGGTGGTAGAAAGAGCTACCAAAGGAGTTGAAAATGTAAACTTGACCATTCAACTCATTTAGAAGAGCTGCAAACAAAGCAAAAAAAATGGAGAAAATTGGAGCATGAACAGTGATATATAGCTAAAAACAGAACAATAATGGCCAAAAGTTTATGACAATGGCGGGAGGAAACAAAAATGATCTTCACTTCATTTCCTTATAAATAGATTAGTTTTAGAATCATTTGAAATCAATCAAGTCTTAAGAATGAGAGAGTGAGAGAGAGCTCAAAATAGAGAGTATTTGTGAGTGGGTGTCACCTAGCTTATTTTTTTGTCCTAAATGGATACCTTACCTTCAAATTGTCCTACCGAGGTATCTTACCTCTTATCGCGTGTCCTATTTAACTACTTTCCGTTAATTTCAGAGTTATATCTAACGAAAATTGCTTATGTGGCATAAAAAAAAATAAAATAAATCATAAAATAACATTTATGGTCATTTAATTTTTTTCTATCAACAATTCTAAACCCTAACATTTAAAATCTAACCCATCCCCTTCCTAAAACAAATGCACGCACGCACACCGCCACGAGCCGCTTCCATCCTCCCTCCTCCCCTCTTCGCCACCCTCCTCTCCTCTCCTCCATCTTTCCCTTCGCCACAATCTCTTGGTTCCTCTCCTCTCCTCTCCTCTCCGTCTCACTCCTTCTTCTCTTCTCCTCCGTCTCTCCCTCCGCCTCAATCTCTCTATTCATCTTGCAGGACTCAATTGCTAAGCCTGTCGTTGCTGCTCGCGCGTACGAAACCGCCGTCTTCTATCTCCGATACCTCACCGGCAACCTCAACTCACCAGAACTCCTCGATTCGGTACCAAAACGCTTCAATTCAGTCCCAGTACTCTCTTTCTCCGCCGTGCGATTTTGCAGTATCGATGATTAAATCGGGCTTAGCGATTAGGCTGGAGATCTCCCACTATCATAATCGAGGAGTTTATAATGTTAGGGTTAGATTTATAATGTTAGGGTTTAGAATTGTTGATAGAAAAAAAATTAAAGGACCATAAGTGTTATTTTATGATTTATTTTAATTGTTTTTTATGCCACATAAGCAATTTCCGTTAGATATAACTTTGAAATTAACGTAAAGTAGTTAAACAGGACACGCGATAAGAGGTAAGGTACCTCGGTAGGAAAAATTGAAGGTAAGGTACTCGTTTATGACAAAAAAATAAGCTATGTGACCCCCAGTGGATTTTACCCATTTGTGAGTATTGAAATCTTTCTTCTGTGTTTTTAGTTTGAGTAAAGTAAAGCTTGTATTTTTATCCATTAAGCTAAAGACCAAACTTTGTGGCCCAACCAGACCGTTGAATGGTTTTGTTTTGATAATAGCATCTAAAATTAATGTTAGATATGAAATAAATTATCAACAGTTATGATAGGTTTTACAGACTTATAATGTTAAAAGTTACCATTTGATAATTTTTTAACTATGAAGCAAAATTATGGCTAATAATAATTCAATGCTCACAACTAGAAAAAGATAAGGCTCTCAAATCACCAACTGATTTAATTTATATCATTAATTCAATTTCTCGACTCAAAATTAGTTTGACAGCGAGAATGAGTTTTAAAGGTAATTTAGTAATGTTTGTCCAATTGAAAACAATCATTCTCCAACTTTATTTATGTATTCCTCTTCTCAAGTGTCACATAGATCAAAATTGACTTAAAAGGGTAGGGCAAGAGTAATAATTTTCTGGAACTTTTATTTTATAGTCAAGTCTTCGCAAGGCAATTGTAGTCAAGCCTTTGCAAGGCAATTATAGTCAAGTCTTAGCAAGGCGCTTTAAAGTCTTCAATTGCGATAGAACCCACCGTCAACAATGACATCTCACGCTCTACTCATCATATACGTTACCTGATAATCGAACACTTAGTTGGCCAAATTTGGCCCCATAAAAGCATTATCTACTGGGGTGATATTTAATTTTAAAATGATTTGTTATATAAATCAACCTTCTGCAATTAATATTTGACTTGGTTGAAAGGAAATAAAACGCGCGTGTGAATCCAATCAGACTTGTTAAGTCTAATTAATAAAATATTAGAAAATTTTATTAAAATCTTTAGCAATTAAAATTAGAAATTGAATGAGCAAGCATAAGAGGTTGGACATATGATTTTCACTCATTTGACTTGTACACCGTTTTGAACTTACACTACAAAAAACCATAGATTTTCCAACGATCAATTTTCCAATGGATTTGCAACGCAAAGAGCTATTGGAAAAAGAGTGGACAAATTTTCAACAGCTTGACTGTTAAAATTTTTGAAGACCATATATCCCAAATGATAGGTTGTTGGAAATTTCTAACTCGTTGAGCTGTTGGAAATATAGCCGTTGAAAACTTGAGAATTTCAATTTCCAAAACGAAGGCCGTTAGAAATTTCCAATACGATGCAATTAGAAATTCTCATGTTGGAAATTTCCAAAGCAAAGGCCGTTGGAAAATTATGCTAGTAAACCAATAAATTTCACAAATTGAGAAAATAAAGTAGTATTTTAAAAATATTTTATAATGATAATAATAATAATATGCATATTTATAAGTATAAATATATCATAATATATATATGATGTAATAATGTATATGTCATACATATATGATATATGATGTATATGATAATAATGTAATAATGTATATAATGTATATGTCATAATAATAATAATAATAATAAAATTTTAAAATTTTATAATGTTTCATATACATGATATATATTAAACAATAATTATAATATAGTTGTTGTGTGTGTGTGTGTGTGTGTGTGTATTTATGTATAATATATATCATGCGTAATGATATATTCAATATATTTAATATAATGTATAATAATATATACAACAATATATCATATATCTTGAGTATAATAATATATTTAATATATATCAACTAATAATAATATATATCATATATAAGGCCCATATAAAAGTGTCAAGCTAACTCAGCCTATTAGGCCCAACTAATTGGCCCAAAACTAACCTAGACCTATTCTAACCCTAACTATATATACTTATAGATCATCTCTCCTCACTTTCATCCCTCACACTCACCTAATTTAACCGGCACCTCCCTCTCTCCTCTCTAACCCTCACAGCCTCTCCCCTCTTCTCCTCGCCCTCTGCTCTCTCCTCTTCTTTGCCTCTCCTTCTACTCTCTCCTTCTGTTCGCCTCGCCCTCTGCTTTTTCACCCGCATCACTCCTTTCATCTGAATCTCGCCTCTCTCATCTGATTCACGTCTGTTCGCTATGCTCCTCACTGTCATCGCTATACTAAAGCCTTCCTCTATGTTGCTATGCTTTGCTCACTATTCATCGCCTATGGCCAGCGTCTTCGCTAGCCAACTGCCTGTCCTACGCTTCTCCGCCAGTCGTCTGACCATGCTCCGCTTCTCCACTCGCTGTCCGCCTTGGTTCATTACTCCGCCACGTTCCTCTACCCGCCGCATTGCAAATCTGGGTTTTCAAATTTTGTACTTTGTGTTTTAAATTTTGTGGATCGGGTTTTATTTTATGGTTTTGTTATATTTTTTGTGTTTTATGTTATATTTGTGAAGATTTGTTTTGTTTGTGATTTTCTGTTTTTTCGTAATTTATGTAATTTTGAATTTTGTAAATATAAGATATAATTTGTTTAAAACTTTTTGTCATATTATAAAATATAAAATATACTCCTTTCGTCTCATATTCTTTGCACCATTTAATTTTTAGCAATTAATTTATAATTTTTTATTTTCAACATTTTAGTATATAGATGAAGAAATTTTGTATAAGAATAATAAATCAAGACATATAGTGTCTAAATATATATTTTTAAAATTTTTTTGAACAAATACTAATATGAATAAATTCAAGTCAAACTAAGCAAAAAAGTCAAATAGTGAAAATAATATGAGATGGAAGGAGTAATTTAGTAATATATAAAATATGTCATTAATATATTTTTTTAATTTTCGTATACAAAATTTCCAATAGCTTGGCTGTTGGAAATTTCCTTTGGCTTGAGCAACTGGCATACTTTCCAATGGCTGATGCCGTTGCAACTTTCCAATGGTTAAGCCATTGAAAAACCTCTTAAATTGGCCAAATAACTACATGACTTTTGGCCGTTGGGAATTTCTAACAGCTCATTTCCAACTGCTGGCCATTAGAAGTACTAACAGCAAAAAATTCAGCCATTGGAAATTTTTTTTCCAACAAATATTTTGCCAATGGGCCTGTTTCCAATGGCTTCGTGTTGGAAAACTCAATTTTCCAATGTGAAGCTATATCCCAAATGCTATTGCCAAGCAAAGCTTAATTGTGTCATGTTTAATTAATATAAATGGACAACGATGCCAATAGCACTCACCAATACCATGCAAAAAAAGATTATCAATGCCAAGCTAAAGCTAAGCTGCATTGTGTTGTAACTAAGTGGAGTGTTAAAGTGGTTTAAGTAATCAAAATTAGTCTCATGGCATTTTATGGCACATGCACTCTTTTCTTTAAAACCCAAGGACCCTCGCTCTTTGTATTTGTGGGCAAAATGGCTAAAAAACCCGTGATTTTTGTCAACAATGAAGGACTTCAAATAGCATATATAATGCTCCTTCTTTTTTCAAATTCATTTCACTGGGAAATATGACAAGTTCCAAAATGTTAGGGAATTATGTATTAAATTCAAAACATTAATGACTTGTGCTCAAGTTTAACTCTTTTTCCTTGAAGTAAATTGATAGGCTGGGGCTAAAATATACCCGAACCACATGAAACACCCATACGTTCATGTTATTTACTATCTTTACCACTTGTTTCTTCCTTCTAGCTATTCTTTTTGTTTCTTCCTTCTCTAATTCTTCTTTTTGCTTCTTCCTTCTCCAAAACTAGAAGTAAGCTTACTCAGATCTTTATCCTACTTCGCTTCATCCTTTTCGATTTGTTCTATCTAGATCTCATAACTTTGATTCTTCGTCATCATTGTCAAAGATAGGAGGATACTGCTTGCTGATGGATGTTGTTTCAGTTGGAGACCATTTCAATGATGATGAAAAGGAAGGTGAAGCTACAGAGAAGCCTGACCTCCTTTGCTGACCTTCCTTGTCGTTCCCAACCTTTGGTGGAGTCTATGCCTCATTGGAGGAAGAACTATTATCCCTGTCTTTGATGATGTCTGTGCTACTTTGTTCAATAAGAAGTATTGTTTTATTCATAAAAAAATATTGTTCTACAATATGCTCCATTGCTCGTTCCACCCTCTAGCATTGTTTATGCCCCATTAGAGAAAGAATAGGCTTTCCCGCCTCCAGCAGCATCTGTTTTGTTCCTGTTAGTATTGTGCCCAAAAAGCCAATCATGAGATGATTATATTTTTGCACATTGAGTCATGATATTTTATTAAGGCATTAATCCAGCAATTATGTTTGTTGTTTTGTTTTTGCGTAACGTAATAAACATAATTGTAACCATAGAATAATGATATTCTTAAACGTCCCTGGTCTAGTATTATTGTGGAGTGGGTTGCAATAATACATAACGACTAGCATATGTGGAGACTAATATAAGATATGTAGTCTACATATAGGTACAAGTTGGAGAACTTGTGTACTAGACTAACCCACCATGAAAACACTACATGGATCGTTATATGAGTGTCATAAGTGATTCTCATAGTGATCATGGTATATATAATCTTTTGACCTAAGGTCATCAAGGTTCCTTACATGTAAATCACATACTTTGATACTTTCCTTTGTTGCTCGTAATTGAGTGAACTTGAAGGAGGCCATTGGGTATGTCACATATCATGCGGAGGGATTTGTATGATCAAGATGGGATTTGTCCCTCCTATGTAACGGGAGTGATATCTTTGGGGCCCTTGATAGAGTAAGACTTAGAAAAATGCATGGCCATGCTCTGATGAGTTGATATACGATATCAATGTCATCAGTTTAAGTTGGTCTACTCGGTAATCAATAAACCAAAGATTGGGTTATACGAGAGTGACACATTCCATGTCTCATGCTTAGTCTTGATATCTTGGACAAAGGGACAATGACATATATCGGTGATAATCATAAAGGTTTAGTCGAATCACCGACAATCTTGTTACTTGGGTAGCAATGATGTGTTGCTAGACACCGCTCATTGCTTATGACTATAAATGTGATTTATGATAATTGCCAATATGATAAGAGCCTATTGGGTCGCACACATAGAGTTATTTGAATTATTAGAGTGCATGGGCTAATTATTTGGGTTATGGTTTCACAATAATTTCGTATTAATAATGAGCCCAAGAGTTGACCCATTATTAAGCCCGAAATTAAAGCCTAATTAGATTAGGGCGTTGAAACCCATTAGGCCTGGAAGTTGAGTCTCACTATAAATACAGCTTTTAGTGAGAAATTTGAAAGCTTCTTGCCCTAGCTTCCCAAAAGGACAGCCGCACTCTTTTCTTGAAATTCCTTGGAGGACGTAAGCTAACACTGCGAGCGCAAGAGAAACGCATCTGCCGGGATGTGGTGAAAGTGTGGTGATCCCGAGAGGCTCGTGTGGATACCATAGAGAGCTTGAATACGTCAACTGTTCAGGTTTTGTGATTCGACTCTACAGTTGAGTGAGATATCTCAATCGAAAATTAGATATGAAAATTTTCGAACACCCAATTTACCCCGTTTCACTTGGATCCTGGAGGGTTTCGGTTAAATTCTGTTGTGCTTGTTTGGCTCCTGAAACCCAACAGTTCCATTCAGTAAAAAATGCTATTTCATTCATACAAAAGTTTTGTTTTGTGATATTCTATTCATTTTATAAGATGTGGTTTTCACAAATAGTGTTGTTCTGTTTTGTAACATGTGACAATTCATTCATACAATTGTGCAGTTTTGTAATATGTTATTCATTTTGTATGATGTATTATTTATGAATAATGTTGTTCCGTTTAGTAAGAAATAGTGTTTCATTCATAAAAATATATTGTTATGTACTATGTTGTTCATTTTGTAAGATACTTTGTTCGTAAATAATGTTGTTCTGTTTTCTAAAAGTGTTATTCTATTAATACAAATATGCTGTTTGGTAAGATATATGTTGTTTACAAACAATATTGTTCCATTTATATAATTGTATAGTTCTCTAATATGTTGCTCTCTGTAAGAAGTGTTGTTCATGCTAGTAAGATGTGCTATCCAAGAGCTATGACATTTTTGTAACTACCATGAAACTCCAGGTATAAGCTGGTGCATCGTGTGTATGCTATAACTGTTCAAATTGATAAGCTAAATGAAAATGATTGTTTGGTGGACTTAAACTGAAGGTTAACATGATCCAAAACAATGAACCTAAAGAAAAAAAAAAGAAAGTAAAACTAAGAGCCAAGCAACAGGGCAAGAGTTGCAAAAGTTTGGGCACCAACTTGGCCAAGGCCTGAGAATTTAGCAAAGTGTGAATTACATTTGCCCCCCCTGACATTTACCATGAATCACACTTTGCTTATTTCTGTTTCAAAAATCTCTTAAAACCTATACTTATTCCCCTAATGCATGTTTTAGAATTTAAAATCAATGGATTAATTGCACTTTGAAACCCCAAATTTTAGTTCTTGTTTTAGTTTTCTCCTTAACATATAAATTTCTTTATTGCTTGTTTTTTATTTCAAATGACGTAATATGTTTATATGTATTGTTCCTTTTAACTTACCCTATTTTTTTTCTTATGATTCATTTTTTATGTACTTTTCATTGTTTCCATGTACTTTCTTTTATATTTTCAAATTTTTAATCACCTCTAGCTAATAAAGTCATCTTGCTTTTTAAAATTAGTTATTATTTCCTATCTCCCTCACTTAAAAAAAAAAGTTGTGTTGGCAACTATTAAAGTAAAAATCAAAGAAAAATACATAAATCGAACAATCGAATTTGTTTTATTAATTCAAAAATCCTCTGCGCTATATACTAAAAAATTTTAGAGCTAGAAATTTTCATTCTTCAAGCTCTCATTCTAGGCTCGAAGAATCACATTTTCTGCTCGATTTTGTTGAGCCTAAAGTCACAGAGGAAAAATATATAAACCAGCCAATGTGAGAGAGGAGGTCGTTGAGGGTGGCGGGTTGGAGACCGAGGACGCGGGGAGGCTGGGCGTCAACGCTGTAACCATGGTTGTCGTCTCTTTTCTAGGATTCGACAGTGCAGTCGCAGCTTCCCAACCGTCGTCGTCGGTTAATTTTAGGTGATTCCGAGGGACAACAAGAAGCATTGGCCTTGAGTTTTGCAACGAGGGATGAAAGTTGAACTGGAAATGAAGTTCAGTATGGTAATTTGTTATTATGAAGGAGGAGGCCACGTGACATTAAAACACTACCAAGTCAACCTAGAAGCACCATATCATCAACTTACATTTGAAATACTGAAAAAATTGATGAAAGGGACTCGGGTGGGATGAATGTCATGAGGTATGGGTCTTTATTATGACATAGATTGAGTAAGGGGACTATTTTAGGACAAATCGAAAATCTATAGGACTATTGATAGATTTTATAGAAGCATTTTTTTGAAAAATACTTTCTTACAAATTAATTAATTAATTAATATGTATATAAAACTAAAACTATAACAAAATGACCAATTATGTATTAGTTGAAACAAAAGCAATTTTGAATTTTTCATATTATTGTAAATATAAGCCTTATCATTTATTCGAGTTTAGATTTAATAGTCATTATAATAAATTTTGAAAAAAAGATTGGCACTCGTAAAGCTTGAAAATACAAAATAAATAAATAAATAAAATTTTTAAAATAAAAATAATTTCCTTAATTAGAGATATTTAAAAATTTAGAATATAAAGATTAAAAAAATATACAAGCAATGAGAAATAAACAAAAAAACAATCATATGAAAAAAAAATAATTGGGAGATGATAAGTTGAAAGGAACAATATATATAACAGTGTATTATATTAGATTATTTGAAAAGATAAGTAATGAAATAATTTATATTTTAAGGAGAAAACGTAAACAGCAACCAATATTGGGGTTTTAAAATGTAATTAATCATTTTGTTTTAATATTCAAAAAGAGAATGCAGGGGGCTTAGTGTAGGTTTAAAACCTCATGAGGCTTTTAAGAGATTTTTGAAAAATAAGGGGCAAATAAATGTTAAGAGACTAAATGTAATTCTCCCTTTAGCAAATGAAGGTGGGTTTAATTAACAACTCAAAAATTTCCCAAAAAAGGGAAGAAAAAAAATGAGAGATTTTTTATTTTTTATTTTTGGAACTAGGAGAGAGCAGAGAAAGTACCTTATGTCTTGACTGGGGGCAGTGGCACAAAAATGAGTGGGCCTCGATGGTAGAAATTGGGGATCATGCAGTTCGGTTACCACCGAGTAAATAGTATAAAAAAGTACAAGAAGTTTTATTTTGTGTTGGATCTTGTGGAGGGGTACGAATACAGTGGTGTTCACTAATGTTCAATCGGCGATGCTACTGCTCAATCGAATCCAAGTGCTATCCTTCTTATTGTGTATTGGTTAGAAGCTGCTCAAAATTAAATGATGGTTGAGTTGAATAGTTTCTTAATTTTAAAGAGGCAATTAAAAATTGGATCTAGCACTTCTAGGATTTCTACTGTAGAAAGTAACTCAAACATGACAATTGATGTAATCTATCCTCCTGCTAGATTTGTAATTATTTTCTCTAGTCAATAAAATTCACTTTGCTCGTTGTTCCAAAAGAAAAAATTTGATGACCGATGGCAGGGCAGACAAATGAGTATGTGTAATTGCCCCGCTTTGATATGAGAAAGATTACACATGCTAAACATGATCAGGTGGAAACTTAACATTTATTTTTTTTTCCCTTGAAATTAAGCGGTTTAACCAAAATCTTGCAATCCAAAAAGCTGAAAATTGAACTTCATCCCCTAACCAGACTATTGACAGTTTTGTTTTGGAAATACTGTCTAAAATTAATGTTAGATATTAAAATAAATTATTAACAGTTATAATAGCTTTTACAGACCTTTAATTAACACTAAAAGTTACTGGTAGATAGTTTTTTTAAATTCTAACATTAAAGGCCGATGCTATTCCCAAATAAAACATAACCCACTTGACTAATAAAAAGTCAATGCTCACAACTAGAAAAAGATAAGGCCCTCAAATCACCAACTGATCTAATTTATATCATTAATTCAATTTCACGGCTCTAAATTAATTTCAAATGGACAATAAGTTTTAAAGGTGAATTAATAATGTTTGAATGAGTTTTAAAGGTGAATTAATAATGTTTGCCCAAATGAAAGCAATCGTTTTTCAACTTTACCTATATACTAGATGTTTAACCCGTCCAATGGACTGTGAAAACTTGTTTTTGTTAGCTAGTGATTATATTGATGTATATAATTTAATACTTAAGTTACCTTTTTTTACAAAAAATATTGAAGTTAACTATAACGTTTTAATTTGCTAGAAATGAATATGATAAAAATTATGATAAAGCTATCGTGATTCTTTTCAAATTGATTAGTGATTTCCTCAAATATTAAAGTCTACATTGCTATTTTTATTGGTTTTAAAATTTATATTTATTCTGAATTACCCACTATACATTTTTCTGGTCCCAATAAATAAAGTTAAACTAAAATTTCTTAAATATAACTTTCTAGGAAAAAATGAATATTTTCATATTTAATTTTTTATTTTGTTTTTTTCAAAAATAAATACATTGTTTAAGGAAAATTGAGGTTTTCTTGTGCTATTATTCATAGAGAGTTGTTGATATTTGTTCATTGCAGTACATTACTTTGTGTCTAATATGTGATGGAAGCATAACACAAATATATTATGCTGGTTAAGAAAAGTAGATCATATACTGTAAGAACAAACAATATCGTAAGATTGGAGTTCCTATGATGTAAACGAATGGGAAAATCACAAATGCAGGGAATATAGAGCCGGAGGGAAGATCGATAATTGTGCAAAAAATTAGAAAGTACTTGTAAACTCGCGATAATGGAAGCCTAAATCAAACAGAAATAAACTTGTAAATGACTGGACTTCAATTAATCCAATAAAAACACTTCTAAAGACAAACAAATTCTCTAAGTTTTCGATGCTACAAACACATCCCCATAACATCACCCAACAGCGAGGCAACAGTGGCAAACGAACAATAAAAAAAAAATCCCACCTCACGATATCCCCACAAAATAATAATACATGGTGAGAAGAAAACGGTAAAAACTCTCCCATAGACTAACAATTTATTGCAGGGCTATAACTGTAAACCTTTAATAACTGATGACCGAAAGACAAAAAACTGAAGAAATTAAACCATGCAAAGAAATTAAGGCCTGCCAACTCAACACGTGTCCACCGACAATTGTAGATCCAGCTGAAGCACTTAGGAGAACATAGACGCAATTGCAGAACTCAACCAAATGAGAGGCCAAAAACAATAATTTTTCATGAAGGAAATGGACTTGAGAAGGGTAAAGGAATAACATCGGAGAAGCGTAATAATAATTTTCTGGAACTTTTATTTTATAGTCAAAGTCTTTCTACCAATCGATTGTTGCTGATTGATTGTAGTGGGGAACAGGAAAGCGAAGCATTTTATGGTCTTCGTCAAGGTATTTGGCACTTCGCTTCCCAAGAGCTTCGTCAAGGTCTTCACTTCCTTGCGACACAGGCATTGCCCGTCATATACGGTACCCGATGGAACACTTAGAGAGCCAAATTTGGCCTCATAAAAACATTTCCTTTATTCCTTTTTTTTTTCCATATTTTATTTGAAAGAAAGCAATTGTGCATAAAATCATTATATGATTGTCACTTTCACAACTATGCCATTTAATTTATAAAATATTTTTTATTTTGTCCATAAAATTGTGCCTATTAAATTGCTTGGGTGTCGTACCTGAAAATTTCTAAAATTCTAGATGAAAAACATGATTTTCAAGATTTAAAAACTTACAGAGTACTAAGCAGTATAAAATTAGTATTGACAAATTTTCAGTCTTAGCAACTGCTCAATTATTATTAAAAAAAAAAAACAGGTATGCAATAATTTTTGTATTGCTCTTGAAGAAGGTAATTAATACTTCAGGGGGAATTGACACTTGTTTGATATGGTTTGGCGAAAATGACACTAGCGTCCTTTTGGGGTTTCCAAACCCACACGAACCCTTAGATTTTTTTAACTTCATTAATCACAGTCAGTGGATAGTGGAAAGAAAGGAGGATAATTTTGCCTTCAAATAAAGAAAAAAAGTTAATCTAAATTGTTTGGTGGGTAATTTCAGTTATTTTTATTCCTAATTGTTTAAAATCAGCAACCTTCCCGAGTCAATTCCATCAAATTGCTTATAAGCCAACAAATAACGGATAAGTCTGCACCTGCGTCGATATAATAAGAGCCCACGTTCATAGATTAGCATACCACCATCTACCTAGCTAGCAGTCCCAAACAGAAATGGCCCTTAAAAATCTTAGAATTTCGCTGCTCTTGTTCCTTGTTCCCCTCCTCCAGTTCCATTTCAATCGCATTTGCATCATTGTTGTCCATTGCGCTACTAATGATGAAGTGGCAGCACTTCTCCACTGGAAGGCCACCCTCCATGGAGGAGTCAATCAGCTGTCATCTTGGGATATTGTTCAAAATCCTAACCCTTGTGACAATAGCAGTTCTTGGGTTGGAGTCGGCTGTGATCCATTTGGGAGCATTGCCTCGCTTAATCTTTCCAGTCTTGGTCTCAGCATGTTCACTCCATCATCTCAGCTTCGTTGCTCTTCCCCAGCTCACAACTCTCGACCTCAGCTTTAACTCCTTCCATGGAAGCATTCCCACCAGCATAGGTAACCTTTCAAAACTCACCTATCTTGATCTCTCTTACAACAATATTTCTGGAAATATCCCTTCTGAGATCGGTTTTCTAACCCAACTCCGCACCCTTATTCTATCCAAGAATCTTCTTTGTGGCTCCATCCCTTTTGAGATCAGAAACTTGACAAATATTTCCACTCTCTACCTTTGGAGTAACCATTTGTCTGGCTCCATTCCTCTTGAGCTTTGGTCCTTGATGTCATTGAAAGAGCTTGAATTGTCAACAAATCTTTTAACTGGTGGTATTTCTCATCATGTTGGAAACTTGAGCAATTTGGTTTCTCTTTTTCTTTCTGAAAACAATCTCACTGGCTCAATCCCTTCTGAGATTGGTAATTTGAAAAATCTGAAACGCCTCAAACTGAGCCAAAACATGTTCCAAGGTAGAATCCCAGCTACCATTGGAAACTTGACAAACCTTTCCACTCTCTACCTTTGGAGTAACCGTTTGTCTGGCTCCATTCCTCTTGAGCTTTGGTCCTTGACGTCATTGAAAGAGCTGTATTGTCAACAAATCTTTTAACTGGTGGTATTTCTCATCATGTTGGAAACTTGAGCAATTTGGTTTCTCTTTTTCTTTTTGAAAACAATCTCACTGGCTCAATCCCTTCTGAGATTGGTAATTTGAAAAATCTGAAAAACCTCAAACTGAGCCAAAACATGTTCCAAGGTAGAATCCCAACTACCGTTGGAAACTTGACAAACCTCTCCACTCTCTACCTTTGAAGTAACCGTTTGTATGGCTCCATTCCTCTTGAGCTTTGGTCCTTGACACCATTGAATGAGCTTGAGTTGTCGATCAATTTTTTTTCTGGTCCAATCCCTCCCGAGATTGGTAATTTGAAGAATCTAAAAAGTATCAAACTCACCAATAACATGTTCCAAGGTAGAAACCCAACTACCATTAGAAACTTGACAAACCTTTCCATCTCTACCTTTGGAGTAACCGTTTGTCTGGCTCCATTTCTCTTGAGCTTTGGTCCTTGACGTCATTAAAAGAGCTTGAATTGTCAACAAATCTTTTAATTGGTGGTATTTCTCATCATGTTGGAAAGTTGGGCAATTTCGTTTCTCTTTTTCTTTTTGAAAACAGTCTCACTGGCTCAATCTCTTCTGAGATTGGTAATTTGAAAAATCTGAAAAACCTCAAACTGAGCCAAAACATGTTCCAAGGTAGAATCCCAGCTACCATTGGAAACTTGACAAACCTCTCTACTCTCTACCTTTGGAGTAACCGTTTGTCTGGCTCCATTCCTCCTGAGCTTTGGTCCTTGACACCATGGAATGAGCTTGAGTTGTCGATCAATTTTTTTTCTGGTCCAATTCCTTTTGAGATTGATAATTTTAAGAATCTGAAAACTCTTAAACTCACTGATAACATGTTTCAAGGTAGAATCCCGGCTACCATTGGGAACTTGACAAATCTTTCCATTCTCTACCTCTAGAGTAACCATTTGTCTTGCTCCATTACTCCTGAGCTTTGGTCCTTGACATCATTGAATGAGCTTGAGTTGTCGGGCAATTTTTTTTTTGGTTCAATCCCTTCTGAGATTGGTAATTTGAAGAATCTAAAAAGGCTCATACTTGGCCGAAACATGTTCCAAGGTTAGATCCTAGCTATCATTGAAAACTTGACAAACCTTTATTTTCTTCTTTTATTTAATAACAAACTTGATGCAGGGTTTCTTCCTCCTGAGATGAATAACTTTATTAATTTGGAACTTGTGGACCTTTCTGATAATATGTTGCAAGGGTCTATACCAAGTAATATTTGTCAAGGTGGACGTTTACAGCGTTTGACACTTTACAACAACAACTTCATGGGTCGAGTCCCTAAATGCTTGAGCAATTGCACGAGCTTGATTAGAGTCAGGCTTCAAAATAATCAACTTACGGGGAACATTTCAAAGGATTTTGGCAGATATCCCCACTTGACTTACATGGATTTGAGCAATAATCAGCTTTTTGGGGAGGTCTCACCTAGCTGGGGGGAATCTCATAATCTAACATATTTAAATATTTCAAATAATTACATTTCTGGCAAGATACCACATGAGATTTCCAAGGCAACTCAACTACAAGAACTTGATCTTTCTTCAAATCATATTGTTGGAGATATTCCAGAAGAGCTAGCAAGGTTTCCATATTTGTTTTGGCTTTCACTCCAAAATAACAAACTCCATGGGCAAATACCTGCAACACTTAAAATGATCACTAATCTGGAACATCTTGATTTTGGATTGAACAATTTAAGCGGATCAATTCCTAAAGAGATTGGAGAGTGTTCCAAATTGTTGATCTTAAATCTGAGTAGGAACAGATTTACAGGAGGCATTCCACTTGAGATGGGTGTGCTTCAATCCTTGGAGGAATTAGATATGAGTCAGAACTTGTTATCTGGAGATATACCAAGCCAGCTCAAAAATATGTTGAGGTTGGAATATCTAAATATATCTCACAACATGCTCTCCGGCTTCATTCCTATAACTTTTGCTGACATGTTTAGCTTGACGACTGTGGATGTATCATGCAACCAATTAGAGGGACCAGTTCCAAATGTTAAAGCCTTCTCTGAGGCTTCTTTTGAGCAACTTAGGAACAACAAGGCCTTGTGCGGCAATGCCACAGGTTTGAAGCCTTGTGCTCCATCCGCAAGCAAGAGCAATTTTAGTTGCAGAAAGTTGCTTATGATGTTACTTCCTATCATCGGCAGCCTATGTCTACTACTGCTTTTGGTTGTGATATATGTACGGTTGAGGGTGTTAACAAGTGAAAAAGAAACATGCCAAGAGTCTTCAATGGACATTTTCGCAATATGGGGCCACGAATGGGGAGCTGATATATGAGAACATCATTCAGGCGATAGATGGATTTAGCTCTAAGAATTGCATCATATCGGAGAAGGACGACAATCCGCTGTTTACAAAGCAACTTTGCCTGATGATCATGTAGTTGCTATAAAGAAATTTCACCCAGCTCAAAATGGGAAGGACTCGATTGATCTCAAGGCCTTCCAAAGTGAAATCTGCACTTTGATGAGTGCCAAACATCGAAATATTGTGAAGCTTTATGGCTACTGCTCACATGGGGGTCACTCTTTTTTGGTGTATGAGTTCATAGAGAGAGGGTGCTTGAGGGATGTGTTGAGCATCCAAGGATCGGAGCTTAATTGGCTTCAAAGGGTGAATGTGGTGAAGAATGTGGTGAAGAATGTGGTGGATGCCTTATCTTATATGCATCATGAGTGCTCACCTCCCATGATCCACCGCGACATCTCCAGCAACAATGTTCTTCTGGATTCAGAATACCAAGCTCATGTGTCTGATTTTGGCCCTGCTAGGTTTTTAAATCCTGACTCATCGTCTTACCTCACCTCACCAGTTGGTACCTTCGGCTACATGGCTCCAGGTACTTTTGTACATTTATCTATTACACAAATATACACATCTTCTTTTTGCGAACTAAACATGTAGTATTTGGTTCTAGAACTAGCTTATACATGGAAGTTGAATGAGAAAAGCGACGTCTACAGTTTCGGTGTGCTAGCACTTGAAATATTATGCGGCAAGCACCCAAGTGAGCTTCTCTCCGCTCTGTTTTCAGCGGCATCATCTTCTTCTTCATCACTGCAAATCACTGAAGAAACTCTGTTGAGTGATGTGATTGACCAGAGGCTTCCTCCTCCAAGAGACCGAGTTGCAGAGAAAATGGCTTTGATTGCTAAATTGGCATTGGCTTGTGTCAATGCCAATCCTCAGTGCCGACCTACAATGCAGCATGTTTCTTCAGCACTTTTGCGTCCATGTCCCTCCTTAAGGGAGGCCTTTTTTGTCATCAAATTGGGAGAATTATTGCAGCAACATTGAACTGTTTCTTTGCCAGCTGATCAAAGAGTCCTTCTAGTATGATCAATCAATAAGCAATAATGTTGTTTCTGCATCATGCTCTGTTCCTTCTCCATCTAAAATGTTTGTCTTCTTCTTCTAAAATGTTAGTTTCTTGGTATGGATATTCCCATGTTCTGTAATCAAATCTGTGGTTAAATTTCCATTTATTTCTTCCATCAATTAGTGTTCTCATATTTTGTAGTCATAAATACTAGAGAAAGTTTAGAAATCCATAAACACTAGATGTTTAACCCGTCCAAAGAAGGGAAAATATTTACTATTTGTTAGTTACATTTAAAAATGCCTGTTTTTGTTAGTTGATTATATACATGAGCATTTTCAATAGATTATTGATTTTTAAAATGCAATAAAACTTGGGCTGTTTTTTATTTTTGATTTAGTATTTATATTTATTGTAAAATACCCACTGTGCATTTCCCTTCCTTGGCCATAATAGGAATATTATTTTTTGAAATGTGACGTTCTAAGCGAAAATAATTTTGGCCTCTAACTTAAGCAATTTTTTTTTTTAAAATTGTGCCATAATTTGAAAGTCAATATTTTGTGATATATGCCGGAAGCGTTTAAAGAAAGAATTCTAAAAGACTAGTTAATTTCTTTACATTTTTTTACTTTACATATTGGTAAAAAATTGTGAAAATAATTTACCTTTTTATTTATTCTCTTTCAAATGGTTTCATCTTTCATTTTTCTTCTAAAAATAATACACATAAGGAAATATTAATAGAAAAATCTCTTAACATCACCGAAGTGATCTAGAATGTGTATAGATTGAACTTTTGTGAACAACAATAAGTTTTAATCTTAACCAGTATGGGAGAATAGCAAGAAGATAGAAAGAATCAAATTAAAGTTGAAAAGTAAAAGATAAAGAAATAGAAGCCAAATACAATAAAAACTTAAGGAGAGAAAAATCAAAACCATTAATAAGAGAATAAAGTAATATGATCTCGTGAGAAAAGTAATATGTTGTCGCCATGATGGTGCGAGAGTAACATAAAATAAATAACACAATAATATAGACTCAATTTAGTTTGCTTCTTGAATTTAGGCCAGATGAATGTAGTACGGAGGTTAGCTACAGGAATGGAGTACGATAATGCAGAGGTAGAGGCGACAATGTGTCAATTGCTGGGAAAAACATGGGTCCAATAAAGCAAGTGATAGGAAATGATGTCAAATAATTCTCGGGAAGTGGAAGAAACCCTAAGTCCCTTAGCATCATCAACCCTTTGCAGAGGCTGAAACGGTCTTCTTCGATCCCAAGCAACCACAAGCAAGCAACCAGCCCAAGTCCTAGGGAGAAATGACCGTCTACTTTCCATTTTGCTTGATGAACGTGGACAACGTGGGGCTCTGCTGCCAGACCTCGTGCCTGCTCAGAAATCTCTTTATTCTATGACTTTCAATTTCTCGATTTTGAGGGGATTAGTTCAGCATTTGATCATTTTATTTTATTCCTGAATTTTTGGATTCAGATTCACACTATTACCCGTTTAATGTTACTTTCCGTTCTCAACTTTTAGGGATTAGTTCCGTATTTTTATCTCTTTTTTTTTTTTTGTGTTCCCGATATTTTGGGTTCAGGTTCAAACTAGTACCCTATTTAATGTTACTTCCCATCTGGATTGCATTAAAGAAAACATCTGCCCTACACAGTTTGGCTGCCAGGTCCAAATTAGTACATAAATAAGCATCATGATTTTCCATAAATAAAACATCACAAATCTTCACCACTAAGCTAAGACCTTTATATTAACCCTCAAGACATAGGTTGCCTGCAACGAAAAATCATCTGCATCAGTTCAAGTCTTCAGCTAAATGACTAAGTGGAGCATACTTTCATGCTATCAAAGTCCTAGGGGCAAGCATATATGGTATACATTAACAACTAAGTGGAAGAAAAAATGGAATATCTAGAATCTTCTAGTAGGTGATCACATGAACTAGGCTAATCTTCCATTTCTCAGATCAAGATCCCCAAATGAAATCCCTACCTAACTTATCCACTTTGTTTAGGACGAAGCAGATCAACAAGATCCTCAAATGATTAAAGCCCTGCTTTGGTAAGAAGACCAGAGATGGTCTTTCTGACGGGACCAATTCCACACCAGATGCCAAAACTACTATGAAGTTTGCTTCCCACTCATGATATTCTTTCTCTTCCCTTTGTCATTAAGACTGCTTTTACGTATGTTTTCCCAGGTGTTTGAAGCATATATGAAGAATTAAGCGGAAGAAAATATGGTGTATAGTATCCTCTATAGGGTGAGCACATGAACTGCAGCCTTCTATAGCGTCCCAGACAACTAGGTCAATCTTTCCTTTTCTCAGATGTAAATCCGAAATGAAATCCTCATCTAACTTATCAACTTTGTTTAGGGCAGAGATAGGAAGGAAACTGCCTAGCTTGCATGTAATAAGTGGGAGTCGCAGAGATTGTGGATTGAGGTTAGGATAGTAAAGGAAATACAACCTCCCCAACCAGCATGCCTTTTACACATTTTACCACGCAGAAAAGCACAATCTTGTTTATTCCACTATCTATTATAGAGAGGAAAACATAAACATTTACCAAGATCACTAGTTTCAGCAATATTAAGAACAGCACATTTATTTCTAACATCAGCACCAGTGCTTTTACTGAAAATAACTTTAGATTTTTGGGAATTGATAGTTTAACCAGAAAATTCACAGCAGGTGGACAGTGTGTGCTTTAATGGCCATGCAGTACTTTTCTGAAGCCTCAACAGTAAGAATCAGATCATTCATCAGCAAAAAGAATATACAAGTCTCAGCACAATTTTGAAACCCTTCCAATCCCCCTGCTCAACTTTAAAATTGATCATTCTACAGAGTATGTCAGCAATATCTTACAGATTAACCAACAAACTTTCTTGTCATGTCAATCTTGTAGCAGAAGTTCATGGATACAGTCTGCACCGCAAGAGATGTTGCTGTCCTCCACCATCAAAGGGAGTTTTTGGCACTTCAGGCAGAATACAGACAGATGGATTTATTGTTATTGATTGACGTTGATCTGAACAGGAAAAGAGGGCAGTCAAAGCTTGCTCTACTGAGGGCTGCATATGAAGCCAGCCACCTGATGGAGACTCTCAGGGCAACTAGCTTCAACAGTGCCCTTCGACAGTGTCTCGTGGATTTCTTATTTGGCTGAGTAAAGGTAAGATTTCGTAGTTCTAAGTCTAGTGATTAGGTTCCTAGAGTCATCCCATATCTGACAGCTTGATGTTGTGTTAACGTGCAGGTAGAATTGGCTAGGTCACCACAAGGAGATCTTGGTAGGAATTTTATTGCATTTGATAACTTTTTGTTCTGTGATGAATGTGTATGGAGGATATTCACAGGTTAGATGCCTGCTCATGGTTGTCTAACTCATCAGTTTCTTCTTCGAGGCTGTCTCTGTGATTTGATTTAAATTTCGTAAACTGTCTTGACCTCATTTTCCCTGTCAAGTGACTGTTTTATCAGTTACAAATACGGTTTTAGGCTAACTGCATAGGCTTTCTAGCTTGTTGCTCCAAACGGTCTCAGTTTAGGCGGGTCAATTACACGCCTGGTTATTCCCTCACTGCTATGAGGAGCTTTGTGTTAGGGGTAAACCTGTACTGTTTAATCCAGCCTAGTCTTAAAACTGTTTTGTCCTAGAATGCTTCCTTCATATAAGGGTAATCATGGTACAAAGCATATGAAAATTCCTAACACAAGATAACAAACCTAATAGTCATTCTTACTGAAATTAGATATCAAGTAGCTATTTTCCCAAAGGTACTTGTGAAGTTAGAACTCCTTTGAGGCCTTATATTTGGCTACAACCTTCATCTGGGTGTCAAAGTAATTTAGCCAATATATCTCTTCCAATAGTTACGACTATTTCATAATTCTCTAGTCTTGAAATCTTATAGTGCTATTAAACATTATAGTCTTAATAAATTATCCTTCTCTTTTATTTTTGTAATTAATAATACATCATATGCTTTGATTTCGGGGATTCAGTATTGAATATTGCGAGGGACAGCATTAGAAATGCGTACTATCTTTCTCCGGATTAGTTTACATAACCAATTGGAACAAAGAGGTATAGAAATTAATACTATGATTAATTACTACATTTTTTGTGACGCTTCAATATATAGTTACCTTAACCTACTCTAAATACTTTAGTCAATCAATTTATACAAATTGATTTGTATTTATTGATGTTATACTCTCCGCTATGATTGAAAGACCTTATGGTTAGCTTTGCATTCACTAGCAGGGTTTTCTGGCTCTGGACCAGAACAAAATCAGCATCACCAACTAACTTATATCTTGCTAAAGTTTCAGATACATGTAAGAGCAGATTAAAAATCAATTTTACAACAAGTTAATTGATTTGTATTTTTTTATGACGCTAAAAACAAGAAACACAAAAGAATCCAAGAATTGACATCAGATTTTTTTCTCTTTCTTCCTTTAGGATTCTTTGATTCCATGGAGAAGCATTTGGTACAAAGGGAAACCGGATTTATTGAAGTTGGAGACGTCTCTTGCAAGGTTTTAAGGTTATGGTCCAAATAGGATAATAATAAGAGATTAGGGACCACATTTGTAATTTACGCATATAGTAATGCTGGATGCGGTATGTGGGGCCGTTTAAGTCTGACTCTATAAAAGCATAGCAAACTAAGCAAAAAACAACCCTGTATGGAGATCTACATAAAACTAGTTCGTCAATTAAGGGCATTTTATCAATGTGTGTCGGATCCTGAGGCAAAGAGAAAGAAAATAGCAGCAGAGTTCATCAATGTGTTTGATGAGTTTGCCCAAGAACTGGAGCTCAAGATTGGGAAGAAGCCGGCTTTCTTGGTGCAGGGTACCGTGTATCCAGATGTTATTGAATCTGGAGCAGATGGGGCTCATTCAAACAAGATCAAAACCCATCATAATGTAGGAGTTCCCAAGAATATGAGGTTGAAGCTCATCGAACCACTCAGGCTTCTGTTCAAAGATGAGGTTTTGTGATCTAATTATTTCCCTTTCCTTTCAAATTTTCTAATCTATTTGTACACAATATTAATACATGTGCGAGCGCGGCAGGTGCGCGAATTAGGTAGGGTGTTGAATGTGCCGGATTCATTTTTGAAGCGACACCCATTTCCAGGACCTGGCCTTGCCGTTCGCATAGAAGGAGATGTAACAGCAGGAAATGACTTGGAAATTGCACGTCAGGTACATAATTATCAAGAATTAGGCATCGGTTCACCCTTTTCTATCGGCCTAATGATATATATAGCTTAATCACATTGTTGTATGGTGTAGGCGGATGAGATCTTTATCCGGTTAATCAGAAACGCTGGGTTATATGATTCGATATGGCTAGCAGGGGTGTGTTTGCCTGACACACAAGGCCTGTTGGAGTTCAAGGTGATAAGAGGACTTGTGATCGGGCTCTGTTTCTTCGCGCTGTTACTA